>JAJHSJ010000006.1:80858682-81058682 GCA_021015155.1 Magnolia officinalis
CTAAGACCAAAAAATCAGGCTGGCCTATGATTTGGATGAGCTATACAAAAGGAAATGATTTGGAAAGAGACATCTACACAAGATTTTCACGATAATTATATGAAATTCACTCCAACCACTAGATGCAATGCCAAAATTTTGCATTGAGGCATGATTCAAGTGGGCGACATCAAGAGAAATAGTTTGGAGGGTGAGGATTGCCTAATAGGTTTTACATAAACATTACAAGAGTGCTCACCCAAACCACCGACCTTTTGCTCGAACGCCCCAACTTCTATTAAGAAATGCAACGGGGGCCATTCAATGATAATTACTTAGATTAATGGGTATCTTATTGAAAACCTTTTTGAAATAGGGTATGGGAATGCCAATTCTATGTTAAGTAGGTAGCTATTTGTATAATTCTCTTTTGTATATGTGGTTTGTTAGAAATACAGGTAAATGGAACTTTCTCATTTCATTAATCAGTAGAAATTTTCAAAGTCTTTATTTCATATGCACCCCTCTTTGCTTGGATGTAGTCCATAGAATCTTTGTTTGGAGTTTTATTAATATTAATGTAGGTGATCCATAGTTAAATTAGAAGCCAATACAATAGTGATAATTAAGCAGTAGAAATAGAGGAGGGGTATTTCTTTTTATAATTATTTTTCTATACATATAACAGGTACAGTCCTATATGTATGATATGAAAACATGATTTTTTTATTTTATTTTCCTCCTTTGTTTCTTAGTTCTTATTGATTTATTTAATTATTCATCAAGTTGTCAAAGTAATAATTATTGATTTATTTCTTAGTACCTCGGCAAGCAGTATTGGGTAGTAGTGAGATGGTAAGAAGACTACATCTTTCCTTTTAAGAAGATAGGAGCAAAGGTGGTTGAGCACGTGGATTTTGATCTGGCAGACATGCTCACCTAAATCATTCCTGCAGAGAAGTTCAAGTTCCGTGTAACTACTCTGGGCTTAACAATGATATAAAAGAAAGACGGAGTGTGCACAAGAAATTATGATGCAGAGATAAGAGAAGAGGGTAGCAAGATACATAATTGAAGATTGAAGACATGGTGGAAATTGTTGTCAGACTTTAAAAAGTCTTCAATTTTGGGGCTGCTCGACCGGTCGAGAGGCTGGTTCGACTGGTCGAGGGTCCACTCGACCGTTCGAGCACCACTCGACTCAAAGTCCAACGTGCTACTTATTTGGGTGTCCGGGGCACTTAACTGGTCGAGGGGATGGTTCGACTGGTCGAGGGGGTCCCTCGACCAGTCGAGGCCTCGGCTCGACTAGTCGAGGTTACGCAGATTCTTGCACAGATTTGGTGCGGACTGCATAAATTTAAGGTGGTTTAATTTTATAAGGGTGCGAAAGGGAAGTTTCCTAAACTATAAATAAGGGTCTCTAGGGCTATTCTAAGGTATTCTAAGGCTTTCTAAAGGAGTTCTAAGTATTCTTAAAAGGGTTTTAGGGTTTCTAAAGGGTGTAGCAAGGGTGAGATTTGAGGTTGTTTGAATCGGGTAAGTCCTATCTCTTTGTAATTTCTATTTTCATAATGGAGATCTGTCACTTTGTGCCGTGGTTTTTTTCCCGCAAGGGTTTTCCACGTCAAATCTTTATGTTTTCTTGTGTGTGCTTGGTGCCATTGGATTGCTAACCTATATCTCGGCTATACAAATCCCCAACAAGACATAGCCACTCAATATGGGTCAAGGGATAAAAGAGAAAAAATAGAATATATATATATATATATATATATATATATATATTCCAAGCAATAATACAAATATAATACTTCACAATCATCCAGTCGTATGGCCCAGTCATGTGTGGCATGTGTGACATGGGCAATCATATATGTCTAACAGACAAAAGGTATACTAAAAGGAAAAGATGTGCCTAATTCTTTTTGAAAAAAGCCAATGCAGTGTATGTGTTGAATAGATGTGCTATGAAACGTCTTAATTATGATATACTAGAAGAAGCATGGAGTTAGGGACTCAAATATTTCTCATCTCCAAATGTTTGATTTTATTTCTTATGCTTATGTCCCAATAGAAAAAGAAAGAAGCTCTATAATAAAGGAATCAAGTATATCGTCATTAGCTATTATAAGAAGGTAAATAAACTTTACAATCTAGTTACTAGTAAAGTTATAGTTAATAGATTTATGAAGTTCCATGAAGCTAGTGCTTGGTATTTGACCAAAAAAAAAGATATAACATCTTGGAATACATATCGATTTAAAAAATGATGTGGTTGGTCAAGGTGATTAGTTAACTACTATAATTCCATCGCCAAAAACTCCTAATCATTATCATCATCATCTTCATCATTTAGATCATCTCCACCCTCAGTGCATCTATTCACTAGTGTTATTTGTAAAAATCCTCCCCATTCATTAAAATTGTCTGAAACTTTGAGTCTTTAAAATAGCTTATGATAATATTAATGATAATGATGATTTAATTTTAATCGCATACTGTGATCCTCTTAAGTTTAAAAAAGCAGTTAAAAAAAGAAAAGTGAGTGAAATCCATGGGTGAAGAAATCACAACAATTTTTAAAAAACAATATGCTAAAGGGACACAAAGCAATTGGTGCGAATTGGTTCTAGAAGATCAAGTATAAGATAGATGGGTTTATTGTGTTGAGGGAGTTGTTCATTATACTAAGGAAGTTATCATTTGCAATATAACATGTGAGGCATGTTGAGAAGTGGAGCCACATCTGGGGCTGCCCACGACCAGTCGAGGTTGCACGGATTTCGTGTCGCAAGTCCTTTCGCAACTGGGATGCGGAAAGGGAAGTTGCCAAAACTATAAATTGGGGTCCCTAGGGCTATTCTAGGTTAAGGTGAATATTAGGAAATTATTCTAAGGTGTGGGCAAGGGATTTTCTCTGTACTTCCAAGGGAGAGGTTAGTATATTGCCTTGTAATCTTCGTTTCTCTTCATAGTGGAATTTTGCATCCGTTTTTTTACCCTAGTTTGGGGTTTTTCCACGTATATCTTGTCTTGTGGTTTGTTTTGGATTGCTTTGATCTATTTCTAGTTTATATTTCTTCCTGTCTATCGTTTGTGGGTGAGGCCTTAGATTGGATCTAGGCTCACTGCGTTGTTGGCGTGCTGCGCAACAACTGGTATCAAAGCTATTAGTTTAGTTCTATTGGGAGCGATGGCAGAAGATGGGAAAACTAGAATTGAGAAGTTTGATGGTTCAAACTTTGCCTTCTGGAAGATGCAGATGGAAGATTATCTGTATCAGAAGGACCTCTATGTTCCTCTAGGAGGAAAAGAGAAGAAACCAGAAAAGATGACAGATGATGAATGATTTTTACTGGATAGGAAGGCTTTAGGAACGATCCGACTCTCTTTGTCTAAGAGCGTCGCCTTCAATATATCCAAGGTGAAAACTACAAAAGAATTAATGGAAGCCCTAGCCACCATGTATGAAAAACCCTCAGCATCCAACAAGGTTCATCTTATGAAACAACTATTCAACATGAAGATGTCAGATGGTGGGAGCGTGGCTGAACATCTAAACGAGTTCAATACAGTCACGAGCCAGTTGGAATCCGTTGGCATTGCTTTTGAGGATGAGGTCAGGGTGTTATTGATCTTATCCATTTTGCCAGACAGTTGGGATGGTTTGGTGATTGCTGTGAGCAATTCTTCAGGATCAACAAAGCTGAAATTTAATGATGTGGTCGGTCTAATTCTCAGCGAAGAATCTAGAAGGAAGGCATCAGGAACTTCAAGGGATTCAGGGAATGCTCTAAACGTTGAAGGAAGAGGAAGATCGCTGAACAAATGAGGCAATAAACACGGGCGTTCTAAGTCAAGGAATAAGTCCAAAGGACCGAAAGACAAAGACGGGTGTTGGCATTGCGGCAAGAAGGGACATATGAAACGTGATTGCAGGGCGCTCAAGAAATAAGAAGGAAGCTCTCAAGGTGGGAAGGATTCAGTGAATCTATCTGAGGAGAGTGACACAGAGGCGTTGATCTTGTCTCTTGATGCAAGGAATGAGTCTTGGGTTATAGACTCGGGTGCTTCGTTTCATGCTACTTCGTGTAAGGAAGTTCTGCGTGATTATGTGTCAGATGACTTTGGGAGAGTCTACCTGGGTGATGATGAGCCATGCAGTATCGTTGGAAAGGGGGACGTTCATGTAAATCAAAAAGACGGAACGTCTTTGAAATTGAAGGATGTCAGACATGTACCGAGTTTGAAATGTAACTTGATCTCTGTGGGGCAGTTGGCTGATACCGGTTATGTGACGACATTCACCAGTGATTCCTGGAAGATCACAAAAGGTGTCTTGGTGATATCTTGAGGCAAAAAGGAAGGCACTTTGTACGTGAGTTCAGGATCGTATAGTTCACCCGCAGTCGCATCAACTGGAGTGAATGGGCAGTTATGACATCAGAGGCTGGGACATATGAGTGAGAAAGGGATGAAAGTATTATTGTCAAAAGGGAAGCTACCAGGGCTGAAGTCTATTGACTTGGAATTCTGCGAGGACTGCGTGTATGGCAAGCAGAAGAGGGTAAGCTTTAAGAAGACGGGACGCGCTCCAAAGACACATCTGTTGGAGCTTGTACACACTGATGTGTGGGGACCGGCACAGGTATTATCTCTTGGTGGCTCACGTTATTTTGTTACCTTTATTGATGATGCTAGTAGAAAACTGTGGGTCTACTTCTTAAAACATAAATCTGATGTATTTGATGTATTTAAGAAGTGAAAAGTTATGATAGAAAATGAGACAGGTAAAACAGTAAAGTGTCTCAGATCTGACAATGGGGGAGAGTATTGTGATAAGAGGTTTGAGGAGTATTGTGCAGTAAATGAAATCAAACATCAGAAAACGATTCCAGAGACACCACAACAGAATGGTGTGGCTGAGCACATTAACAGGACCATCCTTGAGTGCGCCAGGAGCATGAGGTTACATGCAGGGTTGCCCAAGACCTTTTGGGCAGATGCTGTGAATACTGCCGCATATCTCATTAATAGAAGTCCCTCAGCACCATTGGATGGTGGGCTACCAGAAGAAGCGTGGACTGGGAAAGAAGTGAACCTTGCACATCTCAGAGTGTTCGGTTGCACTTCATATGTTCACATTGATGCAGAGCACAGAAACAAGCTGGATGCGAAGTCTAAGAGGTGCACGTTTATAGGCTATGGGCAACATGATTTTGGCTACAGATTCTGGGATGCAGAAAACAGAAAAATCATCAGAAGCAAGGACGTAGTCTTTAATGAAAAAGTGATGCATAAGGACAGTGTGCAGGAAAATAAGGCCGAGAAAAAGGAATTCGTAGAGTTGGAAGAGTTACCGACATGGGTGTTACAGTGCCACAGGATGAGGCAGAGCCGCATACACCAGTTGTGAGGAGGTCTACTCGGGAGAGGAGACCCACGGTCCGATACTCACCCTCCTTACATTATCTACTACTGACAAATAATGGTGAGCCAGAGTGTTTTGAAGAGGCGTTACAGTCAGATATACGGGTTAAGTGGGAGCAGGCCATGGATGATGAGATGGACTCTCTTGAGTCTAATCGTACATGGGAGCTAGTCACTCTACCCAAGGGTAAGAAAGCTCTTCATAACAAGTGGGTTTACAGACTGAAGGAGCATGATGGTTCGAAACGGTACAAGGCCAGATTGGTTGTGAAAGGGTTTCAACAAAAGGCAGGTATCGATTTCACTGAAATATTTTCACCGGTAGTGAAAATGTCTACGATTCGCATGGTCTTGAGTATAGTGGCTTCAGAGGACTTACATCTAGAACAGCTAGATGTTAAGACAGCCTTTCTTCATGGGGACCTTGAAGAAGAGATATATATGCATCAGCCGACAGGATACGTGGCACCAGGTAATGAGAACAAGGTGTGCAGACTGAAGAAGAATCTATATGGCCTGAAGCAGGCCCCGAGGCAGTGGTACAAGAAGTTCGATAGTTTCATGTCGGGAAACGGTTTTAGGAGATGTCATGCAGACCACTGTTGTTACTTGAAGAAGTTTGATACGTCGTACATCATCCTTCTTCTGTACGTTGATGATATGCTTGTGGCTGGCTCAAGCATGGAGGACATCTCAGATCTCAAAAGACAATTGTCTAGAGAATTTGCCATGAAGGATTTAGGAGCTGCAAAACAAATCCTAGGCGTGAGGATAAAGCGTGACAGGGAAAACAGAAATTAGTTTTGTCACAGGCAGAGTACATAGCCAAGTACTTGATCGATTCAATATGGGAGGTGCTAAGCGGTTAACACTCCATTAGCCACCACTTCAAGCTATTTAAGGAGCAAGGTGCAAAGACGCAGGAGGAACAGGACTACATGGCTAAAGTCCCATACGCGTCAGCTATTGGGAGTCTCATGTATGTTATGGTGAGCACGAGGCCAGACATTGCTCAAGCAGTGGGAGTTGTTAGCAGATTCATGAACAACCCTAGGAAGGAACATTGGGAAGCTGTGAAGTGGATCCTTAGGTACTTGGTAGGTACTAAGGACGTTGGGCTGTATTATGGTGGATCGAAAATCAAGTTACAAGGCTACGTGGATTCAGATTTGGCAGGAGATATCGACAGCAGAAGAAGCACTACGGTTATGTTTTTACTCTGGGTAGTGTTGCAGTCAGTTGGGTCTCTCAGTTACAAAAGATAGTATCTATCAGTACGACAGAAGCAGAATATGTTGCGGCTACAGAAGCATGCAAGGAGATGGTGTGGATGCAAGGTTTTATGGAAGAGTTGGGTAAGAAGCAAGCAGATTGCAAGTTGTACAGTGACAGTCAGAGTGCAATACACTTGACTAAGAATTCAGCCTTTCATTCAAGGACCAAGCATATTGCCATCATATATCACTTCATACGTTCATTACTGGAAGATGGATCGATTGCTCTGGAGAAGATTCATACAAGTGAGAATCCTGCGGATATGCTGACCAAGGCGGTCACAAGGGAGAAGTTAAAGCTCTGTTCAGCTTTGATTGGTCTTCAGGCTTGAAGACGGGGAGGTGGTGCACTCCGGATGAAGAAGACAAAGGTTTATGGAGATGTGTCTCCAAGTGGAAGATTGTTGAGAAGTGGAGCCACATTGGGGCCGCCCACGACCATCGAGGTTGCGCAGATTTCGTGTCGCAAGTCCTTTCGCAACTGGGATGCGAAAGGAGTTTCGCGGATTTCGTGTCACAAGTCCTTTCGCAACTGGGATGCGAAAGGAGTTTCGCGGATTTCGTGTCGCAAGTCCTTTAGCAACTGGGATGCGGAAAGGGAAGTTGCCAAAACTATAAATTGGGGTCCCTAGGGCTATTCTAGGTTAAGGTGAATATTAGGAAATTATTCTAAGGTGTGGGCAAGGGATTTTCTTTGTACTTCCAAGGGAGAGGTTAGTATATTGCCTTGTAATCTTCGTTTCTCTTCATAGTGAAAATTTGCATCCGTGGTTTTTTACCCTCGTTTGGGGTTTTTCCACGTATATCTTGTCTTGTGGTTTGTTTTGGATTGCTTTGATCTATTTCTAGTTTATATTTCTTCCTGTCTATCGTTTGTGGGTGAGGCCTTAGATTGGATCTAGGATCACTGCGTTGTTGGCGTGCTGCGCAACAAGGCATTTCCAAATGGGAAACATCCTCTCTCTCTCTCTCTCTCTCTCTCTCTCTCTCTCTCTTTATACACACACACACACACATACATACATATTTATGTGTGTGTACATGTATGAAACCTAGTTCTCTTCAACTTCTGCATGTGTTTTTTTGTGGTGTGGTTTATACAAATGGGACCACAAGTAGGGCGATGTATTTATTATTCTTCTGGGACATTCCTTAGTAGAAAGTTCTTGTAAAAAAAAAAAAGAGTGGTAAAGAGGTAAGTCTCTTATTTATGATGTTTCTTATTTTAATGAAGAAAAAAGGTATATGTTATTATCATGGACATAAGAATATTGTCAAACCATGTAAATCTATGTGCCTTTTATATTTTATTTTTTATTTTGCCCTTTGGTTTCTTATCCAACTCTTTTCTTTGTGATATTTTTTTTTTTGCCTTCATCGATTATGTGCTAGTGTTTTCTACAACATGTTGATTAGTACAAACAAGGCTAGTGGTGAAAGTCTAGAAACAAAAACCCAATATCGACTATCATGAAGTATTTGCTTTTATCGCTTGACGCAAGGATGAACGTGATGAGGTCGATCACTGTCTTCCTCAAGGATAACTACCCTGAACCCATGAAGCCTCAAATCCACGAGGGAAGAAAGCAAGAAGAATAGAAATAAATTTTAATAAATTCATCACTTGATTGATGAATGAAATAAACGAGTTCACAACCCTTGAAATAGGGATACCAAACAATGGGAGAGAAATCAGAAGCAAACTATAAATAAAATTCTTAGAATTCGCAACTTATTATAAATAGTAAAGTTACTATTTATAGACAGTCGTGATGTCTACTAGTGTGCAAGGTTTTTGGATAAAAATAGTAAGTGTCCTATTTGGCTTCACCAAGTTGTTCTCCTAATTATTCTAATATCTTTTCATGTTGGTTGCAACTCCTAAAGCCCAACGAATGAAGAGTTATAATCAAACTAAAACTTACTATTTATAGTAAAAATAGAATTAAAATAGGGAAATGACCGTTGATCTAGGGGTATTTCAGAAATCTGGCTTGCGCAACTCGGCGTAGCGGGTTGGGTGGCTAAAGTAGCTCGTTCTACCCCACAATCATATATTTTTCGCCTGATAACTCATTCTAGATTGTGAAATACTCCCGATTTAAGGTTTGACGGTCCAGATCACTTCTATCGTCGACCGGGCCTTTTCTGATCCATCCTGACCATGAAACTATCCACGACCCGCTCTACATCATCGCTCAAATTAAATTAGTTAGATTATTGATTGCTTTTACAGCTCAAAATCAATATATATATATATATATATATATATATATATATATATAGAGAGAGAGAGAGAGAGAGAGAGAGAGAGAGAGAGAGAGAGAGAGAGGCCATTCTCACCTACGCACCTACGCACGTGCGCACCTTTGCACACGTGTCATGGGTGTCGAATCCGAACGGTCCATAAGATGCGAAATCCCATGAAACTTAGGGGGAGAATTTTCACCCTGATCTAAGATTCTGGTGGGCCATAGCAAAGAGAAATTCAAATCAAGGGAAGAAACTGTTTGCATTTTTCATGGCCCACAGAAGTTTTGGATCAAAGTAAAATTTAGTACCAGGAGGTTTCATGAGGTTCTGCTTCATGTGGATCGTTCAGATTTTCGAAACTCATCAGATATGATGAGTTCTCAAAAAAGTTCGTATGTAGTACGTACGAACTGGTTTGCAGTTGAGCGTTTCCGTGTGTGTGTGTGTGTGTGTGGTGTGTGTGTGTGTGTGTGTGTGTGTGTGTGTGTGTGTGTGTATATATATATATAATCTATTAGATAGATGTAAAGTTAATCTTAATAAAAGTAACTTACTAATTACATAAAAAAGGATCAGGATACCAACTCAAATGGACACTTTATAGCATCAAGCTCCAAGAGCATTCTACACTCACATATCTTCATGGTAATGGGTTTTACAAATGTTTTAATGAGAATGCTATTTATGTCAAAGCACAATGACCATGATGGTATATTGTTCATATCCTTAAATGTTGATGATCTAATATTTACAAATAGTGATAGTGTTATGATTGATGAGTTTAAGAAAGCAATTGTTCATAAATTCGAGATGATAGATATGAGTCTCATTGTGTATTATCTCGGGATCAAAATAAATCATATTAAAGATGG
Source organism: Magnolia officinalis (assembly GCA_021015155.1). Lineage (NCBI taxonomy): Eukaryota > Viridiplantae > Streptophyta > Magnoliopsida > Magnoliales > Magnoliaceae > Magnolia > Magnolia officinalis. The sequence continues at coordinate 80,868,494 of JAJHSJ010000006.1, forward strand.
AGTTTTCATATGTTAAAAAAAAGTATACTCATGAAATTTTATAAATGTTCAATATGAAGAATTTAAATTATTTTACATGTTTGTGGTTGATCAAAAGTCTTCAATGCTTGGTTGTAACACATCATGCATATGGTATTAGGGGTGTATATCAAGTCAAACCGAGTTGAGCTGGCCTCAGCTCGGCTCGGCTCGGCCACTAGCTGACCTCAGCTTGAACTCGGCTCGGCTCAGTCCTCAAGCCTGACTGGCCAGCTTGGCTCGGTTCGGTCAGTAGCTCGGGCTAGTTCAAGCCGAGTTCGAGCCATGATCGAACCGAATTCGCCATTGCAACATTTTCACAAACATCTGGAATGCACCTTCAAAATCTTATTATATTTGAGACAACAATAATGGTTTTACAGGTATTTTATCAAACACCTTCGAAGCAACATAAAAATCAAGAAAAAAAGATGTTGGTTTCATATATATACCTTCCTTGCCACCAGCCACACTTCTTTGAGTCATTTCATCAAACACTTGGTGAGCAACATCAATATCAAAGTAACCGAGTCACTGCACTGGTTCGATCCGAGTTCGAATAGAGCTGGGTTCGATCTGAGTCGAGTCGAGCGAGCTAACCGAGCTAGCTCTGTTCGTGTACACCTCTATATGGTATGGGGTTGTTTAGTTTGCTACATGAAGTCTCTGAATGAGATTCATCTTCAAATATGAAAAAGAATTTTGCAGTATTTAAAATGTATACTCCATCATGGTATCTTTTATTTATGCATTAAAGAATTTAAACTTTTTATGTTCACAAATAATGACTGGGCTAATGATACGGATGATAGAAGGAGAATATTGGTGTTCTCCCCAAGTATAGGGTTGTGATGTAGTAATAAACTCGGTAAGACCGAGGTCGAATCCACAGGGACTGAAACCTGTACGTAATCTGAAAACTAACTAGATGTAGAACTAGAATGAAATGAAATCTAAATTGATTTGTAATTTGAGGAATGATTGTGAAATTATTATCTAAAACTTAGGAGAAATTCAGAGGAGGGACACTAGGGATTCAGAGGATCCACTTATAGAGTTCAGGGAGATCTCATGCATGCTTCAAGAATCATGGAAATTAAACTGAACTGACGTTGATATAGTCTTCAAGAGATGAAAGGTATATGAATTAGAATGGATTCTATCACCAAACCGTGCCCAGGAGACAAAGCAAACAACAGAATTAAACTAATTGCCAACCCATCAACATGCTTATGAGGGTTAGGAAGGGTACCGTCATCCGACCATGCCCAGGAGACGATGGTGAACAACAGGGCTTCCTGACGTCATAAATATAAAGAAAAAGGAACATGCTCAAAGCCATTGCAGACCCATTGTAATTTCAGTCACAAAAGACCATTAAAAACTAAAAACATTCCCTTAATTAAAACCGAAATCGACATCAATTCAGTCCAAACAAAGAGAACACAGGCTAAAAATCCCCCATCATTCTACAAGCTTCACCTCTTAGCCCTAGTTAAGAGGTTCTAGCCTTACATGGGGAGGCTAGATCTCTCAAAAATCATGATAGAAAAAATAAATAAAACAAATTAATAATCCTAACTTACTCCCTGTCTCTCTCTGACTGACACTCCCTGCCTTTCAACCTTGCCCCCCTTTTTTTTCTTTTGCTCTCTCTCTTTTATACGCACCAGGTGGAGAGGTGTTCTTTCGCAGCTCGTCTGTAACAGAGCCGGACTCGAGAATACGCACGATCCTGCATATGACTTACGCAGCTGAAGTTGGTGGGCCTCTGATTGGCACCATAGGGGAAAACTGAACACACATTGGACCAAAAACGTCAGATATGATGGGTGATTTTCAAATTCAATTGCAGTGTGGCCCACAGAAATCTCACCCGACGTTCGTCTGGTGTTTGAACGGACGAAATTGCCTACCTGCTTCTTCTTGGAGAGATTTCACCTAGGTACAGGTCACAGCCTCCTTCCAGACATGATGAACGGGTTAGATCTTCAATTTACATGACGATGGTGGCCCACAGCGGAAAACCGCAACCTCTGTTGCGAAACAGAGCCTACGTAGCCGACGCTGTAATTTTCGGTGGGTCCCATATTGATGTCGGGTGGAAAATCTAATCCGTCCATAATATTCTCAACGAAAAACCATCCGGGAAGGGTGTAATTTGGAGTGAAATTGGTGCGGACCACTTGATCTTTTGTTTCGCCGTCCATCTTATGTTTGACGGCTAGGATTTTTCAATGGCTTGCATGGTCTCAAAAGGTCGCCTTGTTGAGGTTGATACCTTCACTCTGTACACAATGAGCGGTTCAGATCAGCATAATTGATGATGGGTGGGTCCCACTGATAGAGACCGGTGGACGCTGGTGCGTCCACTGTTGCTGGTGCAAAAGAGTCGGGTAAGCCGACTTTGAATGAGGTTCCTGGTCCGGTGCGCCTCCAGTGTGCCTGTATATGGTGTACACTCACCTCAAGTGCGGAGTCCACTGTGTTGCTTATGTGAAATCTGTTCCATCCATCCTCTCAGGCACTTCATTAAACACGTTGAGACAAAAATTGCGACATATCCAAATATCAGGCGGGCCCCACTTAAGGATTTAAGGAGTTGATCTGTCCGTTGGGCCACTTCCACAGCGATCCAAGAGCTGAAACTCGACGTGTACGGTACATTTATGATTTTCATGCCATGTATGACGTTTCGAGCTGAATGGATGGTTGGAACCATGTGATCTTACATTATGGACCAATTTCGGGCCATTTGAACTTCAGTTTCTTGATTTTCTCGGATCTCTGGCGTGTAAATCCGTCGATCTTGGTCCCCTGGAGTCCGTCCCCTACTTTGGTGAATTCCGAGCACTAAATCTCAGCTTTAAGCACCCATTTTCAGTCTCAGCTCGTCATTACATCCTGCATTACAAACGCGATTAAATCGGACAATTAAATAGTATTTGTTCATAAATCCAGGTAGTAATTAGGGTCTAATATGTAATATTTGACCCTCAACAATTGGGTAATGTGTTCTATATTAAAAGTGGTGTACTCACATGATCTTTAAAGATGTAACATCCCGGATTTTTGCCAATTTGGGATTAGATGTCCTTAGGCGATGGGTTGCTCTTAATACCTTATTATTTCGTCAGAACTGAACCCCACAGTCTAAAATCGCTTCTGAACCCATTTCCTTCACAAATCCCACCCTTCACTACCTTGTGCCTTCAATTTTTCAAAGCACTTTCGCCCTAGACACTAACTTAAACTAGCTAAGTAGTAAAACTTGGATCACTTTATATACAAACTACAAAGGCCTAAGTACCATCTCAACCAGAAAACAATTAGGATTAAATCCTTTAGAAATTTAACAAAGTTAACTAAGTGCAAACTCGATTAGCCATGAAATCCGTTGGGATCGCTTTAAATACGATCTGCAAGACCCAAAACTTGTAAAACATGTGACTCTAGGTTACCCTAAAGTCTAGAGCCAAACTCATTACCCGTCTGCTCTCGGGACTGAAACGAAACTTCGTATGAGGTCTAGATCGCACATCGGGAGTCCGATTAACACGAAGCTAAGGAACCAGGACCGCCCCACTGGGCTTGACAATCATCTCAAAAATCAGGCGATTCCGATGTCCCACGGCCATTTATTTCGATCCGGAGCGAGGGTGTGTGAAAAACACTATTCCTTTTGAAAATAAAATATCTGGAATAGTGATCTGGCACCTTTCGCTTACGCATCAGTATTAAGCAACCAGACCGTCAGAATCAGACCAAATTACACCCTCGGATCAGGAAAAATTTCAGGAACATTTACATGTACTTGGAATTTCGGATCGTGGCCCACTGACCGTTGAACTGAAAGTGGCTCGCCACGTGCGATCTGGGAATCCGTTCGAGTCGAAAACGTAATCCCTCATAGATCCATGTGTGGTGAGCTTAAGTCTGACGTTTGGCTCAAGGAGGGCCACCAGAACCTCTCTTTTGAGCTGGAAAAGTGACGAAATACCTATTTTAGCAGTAACCTTTGAACAAGAGTCTATTTCGGTGAGTTTTGAGGCTATATAAGGACCTTAAACCCTCTCCCATTCCAGCCATACGAATTTGGATTTGAGAGAGGGAAAAGGGAGAGAAAGTGAGGGAGAAGTGGGAGAATCTCCCTGCCGTCCTTCCCTGCTGCTATCCATGCTCCACCGCATCCTTCTTGACGCTTTTCCGGCGTTTCCGGCGTCGTTTCTAGGTAAGAAACCCTAACCCTAATCTGTTTTGGGGTTTAGACTGTTGTAGGTTGTGAAGTAGCTAACCTATTTCGTTCTATAGGTCGCCTAGTTGCCGTATACGGAAGCTTAGCGAACCTATCAACTCCGTTACGATTCTACGACAAAAGGTGCGGACTTTAGGTGTATAGGTTACGTTTTTCAACGCTTTCAATGTCAGATAATGATAGATTCATGATCTGCATGCAATTGCACATGTACAAAGTGCTTTCTGTTTCCTGTTTCGATTAACATTGTAGAATATGGAATTTCACATACTCTAGATATACGTAGAAATACCGTATACGTATTTTTTTGGAGAAGTGTTTGACATGTTATTTAATGTATGATTATACTATATATGGATAAAATACTTGTTTGGCGAAAGGAATCGCCGTACGTAATACATGTTCACTTGTAAATGCTACGTATGTTGAAATTGTGTATTCTAGAAATACTGTATACGTATAAATTTTGGAGATGTATGTATCATGATTATTTGCTGTAGTAATATATTATACATGGATAAAATACTAGCTTGGCTAAAGGATAACCCTAATACATGTTTTACTAACATACACCATGTATGTTGTAATAGTGTATTCTAAGTGTTTGTGGAAATGGCTGAATGAGTATGGAATTCTCATTCATGCTCGCCATGACTAATTGTCATGGATTCATGATTGTTATATTGGCCATACCCCCTTTGACGAAAGGATTTGCCCTAAATCACGCCACGGCCATTATACCCTCTATATGCTAAAATGTGTGGCCCAAGTGTTTGTGGAAATGACTGAATGGATATGGAACTTGGATTCCTACTTGCCATGACTATCCGTCGTGGGTGTACACGTATTATGATTGGGGCAACTCCCTAGTGAAAGGATTTGGCCTAATGCCTATGTGATCGACATATGTCATGTATGTGATGTATGTAAGTTCAAGTATAACTTGAAATGTCTGAGTGAGTAGTAGTTAGCAAATTGTAATGTATAAGGGTGTGGAGACATGATTCTCAACCTCTATAAACTATGTGTATGATCTCCTTTGATAGTTGTGTGATTAGGAATTGAACATGTACAAACTCATGCTTGTGTTGTGATTCATAACATGCTCAACTGCTTTATGATTTTAACTATGTGATGCATATGTTTAATTTATATTTATGTTGTATGATCCGTCATGGGTGATGGGGGAGCGGAGCAACGAGTGCGTGCAACAGCCCTGGCAGCCCTAAACGGATAATACCAGACTGATTGTATAATTTGAATCCTGATCCATTACTGCTTTATATCTCTGTAATTGATTGTGTTTGGGGCTATGATTATAGTCCAGGCAATCGGTGAGATTGAACTCGTGGCTGAGATTCATTTGCCACGTGGGATGTGTTCGACGAACTCGAGTCGTGCGTTGCCTGTCGGCAGTGGCTAGGCCACACGAAGTTGTTTATGCACTTCATGTCGTGCAGCTCAACGGGCGATCGTGCTAGTCGAGCTCGTCAAGTAACCCGATCTGTCTTATGCATGTTCACCCTGTTTAGACGCTGCTGCTTGAACCTAGGGTACCAAACTTACCAGTGAAACCCCTTTTTAACCATGGTACCTCGATCCGCTAAGACGCATGAGCCGGGCATGGTGGTATGGGACACCGTGGTCGAGTTGTCGGCCTACGCTGGGGCCATGTGCCTCCCCGTAGTGACCATTGCGCAACCAAACTCGTGAGCCGAATACGGTGGTATGGGACACTGTATTCGAGCTGTCGATACCTCTCGGCGAGAGCCGAGTACGGTGAGATCTGTGCTCGTGCTGACGGGCGACGAGTCCTCCGTAGTATCATCGAGTACACTCCAAGGGTCTGTGATTGGCGACGAGTCTTTCACAGCAACTAGAGTGTGAGTTGAGCCGAGTACGGTGAGACCTGTACTCGAGCTGACGGCTAGTGATTGAGCCGAGTACGGTGAGACCTGTACTCGAGCTGACGGCCAGCAATTGAGCCGCATACGGTGAGATCTGTATCCGCGCTGACGGGTGATGAGCCCTTTGCGATGCCTTCACTACGCTTCTCAAACCATAACATCGTATGAGAATAGCTAGGATTGACGACCCTAGAATGGATCATGTTTGGGAATGATACAAGGGAGGTACCTTAGTTTCCTAATACTGCTGTTTGAAATGGACTAATAAAAACTTGGTAATCAAGAGCATCATCGCACCGCATGTGCTTTGTAGATGTGGCGCACTGAGGGAGTAAGCATTCGCGAACGTAAGATGATGTCGCTTGAGGGTGGTTTGGCAAGGGCATACAGCATCATGTCATTTCATTCTTGCATTTAATAAGAGTAGTTAGAATTGTTTGATTTGTACCGCTTTATCATTACTGCTTGATTGAATTGATAACATGTTAACCTATGCCTTATTGTTCCACTGAGTTGATCACTCACTCCCACGTTACGGGACGGTGTTCCGAACACCCACCAGATTTGTTGAATTTCAGGTGATGGCGATGCTTGTGAAGCAGAGCCGGACTACTTCTGTGATGATAGGAGGAGTTCTCCTATCTGTATCTCTCTGGCAGGTCAATGAAGACCTGATATTGTATTGACGGGGCTATGGTACATGGGATAGGAGGCATTACACTTCCTCACATTTGGTACATTTTAGAACTGCACTTGTAATTATTTAACCTGGTAATGTTATCACACTCTGGAGACTCATCATAAGTTATATATTTTATCTATCTATCACAGTCTTCCGCTTGCAAACTTAACTGTCTCTGGAGTATGATATGCTGTTTTGGCTTAGTCTCACTCATGTTCAACGCACGAATACTGTCAACATCCAATCATCATTCATTTTGTTGCATAAGTGATGTTCTGGAACTCGGGAGTTGAGTTTATGCTCGACCCCCGATTTTCAGGGCGTTACAAAAGAAGTAAGGCATATTCACTCTCAATTGCCTAAGTACATTGCGATGACATCCTGTGCAAATCAACTCATTTAGATAAGAAGAACGCTTGAAAAGATGCACCATCATCAAGGTGGTCCCATGATAATTTATTATGATACTATTCTGGCGATCTCACCTCACAAAGAATCCGATATTCCATCAATGTAGCAAGCCCATCGATTTTCGTTGTTACTTCATTCATAAGTTTATGAAAAATTAAGACATCAAGCTAGAACATTATAAGTTTAGTGACCAAATTGTTGATATTTTCACAAAGCCATTGAAGTCTGACACATTTGACAATGTTGAAAAAGATGTTGGACATCACCAATTTTAAAAAGTTCAATTTAAGAGATGATGTTAAATACATGAGCAAATAGAACTTTCTAAGTCCAGTTACCAATTACCTTATGTGAGTAAAATTTTAAAAAGTCCTTATTTCACATGTAGGTCTCTTTGTACATAGTCTCTATTGTCTTTGTTTATAATTTTACTATTATTAGGGTCGTAGTTATTTCACACGTAGGCCTCTTTGTAATAGTAACACCTAGGCAATAGAAATAGAAAAATCTTTGTTTTTATAATTATTTTTCTATATGTAGAACCTCATATATATGATGTGAAAATGTGAATTCTCTCTCTCTCTCTCTCTCTCTCTCTCTCTCTCTCTCTCTCTCTCTAGTTCTTACTGATTTGTTTTATTTATCTTTGTCACCTAATTGTCTTAGCATGGGTTTGGATCATGTAGTTTTCAAAGTGGGCCATCAAGTGGTTTTGGTGGAACTTTTCAAGCCCCATGAGTTGCACAAGCTGACATGTGCATAGAGTTGTGATTTGAGTCCCATAATCTTTAATTGGTAATTGGAATAAGTTGTTGTGGATGGTATTGTCTACAATAGCAAAACTAGTATGCTATGTCTTTCTAAGGCAGACACATTGGGGTCCATTTAGGTCAGGTATCCCCCTCCCTCATCATTGTGATTCATTCTAATCTTAATTTTGGTGGGCCACATGCCTTCCATATAAGATTCGTTATACGAAAGCGACACTTTACCATGCATAAAGGCAATTAGCCGTGTTATTTTATTTTATTTTTCTAATACTTCTTTAAGGAAATAACCTTTTTATTCTTTCCGCATGGAAGGCTTGGGCCTACAAAAATCAAGATTAGACAACGAATCCTACATGGAAGGCATGGGCTCAGCAAAATCGAGATTAGACCTGGCCAATTGATTCATATGCTTTTAAGAAGAAATGAGATGTAGGTTTTAATTCTAATGAATGGTTTAGGTTATTCCATTACTCCTTGTGTCTCTTTCATTTATTGATTATAAGTTAGATCTAAATTATTTTGTTAGTGTATGTGTTGTGCTTGTTGGGTATAGTGCATCAAATTGACAGATGATATCAGAGCCAATAATGAAATCCAAGACCTTTGATTTCTCCATGGACCGACCAACAAAAACCAAATCTACACATTTACTAACTTTTCTCCATCTCTCCAACCATTGCTATGGCGGGCACTTGTAGCTTCCAATGGGTTAATTGACCGTGTTGCTCTAACGCATCCATAAGAAATAATGTAAACTTATACCTAAAACCTTTAAATTAACATGACTTGGCCCTCATGAGTCTTTGAATGTCTTTATTTTTGGGAAATCATCATCTTGGCATGTAATGTCATAGGGCCCCGGATCCTGACTCTTGCTCAGGTGGTAGACTCTCGGGAGTTTCAACACCCTGTCAAGGGTTCGAGTATCCATAGGTGGTGAAATCCCACTATGGCATGAGTGTGTGGGGGTGTGTGTGTGCGTGTTAAAAAAAAAATGTAATGTCATAGGGTGCATTGGATGGCATATACACACCACAGTGGACGCCCAAGCAATTTAGACATTTTTATATATTGGTGGGACTTTCCATCTCAACCCCATGGTGTAACTGACCTGAGTGTTGGAGCCTGATTTTCTGGCCCCGAACATGTGGTAGCACACCTTATCAATGGGGTGAATCTCATCCGCATGAAGTTGTTCTGTCCACGTCAGTATAACTAACACTTTATATCCATGCAAAGGTGTTATAAATATATTGATTTTAAAATATATTTTAATAATATATTATAATAATGTATTTGAAAAAGATGTTTGAAAAACACGTTTTTCAAGTTTTTGGGAATAGTCCCACATGGGAAAGAGAAGAGAAGGAAATCTGGTTTAAATGAAAACAGTGGAGTATTATAATATTTACCTTCATAGTCCGTGGACTATGGACCTTGCGTGTTCCAGTGCGAAGCACTGGAACACCCGCGCGCGCGCTCGGGCTCGGGCACGGGCATGGGCTCGGGCTCGGGCTCGGGCTTGGGCTCGGTGCGAGGGCGTGGGCTTGTGAGGCAGTGTGGCTGTGTGGCTGTGTGGCAGTAGAGGCGCTAGTGGCGCACTTTATATTGAGATTATATTGGTATCAACTTGTCCAAATCCAAGAATAAAGTGCGCCACTAGCCCCCACAAAGCATAATCTTAGTTTCTCATCGCCGGTATTTCGACTTCAACATGGTAGATAATAAACCGCTGCTGCCCCAAATCCAAGAACTGCAGCTACTAGTAAACAAAATCAAAGCCATAAAAATAGATCTTCCTGAATCATTCCAAGTCGGGGCTATAATTGCCAAATTGCCACCGATGTGGAAAGACTATAGAAAGAAGTTGCTGCATAAAACTGAGGACTACACACTGGAACAAATCCAGAAACACCTTAGAATTGAGGAAGAATCCCGTAACCGCGACAGAAAGAATGATAACGAGAATGCCTCGTCCAAGGTACATGCAGTAGAGAACTCTAATAACAAATATCCCGAGAAGGACAATTCCCTGAAACCCAATAAAGAAAAATTCAAGAAAAACACCCAAAAGAAGAACGGAAAGTTCAAAGGCCCATGCCATGTCTGTGGAAAAATCGGGCACTATGCTCGAGTATGCCGATATCGCAAGTCTAAACAAGAGGCAAGTGCAGTAGAAGAAAGCGATATAGTGGCTATGATCACTGAGGTGAATATCATCCAAGGCAAAGTTCCAGGTTTGTGGTATGATACTGCCGCTACAGTACATGTGTGCTACGACAAATCAGCCTTCAAAACCTATGAGGAATTGACCGATGGTCAAGAAGTCCAAATGGGTAATGAAGTCCGATCAAAGGTCGTCGGCAAGGGAACTGTCGAACTGATATTCACATCTGGGAAGAAAGTGATTCTGACCAATGTACTGCACGTTCCAGACATGAGGCGAAACTTAGTTTCTGGGGACCTTCTGGGTAAACCAGGCATAAGGGTGGTGTACGAGTCAGGAAAACTGATCCTGTCCAAGAATGGGAATTTTGTCGGGAAGGGATATGCTTGTAACGGAATGGTCAAGTTTTCTCTGAATGAAAGTAGCACTTCTGCGTATATGGTTGAATCCGCTGGACTGTGGCATGATAGACTAGCCCATATAGGGTATAGTACCTTGAAGTTCATAGCTAAGAATGGTTTAATCTCATACACAGATAATGAAACCGGAAAATGTGAAGTGTGCATACGATCCAAAATGACGAAGAAACATTTTCCAAGTGTTGAAAGATCGTCTCAAATATTGGATCTTGTGCACAGTGATATCTGTGAGTTAAACGGCATTCTTACTCGTGGAGATAAACGGTACTTCATAACCTTTATAGATGATTGCTCTAGATATGTGTATGTGTACCTATTAAAGAGCAAAGATGAAGCATTGAACATGTTTAAAGTATATAAAGCAGAAGTAGAGAATCAACTAAATAAGAAGATTAAAATTCTCCGTAGCGATAGAGGAGGAGAATACTTCTCCAATGAATTCGATAACTTCTGTGAAGAACACGGACTGATACATCAATGTACAGCGCCATACACACCTCAACAAAACGGAATAGCTGAAAGAAAGAATAGAACATTAGTAGAAATGGTCAACTCAATGCTGATAAGAGCAAAGTTGCCACTAAATCTATGGGGTGAGGCACTGCTTGCAGCATGCCATATTATAAACAGAATTCCGTCTAAAAAATATAGAATATCTCCATATGAAACATGGAGAGGAAGAAAACCTAACCTAGGATATCTTAAAGTGTGGGGGTGTCTTGCATATTGTAGAACCCCTGACCTAAAAAGAACTAAGTTAGGACCAAGAGCTATTAAGTGTGCCTTCGTAGGGTATGCACAAAATAGTAAAGCTTATAGACTTCTAGACATGGAGTCTAATACAATAATAGAATCAAGAGATGTTGAGTTCTTTGAGAACTCACTATCCTTGGAGTCTAAGGATAATGACATCCAATCTCCTAATAGAGAACAAGATAGCACAGCCCCACAGATAGTAGAAGCTCCTATTGAACCTCGTAGGAGTCAAAGAACAAGAATAGAGAAGAGTCTAGGAGATGACTACATAGACTCACAACGTATCATTTTCCATCTAGTAGAAGCAGATAGAGAAAATGTTATAAGACAAATACCTATAGTAATGAATATAGAAGATGATCCTAAATCATATAAAGAGGCTATATCTTCTAGAGACTCAGCTTTCTGGAAAGAAGCTATAAACGATGAAATGGAATCCATACTATCAAATCAAACATGGGAACTAGTAAACTTACCTCCAGGTTCTAGGCCCATAGGTTGCAAGTGGGTATTTAGGAAGAAATATCACACTGATGGGACTATCCAAACCTTTAAAGCTCGACTAGTAGCTAAGGGTTTTAGACAAAAAGAAGGGATAGATTATTTTGACACATACTCACCTGTAGCTAGGATAACATCCATTAGGATATTATTTGCGCTAGCTTCTATACATCATCTTCACATCCATCAAATGGATGTAAAGACCGCATTCCTGAATGGTGATCTCAATGAGGAGGTATACATGGAACAACCTGAAGGTTTTGTTCTACCAGGAAATGAAAACAAAGTATGTAGATTAGTCAAATCTTTGTGTGGATTAAAACAAGCACCAAAACAGTGGCATGAGAAGTTTGATTCCAAAATACTATCTCATGGTTTCATGCATAATGTAGCTGACAAATGCATATACTCTAAAGTAGATGGTAGTTATATCGTTATTATCTGTCTGTATGTAGATGACATGTTAATAATAAGTAATAAAATGGAAGGTGTGACTGAAACAAAGAGGTTTCTATCTTCCGTATTCAAAATGAAGGATCTTGGACAAGTTGATACCATTCTAGGTATCAAAGTTAAAAAACATTGTGGGGGTTATGCTTTGTGTCAATCTCATTATATTGAGAAGATACTAAACAAGTTTAACCATCTAAATATAAAGGAAGCAAAAACCCCATTTGATCCAAGTATCAAGTTAAAAGAAAATACTGGAAGAACAGTTGCACAATTAGAATATGCAAGTGCTATAGGAAGTTAATGTATGCTATGCAATGCACTAGACCAGATATCGCATATGCTGTGAGTAAACTTAGTAGGTTTACTAGTAACCCCAGTACTGAACACTGGAATGCAATCAGTAGAGTCCTTGGTTACTTAAAAGCAACCAAAGATTTAGGACTATTCTATTCAGAGTTTCCTGCCGTATTGGAAGGATATACCGATGCGAGCTGGATATCGAGTGCAGGGGACAACAAGTCTACTACAGGGTGGGTATTCACCCTAGGAGGTGCAGCTATATCTTGGGGATCCAAGAAACAGACTTGCATAACGCATTCGACTATGGAGTCTAAATTCATAGCCCTGGCTGCAACAGGCAAAGAGGCTGAGTGGCTAAGGGATCTTCTATTAGAAATCCCTTTCTGTGTAAAGCCTATATTGGCTGTGTCACTACATTGTGATAGTGAAGCCACATTAGCTAGAGCCTATAGCGGCACTTATAATGGTAAATCTAGACATATCAGTCTTCGACATGATTATGTCAGACAATTGATTCGAGATGGAATCATTGTTATTTCCTATGTGAAATCAAGCAACAACCTGGCAGATCCTTTTACTAAACCTCTACCGAGAGAGGTAGTAAAGGCTACATCTAGAGGGATGGGGTTGAAACTCTTCAACCAAAGTTCCACCAGTGATGGTAACCCAACCTAAAGTCAGAAAATCTCTAATTTTGGGTTTAATGGGTAAAAACAAGTCACTGATATGTGGAAAGTTTTCAGCACTGAATTATAAAACCTCATCCATAATAGATAAGTGCTGAGCGTTACGATAGAGGGTTGAGTCTTAAGAACTCTTAATGAAATCCAGTCTATAGGACAAGTGTTTTAAAGTAACGGAGACACTGGAAGGATTTCACCTATATGAACGTAGAGATGGTGCCGTCTCTCATGAGAGTTAGGAGTTTTCTCTCGGGATCGTTCACGAATTAGGATAAGCACATGGCCATTAAATGTGCTGAGCAAGATTGTGGGAACTCTAACAAACACATAGCGAATATGTGTATGGTTTCTCCAACTCTGTTATCTAGGAATAACTGGTTCAAAGCTGCGGCTACCAGTAATTTCGATAGAGTTTTGAGATACTTACACTAAGGGAAGATTAAAATCGAAAGATATCTTTTTTTATGCATATAAGCTGATTATTCTGGCAGTATTGTTTAAACCGAGAAAATATTTTTATAAAATCAAGTGGGGGATTGTTATAAATATATTGATTTTAAAATATATTTTAATAATATATTATAATAATGTATTTGAAAAAGATGTTTGAAAAACACGTTTTTCAAGTTTTTGGGAATAGTCCCACATGGGAAAGAAGAGAAGGAAATCTGGTTTAAATGAAAACAGTGGAGTATTATAATATTTACCTTCGTAGTCCGTGGACTATGGACCTTGCGTGTTCCAGTGCTTCGCACTGGAACACCCGCGCGCGAGCTCGCGCTCGCGCTCGGGCACGGGCACGGGCTCGGGCTCGGTCTCGGTCTCGGTCTCGGTCTCGGTCTCGGGCTTGGGCTTGGGCTTGGGCTTGGGCTAGGTGCGAGGGCGTGGGCTTATGAGGCAGTGTGGCTGTAGTGGCGCACTTTGCACTTCGCACGTGCGCATCGTGTCGCAGAGGGTCGCTCCCTTCGCGAACCGGAGCGAGACGGGTGCGAGCGCGGTGCGACTAGTGGCTAATGCAGATGGTTGGCTGGACGTAAATCTAGAGGACTGAATGAGAGTCTCTCTGATTATATAGAGGCTGGAAATATAGCTGTTGCACAAATGTGTAACAGCTATGGAGTTAAATACTAGAAACTGTTGCTAACAGTCATAAAACGGCTAGCCCAACAGCTATAAAATGGCTAGTCAGCTCTCTCACAACAGCCATATAACGGCTAGTTTCCAACAGCCATATAACGGCTAGTTTTCTCCAACAGCTAGAAAACGGTCATGGAATTTAATTCCCTGGACCATAACCCCAGCCATCATAGCCTATAAAAAGAGGGTCTGGATGGGTTTCCAAACCATCTCTCAACTCACTCCAGCAAACCCATACGAACAGAGACAGCCAGCCCCTCTCCACTCATATAATATTATAGTATATCCAGCAACATAGCAAGGCTTGAACCTTAGCTTGAAGAATAGACCAGCGGTGTGGTCTAGGACTGGACTGTTCAACTGAACCAGTGACTGAAGAATTGAACTGACCAGTGCAGTGGTCGAAATCATTTTTCTCTTTCTTTTCTTTCTTTTGGGATTTTTCTCTTATATTGTAATATTGCCAGAAAGTGTGTAAAAGAGTTCCATTTGGTGGGCCTTCGTGTTTGCTGAACACAGACCCACACCAGGCTTGTCGTATCCTAGAAGCAATTTGCCCGTAACCTATCAGCATACTCAATCTACTTGAGTAGGGGCAAATAACGCTTTAAGGACAGCGTTTCAAACGTGCTTCAGCCTGTCCTTAGTTCTGATCGTAGTGATTTTTGGTTTCCATATTATACAGATATTACATTAATCTGTATAAAATTCTCAACAAAAGGTGATGAGACCAATTGAGAGAGAGAGAGAGAGAGAGAGAGAGAGAGAGAGAGAGAGAGAGAGAGAGTCATTGTCATGCTGAAACTGGTTGTGGTGAGACTGTTGGCTGGCTTTTGCAGGAAGCTTGAGCCAGCTATCATACAATGACTATTTGTTTAATTTCTTAATATATTTTTAATTTTGGTTGAAAAATATTCCCATACCCTTTCAATATTCAAATTGAGAAAATAATTACTTGTAATATATTCTATTTGCGGTTTGTATGCTATATCTTTTAGATGTTGATTTTTTTTTTTTTAATTATTATTAATGGCCCACCATTGAACATAATAGCTATGTATATATAGTGAAGCGCTTAGAGCAGTTGATCCAGTAGCAACTACAGGATGAAGTATAGCAAGGGGACTTTCCATCGGTCTCATCGTACATGTGGCATAAATAATTGTTGATCAGAACCGTTCATCTAGTAGGCCACCATGTGGATGGGCTACAGGCCAAAAAACACCATGATTAAACAAACAACACCATCGGCATGTTTTGAGTTCTTATGGTTGGATATGGACTCTGGTCTAACCATTTCTGTTGCATGTCAATTATGGACGTGGATTGCCAGCGAAAGCCTTTAGCAGGAAACTCCTTCATTAGGATGCTAGGTGGTGCCCATCATATATTCCATATCATGTGATAAGGCAAGGTCCCGAAAATTGATGCAGATCTAAAACTCAAGTGAACCACTTAATTAGAAAAAGTAGGTAGGGAAATGCCTATTGTTAAAACTTGCTTGGAGTATGTAGTCATGTTTATATGCATCCATATCGTTCGTAGTGTTATTTTTGTTAAGGGATGAACTGAAAACACATAATCAGTGGTTCAATTTAAAACCTTTTAGCTCCATGAATGTTTCAATTGTGAACTTTCAATTCTCACTTTTTTCAGTGGTGTGGTTAAAATGAGTTTTGGATCCGCCTTACTTTTGGATTCATGTCCTGATATGTTTTGGAAAAATAGATAAATACGATAAATATTTCATAAATATTATAGGGGGCTCCACTTAGCTTATGGTTGTAGGTAGGGGTGTACATCGAGCCCAACCGATTCGAGCTGGCCTCAGCTCGGTCACCAGGCACACCCAGCTCGAACTCAGCTCGGCTTAGTGATCGAGTCAGCATCTCCAGCTCGAGCTCAGCTCAGTCAACAATCAGACCAGTTCGAGCCAGTTTGAGCCAATTTTGAACTTCGAGCTTTCGAGCCAATTTTGAGCTTTCGAGCCGAGTTTGAGCTTCAGCTTTCGAGTCGTGTTCGAGATTGATGGGTACGTTCAATCTTGGTTGATAGCCCATCAATCAAACGATTCAGATTAGCCCTTTAGTTGGTGCTTTACTGTATCATTTTCCTAAGGAGTTGCAGGTGGCTTACCGGCAAGCTGAGCGTGCAGACAGAGAATGGGCGATTTGAGCGTGCTGGACGATGAGGTGAGGGCGTGCCGGACAGGGACAGGTCAAGCTGAGCGTGCCGAACACCGGACAGGGACAGGGCGAGTTAAGCATGCGAGCTGAGAGTGCGTCGGATAGGAAAATGGCGATCTGAGCGTCCAGGCAAGGCGAGGTGAGATTTGAGAGCGTGCCAGACAGGGCAAGCCAGAGAGGAAGGAGAGACTAGAGAGAGAAAGGAGTTTGAGCTAGGTAAGGGGCGTCGGGCAACAAGGGAAATGGGTTAGGGTTTAGGGGCGTCGGTCGTGCGGGCAAGGGAAATAGGACTTAGAGAATAGAGAGAGTAGGTTTTTTTTAATAATTTTTTTTAAGGGTATATATACCCCTGCACCGAGTCGAGTCGAGCCGAGTTTGAGCCGAGTTCAATCCGAGTCGAGTCGAGCTGGGGCAGACTTGAACTCATTTTCGAGCTCCAAAAATCAGCTTGACTCGGTTCGAACTTAGGTTCGAGTTGAGTTGATTTAGGCTTTTTCGAGTTGAGCGAGCCAACTGAGCTAACTTGATTCATGTACACCCCTAGTTGTAGGAAGTTCATGTGAAAGGCTTTCACAAGCAATCTAGTACAATGCCAATGATTTAAAAGCCTAGGCGTGTTAGGGATTTTGGCCTGCGGAATCACACAGATCTAGATCTAGGATAGAAATCCAATGACACCAAGCACATACAAGAGAACACAGATTTAACGTGGAAAACCCTTGAGGGAAAAAACCATGGCACAAAGCGACAGATCTCCACTATGAAAATAGAAATTACAAAGAGAGATGACTTACCCGATTCGAACAACCTCGAATCTCACCCTTGCTACACCCTTTAGAAACCCTAAAATCCTTTTAGGAACCCTTGGAACTACTTTAGAAAGCCTTAGAATTCATCCCAATCCTGCATACACCCCTTTAAATAAGAATAGAAAGAAGCAAACTCGGAATAGGAAACAAAATCCGCAAAATCTGCGTTTCCGCAATCGCATTTGCGGAACTCTTCGATGTCATCAAGCCACTCTCGATGACAGCCTCGATATCATCGACAGTCCTTCGATGATATCGAAACATGACCAAAACTGTCCAGCGACCAGGGGTGAAAATGTAACGCCCCTGAAAATCGGGGGTTGAGCATAAACTCAACTCCCGAGTTCCAACGCATCACTTATGCAACAAAATGAATGATGATTGAATGTTGTTTGCATTTGAGCTTTGAACATGAGTGAGATTAAGTCAAAACAGCATATCATACTCCAGAGACAATTAAATTGCAAGCGGAAGACTGTGATAGATATATATAAAATATAAAAACAGTGGTGAATCTCCAGAGTGTGATAATGTTACCAGGCTAATGAATTACAAGTACAATTCAAATTATACCAAATGTGTAGTGTCATCTAGTCAACATCCCTGTAATCCCGTCGATCAAGATATGGCTCACGTGAAGCCGTCAGCATAAAATATACGAACAAGCATCATTGTCATCATACAAGTCCGGCTCCGCCTTAAGTGTAGCGTCGCCATCTGCAATCAGACAAAGTCTGGTGGATGTCCGGAACACCGTCCCATAACGTGGGAGTGAGTAGCTAACTCAGTGGAACAATAAAGCATAGGTTAACTTGTTATCAACTCAGTCAAGCAGAAATGATAAAGCAGTAAAATCAAACACTCCTAACTACTCTTATTAATGCAAGTATGGATGTAGGTATGATGAATGCCCTCACCACACCCTCCCTCGTGCGACACCATCTCACGTTTGTAGCATGCTTTCATCCCTCAGTACTCCACATCTTCCAGGCACATGCAATGCATGATGAGCATGATTACCGAGTTTTTAATTAGTCCATGTCAAACAGCAGGATTGAGAAACTAAGGTACCTCCCTTGTATCATTCCCAAACATGATCCAGTCTAGAGTCGTCAGTCCTAGTCAATCTCAGACGATAGTGTGGTTTCTAGGTCACTGCAAAGGCTGTCAGGGCTGTTACGCACAAAGGTTATACCACTCCCCCATCACCTCTTTAACGATTCATCACTATATAGAAACAGGACTAGTTCATACTCTATATATCGCGGCAAAGCCCTAAGGCTCACTTCGATTTCAGAGTATGCTCGAGGTCACTACAAAGGGCTGTCAGGGCTGTTACGCACAAAGGTTGCACCGCTCCCCCATCACCTTATCAATGTAGGCCGACAGCACGAATATAGTGTCCCATACCACCATAATCGGCTCACGAGTCTAGTTGCTCACTGGTCACTACGGGGAGGCACGTGGCCCCAGCGTAGGCCGACAGCTCGACCACGGTGTCCCATACCACCATGCCCGGCTCATGAGTCTTAGCGGATCGAGGTACCATGGTTAAAAGGGATTTCACTGGTAAGTTTGGTCCCCTAGGTTCAAGCAGGGGCGACCAAACATGGTGAACATACATTAGACAAATCAGGTTACTTGACGAGCTCGGCTAGCTCGAGCGCACAACAAGTTGAACGACATGAAGTGCATAAGCACTTCGCGTGGCCAACCACTATCGCCAACCGAAGTACGACTCGGGTTCGTCGAACACATCTCACGTGGCAAATGAATCACAGCCACGAATTCAATTATGGTACCGATTGTCTGGACTATAATCATAGCCCCAAACACAATAACTTGCAGATAGATAAAGCAGTAATGGATCAAGATTCAAATCATACAATCAAAGTATGGTATTTTCTGTTTAGGGCTGCCAGGGCTGTTACACAGAATCGTTGCACCACTCCCCCATCACTCATGACAGATCATACAACGTAAATATGAATTTAAACATATGCATTACATAGATAAAATTATAGAAGCAGTTGAGCATGTTATGAAGCACAACACAAGCATGAGTCTGTACATATTCAATTCCTAATCACATCACTATCCAAGGAAATCATACACATAGTTGAAAGAGTTGAGAATCACATCTCAACACCCTTATACATTACAATTTACTAACTACTACTCATTCAAACTTTATAACAAACACTTAGACTACATACACCAACATACATGACATAGGTTGATCACATAGGTATAAGGCCAAATCCTTTCACTAGGGAGTTACCCCAATCATAACACGCATACACCCACGACGGATAGTCATGGCAAGCAGGAATCCAAGTTCCATATTCATTCAGTCATTTCCACAAACACTTGGGCCACACATTTTAGCATATATAGTGTATATTGGCCGTGGCGTGATTTAGGGCAAATCCTTTCGTCAAAGGGGGATCGCCAATACAACAATCATGAATCCATGGCAACTAGTCATGGCGAGCATGAATGAGAATTCTATACTCATTCAGTCATTTTCACAAACACTTAGAATACACTATTACAACATACATGATGTATGTTAGCAAAACATGTATTAGGGCTAACCTTTCGCCAAGCAAGTATTTTATTCATATATAGTATATTCCTACAGCAAATAATCATGGTAAATACATCTCCAAAATTTATACGTATACTGTACTTTCTAGAATACACAATTTCAACATACATAGTGTATATAAGCAAAACATGTATTAGGGCGAGTCCTTTCGCCAAACAGGTAATTTATCCACATATAATATATTTATACGACAATTAATCATGTCAAACACATTTCCAAAATTTGTACGTATACGGTACATTCTACAAATACCTAGAGTATGTAGAATTCCATATTTTTCATTTTTAATCGAAACGGAAAACGGACAGCACTTTGTACATGTGCAATTGCATGCAGATCATGAATCTATTATTATCTGACATTGAAAGCGTTAAAAACCATAACCTATACACCTAAAGTCCTCACCTTTGTCGTAGAATCGAAACGAAGTCGATAGGTTTGCTAAGCTTCCGTATTCGGCAGTTTGGCAACCTATAGAACGAAATAGGTTAGCTATTTCATAACCTACAACCACCCAAGCCCCAAATCAGATTAGGTTTATGGTTTCTTACCTAGAAACGGAGCTGGAATCACCGGGAAAGCGATTAGAACGGAGCGGTGTAGCTCGTAAAGCGGTAGGGAAGAGTGGCAGGGAGGTTCTCCCACTGCTCCCACACTTTCTCTCTCTTTTCTCTCTTCTCTCTCTAGGTTTTCTCTCAAATTCGTATGGCTGCAATGAGAGAGGGTTTAAGGTCCTTATATAGCCTAAAAACTCACCGAAACAGACTCTCGTTCAAAGTATACTTAGGTTATAACCAAAGCGGGTCAGCTTCAGCTCAACGGAGGACTTCTGGCTGGCCTCCTTGAGCCAAAGGTCGGACTTAAGCTCACCGACAATGGATCTAGGTTCTATTAAGTTTTCGTTCCAGTAGGGTTCTCAGATCACGCGTGGCGGACCAGTTTCAGTTCAACGGTCAGCGGATCTCGATCGGAGATTCCGAGTACATGTAAATGTGTATGAAATTTCTCCTGATCCGAGGGTGTAATTTAGTCTGATTCTGACGGTCTGGTTGCTTAAAACTGATCCGCAAGCGAAAGGTGCCAGATTACTATTCAAGATATTTTATTTTGAATTAATTTCACATTTCTCACACTCTTCACTCCGAGCTCAAGCGAATAGCGCTGGGACACTATCTGGAGTTGATTTCCGAGATGATTGTCAAGCCCAGCAAGGCGGTCCTAATTCCTTAACTTCGTGTTAATTGGACTTCCGACGTGCGGTCCAGATCTGATACGGTGTTTCGTGATGCTCCCGAGAGCAGACGGGTAATGAGATTGATCCTAGATTTTAGGGTACTCTAGCGTCAATGATTCTACAAGTTTTGGGTCATGCAGATCGTATTTAAAGTGATTGGTGCTAATTTCACAGGTACTCTAGTTTCACACTGGCTAATCCTCACCCAATTTCTAAAGGATTTAGTCCTGAGTAATTTCTATCTGAGGTGGTACCTGGGCCTTTGTAGTTTGTATATAAAGTGATCCAAGTTATACTACTTAGCTAGTTTAAGATAGCGTCTAGGGTGAAAGTACTTAGAAAAATTAAAAGAACAAGGTGGTGAAGGGCGGGATTTGTGAAGGAAATGGGTTAAGGAGCGATTTTAGACTGTGAGATTCAGTTCTGACAAGTTAATAAGGTGTTAGGATCGACCCATTGCTTAAGGACGTCTAATCCCAGGTTGGTAAAAATCAAGGATGTTACAGAAAAATACTGTGAATTATTGATGGCATCGAGACCCTGTCGATGACAGCCTCGATATCATCGACGGTCCTGTCGATATTATCGACAGACCACCAGACAGATTTAAGACATCTGTCTATAACAATCTCCACCATGTCTTCAATCTTCATCCGTGTAGCTTCTTGACCTCCTCTTATCTCTCCATCACATCATAGCTTCTCGTGCACACTCCATCTTCCTTTTACGCCATCGCCAAGTCCAAAGAAGTTGCACAGAACTTAAACTTCTCTCCAGGAACATTCTTGTTGATCATGTCTGCCGGATCTACATCCACATGCCCAACCACCTTTGCTCTTGTCTTCCCAAAAGAAAAGATGTAGTCTTCTTACCATCTCATTGCTACCCAATATTGCTTGCCAGGGTACTTGCTCATAACACTGATAGCCTATGAAATAACCGGTCTAATCCAGACCATGGCATACACTGCCAACTGCATTCGAAATAAGGTTCATGAGATATCCTGCTTTTCCTCATCTGTTTTAGGACACGTCCTGAGGAAAACTTGAGGAGAGACGCGTAGGGAATGCTCTCCGGCTTTACTTGGCCCATCACATCCTTGATCAATACCTACACACAAGGTATTCTTCCTATGATTACCAAAGCCTACTCCTCCTTCAGTCTCAATGCCGAGAACCATCTTTGCAGCCCCCCGATCCTTCATCCTGAATGTCCCACTTAACCGAGTCTTCAGTACATTGATTTCAGACATGTCATAATTGGCGATATACATGCCATCAATTCCTGACTCACCATGAAGGAATCAAACCACTGCCTAGGCGACAGGTCAAACCACGACCTCCTGCAAAGTCTTTTCTTAGCCCCTTTAACTTCGAACTGTTCTGGTTGCTTCATGTAGATCTACTCTTCACTTTCCCTTACAGAAATGCAGACTCCACATCCATCCTTCCAGCTCAAGATCACATTGGCCAACCAGCGCCAATCATGGATCTAATAGACACCTATTATACCGTCGGCGCGAATATATCTGAGAAGCCAATCACTTCTCTCTGAGCATAACCCTTCGCTACCAACCTCGCCCTGTATCTATGTGTATCCTCCTGAAGATCCACCTGCATCCAACCGCTCTCCGGCTCACTGGAAGCTCCACCCGCTCCCATATGTTGGTCTGGTACAACGAATCCATCATATCGCCCATGGTCACCTTCCACTTCTCAGAATCAGGCTCACCTAGAGCCATCTGAATAGAAGATGAATCCCCTGTGATATTGGAGTCGTCCATGTACCGCGCCGATATCTTGCGATCATGTCATATGATTCTTCTCACAGGTGGCTACTCCACCTGCTCTATATCCCTGTCCGCACGTCTCAGCCTTCCTGCCCTGCCCGCTCATGAGGCCATGCCCAACATGCCACACACGTGCAGAGGTGGAATCCGCTACATCCACCGCAGCTCCACCTTTTGAAGTGCTCCCGATCGACCTGTACCAGTTACCGAGTCGTTGCGCTTTCATGATTACCCGTGCTCCCTTAGATACCTTAAGAGCAACATCAATACCTGTGTACTTGCATCCTTTTGCCTCAAGTACACCAAGAGAAATCAGATTCTGTTTCAAATTAGGAACGTGCCTGACATCAGTCAGGGTGCGCTCCACCCCATCAAACATCTTGATGCGTACCGTACCAACAGCCACAACATTACAGGCAAAGTAATTGCCCATAAACACCTGTCCACCATCGCACTCCCTGTAGCTAGTGAACCAACTCCGATGAGGAGTCATGTGAAAAGATGCCCCTGTGTCTAGCATCCACTCGTCCTTACGATCATCGTATGATAGCCTGATAATAGACACAAACAAAACATCACCATCACATCCACTCGATCCATCTGACGTGGCAACATTGGCCTCCCTGTACGAAGCCTCAGAATTTTCTCTCTTCGATTTAGGATTTCTACGATCCTTCTTCACATGTCCTTCCTTCCTACAATTCCAGCACTTTACCTTTCCTTTGCCCTTGCCCTTGGATTTGGATCTAAAACCTGAAGAATCTGTACCTTGTCCAGAATTACTACTCACTGTAAACAGTGCATCAGAAGACGTCCTCATGTCGCTGTTTAGTTGTTTCATAACCTTCCCTAGAAGAGCCGAGATAACGGTATCGACACTCAGGGTTTTGTTCGTGCTGCGCATAATGTCCTTGAATGCCTCAAAAGACGCAGGGAGAGAAGTCAGCAACATACATGCCTGTTCTTCATCTTTCATCACTTCCTCCATATCCAGCAATTTGCAAACCAATTTATTAAAGTTGCTGATATGAGCCTCCAGATCTCCACCCTTTGCCATCTTGAAGTTATACCACTGCCGCTTCAAGTGCAGGCGATTTTCAGAGGACTTCTTCACATAAACATCCTCTAACTTCGCCCATAACTTAGCCACAGTTTTCTCCCTCATGACGTTGTAGAGAACCTCATCTGTAAGACATAAACGGACCGATGATAATGTTTTCTTATCAAGAGTATTCCATTCATCATCTTTCATAGTAGACTTTCACTCCTCAAGAGCACCATCTTCGCCTTGCTTAATTAAGGAACTCATCATCTTGATCTTTCATAACTCAAAATTATTTTTCCCTGAGTACTTCTCAATCTCATACCTGGTGCTCGCCATTATTACTAATCCTGCAGATTCAGATCTGTGCCCCAACCGATTGCTCTGATACCACTTCTTAGGGATTTTGGCTTGCGGAATCACACAGATCTAGATCTAGGATAGCAATCCAATGACACCAAGCACACACAAGAGAACACAGATTTAACGTGGAAAACCCTTGCGGAAAAAAACCACGGCACAAAACGACAGATCTCCACTATGAAAATAGAAATTACAAAGAGAGAGGACTTACTCGATTCGAACAACCTCGAATCTCACCCTTGCTACACCCTTTAGAAACCCTAAAATCCTTTTAGGAACCCTTGGAACTACTTTAGAAAGCCTTAGAATTCATCCCAATCCCGCATACACTCCTTTAAATAAGAATAGAAAGAAGCAAACTTGGAATAGGAAACAAAATCTGTAAAATCTGCGTTTCTGCAATCGCATCTGCGGAACTCTTCGATGTCATCGAGCCACTCTCGATGACAGCCTCGATATCATCGACAGTCCTTCGATGATATCGAAACAGGACCAAAACTGTCCAGCGACCAGGGGTGAAAAATACTGTGAATTATCGATGGCATCGAGACCCTGTCGATGACAGCCTCGATATCATCGACGGTCCTGTCGATATCATCGACAGACCACCAGACAAATTTAAGACATCTGTCTATAACAAGGCAAGCCAATAGTCTTTTGGTGCAAAAAGGATGCCATTTCAGTCCTCAAGTGGACCACATCATCCAATAAAATGGACGGCTACAGAAAATGTTACAGTATTGCCTCTATTTGTGCATTGTGGCCCACCTAAGGAGGTAAATTGAGTAATTTTTGCGACAGAAGATCTAATCAATCGGGCCTAATTGATGGAATGCTCGGGTTTTACACATGTGGGCCATGTTTGCACATGTCCCTAAGAGTGGATGGGCAGGGCTTCACACACGTGTGACCTTTGCAAATGATAGACAGCTAGGATCTGCCAACCAATGGAGATGAGAAGATCCCAATGCCTTTTTATTTTTCCCTTAGTTGTCACTGCAATGGAACATCCGAGCCGTGAAAATGGTGGACCATACCATAAACATCACGTGAAGCAAAAATTGGAAGAATCCACTCATCAGGTGGGCCATACACATATGTTGAGTTAGACCATTGGCTGCAATTGATTTCAGGAGTGTTGCCCACCTGATGATGAATAAACCATCATCGCTTACGTTCCAGATGATCTTTATGATACGGCCCACCTTTCTTACGGCTCGGATGTTGCGAACAAATAATTGTATGTTAACATGCAAGTTAATAAAGTTGTACATGATCATCTTTGAACAGTGTATACCTCAATTCTGACAAGTGGGATCTAGACCATTGATCTGCTGGGCCGCTTGTATATGAATTATACCCAGAAAATCCTAGATATGATGATCCTAACCTTTGATTTCGGGCCTTCAAATAGACGGCCAAGAATAGGGAAAAAAAAAAAGAGAGTAATGCGGCTCTTATTTACATTCAGCTTAAAATAAATAAATAAAGAAAAAAAGAAAAAAAATCCCGGATTTTGCGGTAAGGATCTTCTAGTGCAGGTATCTATCCACGTAGAACATGCCGAGTCACCTCTCATACGTGGTACGCCTGAAATAGGACGCGGATTTTGATGTATATGAGAAATCAACCCGTCCATTCATTTTTAGAGCTCATTTTAGTACATGAAACCAAAAATTAGGAGGATCCAAAACTCAACTTGGCCATACAAGATGAAACAGTGGGGAAAAGAATTCCTACCGTTAAAACCTTTCTAGGCTCTGTCTTGATGGTTATATGCCATCCAAACCGTTTATAAGGTCATTTTTACTGGGACGAAGTGAAAACACTGGAAACTTAACAGTTGATCAGTTGATTGTTACCCTTTGAACATGGACGGTCTTCAATACGAGAGTTTTTGAGCGTCCACCATCAGCTGCGAGGATGCATATAAACTGTTTAGGACATTGAGGGCTTGTTTGGATAGTAAGTTGCTTGAGATAAGTTACTTTTGTCACAAGTAACTTTTCTTAATTTTTACTTACTAAGAAGATAAGTATATTAGGTAAATAACCTACTTATTAACTTCTCCTCTCTTTCATCTCTCCTGTGATATTCTTTAGCAACTCATGGGAAGTAGATTTGAAATCCCATGGATTTAAAATCATCTTATTGTGTTTGGCACCCTGGATTGGGAATCAACTTTAATTCAAAAGTAGCCATGCATGGTATATTTACGAAGGTTTGAATTTAATTACTAAATCAACTTTAATATCTCTAATTAGTAATGTATGTAATGTTTGACACAGTGGTTATAATAAGCCCACTGAAATATATGCTTTGCCTGAAAATAATGAAATTTCAAGTCATAGATGGGCTACAAGCACAAGATCATGTACAAGTGACTAATCAACAATTTTTACTCGTTTATTTACATAGACAATGTTTGGATGGTGTTGATCATCGTATTAAAGTAATTATAGTGATGCAATTGATAATCTGATTGTTTTTAGATATAGTTAGTGGGTCATGTACCCAATAAAATAATAGAATGGAGACACACATGTTACACATGTAACTATAGAAAAGATTTTAGGTGTAATCTAAGCGCTCACGGTGGATTTCAAACCTACTCTTCGAGAGGATTTGAAACCCTTTGGATTTGAGATTTGAAACCCCCCGTCACTTTATGCCAAATCCATGGTGCCAAACAACCCCTTATTTGGTGGTATCTAAACCGCCCTTAAAAAGGGCCCGAGCTGAAAGCTAATCCCTTTGGGACACACTACAAGTAACAGTGAAGATAGAGATGCACACCATTGAAACCTTTTCGGAACCAACCAAAGTTATGCTAATATTTGATTTTTCATTTCATCATAGATGTAGTCACTCTATGAATGGGTTGGATGGCATTTAAATATCATATTGGGCTTGAAAAGATCTCAATGGCGAGCACCTTTATTTGCACACTTCGGTATGGTGTGACCCACTTGAATTTTGTATCGATGGAGATTGAGATTTGGGCTCGCCTACTTAATGAATGGAGTGGTCGTCACACACATATCATGATGAACCTTACGTAGTCTTTTGCTATTGAAGTGAATAGCCCTTTTAAGATTTTGACACTCATGGTTAAAAAGACCCGACACTCAACTGACTCGTTCATTCCTTAGATGAGTAGAACTCACGTTAGCCCGTGTTGAATTGGCCCAACTCATCAAAGACGGGTGACTTGAAGCATCTACATCTTAATTATTTCCAATAGGTTACATTAAATTTAGAAATCACACACACAAGTCTACGGAGAAAGGAGAAACGAGTCGTGAAATCTTTAACAGATTAATAATAATAATAATAACAACAAAGAAAAAAAGAATCAAAAACTACTTTATTCAAAAACAAAGAGAGATTTTTTTTTTTTTTTAAATATTGTCTACATACTAGTTAGTCTATATATATATAGATGCTCTTATTTTCTAATCCTATTAATACCATCATTTAAAAAAAATAAAAAAATCTAACAAACTATTTTTAAATTTTGGTTCAATTAAACTTTCATAATGCCTAAGATTAAATTAAGACTTTGAATGATTCTCAACATACTCGTCCATGCTTTTAAATCATAGCCCTCTTTTCATTACTTGGGTGTGGACCAAAATGTTCTTTAGAGCCATGTATTGTTTCATGTGACATCCACTTCCTCCCCAATCCAAAGAGTCTTAATGGACAGAGTTTGGCTAATGACCCAACCCCAACCAGCTAGCCAGTGTCAAAGCTTTGTGGGCCTTATCATGACCCCAGCTAGCTGATGTCAAAGCTTTGTTGGTCTCATCATGATGTATGTATTTTATATATGTTATCCATTTATTTAACCTGCTCATTTTAAGGCATGGACTAAAAAATGAGGTAGATCCACACTATAAAAAACAAAGAAAATTGAACACTTACTGTTGAAAACTTTTGAGGAACATGTAAGTTTTAGATAAGCTTATAATTGTGTTTTCCCTTCACCTAGGGCGGTACACGAATCGAGTTAGCTCAGTTAGCTCGCTCGACTTGACTCGAAAAAGCCCAATTCAACTCGGTTCGAAACTGAGATCAAGCCAAGTCGAGTTGATTTTTTTAGCTTGAAAAAACTTCAAACCGAGTACGGGCTTGCCCGAGCTCAACTCGACTCGGATTGAATATAGCTCAAATCGAACTTGGATCAAACCAGTTGGGTGACTCGGTTACTTTGATATTGATGTTGCTCACCAAGTGTTTGATGAAATGACTCAACGAAATGTGGTCGGTGGCAAGGAAGGTGTGTATATGAAACAATTACCTTCTTTTATATAAAAAAAAAATATGTTGCGTAGGTATTTGATGAAATACATGTAAAATCATTGCTGTTGTTTTACATATAGTGAAAATTTGAATGTGCAGTACCTGTGTTTGTGAAAATGTTGCACAGGTGAACTTGGCTCGATCTTGGCTCGAACTCGTCTTGAAGTGGCCTGAGCTATTGATTGAACCAAGCCGAGCTGGCCAGTCAGGCTCAAGGACTGAGCTGAGTTCGAGTTGGGGTCAGCAAGTGGCCAAGCCGAGTCGAGTTGTGCCCAGCTTGACTCGGTTGGACTCGGCATAGCTCGACTCGGTTGGACTCGTGTGCACCTCTACCTCACCCAAGGTCATGTGACTTTATGAATAGGTTGGATGGCAAATAAATATTGCGTTGGGGCACGAGAAGTTTTGGACGGTAAGAGGTCAATCCCCATTATTTACCGTCCACTTGAGCTTTTGATATGTTATTTTTACGTCCATGCTCTAAAATGAGGTGGAAAATAGTTTGACGGTATAGATAAAAGACACAGATCGTGGTGGGGCCATAGAGGTTTGACACCAAGCTAGCTTGCTGGTGTTGGGATAACCAGCCAAACTGCGTCCGTCCAAACCATATCATCCTGCTTTACCGTTATAGTCCATGTAAGTCAGTCGACCGAGTCCATGTTCCCATCCATGTGACAGGCACGTCCTTTCAACCGTGGGCTGAAAAGGACGGTTTTAAAAAGAGAACACAACAACGGTCCGCATTTAATAGAGTTGTAAGACATGGCAAATCCGATGCAAGCTCAACCAACCAACGGTCTGGATGGCGGTTCATTGTCCCTAGACTGCATTTGCCACCTTCCTGTTTACCCATTCCCACTACATTGGAATACAACCACACCAATCCAGACCGTTGACATCATGACCCCTACTCTGGATGGAGGAGAACAGCTTGAAAATTATACTAATTTGATGATCTAAACCATCTAATGTTGTTCGATGCATTTGACCTACTGACCATTTTTTTAATGATCGTCCATTTAATGGCCACTAATTGACGGTTAGGATCATCTAATCAGCCTAACTTTCGGCCCATATTCCATCCATTACAAGCCCATGATATTGATATCTCGATTGACGTGCACGATTCTAACGTGCTGATGATTCCCTCGTGGAAAATATGTGACGAATCTATCCCTGTAAGAATAACCTAATAACAATGCACACACGTGCACGTCGATGACCAAAAGTGCAAATGAACCTAAATTGTGGGCCCCATCGGCATGATGCCATAAAATTCACACGATGTGACAATACCAACCGTTTGATTTTGGCCGTTGGATTTGGATGATAGACTGATTTTCTTCCCTATCATCCATCTGGTGGCCATAGATTAGATGGTTGCATCATCCATTCAATCCAAAACTTGGGTCGAGCCCCGATCTGCAGTGCAAACCCCATCTTGGGTCTTGATTGAGATGCATGTAAGTCACAGGTACATTGAATGTTTGTGCATTACATTCCACATTAAGACATGTTGATTATTTTATAAAAGGAATTGGACGGTCGTTAGGTCTTTGTATAATCAAAAGCATTATATGATTCCAGAGTTCACGAAATAGAAATAGAGAAAATAATACAGTGAACAATGGGATAAGATAGAGATCCAATGGGTATATGCCATGTGTCATTGTAAAAACACATTTTAAAAAATAAAAAAGTACACATTTTAAAATTAAGTTATTATTATTGTTTTAAGATATTTGTTTAAACAAAAATTATGGCTCAAATCAAATAAACTTGTAAATTAAAACAGCCAGGTAAAGAAAATGACAATCATTATATTTTTAAAATTATAAAATTATTATTTTTAACTCATGGATGCAGTCAAATGTAAGTATGTCACTGTAAAATTATAAAAGTGATTATTATTCAGTTTGTTTTGGTCATTTATAATTGTAGTTGAAAAACCAAACATGCAATGCTACTCTATCATATCCAGTGAAGTCTAGATAAATATAGAAATACTTTCATACATTTTGATATTTTATGGGCATTGCAATATAAGGGATTCCTAATTTGTTTGCCTTATAGTGTGTTTGCCCTTAAACTCACATATGTAGGAAATATGTTAAGAACCTAATTAGTAGGTTAAAAGCCCCAAGATTGATGAAACATATTAAGCTTGGCTTTTTAAACTGTTGGGATTGTAACATTGCATCAAGCTATGTAGATAATGATCGTCACAGCCTACTTTAGGGTGGCACTTACTCTAGTCTCTTTTCCTTATCATCCTTTTAAATGAACACAACTACACTTTGGATATCTAAGTAGCCATTTTTACGTCATGGTTGCTTTCATTCTGATCCAAGTTATCCTTTCTATAAAATACTGTTGGGGGCCTTGAACAAAACCTTAGGATCTAGCCTCCCGAAATAAACCAGAATTATGGAATAATAATGCAATGAACTAAATCAAAACATAAACCACACCACACCGGAGATTTTTACGTGGAAAACCCTCAAAGAGGTAAAAACCACGGGACCTCATCCAGATCAACAATCCACTATAAAGTAGAACGTTACAACCGATCACAAGCACACACTACTTGGATCAAACCTTCTTCACTCACGCAGGAGTGGATAAACAATAAGAGAACAAAAGAAAAGCGGAGAGATCTCACCGATCACGAGGACGTAGAAGCGCTGAGACGTAGACTGCGAAGTAGATCACCGATCACGATGACGTAGAAGCGCTGAGACGTGGACTGCGAAGTAAATCATCTCTACGAGCAGAATCTCCCTTCTATAAGCTTCCTCTCTCTCTCTTTCTCTCTCTCTCTCTCTCACACACACACACACCTTTGATAGCCCTAAGCCCTCTTAGAAAACCTTTAGGAAACCTTAGAATACCCTGGAATCCCCCAAATCCCGCATACACCCCTTTATATAATAATAGAAAGAGGTGGAATCAAAATAGGAAACAAAATCCGTAAAATTTGCATTTCCGCAATCGCATCTGCGGAACACTTCAATGATATTGAAGGTCTCTTGATGACAGCTTCGATATCATCAACGGTCCTTCGATGATATCGAAACAGGACCAAAACTGTCCAGCGACTAGGGGTGAAAATTCCGTCAATTATCGATGTCATCGAACCACATTCGATATCATCTAAAGTCCATCGATGATATCAATAGGACCAAAAAATTGTCCAGCGACCAGCGGTAAAAAATTCAGCAATTATCGATGATATCGAAACTGGTTCGATTTCATCGAACCTAACAATGAGGAGAAGAATCCCCATCAAATTTCTCCCTTTTCGACTCAGGAGGAATCCACCTTCTTTAAGCCAGCCCAGTTTCTACAAACCTCAAACTTGCCCTTGAGTAAAGTCTTGGTCATCATGTCTGACCCATTATCGTCCGTGTGGACCTTCTCAAGCTGTAACACCTTTTGTTCCAAAGTATCTTTGATCCAGTGATACCGAATCTCTATGTGCTTCGACTTGGAATGCTGACTTGGATTCTTACTCAAGTGTATAGCACTTTGGCTATCGCAATAGACCACGTGTTGCTCCTGCTTCAGGCTAAGTTCCTATAGGAACCTCTTCATCCAAATAATCTCTTTACATGCCTCTGTGACTGCAATGTACTCGGCCTCTGTCGTCGACAATGCTATAACCTTCTGTACCTTGCTCTGCCAAGAAACCGCTCCCCTTGCAAACGTGAACATGAACCTCGATGTAGACTTCCTGGAGTCTATGTCACCTGTCATATCTACATCTGTGTAACCCTCTAACACAGGTTTTCCGTCACCATAACATAGGCTCAACCTGGATGAGCCTCTTAGATACCGCAGTATCCACTTCACCGTTGTCCAATGCTCTTTGTCAGGATTGGCAAGATACCGACTGACAACACCAACCGCATATGCTATTTCTGGGCGTGTACACACCATAGCATATATCAAACTTCCTACAACTGATGCGTAGGGTATCTTCTGCATCTCTTCCACCTCTGCCTTCGTCTTGGGACACTGCCTGTCGCTCAATCTGAAATGACCATCCAGTGGAGTACTGACCGGCTTCGCCGCATTCATATTGAACTGCTCTATGACTTTCTCAATATAGCGCTCTTGTGACAGTCAAAGCTTCATGCTGCTTCTTTCACGGGTTATCTCCATTCCTAAGATCTGTTTAGCCGGACCCAAGTCTTTCATTATAAACGACTTGCCCAACTACTGTTTCAGCCTGTCGATCTTCTTGATGTCTTTTCCCATGATGAGCATGTCATCAACGTATAACAGCAGAACTAAGAAATCACCATCTGAGAACTTGCGTGTGAACACACAGTTGTCCGACTCCGTTCTGTCATACCCATGCTGTAACATGAACGAGTCGAAATTCTTGTAGCATTACCGTGGAGCTTGTTTCAGCACATACAAGCTCTTCCTCAGCCTGCACACCATATGCTCCTTGCCCTTGACTTTAAACCCCTCTGGTTGGTCACCATGGAGAAAGGTAGTTTTAACATCTAACTGCTCTATATCCAGATCCATGCTAGCCGTCAACCCAAGCAGCACCCGTATGGATGTCATCTTCACCACTGGTGAGAATATCTCCTCGAAGTTTATGCCTTTCCTCTAACCAAACCCTTTCACCACAAGTCTGGCTTTGAACCTCGTCTGTGAATTCTTTTGCTTAATCTTCTTTCTGAACACCCACTTGTTGCTCAGAGCTTTCTTACCCTTAGGCAGTTTCACCATGTCATAGGTGTGGTTCTTATGCAAAGATTCCATCTCCTCTTGCATAGCTTTCAACCACTCTCCCTCATGCTCGTCAGCTAGGGCCTCAGAATAATCTTCTGGCTCTCCCCCATCAGTCAGTATAATGTACTCATGCGGCAAGTAACTCTTGGACGGCTGTCTATCCCTAGATGACCTCCTCACCTGTGGCTTAACAGGTGGATCAAGTGGGGGTTGCTCCCATGGTCTATCTTTTGAAGGAACTCCCTCGTCCTCTATACCTTGTTGTACTCCCCCGTCATCAAGCACCACAGGAGGAATAACCGGATCCATGTCCTCTAGCTCACCTGAACTAGACTGGTTCTTCTCTGGCTTACCAATGTCTTCTATACACTGATCTTCAAAGAAAACCACATCTCTGCTCCTGACGAGCTTTTTCTCGGTCGGATCCCACAATCTGTAACCGAACTTTTCATCACCGTACCCCAAGAACACACACTGTCTGATCTTCATATCGAACTTGGACCTCTCGTCCTTTGGTACATGAACGGATGCCCTGTATCCAAACACCTTGAGATGACTGTACGATGCATCCTGTCCAGTCCACACCTTCTCAAGTACTTCTCCATTCAACGGGACTGATGGAGACCTGTTTATCAAATACACCGCCGTATGCATTACTTATCCCCAGAACGTCTTATACAACTACGCATGGGATAACATGCATCTAATTCTCTCTACAATGGTGCGATTCATTCGCTCAGCCACACCATTATGCTGGGGGCTCTTGGGAACTGTCTGTTCATGCCTATACCCAGGGATTTACAATACTCATGAAAGTCGTCAATGTATTCACCACCATTGTCAGTGCGGATGCACTTCAATGATCTACCTGTCTCTCTCTCGACCATAGCATGAAACAATTTAAACACACCAAAGACCTCGTCCTTGGATTTCAAAGCATAAACCCAAACCCTCCTAGTGCATCATCTATAAAAGTGACAAAATACAATGCCCCACCCAAGGTTTTTATCCTCATAGGACCACAAACATTAGAATAAACCAAATCTAATGCATGCACTTTATTAACATGAGAAGCAGTTTTAACGAATGAAACTCTATGTTGTTTCCTTGATAAACAATCAAGACAGGTTTTTAGAGGTGTACCTGTTACGTCTGGAAGGAGCCGCTTCCTCGCTAGTAGCTGAAGCCATTTTTCACTCATGTGGCCTAGACACATGTGTCATATGTCAATAGCTGAATCTTCCACTGCGTTCAACCCACCCTTGTACACACTGACACTTGCCTTGTAAAGGGTGCAACACTTCTTTCCTCTGTCTGCGGTCAACGACCCTTGATGAGCTTCCCGCGCCCACCAGCAAACCGGCTTTCATAGCCATCATCATCCAACATTCCCGTCGACATCAAGTTGAGACGAAGGTCTGGGATATGCCTCACATCCTTGAGAACCAATGTGCAGCCCACATCGCTCTTCACACAAATATCACCGACCCCTACGATCTTCGATACGCCAGAATTTTCCATCTTCACAGTCCTGTAGTCACCTGACTTGTAGCTTGTGAAGAAGTCCCTGCGTGGAAGCGCATGAAAAGAAGCTCCTGAGTCTATCACTCAGTCGGTGTCCTGACTCGTAGCCGTGAGACATACATCGTGATCTGCTGAAAGAATAACTACAACGTCGCCATCTGAAGCGACCGCAGTGGAATCTGATTCGTCTTCCTTTCATTTTCCTTTCTTGTCATTTTTAGCCTTACGACATTCATGCTTATAGTGGCCCTTCTTGCCACAATTCCAACATTCAACATCTTTTATGTTACTCGACTTGCCTCTTGATTTATCTCGGGCCTTCCCATCCTTCATGTTCTTTCCTCTTCCCCGTTCTTGTGTCACAAGGGCCCCTTGCTGAGTAGACCCCTGAGACTTTCTCCTTGTCTCCTCATTGAAGAGACAGCTAGTCACCTGTTCCATGGATATCTTTCCGTCTAGCGTGGAGTTACTTAGAGACACCACCAATGTCTCACAACTATCAGGCAATGAACTAAGCAATAGCATAGTCTGCAATTCATCATCCAGGACCATCTTCATAGCAGAGAGCTGGTTTACTATATTGTTGACCTCATTCATGTGTTCGGCCACAGAACCACCATCTTTTAACTTGAGATTTACAAGTCGCCTTATCAGAAAAATTTTATTACCGGTTGTCTTCCTCTCATACAGCCCTTCCAATTTCAGTCATAGGCTAGCGGTTAAGGTTTTCGTAGACACATAGTGGAATACGGAATCGTCCAACCATTGTCTAATAAACCCCACCGTCTTTCGGTCCGTCTTCTTCTAATCTTCATCAGACATATCCTTAGATTTTGCTGATATGCCTAAAATTAGATAATATAGGTCCTTGCAATAAAGCAAGTCCTCCATCTTAGTCTTCCATATGGTCCAGTTAGAACCATTGAGGCTGATCATCCTTGATGAGCCACCTTCCATAATTTAAAACTGATCCTACCCGTTTAATGAACTTAGCTTTGATACCACTTTGTTGGGGGTCTTGCACAAAACCTTAGGATCTAGCCTCCCGAAACAAACCAGAATTATAGAATAATAATGTAATGAACTAAATCAAAACATAAACCACACCACACCAGAGATTTTTACATGGAAAACCCTCAAAGAGGTAAAAACCACGGGATCTCGTCCAGATCAACAATCCACTATAAAGTAGAACGTTACAACCGATCACAAGCACACACTGCTTGGATCAAACCTTTTTCACTCACGCAGGAGTGGATAAACAATAAGAGAACAAAAGAAAAACAGAGAGATCTCACCGATCACGAGGACGTAGAAGCGCTGAGACGTGGACTGAGAAGTAGATCACCTCTACGAGCAGAATCTCCCTTCTACAAGCTTCATCTCTCTCTCTTTCTCTCTCTCTCTCTCTCACACCTTTAATAGCCCTAAGCCCTCCTAGAAAACCTTTAGGAAACCTTAGAATACCCTGAAATTCCCCTCAATCACACATACACCCCTTTATATAAGAATAGAAAGAGGTAGAATCAAAATAGGAAACAAAATCCGCAAAATCTGCGTTTCCGCAATCGCATCTGCGGAACTCCTCGATGATATCGAAGGTCTCTCGATGACAGCTTCAATATCATCGACGGGCCTTTGATGATATCGAAATAGGACCAAAACTGTCCAGCGACCAGGGGTGAAAATTCTGTCAATTATCGATGTCATCGAACCACTCTCGATGACAGCCTCGATATTATCTACAGTCCATCGATGATATCGACAGGACCAAAAAACTGTTCAGCGACCAGCGGTGAAAAATCTAACAATTATCGATGATATTGAAACTAGTTCGATTTCATCGAACCCAACAATGAGGAGAAAAATCCCCATCCAATACTTCTTCCATGGCTCGAATATGAAAAGTGATGTTTGCTTTGATTGTATGGCTAAGAACCTAATCAATACATGAAAAGTCTTAGGACTAATGGAGCATGTCAAGCTAGGCCATTTAAACTATTATGATTATAACATTCTATATTGCTATCCAATGGCCCACTATGTGGCAGTACTTGCACTTGCCTCTTTTTCGGGTAGTCCTTTTTAGGGCATGGCGGCTATACAGTGATTATCCAAGCAGCCATCCATTTCCACATCATGACCGCTTTTACTCTTATCCGAGTTGTCCTTTCCACGTCATGGCAACTTTAACTCAAGTTACCCTTTGCATAGGTCACCCATTCCCTAACTCGAATAAACATGATATTGACTTTGATACCAATTATTAAGAACTTAACCAATACGCTAAAAGCCTATGATGGAACCCGCCTACCTAAGCTCTTTAAACTGTTGAGATCATAACAAAATAAGCCAGCCAATCTTATAATAACATGGAGAAAGGCCCCTTCTTAGGGAGTGCCAGCATTTTCCTTTTTCTTCTAAAACTATTAAAAAGCTTGGTTATCAAATTTATTCTTATTTTCATTTAGAGCCACTTTGCATGCTGGGCCAATTATGCCGTGTATATCACATCTAACCCTCATATCAGGTGAGCCCCACCATGATGATAAGATTCTCCAAAAACTACGGCTATCCAACTGTCCGGCAAGCTCCAAGATAGAAAATAAGTGAAACATCCAAAAACCTAATATTCACGTGGTGGCCCACATGATGGTTACACGGCCCTAAATCCTAGCTTCTCCTATTTTCATGGCGGCAAACCTCCTGGAATGGATTGGATGACATAATTTTATGAATGAAAAATGCAATTGTAACAGATTGAGACTAGACACTGTACCAAACAGGCCTAATATTTTAGTATTTTGAGCATGGAAATGTGTGGCTGTGGAGCTGTGGATGCTTCTATCCACAAAACCATAGTTGAAGTGGATTCAAACCTATCTTTGAGAAATTGATAACATTATATATTTTTTTAGGGACATCCTTTAGAACCTTTGGATGTGATGGTCTTCTCAACTAGCCCTGAATGGAAAAGGAGTCATAGATGGATGGGAAAGGAACGGTTGGAAACATGTGGCTGGCTCATTTTGTATCTGAGCCCAACTTGATATGGGTGGACATGGACGCGCCGCCGGATCTTTTATATCAGTCCATCGCCACGTTAATAAACAATGGGCCTAGGCCCATTTGAAAATATTTTCTATTGGGGTTTGACCTAAAGGACTGTTGGAAGCCACCTTCACTTAGGGTTGTACACGAACCGAGTTAGCTTGCTTGACTCGACTCGAAAAAGCTCGATTCAACTCGGTTTGAAACTTAGTTCGAGCCGAGTCGAGCTGACTTTTTTAGCTTGAAAATTTTCAAACCAAGTTCGAGCTTGCCCGAGCTTGACTCGACTCAGTTGGAACCCCAACTCAAATCAAACTCGAATCGAACCAATTTGGTGACTCGGTTACTTTGATATTGATGTTGCTCACCAAGTGTTTGATGAAATGAGTCAACGAAGTTACAATTGGTGGCAAGGAAGGTATGTATATGAAATTGATTTTGATGTTGCCTAAAAGATGTTTAATGAAATACCTATAAACAGCCGTTGGTTTACATGCAGAAAGAAATTGAAAGTGCACTCCATGTGTTTGTGAACGTATCGCACAGGCTTGAACTCGGCTCGAATTGGCCCGAGCTGCTGACCGAACCGAGTCAAGCTGGCCAGTTAGGCTAGGACCGAGCCGAGCCGAGTTCGAGTTGGGGTCACCGAGTGGCCAAGCTCGACTCGGTTCAACTCGTGCACACCTCTACCTGCACCTGAATCTTAGACGGGAGCAATAAATGGGCCAGATAAAACATGCAGGCCCAATGGATATGTGGGCCCATCTGAATCCCTATAAGAAAATTAGAGAAAATAATAGAACGAAGTATCTTGATGAGAAATGTTCACATGCAACCGAGTGTAGAATTAAAGGTTGGTACACTTAATGATGGCCCACTAATCAAGGGGGCTACACCATTGGAATCAGAAGGAGAGACGATGGTGGGGTCCACTTAATGAATAGATTGGTTAGAATTTCACCACAGCTGCTCTTTATCATCCGGCCTACCTTCTGGATGGATCGGATGTTCTATGAAAATGACATGTTGGAAGGAGCAAAAAGTCGTTTGTACGTGACATTAATTCTTATAGAATCTACGTTACCGTATTATTTCATCCGTTAATTTTATGTATTATAGTGAGTGAGTGAGAAACTAGAATCCAATGTTCTGCATGTGAGGCTATTATTGTCAAAGGACGGCCATATAAAATGGACCACTTGCCTAATTTCCACGTGTCAACTTTCAACGGTATTCTATAATGACGTTAGACATTGAAATCCGACACCTCCATCAGTTCTGTACGTAAGTGGGTTGGGGCCCACCAGGTATCATGTCCACGTCATCATCAGGATGCTGACCATGAAAGGCATAGGCATCTTTGGTGGTGGGTGTGACATGATAACGATCAAAGGTATTCATGGCTGCTCTTTTTTTGGAGCAGATTAGGTGCGCCCTAGCCGTGTACCCAAAACGGTGCGGCGCTTACCGTGGGGTCCACCTTGATAACATGTATTGCATATCCACTCCGTCCATCCGTTTTTGGAGATGATTTTATGGAATGATAATAAAAATGAAGCAGATCAAAATCTCGAGTGAACCATTCCACAATTAAAAACTTCCTAGGTCCTACTTTATTGCTTCTGTAATGTTTATTTTCATCCAACCTGGTTATAAGATCATAAAAAACCTGGATGAAGGGAAGAAATAAATATCATGTTGACCCAAAACTTTAGTGACCCACAATAAGATTTTAATGGTCAACCACCACTTTTTTCTACAGTATGGTCCACCTGAGATTTGGATATGTTTCGTTTGTGGAATTATAACTTAAAATACAATGTAAAAACAGATGGACTGAGTGGATATTAAATACATACATCAAGGTGGGCCCCACGGTAAGAATAGCACCATCTTGGGTGTGACCGGGGCTGCACCTAATCCCATCCTCTCCTTTTTCTAGAAAGAAGCAATGTGGGGCCCACTTCCTCTATCGATTCTTTCTGGCTCGTTTAATTCCTTTTCAGAATTGTACAGCAATACGCGCGAGGAGAGATCGAAGAAGAGAATCTCGGTACACATGCTAATCTAGCATACGTGTGTGAGATCCAGACCGACCATTAGGTAGGTACAATCGTATGCTTTAACATGGACCATAGATCATCCCAATCCATTAATATCAAAGATCAAACCGTTAGGAGTAGAATCAATGGTCTAGAAAAAATTTTCTAATGTTAGTAGACGTGTCCCCGTACAACCTACCCCACTTCAGAAGTTTCCACCGTGGGAAGCCGATTGCGTCCCACCCCGCCCCAACAATAATAAGTCCGACCTAATGGGCTCCTGTAGGGCCCACCGTGATGTATATGTTTATACATGCCGTTTATCCATTTCCTAAAAATCATTTGAAAGTATAAGCTTAAAACTAAGGCTCTTGCACTTTTATTTTATACAACCAAACTCATTATTTGATGTGGTCCAATTGAGCTTTGGATCTGCCTCATTCTCATTGCTTTTGCGTTGGATCTATCTCATTCTTTGGCTCATGCCTTAAAAATAATTGAAAAAATAAATAGACAACATGGATAAACAAATATATCATAATGGGCTTTATTTTTGAATAACTTAGAGCGGGCTTTCTTTTCCTGCTATTACGAGTATAAAACTAATGGAAAATTTGGATTCAATTGTCAACTGCTCTTATTGGAACTAAAATTTATTACGGATTCGAGCCATAACACATGTTTCATAAAATTCGTATGATTTTTCCAATCTAAATCTCAGCATGTTCTATTCAATAATGGTAAGAGAAGAGTCCGACTCGGTATTATTTAAAATAAAAAATAAAAATAAGTAG
The DNA here is from genome assembly GCA_021015155.1 of Magnolia officinalis. Taxonomy (NCBI): domain Eukaryota; kingdom Viridiplantae; phylum Streptophyta; class Magnoliopsida; order Magnoliales; family Magnoliaceae; genus Magnolia; species Magnolia officinalis. The sequence continues at coordinate 80,909,455 of JAJHSJ010000006.1, forward strand.
AACCAAATCAAAATGATACATGCGGATCAACCACTTCTTCTTGCGCGAAAGATCTTACCATTTCTGAAGGAAGTGAAGCTACGTATCATTTCAATTTTCATTCAAGAGTTCTTACGTGTTTCCATGCACTTTTGAGACATCCAAAAATGGACAAATTTCTTTTCTTAGGAACACATATAACATTCATCATGGCAAATCAGGATCCTTGGCCAGACAAATTATTGTCTAGGCAAGGTTAGACGCAATTTGCTTTCCCCACCGTGGGAGGGTTCGTACTCATGCCCATGGTGGTAGGCTCATACGAGTTTTAAAACAAGACTAGGAGTGAAATCTTATTGTAGTGTGAGTGCATATGGGTGTGTGGAGTGTGAGTGCGTGTAAAAATAAATAAATAAATAAAATAAAATAAAATTCCCACCATGGGAAGCTCAATGGGGCTTATCGTGATGTTGGTGAGAAATTGATCGTATCCATCCATTTTACACTATCATGAGCCCATTTTACCCTATCATGAGGCCATAAATGAGGTATATAAAAAAACTAAGTGAACTAATGATGGAAAACAATGGGCATTGAACGCCTATAGTTGAAACATTCACGAGGCTATAAAAGTTTTCAATCTAAGTTAATAATTTTGTACTTTTAGTTCATCCTATAAAAATCAGTGTGCCCAAAAAATGTTTCATTGGTAAGCATTTATTATTGTATTTAATGTCTTAAATCTAATCAGATTATGCGCAGATTTTTTTGCAAAACTGCAAAAGTGCGGGATTTGTTTCCGATTTCGTTTAGGATTTTTTCCGATTTTCTTTGGGATTCTTTCTAAAACTATATATATGGGTGTAAATGGGATTGAGAGGAATCATAAGGGATTCTAACGCTTTCTAAAAGGGATTTTAATGCTTTCTAAAAGGGTTCTAGGGTTTCTAAAAGGGTGAAGCAAGGGAAAGATTTAAGGATTGCTTAAGTCTAGTAAGTCCTTCCTCTTTGTAATTTCTACTTTCATAGTGAAGATGTCACGCCCCAAACTCGGAAACCGGGCTCACAAAATTTTCGATCGCCGAATCCGGCGCCGACAGCCTCCGTAGAACCCCATTCTCGGCTCCCAGCGCCCATACGCCAGGTTCCGATCATGGGATGCTACAAGGAGGATTTTTCAGCATCCGTTTAATTTGTAATAAACATAACCAAAGGCATAACCCACAAACAACAACCAAAAACTCAATCACATTTCCACTATGATCAAAAACTTTACAAGTACAATGAGCATAAAGGGAAATACAATGAGGATGGACAAAAAGCTCCAAAAGATCTGATCTACGCTGCGCTCCTGTCTCAGCGCTGCTACGTCCTCGCGTCACCTGCACGCAACGGTCGTGCATAAGCTTATAGAAAGCTTAGAGGGTGGTGAAAGTGTGTGCGCAAGGTAGTAATGCAGTATGCAGTATCAGAGTAATGCGGAACATGCTGGTGAATCCATGAATACTACTAGCCGTACCAAGGCTATGCAATGCAAGGCATGAAAGATGTCGGCCATACCAAGGCCATGCGATGCGAAATGCAACTCAAGCATACAAATCCTCATCTAAGTCCACATATCAGTATAGCTCAAAATCTGGAATATCACCGGGGTCTAGTACACTCTAACTCTAAACCAGATTGTCGCCCCATCGCGCGCAATAAGGTAAGTGGAAGAGACCTCACTACCCGCCTGCCAATATCGGGCTCGGCTCGTCGATAGCGGACCCATTCCTCGAGCTGGTCAGACTCAGCCTAGCATTTCCCCCTCCTCTCGGGCGGGTAAGGCCGCACCCCCTTCCAACCGACCACGACACAGTGGAAAGCGGAGCCTCCTGGTAATCGGCCATCGGCGCTCATGCATCCACTCGGTCTAGACGTTGGAGCAACCTCTTGGTACTATAAGGGTTTAGGGACTTTCACCCAGGGATATCTATAGCACCCCATGTAGAACAAGATTTTCGGTATCCAATCCTGCCAACCACGATACGCCTGTGTAGGCTATGACCCTGATGTCGCTAGGGCGTACAGTAACCACATCACACAATGCGAATGCATGAACACACTATCCAATCATGCAGCAATCCTGCGCGTATCGTGCGCTCATGTAGGGCAACACCGCCTAACCGGGAGCCCCTAATCAACCTGCCCGAAGGCATATGCTATGATCAGTCACTTCTCATGTCAAGCATACATATGATGCGTATGATCATAAATCATGGAACTATACTACACATGTTATAAAGTAATGAACTACTCTTGCAACGCAGATGACCTAGACATGGACGGCCTACACACAACCAGTACGGGCCTATCGATGGCCTAGGGGGAGTCATAATGCGGACATTTAACCAACACTATACGTGCGATGTGGACGTCAAACCAACATCGCTCCCAAGGCATTATCTGTCGTAAACATCATTACATAAACCATGTAGGGATCACACATTGCAATGGACCTTAGGTACATCCCATTGGGCCTTAAATACATCGAATGGGCCGTGTCACATGGGCCTTATATTCATCAAGTGGGCCACATCAATGGGCCGCACCAATGGGCCTTAAGTGCATTGCAATGGGTCGTAACCCGTGGCCTTATAGCACATCAAATGGGCCTCGTAACATGGCTTTATATATATCAAGTGGGCCTTAATCACGGGCTAAAAATGCATCGAATGGGCCTCATATCATGGGCCTTATGTATATACCAAAGTGGACCTAATCACATGTATCAGATGGGCCATTTCACCATTAAAATCCCTAAGGTCCACCGTAATGTATATATTAATGTAAAAATAAAAAGATATAAATATAATATATGTCATATATACCATATATATATATAATAAACATAATGTGTATTATATTACATAATATAATAATATAAACATACATATATATATATATATATATATATATATATATATATATATATTTATATAAATATCACACACACACACAACACCACACGCACACACACCATGCACATGCATGCACCCACACATGCACACACACGTGCACATACACCACACGCACACACACCATGCACACGTACCCACCCACGCATGCACGCACACACACGAGCACATACACCTCACGCACACCGTCCAGCGGGCTTCACCGTCTAGCGGACGATGGGGTAAAACCCACGGTTCAAGCGGGCTCCACGTGGGGCCCACTGTAATGTTTACATGCCATCCAACCCGTTCATAAGGTCACGCAGACCCAGGAGAAGGGAAAACACAAATTTCATCTTGATCCAAAACTTCTGTGGGCCCCAAAAAGGTTTCAATGGTAGACCCTCAATTCTCACTGTTTCCTTTGGTGTGGGCCATCTGAAACTCAGATAGGCTTGAGCTTTGGAAGGGGCCTACTCCATGGAGGGGTCCACCTAATGGACGGAATGGATGACACATATACATCATGGTGGGGCCCACGGCAGGGGCCGTGGGTCGCCCTGTCCGTCCGCCCAACGCCAGCGCAGGCGCTGCCTGCGCCCTCCCTGACACAGCAGAGGCAGCAGCCTTTGCTTCCTTTTTTATATTTTTTTTATTTCTGTTTTCTTGCCGAAAATGGTAAGTGGGGCCCACTACCTGAAAATCTGTTCCACCCATTGCGTTCACGGGCTCAAAACCCATCAATCAAGTTCAAAGTTCATAAATTTTTGGTGTGTGTGTAAAGCAATGCGGGTCCTAAAAGTTTCGAACGGTAGGACTAAGGTTTTTAATGGTACGGCCCACCTGTTCGTCAGATGGATCTCATTTTTTGGCTCAACGTCTAAAATGAGCTTGTGGAAGGAATGGACGGCGTGGATTGAACACATACAATAAGGTGGGGCCTACATGAGTGAGCTACCCCATGAGCTTAGAACAAGCTGATATTTGTATTTTTCCCAAACCACGTCCAGCGTCCAGGGACGCTGGACGTAGCGTAAATGCATTAGAGGTGGGCCTTGTTTAGGTGGGCCGCCTCATGGAGGGTGGTGTGGATACAACACACACACAAGTGAGCCCCATCAATGGATGGTTTGGATAGAGTACATGCCTCATGGAGGGGTTCATTCAAGTGGACCACACAACCAAATCTTGATCTAAAGAGAGATCGGTGAGTATGGAGGGACCCCGCCACTATGGGCCCCTCATTCAAAAGTACATCAAGGTGGGTCCCACATTATGGACCCTAAATCGACAAAAATGAAGGAAATAGGGAGCTACAAACACCCACCGCTTGATCTTCTTGTTCCCTCGGCTTGCCGGTCTCCTTGTGCTCCTCTTTGATGGTGAAGATGAGAAATGGAAGGCTAGGATGAGAGATGAGAGGGTGGAAAGGTGGGTCACACTTGTGGCTTGGAAGGAAATGGGGAAGGGCTCATACGTATGGGGTTTTTCTTGCTTGGGGAATGGATTTGCAAATGAAGAGAGAGAGGGTGTTGTAAAGGGAGAGAGAGATGGGTGATGTTTGATGTGGTGGTGATGGGTGTAAGGTAACTTTTTGACTTTTGTGGCCAAATGTGTAAGAAAGGCATGGTGGTGTAAGAACTTTTTTGACTTTGGGGTTGTTTGGGGAAGAGTGTGAGTGATGTGTACTTGACCCTTGAGATTGATGGTTGATGGATTGATGGATTGATAGATTGATGTGACACATCGTAGAGATTCTCTTGGGTTTCGTAACGCGCGGCGTTTTCCTCGCACCGCAACCAACGCTAGCCCACATCTCCTGGCCAGGGTATCGCCTCGGCGCGCGAGTCGCGCATCGGAACCCGCGGCGACGGTGCGGTCGCAATAGTACAAGTCTCGGGTTGAGTCAACTCGGGTTAACCGCGTGTGAATCAGGGTCGCGCGCATAGCCGGTTAAGGGTCGAAGGTTGCCGAAATTCGACCGAAAAGATCGCGGGAACCTACGGAACGGTACGGTCTAAGATGCGGGTCTTACAGAAGATCTGTCGCTTTGTGCCGTAGTTTTTTTCCAAAAGGGTTTTCCACGTTAAATCTTTGTGTTCTTTTGTGTTTGCTTGGTGCTCTTAGATTGCTATCCTAGATCCATCTCTGTGTGATTCCGCAGTCCAAAACCCAACAAGTGGTATCAGAGCAATCGTTGGGGCACAGATCTGGATCTGCAGTAATAACATCAATGGGAAACGCCAAGCTTGATATCGAGAAATACTCAGGTAAAAATACTTTTGAGTTATAGAATATCAAGATGATTAGTCTATTAACCAAGCAAGGCGAATTTAAGGCTCTTCAGGAGCGAAAATCGACTATGAATGACAAAGACCGGAATACTCTTGACATGAATGATTTAGCTTCCATCTGTTTATGTCTCACGGATGAGGTTCTCTATAATGTTTTGAGGGAGAAAACTGTAAGCTAGTTTATGGGCGAAATTAGAGAATATCTATGCGAAAAAATACTCTGAAAATCGCCTACACTTGAAACTACAGTGGTATACCTTCAAGATGGCAGGGGATGGAGATCTGAAGGCCCACATCAGTAACTTTAATAAATTAGTTTGCAAACTGCTGGATATGGAGGAAGTCATCAAAGATGAGAAACAAGTATGTATGTTGTTGAATTCTCTTCCGGCATCGTATGAGTCATTCAGGGACACAATGTGCACCGCAAATAAAATCCTAAGTGTCAACACCGTTATCTCAGCCCTTCAAGGGAAGGCCATGAAAAAGCTAGACAACAGCATGGGGACATCTTCTAATGTATTGTTTACGAGGGACAAGAATATTGATCGAGGTACAGGATCCTCAAGACCTATATCCAAATCCAAGGGCGAGGGCAAAAGAAAACTAAATTTCTGAAATTGTGGGATGAATGGAAACATGAAGAAGGATTGCACAAATCCTAAAGCAAAGAAAGAAAACTCATAAGTTTCTTCTTCCAGGGAGGCCAATGTTGTCACATCTAATGAAGAAACAAGTGGAGGTGATATTCTATCAGTATTTATTGTCGGACACTTGCATGACAATCTTAAAGATGAGTGGATCCTTGACATAGGAGCATCATATCACATGACTCTTCATCGGAGTTGGTTTGCCAGTTACAAGGAATGCGATGGTGGAAAAGTCTTTATGGGCAATGATAATGCCTGTAATGTTGTAGCTATTGGAACTGTGAGCATCAAGATATTTGATGGGATGAAGCGTACCTTGACTGATGTCAGGCATGTTTCTGATATGAAGAAAAGTCTTATTTCTCTCGATACACTTGAGGCTATAGGGTGCAAGTTCACTGGTATTAATGGTGTTCTTAAAATTTCAAAAGGGGCACTCATAGTTATGAGAGCGCAAAGGCATGGAAACCTTCACAGGTTGATCGGGAACACTTCAGCAAGTGGAGTGGCAGCTGCTATTGTAGATTCCACATCTGAACGTATGTAGCATGTTCGTCTGAGCCACATGAGCGAGCGGGGCATAAAGGTACTATCTAATCGTTGTTTGATTTCAGCTTTTTAAAATTCTGATTTAGATATATGCGAGCATTGTATATATGGTAAACAATTTAGATTATCTTTTAAATCTGAAAAACATATATGTAAGGGAGTGTTTAATTATGTGCACTCTGATGTGTAGGGGCCATCGCCAGAGGTTTCCATTGGAGGGTCGTCATGGTTTATTTTATTCATTAACACCTACTCCAGGAAAGTTTAGGTTTACTTCGTGAAATATAAATCTGAAGTTTTCACCATATTCAAACAATGGAAAGCAATTATGGAAAAACAGTCAGGGCGAAAAATAAAGGTTTTAAGAACTGACAATGATGGAGAATTTACTTCCATTAAATTTAATGAATATTGCAACGATGAAGGGATCATCAGACACAACATAGTGCATCATACGCCTGAACAAAATGGTGTGGCCGAGTGAATGAATCGAACTCTCTTGGAGAGGGTTAGATGCATGTTAAGTAATATTGCGTTGGGCAAGGACCTATGGACAGAAGCCATTAACACGGCTTGCTATTTGGTGAACCAGTCCCCGTATACGGCAATTGAATATAAATTCTCAAAGGAAGCATAGAGTGGTCATAAGCTAGACTACTCACATTTGCGCATATTTGTTTGTGAGGCTTACTCTCATGTACCGTCAGTTGAGAGAGATAAGCTAGACCATAGAGCCAAAAAATATATTTTGTTGGCTATGGTGTTGGTGTGAAAGGTTACAGGTTATTCAACAAGGTCACATGTAAGGTCATCACTAGCCATGACGTCGGATTCGATGAAAGCTCCCTATTCTGCAAGAATGATCAAGAGGAGAAAGAGAAACTAGAAAGGTTGATCGTAGACGTCTAGATTGATACAAATGATACTTAGGCGGAAACAGATGCGTAGATAGAGGTACAAGAGTATGTGGAGCAGCCACCTGTGAGAAGGAACCCACCGTGTGATCGCAAGTTACCGACAAGATACAGGAACGATTATAATATCGCATATGCCCTCATTATAGATGAGGGAGACCCGTCAACTATTCAGGAGGCTCTTGATGAGCCTCATGTGGAAAAGTGAAAGGTGGTTATGGATGATGAGATGGACTTGTTGCACAAAAATCACACATGGGAGCTGGTGGAGCTTCCAATGGGCCGAAAAGCAATCGGATGCAAGTGATTATTCAAAAGGAAACAGAATAAATACAAAGCAAGGCTGCTAGCGAAGGGGTATGCTCACAGAAAATGAATAGACTTCACAGAGATATTCACGCCGGTGGTTAAGCAAGTGTCTATCAGATTCATGTTGGCGTTGGTTGCCCAATACGATTTCGAGCTGGAACAGATGGATGTCAAGACTGCTTTCCTGCACGGGGAGTTGGAAGAGCAGATCTACATGAAGTAACCAGAGGACTAAGAAGTTAAAGGGGTAGAGAAAAAAGTTTGCAGGTTAATGAGGTCGTTGTACAGCCTGAAACAGTCGCCTAGGTAGTGGTGTAAAAAAAATTGATTCTAACATGTCGAGTCAGAAATTTACTCAGAGTGAATACGATCACTGTGTCTATTACAAAACACTGAGTGATGACAAATTCATTATCCTAGTATTGTATATTGATGATATATTGATCGCTAGTTATATATGTCTGAAATCAATGTACTGAAGACTCAGTTATCAGGGACATTCGAGACGAAAGATTTGGGGGTCGCAAAGAGGGTTCTAAGCATAGATATTCATAGATACAGGAAAAGGAGCAGGCTTTAATTATCATAGGTAAAATACCTTGAAAAGGTATTGATCAAGTATGGGATGGACTAAGCAGAGCCAGTGAGCATTTTCCACGCGGCTCACTTCAAGTTTTCCTCAGAACAATGTCCTAAATCAAATGAGGAAAAGCAGGTTATGTCTCATGTGCCTTATTCGAATGCGGTTGGCAGTTTAATGTATGTCATGGTCTGTACGAGACCAGATATTTCACAGGCAGTTGGTGTTGTGAGCAGATACATGTCAAACCCCAGCAAGCAACATTGGGAAGCGGTAAAATAGCTACTTTGATACATTCGAGGTACAAAAGGCTATGTCTTAACTTTTGAGAAGACAATGGCAAAGTTGGTAAGGTATGTGAATTCAGATTACATAGGCAGTGTAGATTCCAGAAAGTTAACTTCAGGATATTCGTTTGTACTAGCGGATGGAGCAATTATTTGGATGTCAAAGCTTCAGTCCGTGATGGCACTTTCCACAACCAAAGCAGAATATATGGCAGTAACGTAAGTGTTTAAGGAAAGTGTTTTGTTAAGAGGTATGATAAATCAGTTGAGACTTCAGCAGGAGACCGTGCCGATTAATTGTAATAGCGAGAGCGCTATCAATTTAGCTAAAAATTCTATTTATCACTCTCGTACTAAACACATTGATGTTCGTCACCATTTTATCCGTCAGGTGCTTGAGGAAAGAGGCATAACTCTGGAGAAGATTCACACCAGCGTGAATCTAGCAGACATGCTCACCAAGGTTGTTCTTACAAAGAAGTTCAAGTTTTGTGCAACTTCTCTGGGCTTGGCGATGGCGTAATAGGAGGACAGAGTGTGTACGAAAAATATTGATGAAGCTATGATGAAAGGCAGAGATAAGAGAAGATGACAAGAAGCTACATACTTGAAGATTGAAGACATGGTGGAGATTGTTGTATTTGATATCTTAAATCTAATCAGATTCTGCGCAGATTTTTTCGCAAAACTACGAAAGTGCGGGATGTGTTTCTGATTTCGTTTAAGATTCTTTCCAATTTTGTTTGAGATTCTTTCTAAAACTATATATGTGTGTGTAAACAGGATTGAGAAAAATTCTAAAGGATTCTGAGGCTTTCTAAAAGGAATTCTAAGGCTTTTTAAAAGGGTTCTGAGGTTTCTAAAAGGGTGGAGCAAGGGATAAAATTGAGGATTGCTCAAGGCCGGTAAGTCCTTCCTCTTTGTAATTTCTACTTTCATAGTAAAGATCTTTCGCTTTGTGCCATGGTTTTTTCCCGAAAGGGTTTTCCGCGTTAAATCTTTGTGTTCTATTGTATTTGCTTGGTGCTCTTAGATTACTATCATAGATCCATCTCTGTGTGATTCCGTAGTCCAAAACCCAACATTTATTTCTCTATTTTTTCTAGGGTATGGTTTACTTGAGTTTTAGAGATACCTTATTTTCTTTAGAATGCCTAAAATGAGTAGTAAAAACAGATGGAATAGTTGAATTTCTTGTGCTAGGAATTGATAATGGAGGATGAGGATTTAATACTGCCCTTGCATGTGCTGACATCAGTATAAACATGGCATTGGCAGGATGCGATTGGTGGAAGGCTTTTGCCAGAAGTAGGGCAGTGAGTACCCAACTTTTGGCAACCGAACCACCAACCAAGTGGTGTGTTTACATCGCCAAGTTTTGTGAATCCCACCATGATGTATGTGTTATATTCATACTATTGCGCAGCACGACAACAACGCAGTGAGCCTATATCCAATCTAAGGCCTCACCCACAAACGATAGACAGGAAGAAATATAAACTAGAAATAGATCAAAGCAATCCAAAACAAACCACAAGACAAGATATACGTGGAAAAACCCCAAACTAGGGTAAAAAACCACGGATGCAAAATTCCACTATGAAGAGAAACGAAGATTACAAGGCAATATACTAACCTCTCTCTTGGAAGTACAGAGAAAATCCCTTGCCCACACCTTAGAATAATTTCCTAGAATTCACTTTAACCTAGAATAGCCCTAGGGACCCCAATTTATAGTTTTGGCAACTTCCCTTTCCGCATCTCAGTTGCGAAAGGACTTGCGATACGAAATCCGCGAAACTCCTTTCGCATCCCAGTTGCAAAAGGACTTGCGACACGAAATCCGCGCAACCTCGACTGGTCGTGGGCGGCCCCAGATGTGGCTCCACTTCTCAACAATCTCCCACTTGGAGACACATTTCCATAAACCTTTGTCTTCTTCATCCGGAGTGCACCACCTCCCCGTCTTCAAGCCTGAAGACCAATCAAAGCTTAACAGAGCTTCAGCTTCTCCCTTGTGACCGCCTTGGTCAGTATATCCGCAGGATTCTCACTTGTATGAATCTTCTCCAGAGCAATCGATCCATCTTCTAGTAACAAACGTATGAAGTGATATCTGATGGCAATATGCTTGGTCCTTGAATGAAAGGCTGAATTCTTAGCCAAGTGTATTGCACTCTGACTGTCACTGTACAGCTTGCAATCTGCTTGCTTCTTACCCAACTCTTCCATAAAACCTTGCATCCACACCATCTCCTTGCATGCTTCTGTTAGCCGCAACATATTCTGCTTCTGTCGTACTGATAGATACTATCTTTTGTAACTGAGAAACCCAACTGACTGCAGCACTACCCAGAGTAAAAACATAACCTGTAGTGCTTCTTCTGCTGTCGATATCTCCTGCCAAATCTGAATCCACGTAGCCTTGTAACTTGATTTCCGATCCACCATAACTGTAAGACCCGTAACCTAAACCGTACCATTCGGTCGGCTTCCGCAATTCCACCGGTCGGATTCCGGCAACCCTCGACCAATTTCCGACGTTGCGCACGATCCTAAGCCGAGTCCCGCATGCCGAAGTCGGATCGATCCGAAACTTGTATCCTAGCGATCGCGCCGTCGCCGCGGTTCCAACGCCGCGACCCACGCATCGAACCGATACCTTGGTGAGAAGATGTCAGTCAGCGTTCGGTTCGAAGAAACGCCGTACGTTGCGAATCTCGAGGGAATCTCTACGAGATGTCCCATCAATCAAGTCAAGTACACCACCATACCTCCATGCCACCTCACCCAACAACAAGTACAAGTGGCCTCTCTCCCTTTTCCCACAAGTCAACTCTCCCTCCCCTCACCATTCCTCCTTTTTCACATTTTCAAACCCAACCATACATCATAATTACAACACCACTCCCTCCATCCCTTCTTCCTTTAATTTATTTCTTCCTCTCTCTCATCTTCTCTCTCTCATTCCTCTCTCTCACACGTCCAACCTCCTCTAAGCAACCCAATTTCTCAAAAACTTCTAAGTGTGGCCCACCTCCTCATCTCCCATCTCAACCGTTAATCCACCATCCCCACCATCAAAAGTCTATCATCTACCGTCAAAGACAAGCTAAGGAGCATAGGAGGCTAGGAGAGTAATAAGGAGTGCAAGAGGTGGGTGATCCACCGTTAAATTCTTTTCTTAGGGCCACTTGTTGGTGGGACCCATTTTTTTTGTATGAATTGTATTATGTGGGGCCCATAGTGGCGGGCCCCACCATCACCGCCTTTTCTCTCTTGTCTCTTTCTCTATCTCTCTCTTTCTTTTCTTTCGTTTCCCCTTGAATGTTGTGGACCCTACCAAAGTATGTTAAATCCACTTCATTCATCAGACGGTGTGGTCCACCGCATTTCAGGTGAAACCCACCCTTCATTTATATATATGTAGTAATATATTATAGTATATTATTATAATACATATTAATATATATGTGTATGGTGGGCCACGTGCATGTGGGACCCACCATGTGGTCTGTGTATGTGGGACCCACCATGAGGTGGTGTATACCGTCCAGCGTCTCTGGACGCTGGACGTGAAGGACGGTTACATGCAAAAGAAAAAAAAAAAAGTTAAAGTTACTTTTTGTACGGGCTGCTCATGCAGGCCCCACCTTGATGTATGATACTCATCCACGCCGTCCAATCTAATCTCCATCTCATTTTAGGCGTTGAGCCAAAATTGTAAGGTGATCTGATCACCAGGTGGGCCATACCATCTAAAACCATGTGAAAACATGTCAGAACATATAAAAGTACTTGGTGGGGCCTACCTGAAGCTTGGATGCAGCTGAAACTCGGTCTGGACGGTTAAACAAGTGGGACACACATAATGGGTGGACTGGATTGTGAATCACATCTCGGTGGGCCACAAAAAAAAAATATATATCTTAACATCCAGCGTCTCATTACGCTGTACGTGACACAGAGTTCCTTTTGCAAAAAAAAAATATATAAATTTGAGTATTGTTCATGTGGGCTCCACCTTGATGTATATGTTGAATCCACTCCGTCCCTCCTCTCCTCTAGATCATTTTAGGCGTTGAGCCGAAGTTTCAAGATGATCCGATCACCGGGTGGGCCGTACCATCTAAAACTATGTAAAGACATGCCAAAACATATAAAAGTACTTGGTGGGACCCATCTGGAGTTTGGATGCATCTGGCATTCGGTCTGGACGGCCAGACTGATGAAACACTCATAATGGATGGGTTGGATTGTGAATCACATATTGGTGGACCCCAAAAAAAAAAAAAAAAAAAAAAAAAAAAAAAAAAAAAAAAAAAAAAAAATCGAAAGCAGCAGCGCTGCTGCTGCCAACGCAGGCAGCGCCTGCACTTGGCGGGCGGACGAGCCAGGCCCCACGGCTCCAGCCGTGGGCCCCACGTGATGCGTTTCTTGCATCAGCACCATGCATTGGGTGGGTCTCCCCCCTGGCCATTGGCCACCCAAAAATCAGCCGTATACGGAACTTAGGTGGGCCATACCATCTTAAATCATGTGAAGATGTGCCTAAACATATAAAATCACTTGGTGGGGCCTACCTGAGATTTAGACACGAGTGAAACTTGGTCTGGACGGTCAATATGGGGGGACACACATAATGTGTGGGCTGAATTTGTGGACCACATCATGATGGGGTCATTGGTCTACTGACCATATCAACAGGCTGCTGGCAAATAAACATTACGGTGGCCCTGGCCGCGTGACCCACTGAACAGGTCAGGTGGCAAATAAATATTTTGGTGGGCTCCCTGGCCGTGGGCCCAAGTCACGTGTGACCTTATAACAGGTTTGATGGCATATAAATTTCACGGTGGGCCGAATGTCCACTTGACCTTATGAATAGATTGGATGAAAAGTAAACATTATAGTGGGCCTTAGTCCATATGACCATATAAACATTGGATAGGAAAATAAACATTTTGGTAAGCCTGTTATTGAGGCCCACTTAGATGCATATGGGCTAGTGTGCTTAGGCCCATTCGATTATTTGTGGCCCGTTGTTGAGGCCCACTTGGGTTTGTGTAAGGCCCATGTTGTGAGGCCCATTGTGATGAATGTAAGGCCCATGGGTGATGGCCCATTGTCATGTACCTAAGGCCCATTGGTGAGGCTTATTGAGGTAGTCCACTTGATGAATATAAGGCCTATGAGATATGGCCCATGATGTATTTAAAGCCCAATGGGATGTACCTAAGGCATATTGCAATGTGTGATTCCACCAGGATTTATTTAATGGTATTTAAGGCGAGTCGAGCCTTGGGGACAATGTTGGTTTGACGTCCACATTGTACGAGTAATGTTGGTTCGATGTCCACATTATAACTCTCCCTAAGGCCACTGATAGGCCCACATCTGTTTCATGTAAGCCATATAGGCCCATCTTCATTGAGAGGATAGTTTATTGCTTTATAACATATTTAGCACAGCTCATGATTCATAATCATACGCACCATATGTATGCTTGAGATAAGGAGTGTCTGATCATAGCATATGCCTTCGGGCAGACTATTTACGGGCTCCCTGATAGGCGGAGTTGCCCTACATGAGCGCGTGCTTCACGCAGGATGGTTGCATGATTGGTAGTGTGGTTCATGCATTTGCATTTGTATGATTGAGATATGCCCTAGCGACATCAGGGCCATAGCCTCCACAGATATATCGTGGGTGGCTGGTTGGATACCGAAAAATCTTGTTCCAAGCAATTGGGGCGCCATAGATGTCCCTGGGTGAGAGTCCCTGAACCCGATGGTACCAGAGGATGACTCCAACGTCGAGACCGAGTGGATATACGAGCGCAAGAGGGCCGAATACCATGAGGCCGCGTCTCCCACTGTGTCGTGGTCGGTTGGAAAGGGGTGTGGCCTTACTCGCCCGAGAGCAGGGGGCATTACTAGGCTGAGTTTGACCAGCTCGGAAATGGGTTCGCTATCGACGTGCCGGATAGATATTGGCTGACTATTGGCCAGGCGGATAGTGAGGTTTCTTACGCTCACTTGACTGTGCTGCTTGGAGAGAGACAGTGCCATTTGGAGTGTACTGAACCCCGGTGATTATCCAGACTGAGAACTGTATTGACATGAGGATTTGGATGAGGATTGGCATGCTTGACTTACATATTGCATCGCATGGCCTTGGTATGGCCGTTAGCATTCACATCTTGTACTGCATAGCCTTGGTACGGCTAGTTGCATTTACGTACTCATCAGCATGATTCCGCATGACTCCGGCATTGCATTCTGAGCACGTTCGCACACACTTACACCACACCGCCCTCTAAACTTTCTATAAGCTTATGCACGATTGATGCGTGCAGGTGACGCCAGGACGCAGCTGTAGTCTCGCCGCCGTTGGAGCGTGCCGCCGAGCTTTTGGAGTTTTGTTATTTGCACTATATTGTATTTCCCTCCTACGCACTGTATTCAAAGTTTTTGTTCATAGTGGATTTTGTGATGGTGTTCTTGTGGTTATTGTTCGTGGGTTATGCTTGTGGTTATGCTCATTACGAATCAAATGGATTTTAAGAAATCCTCCTTGTAGCATCTCAGGATCGGAACCTGGCGTATGGGCGCTGGGAGCCGAGAATGGGGTTCTACGGAGGCTGTCGGTGCCGGATTCGGCGATCGGGAATTTTGTGAGCCCGGTCTCCGGGTTCGGGGCGTGACAATAACACGCCTACGTCCTTAGTACCTACTAAGTACCTAAGGATCCACTTTCACGCTTCCCAATGTTCCTTCCCGGGGTTGTTCATGAACTGGTAACAACTCCCACTGCTTGAGCATGTCTGGCCTCGTGCTCACCATAGCATACTAAACTCCAATAGCTGACGCGTATGGGACTTTAGCCATGTAGTCCTGTTCCTCCCGCATCTTTACACCTTGCTCCTTAGATAGCTTGAAGTGGTTGGCTAATGGAGTGTTAACCGGCTTAGCACCTCCCATATTGAATCGATCAAGTACCTTGGCTATGTACTCTGCCTGTGACAAAACTAATTTCTTGTTTTCCCTGTCACGCTTTATTCTCATGCCTAGGATTTATTTTGCAGCTCCTAAATCCTTCATGGCAAATTCTCTAGACAATTGTCTTTTGAGATCTGAGATATCCTTCATGCTTGAGCCGGCCACAAGCATATCATCAACGTACAGAAGAAGGATGATGTATGACGTATCAAACTTCTTCAAGTAACAACAGTGGTCTGCATGACATCTCCTAAAACCGTTTCCCCCGACATGAAACTATCGAACTTCTTGTACCACTACCTCGGGGCCTGCTTCAGGCCATATAGACTCTTCTTCAGTCTGCACACCTTGTTCTCATTACCTGGTGCCACGTATCCTGTGTCGGCTGATGCATATATATCTCTTCTTCAAGGTCCCCATGAAGAAAGGTTATCTTAACATCTAGCTGTTCTAGATGTTAGTCCTCTGAAGCCACTATACTCAAGACCATGCGAATCGTAGACATTTTCACTACCGTTGAAAATATTTCAGTGAAATCGATACCTGCCTTTTGTTGAAACTCTTTCACAACCAATCTGGCCTTGTACTGTTTCGAACCATCGTGCTCCTCCTTCAGTCTGTAAACCCACTTGTTATGAAGAGCTTTCTTACCCTTGGGTAGAGTGACTAGCTCCCATGTACGATTAGACTCAAGAGAGTCCATCTCATCATCCATGGCCTGCTCCCACTTAACCCGTATATCTGACTGTAACGCCTCTTCAAAACCTCTGGCTCACCATTATCTGTCAGTAGTAGATAATGTAAGGAGGGTGAGTATCAGACCGTGGGTTCTCCTCTCCCGAGTAGACCTCCTCACAACTGGTGTATGCGGCTCTGCCTCATCCTGTGGCACTGTAACACCCATATCCGGTAACTCTTCCAACTCTAACTCTACGAATTCCATTTTCTCGGCCTTATTTTCCTGCACACTGTCCTTATGCATTACTTTTCATTAAAGACTACGTCCTTGCTTCTGATGATTTTTCTGTTTTCTGCATCCCAGAACCTGTAGCCAAATCATGTTGCCCATAGCCTATAAACGTGCACCTCCTGGACTTCGCATCCAGCTTGTTTCTGTGCTCTGCATCAATGTGACATATGAAGTGCAACCGAACACTCTGAGATGTGCAAGGTTCACTTCTTTCCCAGTCCACGCTTCTTCTGGTAGCCCATCATCCAATGGTGCTGAGGGACTTCTATTGATGAGATATGCAGCAGTATTCACAGCATCTGTCCAAAAGGTCTTGGGCAACTCTCCATGTAACCTCATGCTCCTGGCGCGCTCAAGGATGGTCCTGTTAATGCGCTCACCACACCATTCTGCTATGGTGTCCCTGGAATCGTTTTCTGATGTTTAATTCCATTTACTGCACAATACTCCTAAAACCTCTTATCACAATACTCTCCCCCATTGTCAGATCTGAGACACTTTACTGTTTTACCTGTCTCATTTTCTACCATAAATTTTCACTTCTTAAATACATCAAATACATCAGATTTATGTTTTAAGAAGTAGACCCACAGTTTTCTACTAGCATCATCAATAAAGGTAACAAAATAACGTGAGCCACCAAGAGATAATACCTGTGCCGGTCCCCACACATCAGTGTGTACAAGCTCCAACAGATGTGTCTTTGGAGCGCGTCCCATCTTCTTGAAGCTTACCCTCTTCTGCTTGCCATACACGCAGTCCTCGCAGAATTCCAAGTCAATAGACTTCAGCCCTAGTAGCTTCCCTTTTGACAATAGCACTTTCATCCCTTTCTCACTCTTATGTCCCAACCAGCCTCTGATGCCATAACTGCCCATTCACTCCAGTTGATGCGACTGCGAGTGAACTATACGATCCTGAAGTCACGTACAAAGTACCTTCCTTTTTGCCTCGAGATATTACCAAGGCACCTTTGTGATCTTCCAGGAGTCACTGGTGAATGTCGTCACATAACCGGTATCAGCCAACTGTCCCATTAAGATCAGATTACATTTCAAACTCGGTACATGTCTGACATCCTTCAATTTCAAGACCGTCCGTCTTTTCTGATTTACATGAACATCTCCCTTTCTAACAATATTGTACGGCTCATCATCACCCAGGTAGACTCTCCCAAAGTCACCTGACACATAATCACGCAGAACTTCCTTACACGAAGTAGCATGAAACGAAGCACTCGAGTCTATAACCCAAGACTCATTCCTCGCATCAAGAGACGAGATCAACGCCTCTGTGTCGCTCTCCTCAGACAGATTCACTGAATATTTCCCACCTTGAGAGCTTCCTTCTTTTTCTTGAGCGCCCTGCAATCACGTTTCATGTGCCCCTTCTTGCCGCAATGCCAACACCCGTCTTTGTCTTTCGGTCCCTTGGACTTATTCCTTGACATAGAACGCCCGTGTTATTGCCCCTCCTTTGTTCAACGATCTTCCTCTTCCTTCAACGTTTAGAGCATTCCCTGAATCCCTGAAACTCCTGATGCCTTCCTTCTAGATTCTTCGCTGAGAATTAGACCGGCCACATCATCAAATTTCAGCTTTGTCGATCCTGAAGATTGCTCACAGCAATCACCAAACCATCCCAACTGTCTGGCAAACTGGATAAGATCAATAACGCCTTGACCTCATCCTCAAAAGCAATGCCAACGGATTCCAACTGGCTCGTGACTGTATTGAACTCGTTTAGATGTTCAGCCACGCCCACCATCTGACATCTTCATGTTGAATAGCTGTTTCATAAGATGAACCTTGTGGATGCTGAGGCTTTTCATACATGGTGGCTAGGGCTTCCATTAATTCTTTTGTCATTTTTACCTTGGATATATTGAAGGCAACGCTCTTAGATAAAGAGAGTCGGATCGTTTCTAAAGGCTTCCTATCTAGTAAAAACCATTCATCATCTGTCAACTTTTCTGGTTTCTTCTCTTTTCCTCCTAGAGGAATATAGAGGTCCTTCTGATACAGATAATCCTCCATCTGCATCTTCCAGAAGGCAAAGTTTGAACCATCAAACTTCTCAATTCTAGTTTTCCATCTTCTGCCATCGCTCCCAATAGAACTAAACCAATAGCTCTGATACCAGTTGTTGCGTAGCACGCCACAACGCAGTGAGCCTAGATCCAATCTAAGGCCTCACCCACAAACGATAGACAGGAAGAAATATAAACTAGAAATAGATCAAAGCAATCCAAAACAAACCACAAGACAAGATATACGTGGAAAAACCCCAAACTAGGGTAAAAAACCATGGATGCAAAATTCTACTATGAAGAGAAACGAAGAGTTACAAGGCAATATACTAACCTCTCTCTTGGAAGTACAGAGAAAATCCCTTGCCCACACCTTAGAATAATTTCCTAGAATTCACCTTAACCTAGAATAGCCCTAGGGACCCCAATTTATAGTTTTGGCAACTTCCCTTTTCGCATCCCAGTTGCGAAAGGACTTGCGACACGAAATCCGCGAAACTCCTTTCGCATCCCAGTTGCGAAAGGACTTGCGATACGAAATCCGCGCAACCTCAACTGGTCGTGGGCGGCCCCAGATGTGGCTCCACTTCTCAACACATACTGTCCATTTATATTTTGGGATATTTTAGGGCATGGGTTAAAAAATGAAGAAGATCCAGAGCTCATGTGGACCATACAATAAACGGAAGTAGGGACAATGATGCCCACCAATGGGATATTTTAGGGCATGGGTTAAAAGATGAGTAAGATCCTAAACCTATAAAAGCAACAGAGAACGAAGAGCTCCTAGCCCTCGCCAATCCAAATACACGCATCTCTTATTCAACACAATGTTGCCAAAAATTTTTATTCCTCACGAACTTTTATCCTAATATACCCTCTCACTTCTATCCAACACAATGTTATAACAAGTCTTAATCAATTACATAGTTTTAGTCTCACAACTGTCTCATGATTGCCAAGGTTTAGATGATTGTCAATTACCAATAGTCGTTTTGCTCGCTTGAATCACCGTTAGTAATCTTCTTCTCTTATTTTTGTCTTTTTATTTACTTATTGATTGTACCAGTACTGTCGTTATCAATTCAATAAAATCATCATTTGACTTTACTTTTCGCTTTTCAAGTATATTGTATTGTTCTTAAATGATACAACTTATCTCCGATCTGATAGAAAGTCTTTGCTTCCAAGGTAAAAATAACTCATATGAAAGACTACCCTTCATAAATCACCTAATTCATAATAATCAATGGCTGAGTAGATGATCGATTTTCATAGATTTGATTCTAATTGATTTATTTTGACACCAGAAGTCATAAGGCAATAAGTTCAATATAAATGGTGTTCAACTCTAGCACGGCCATCGCATACATATATGCAGCACGCATGATCAAATCTCGACCAAGTATTACTCATGTGGCCATGTGTCCATATTGAATCCTATACATCCAATGTTGTTAAAATAGGATGTTATAAACCCTTCAACAGATGAGATTGAAAATGTGTCGATCCATTCACGTTGTCTGAGATGAGCCACTTCAATCCAATAGTCAGATACTAGTGTGTTTGGTTTTTTCTAACATTGGATTTATAGACTTTTTTTTGGACCACACTCAATAGATGGTCCACTGATTGGATGGTCTTGATGTATCATCAAAGCTCACAATCTAGGGTTTCTAAGGAACGATGTAACTGAAAGTCTGAAACAACTAGAATGGGAAAAAGAAAACTTTGATGATCAGACAGAGGGATAATAGGAGTTACTTTAGCTAACCAATCCCGTTTCATTTTTACTATAAACAGTAAATTTTAATTGAATCATAACTTTTGATATTTTGAGTTGTAGGAGTCGTTTCCGACATGAAAAGGGCTTAGAAAAATTAGGAGAATACTTTGGTTACGTCAAATTGGATACTTACCATTTTTGGTCAGTATGAATCATGATTGTATGTAAATAGTAAGTTTACTATTTATGGTAAATCACATATTTAGGGAGTTTGAGTTACAATTTGAATCTACAATTTTGTCTGAAGTTTGAGTTCACTATTTAGAGGATTATAATTTCATTTTTTTTTTATCATCAATTAATTTATTTTCAATTTTATTAAAATTTAGTTCTATTTTATCTTCCGTGGATTCGAGAAAACTCCGTGAGGAATCCAGAGAACTCAATGAATTTGGAGTAGTTTTGCCTGAGGAAGATGGTGATCAACCGCATCACATCCCTTCCAGCTGCATCAGTATGCCACGTGTACATATTCCTAGTGCTTGAGTGTCAACCATCACACTCCACCAGATTATCAAACTACTCCGCCGCTGAAAATTAGCTAGGTTTGCATCATATCACTGTCTATTCCAAATTGAATTTTGTTGGAAATGGGCGCCAGTTGGTTTCACTGTTTTTTCAGTGGTGGAATGAGAGGATTGAATTGGGATGGGAAGTGAGCCCCACCTGGTTTGAATTTCTAGAGGGTGGTTTGGTCAAGATGGCCCATTTGGATGGCGAGGCGTTTCACCAACAGTGAAGTTTTGCTATAGAGTGAAGAGTAATCTCGTGGGCTGTGTATGGAAACTTTCCATGTACCTAGTTGCATTAGGACTTGTCACCATTCGCATCACCAATTTGGACCGTCCATTAGGTTTAATTCACTCTTCATCCACCACTATGTAAAAATCAAAGCAATCTAATGGTCCAAAACATCCATGACTAGAGCTATCTTCGACAAACGATCTTGCCCATCCATTTGCATGATACTGACTTTACAATCTGGATCATCCAATCAATATGATTTTTTCAGATGATGTATACCCCAGTAAGTCCAAATGCAACTAGGTGTATGGAAAGGTTTCCATGCACTTAGCCCATTATAGATCGTTTTTCTTAAATAACTGAGAAGAACTAGAGTTATTAATTAGTATATTTTTAAATAGAAATGCCCATATCCAACTGCTTAGATGATCAGTTATTGTCCAAACAATAAAGAAGTGCCAATATTTCATTTGTGTGAAATCCAACCAGTCCATTAGGTTGGGCCCAGCATGAGGATCGCTTATGCAAAATACAACCAATCCATTTGTTGCAATTCGGATAGGCAACCACATATGTAATGAATGGTCTAATTTTAATTATACATTTGCAAGTATACAAGAACTGGGCATGCTAAAGTCATATTCGACTAATAGAGTTAAACGTCCAAGTGACCCTAGGCGTGGAGATATACTGATTAAGATTGAATTTACAAAGGTCGATCGTCTAGTCAACTACTAATCAATAAAGTGATCATATGATTTGCAAAGGGGAGGGTTCAGTACGTGAAAAATGGAAAAAAAATGACGGATTTTGAGACGGTTCTGGACCGTCTCTAAAATTGCTTGGTTTAAAAATGCTTTAGAGATGGCCATAAACCGTCTCTAACAATTTAGACGGCCCCTGACCATCCTTAATATTGTCTTAAAAATCTGAATGTCCACAAATCGTTTAGAATGGTCGCTGACCGTCTTATATCCGGTCATTTGAGACGGTCATTGGCCGTCTTTTACTTATAATTTGAGACTGTCAAAGACCGTCTCTATTAGAGACGGCCCTTAGCTGTCTTATAGCCTGGCAATGACCGTCTCTATCAGAGACCGTCTTCATTGGAGACGGTCAAGGACAGTGTCTAATAGAGACGGTTCCAAACCGTCTCTATTGCACTGTTAAAGATCGTCTCTATTAGAGACGGTCCTAAACCGTCTCATATCCCTGGCAAAAACCGTCTCTGGTAGAGACTGTCAAGGACCGTCTTTATTAGAGACAGTCCTAAACCGTCTCTATTAGAGACTGTCCAAGACCATCTTTATTTCTCTAATGCTCAGGTCAAAAATTAAAAAGCTCAAAACAATTATGAATTTCAAAAAAAAAAAAAATTAAGAAGCTTAGAAAAATAATTAACAATGTTTAAGAAAATTTTAAATTTTGAAAAAAAAAAACTATAATTTTATAAAAATCTAGATTTTGAAAAAAAAAAAAAAAATTAAGAACTTTGAATAATGTTAATAATTTTGTAAAAAATTTTTTGATAAAACAATGATATTTTGAAAAAGAAAATTTATAAAATTAAACAAAATTCTGAAAAAATTGACAAATTGTAAAAAAATATATTTTTTAAAAAAGAAAACTAAATTTTGTAAAAAAAAATGTTAAATTTATTTATAATAAAAATGATATTTAACTAAAAGAGTAAAAAAATGCTAAATTTATTTGTGAAAAATAAAATTACTAAATTATTAGGCACATCCACTAATTGAACCTTTAATCGTTTTTGGACAATCTTATCAGTTTAAATTGAAGAGTAAATAACTTCAGATGTTTAAATCAAATTTCACTGAAATTGTTGATCAATCTTGTATGCCCAATATCTTTCTCATATGTGGCCTGATTGAGGCGAGTAACTAGTCAAATTGAGAATATTGATAGTAAAATAGAGTGAATAGACTAGACATGTAAAATGGGCCAAATATTCTGGTTGAAATTGTGACCCAACTTACTGACCTCGTGAGAACCTAAGAATTGATGTTAGTAAGTTTTGTGAGCCCCATCATGATGTGTGTCGAACATCAACACCGTGGATTTGATGTGTCCCCTTTAGGTTATGAGATATCTCAAAAATCATCGGTAAACGAAACTCAAGTGGGCCATACCATTTAAAATTATGTAAAGACATCCTAAAAAATATAAAAGCACTTGGTGGGGTCCACATGAGTTTTGGATGCGGTTAAAACTTGGTCTGACCCCTCATCCAAGTGGGACACACATAATGAGTGGGTTGAATATGTGAATCACATTTAGGCAGGCCCAATATATGATTATGAATGTTTAAAGGAGACCTTTCTCCACTACATTTAAGTAAGTTAACTCGTTACCTTTACCAGAGTAAACTCTGTGGGGTTCACCGTTATTTATTTATTTTATCCACTCCATTCATCCATGTTAACAGATAATTTGGGGTCTAAAGAATAAAAAGGAAGCATATTCAAAGCTCAAGTGGACCACACCACAGGAAATAGTGTGATTGAACCTCTACCATTTAAAATTTCTTAGAGTCCATAGAAGTTTTGGATCAAGCTGATGTTTGCGTTTTCTATTCATTTATATATTTTTGATATTATGAACAACCTTTAACTATTTTTGGACAATCTGATCAGTCCGGACATGAAGAGTAAATAACTTCATATGTTTAAATCAAAATTCCCTCAAATTGTTGATCAATCTTGTTTGCCCAATATCTTTCTCATATGTAGTATGATTAAGGCGATCGAGTAACTAGTCAAATTGAGGGTAATGATCAGTAAAATAGAGTGAATGGACCAGACATGTAAAATGTGCCCATCATGATGTGTATCGAACATCAACACCATGCATTTGATGTCTCCCCTTTAGCTTATGAGATATCTCAAAAATCATCCGTATACGAAACTCAGGTGTTGATTACCATCTAAAACTATGTGAAGACATCTAAAAAAATATAAACAGTATAATATTGGATGTCATACCATTTTGAGGCCATAAAAGTTTTGGATCAAGCTAATTTTTGTTTTCCCTTCATCTGGCCCTGTATGACCTAATCGACATATTGGATGCAAATAAACAGTACAGTAAGCCTTAGGAGGATTTAATGATGGATATCCAATTACTATTGATTTCATGTGGTGTGGTGCACCTAAGATTTCTGTGGTGGGGTCCACTACAAATTTTATCTGCCTCATTCTTTGCTCATGACGTAAAATGATATCTCAAAATGGATGGACGGTGTGGATATAACAAATACATCATAGTGGGGCCCACAAAACTTGGTGGATGTTGGTCGATGCTCTATGGGTCCCACCATGATGTATGTGTTTCATCCAAGTGGGACACACATAATGAATGGGTTGCATCTATGAACCACATCTAGGTGGGCCCAATCAATGATTATTTTTAAGGTCGTGGCCCACCATGGAATGGTGCATCTGACTGACGGGGCAGATTCAAAGTTCAAGTGGACCTACCATAGAAAAGAGTGGGATAGTGACACCCACTATTGAAACCTTCTTAGGGCCCACCGTGATGTTTATTTGAGATCCAACCTGTTTATAAGTTAATACAGACATGGATGCAATTGAAAATTGGTCTGACCCCTCATCCAAGTGGGACACACGTAATGAGTGGATTGGATATGTGAATCACATTTAGGCAGACCCAATATATGATTAGGTATTCCTTATAAACCGTTTGGATGGAATATAAACATCAAGGTGTAGCTTAGGAAGGTTTTCATGGTAGGTATTCCTTTCCCCACTATTTGGATGGAATATAAACATCAAGGTGTAGCTTAGCAGACTGAGTAAACTCTGTGGGCCCCACTGCATTGTATCCACTACGTCCATCTGTTTTATCACATGATTTTAGGGCTTTATACAAAAAATGGAATATATACAAATCTCAATTGGACCACACCACCAGAAACAGTGTGAATTGAACATCTACCATTGAAAAATTCTTGGGGGCAACCGACGTTTTAGATCAAGCTGATATTTGTTTTTTCCGTTCATCCATGTTTGTCTAATCTTACGAACAGGTTGGATGACAAATAAACATCACTTGGGGCCTTAAAAAGTTTTCAACGGTGGAAATCAGTACTTCCACTTTTTCTTGTGTTATGATCCACTTGAGCTTTGTATATGCATCAATTTTGGGTTTAACCACTAAAATGATCTAGAAAAATGAATGGACGGCATGGATAAACCACATGCATTCTCAGTGGGCCCAACAGGGTTTACTCAGTAGGACAATCCAACTCAGCACGCAACGGAAACGGAGTTACTGAGCACGCGACAGAAACGGATTGGCTGCTCCCCCTAACAATAGCCCCGTGGCTGGTGGTCAGTGCTCTGTGGGCCCCATTATGATGTATTTGTTTCTCCATTCCGTTCATCTATTTTTACAGATCATTTTATGTATAGATGAAAAAAATTATAGGGATATAAATCTCAAGTGGACCACACCACAAGAAAACAATAATGATTGGATATCCACCATTAAAATCCTCCTAAGGCCCACTGCACTGTTTATTTGGCATCCAATCTGTTAATTGGGTCATAAAGACCCAGATGAAGAGAAAAAATAAATATTAGCTTGATCCAAAACTTTTATAGCCCCCAAAACGTTTTTAATGGTCACCATCCATTCAACACTGTTTCCTGTAATGTGGTTCACTTGAGATTTCAATATACCTCATTTTTTCTCTCATAACATAAAATGATCTATAAAAATAGATGAACAGCATGGATGAAACATATACATCATGGTGGGGCCCACAAAGCACCGACCACCAGCCATTGGTTGGTGTCAGGGGGTAGCCAATTCGTCTCCATAGGAGACTGCTACTAAGTGACGTCACCAAGTTCTGTGGGCCCCACCATGATTTATATTTTGTATCCACGCCGTCCATCCATCTGGAGAGATCATTTTAGGGTAAGATCCAAAGAATGAGTCACATCCAAAGCTCCAGTGGACCCCACCAGAGAAAACAGTGGCGAGAGTGACACCACCGTTAAAAACTTCTAATAAGAACTGGTTAGGGCGTCGGCCTAACCAATTCGTCTCTCGCCCTCTCTCTCTACGCCTCTCCCTCCATCTCTCCTTCTCTCTCTCTCTGCGCCTCTCCCTCTCTCTCTCTCCGCTCTCCCTCTCCTTCCCTCTATTCTCTCCTCTCCTGCTCTTCTCTCCTCCTCTCTCTACGCTCTCTCCCTCTCTCTCTCTCTCTCGATCTCCCTCATGCTCGCGCCCTTTTCTCCCGCCCGTGGCAAACCCATCTCTCCATCTCTCTTCGCACTCGGCCTCTCCATCTCTCTCGCCCTCACTCGATCTCCCTCACGCGCTCAGCCTCTCTCTCTCTCTCTCTCTCTTCTCTCTCCTCTCTCTCTCTCTCTCTCTCTCTCTGTCGTCTGGTCTCTGTTCTTCTCTCTCTCTGTATCTATTTGCTGTCTTGAATGAGCTGATAGGCAGGAGGAGGTGGCGCTCAAGGTAGGATTTTGATGCTTGAACTTTCATTCTGATGCATTTTCTGAGATGTCTCTGATTTCATTTATTTATTTGTTTTTTGCAATTTCTGGAATTGGGTTTTTGAAATGAAGAGATTATTTACTTGTGGGGCCTGTGGTATTCAGTGGCAGTAAATTATCTATTAAGCTCGTGGAATACATGTATTATAGTCTTCATGGAGAAATTCATGGAGCCTAGCTTCGAAATCACAATGATGGAATGATCCCAACCATCAAACTGGTGACTATCAAATGGACTGCAGTCCTCAATAGATTGTTGGGTTTTTATTTTTTATTTTATATCAGCGTTCAAAATATCAGAATGCTCCTTTTGTATAATGAATTTATTATGATAAATTCATCCTCTGATGCAATGCAACATCTGTATTTGAATTTGGATATGTACCGTGAGGCATCATTTTTAACTGTTTGTATTTACAGTACGCCTCTATAAAAATGCATCATATCAGAATGAGTTGGTGTAGTCTGATACAAATGCTTGTAGGGTGTCCATTTACGGAGATATAACTCGCAGTTGTTTGTGATTATCATGCATGATTGGTTTGTCAAACAAACAGCCTAGATCTTGCACAAAAGATAGTGGCTTCTTTTTGTCTTTTTTCCTTTTTCTTTTTTGTCCTAGTTAAGGATGTAGATCAACTTGTTACTGGGATGTCAAGTTAATCATTCATATTCAATGGTTTGTTTTCACAACATGTGATATCCTGTCCTTGCCTAGCTTTCAATGTAAGCATCTCCATCGTTTTTGTGTTTATTCAGCCACCTCCACCTGTTAACGATACCAATCCGTACAATGTATTCAGACCAAGGGAGAAAGCCCAATATTGGTTGTATGTATTTGGGAATGTAAATGAAAATAAAAAACTTATAATATATATATATATATATATATATATGTTATCAATGGAGGATACCTTGTTTAGGGGGACATGAAATTCTTGTAGCTTATGGTATGGTGCCCCAATATTGGTTGTATGTTACTAGTATGTATTAGATAACGCTAGGTTCAATAGTAGATAATACTAGAGAATCCTGGATGTGCGTCGGACCTATCCGGATGAGCAGGGGTCCCTAGAAGGTGGGAACCGCTGTTATGACCATGATGAAGCTATCCATTTCCTATGGACGGCATTGGAGGGGCCTGGCCATTTGGACACCATGTCTATGTATTTGTTTGAAATTAATGGAGTAGACCCGGATGTGCGTCGGAGCTATTCGGATGAGCGGGGGTCCCTGGAAGGTGGGAACTGCTGTTATGACCATGATGAAGTTGTTCATTTCCTATGGACGACATTGGAGGGGCCTAGCCATTTGGACAGGCCGTGTTTGTTTTATATTTGTGTTTTATATCTGTATTTGCAGGGACCACACCCTTAACCTAAACCACACCGTAAACCTAAACCTAAACCTAAACCTAAACATAAACTTGTAACCTATAACTTAAACCACCTATAACCTATACTTACAACCTATACTTAAACCTAAACCTAAACTCAAATCCCTAAACCTTAACCTATAACCTAACCCAAACCTATACTTACAACCTAAAACTATTCTCAAATCCCGAAACCTATAACCTAAACCTAACCTTTCCCTAAACCTAAATCTATAACCTAAACCCAACCTAAACCTAAACTTATAACCTGAACTTATTCTCAAATCCCAAAATCTATAACTTAAACCTAAACCTATAACCTATAACCTTAACGTTAACCTATAACCTATAACCTAAACCAAAATCAAAACCTATAACCCAAACCTGAACCCATTCTCAAATCCCAAAATCTATAACCTAAACCTATAACCTATAACCAAAACCAAAACCTATAACCTAAACCAAAACCAAAACCTATAACCTAAACCCGAACCCGAACCCGAATCCTAAACCTTAACCTAAACATATAACTTATAACTCTAACGTAAGCCTATACCTAAACCTAAAACCTTACTTATAACCTAAAACTATTCTCAAATCCTTAAACCTAACTTATAACCGAACTAAAACCTATACTTATAACCTAAAACTATTCCCAAATCCCAAAACCTATAACCATAACCTAACCTAACCTATAACCTAAACTCAATTCCCTAAACCTAACCTATACTTATACATAAACATAAAACTTAACCTTAACCTAACGCAAATCCCTAAACCTTAACCTATAACCCAACCTAAACCTATACTTATAACCTAAAACTATTCTCAAATCCCAAAACCTAAACCCGAATCCAACCCGAACCCGAGCTCGAATTCCTAAACCTTAACCTAAACATATACCTATAACCTAAGCCTATACCTAAACCCTAAACCTAAAGCTAAACCTAATCCTATAACAGAAAACCTAAACTCAAATCCTCAAACCTTAACCTAAACTTATAAGTTATAACCTTAACCTAAACCTATTCTCAAATCCCAAAACCTATAACCTAAATCGAAACCTAAACCTTAACCTAAATCTAAACCTTAACCTAAACTCAATTCCCTAAACCTTAACCTATAACCTAACCTTAACCTAACCTAAAACTTATAACCTTAACCTAAACATAAAACCTAAACCTATACTTATAACCTAAACCTATTCTCAAATCTCAAAACCTATAACCTAAAACTAAACCTATAACCTGTAACCTAAACCAAAACCTATAACCTATAACCTAAACCAAAACCTATAACCTAAACCCGAACCCATTCTCAAATCCCTAAACCTATAACCTTAACCTAAACATAAAACCTAAACTTAAACCTATACTTATAACCTAAACCTATTGTTATAACTTAAACCTATTCTCAAATCCCAAAACCTATAACCTATAACCTAAACCAAAACCTATAACCTATAACCTAAAACAAAACCTATAACCTAAACCCGAACCCATTCTCACATCCCAGAACCTATAACCTAAACCAAAACCAAAATTTATAAACCCAAACGAACCCGAACCTAAATTCCTAAACTTAACCTAAACATATAACCTATAACTTATAACTTAAGCCTATACCCAACCTAAAACCTTACTTAAAACCTAAAACTATTCTCAAATCCTTAAACCTTAACCTATAACCTAACCTAAACATATACTATAACCAAACTATTCCCAAATCCCAAAAATATAAACCTAAACTTGAAAACCCAAACCCGAATCCGAACCCGATTTCCTAAACCTAAACCTTAACCTATACTCAATTCCCTAAACCTATAGCTTATAACCTAAACCTTAACCTAAACCTATAACCTTAACCTAAATGAAAACCTATGACCTAAAACCTAAATGTATTCTCAAATCTCTAAACATAAACCTACACCTAATCCTAATCTCAACTCCCTCCCTAAACCTAAACCTAAACCTAAGCTTGAAAACCCAAACCTAAAACCCGATCCCGAACCTGAACCCGATTTCCTAAACCTAAACCTTAACATATTCTCAAATCCCTAAACCTAAACCTACACCTAATCCTAATCTAAACTCCCTAACCTAAACCTAAACCTAAACTTGAAAACCCAAACCTAAACCCGATCCCGAACCCGAACCCGAACCCGATTTCCTAAACCTAAACCTTAACCTATTCTCAAATCCCTAAACCTAAACCTACACCTAATCCTAATCTAAACTCCCTAACCTAAATCTAAAACTAAACTTGAAAACCCAAACCTAAACCCGATCCCGAACCCAAAACCGGTTTCTTAAACCTAAACCTAAACCTAAACTTGAAAACCCAAACCTGAACCAGATCCTGAACCCGAACCCAATTCCCTACACCTAAACCTTAACCTATTCTCAATTCCCTAAACCTATAGCTTATAACCTAGACCTAAACCTTAACCTAAACCTATAACCTTAACCTAAACCAAAACCTATGACCTAAAACC
Source organism: Magnolia officinalis (assembly GCA_021015155.1). Lineage (NCBI taxonomy): Eukaryota > Viridiplantae > Streptophyta > Magnoliopsida > Magnoliales > Magnoliaceae > Magnolia > Magnolia officinalis. Next base: position 80,939,904 of record JAJHSJ010000006.1, read on the forward strand.
TAAATGTATTCTCAAATCTCTAAACCTAAACATACACCTAATCCTAATCTCAACTCCCTCCCTAAACCTAAACCTAAACTTGAAAACCCAAACCTAAAGCCCGATCCCGAACCTGAACCCGATTTCCTAAACCTACACCTTAACTTATTCCCAAATCCCTAAACCTAAACATACACCTAATCCTAATCTAAACTCCCTAACCTAAACCTAAAACTAAACTTGAAAACCCAAACCTAAACCCAATCCCGAACCCGAACCCGGTTTCCTAAACCTAAACCTTAACCTATTCTCAAATCCATAAACCTAAACCTACACCTAATCCTAATCTAAACTCCCTAACCTAAACCTAAACCTAAACTTGAAAACCCAAACCTAAACCCAATCCCGAACCCGAACCCGAACCCGAATTCTTAAATCTAAACCTTAACCTATTTACAAATCCCTAAACCTAAACCTACACCTAATCCTAATCTCAACTCCCTAACCTAAACCTAAACCGAAACTTGAAAACCCAAACCTAAACCCGATCCCGAACCCAAACCCGATTTCCTAAACCTAAACCTTAACCTATTCTCAATTCCCTAAACCTATAGCTTATAACCTAAACCTAAACCTTAACCTTAACCTAAACCTAAACCTGAACCTATAACCTAAACCTAAAACCTAAAAATATTCTCAAATCCCTTAACCTACACCTACACCTAATCCTAATCTCAACTCTCTAACCTAAACCTAAACCTAAACTTGAAAACCCAAACCTAAACCCGATCCCAAACCCAAACCCAATTTCCTAAGCCTTAACCTTAACCTATTCTCAATTCCCTAAACCTATAGTTTATAACCTAAACATAAACCTTAACCTAAACCTAAACCTTAACCTATTCTCAAATTCCTAAACCTACACCTACACCTAATCCTAATCTAAACTCCCTAACCTAAACCTAAACCTAAACCTAAACTTGAAAACCCAAAGCTAAACCCGATCCCGAACCCGAACCTGATTTCCTAAACCTAAACCTTAACCTATTCTCAAATCCTTAAACATAAACTTAAACCTAATCCTAATCTAAACTCCCTAACCTAAACCTAAACCTAAACTTGAAAACCCAAACCTAAACCCAATCCCGAACCCGAACCCGAATTCTTAAACCTAAACCTTAACCTATTTTCAAATCCCTAAACCTAAACCTACACCTAATCCTAATCTCAACTCCCTAACCTAAACCTAAACCTAAACCTAAACTTGAAAACCCAAACCTAAACCCGATCCCAAACCCAAACCCGATTTCCTAAACCTAAACCTTAACCTATTCTCAATTCCCTAAACCTATAGCTTATAACCTAAACCTAAACCTTAACCTGAACCTAAACTTAAACCTGAACCTATAACCTAAACCTAAAACCTAAAAATATTCTCAAATCCCTTAACCTACACCTACACCTAATCCTAATCTCAACTCTCTAACCTAAACCTAAACCTAAACTTGAAAACCCAAACCTAAACCTGATCCTGAACTCAAACCCGATTTCCTAAACCCAAACCTTAACCTATTCTCAATTCCCTAAACCTATAGTTTATAACCTAAACCTTAACCTATTCTCAAATTCCTAAACCTACACCTACACCTAATCCTAATCTGAACTCCCTAACCTAAACCTAAACCTAAACTTGGAAACCCAAGTTTAACCCGAACCCGATTTCCTAAACCTAAACCTTAACCTATTCTTAAATCCCTAAACTTAAACCTACACCTAATCCTAATCTAAACTCTCTAACCTAAACCTAAACCTAAACTTGAAAACCCAAACCTAAACCCAATCCCGAACCCGAACCCGAACCCGAATTCTTAAACCTAAACCTTAACCTATTTTCAAATCCCTAAACCTAAACCTACACCTAATCCTAATCTCAACTCCCTAACCTAAACCTAAACCTAAACTTGAAAACCCAAACTTAAACCTGATCCTGAACTCAAACCCGATTTCCTAAACCCAAACCTAACCTATTCTCAATTCCCTAAACCTATAGTTTATAACCTAACCTAAACTTAAACCTAAACCTTAACCTATTCTCAAAATCCTAAACCTACACCTACACCTAATCCTAATATGAACTCCCTAACCTAAAACTAAACCTAAACTTGGAAACTCAAGTTAAACCCGAACCCGATTTTCTAAACCTAAACCTTAACCTATTCTCAAATCCCTAAACTTAAACCTACTCCTAATCCTAATCTAAACTCCCTAACCTAAACCTAAACCTAAACTTGAAAACCCAAACCTAAACCCAATCCCGAACCCGAATTCTTAAACCTAAACCTTAACCTATTTTCAAATCCCTAAATCTAAACCTACACCTAATCCTAATCTCAACTCCCTAACCTAAACCTAAACCTAAACTTGAAAACCCAAACTTAAACTCGATCCCAAACCCGATTTCCTAGACCTGAACCTTAACCTATTCACAATTCCCTAAACCTATAGCATATAACCTAAAATTAAACCTAAACCTTAACCTTAAACTAAACCTGAACCTGAACCTATAACCTATATAACCTACATATATTCTCAAATCCCTAAACCTACACCTACACCTAATCTTAATCTAAACTCCCTAACTTAAACCTAAACCTAAACTTGAAAACTCAAACTTAAACCAATCCCGAACCCGAACCCGAATTCCTAAACCTAACCTTAACCTACTTTCAAATCCCTAAACCTAACACCACCTACACCTCATCCTAATCTCAACTCCCTAACCTAAACCTAACCTAAACTTGAAAACCCAAACCTAAACCCGATCCCGAACCCGAACCCGATTCCTAAAACCTAAACCTTAACCTATTTTCAATTCCCTAAACCTATAGCTTATAACCTAAACCTTAACCTAAACCTAAACCTAAACCTGAACCAATAACCTAAACCTAAAACCTAAATATATTCTCAAATCTCTTAACCTCACACCTACACCTAATCCTAATCTCAACTCTCTAACCTAAACAAAAACCTAAACCTAAACTTGAAAACCCAAACCTAACCCCATCCTGAACCCAACCCGATTTCCTAAACCTAAACCTTAACTTATTCTCAATTCCCTAAACCTATAGCTTATAACCTAAACCTAAACCTTAACCTAAACTTAAACCTAAACCATAACCTATTCTCAAATTCCTAAACTTACACCTACACCTAATCCAAATCTAAACTCCCTAACCTAAACCTAAACCTAAACTTGAAAACCCAAAGCTAAACTCGATCCCGAACCCTAACCCGATTTCCTAAACCTAAACCTTAACCTATTCTCAAATCCCTAAACCTAAACCTACACCTAATCCTAATCTAAATTCCCTAACCTAAACCTAAACCTAAACTTGAAAACTCAAACCTAAACCCGATCCTGAACCTGAACCCGGTTTCCTAAACCTAAACCTAAACCTAAACTTTAAAACCCAAACCTAAACCCGATCCTGAACCCGAACCCAATTCTTTAAACCTAAACCTTAACCTATTCTCAATTCCCTAAACCTATAGCTTATAACTTAAACCTAAACCTATAGCCTTAACCTAACCCAAAACCTATTACCTAAAACATAAATGCATTCTCAAATCTCTAAATGTAAACCTACACCTAATCCTAATCTCAACTCCCTCCCTAAACCTAATCCTAAACTTGAAAACCCAAACCTAAAACCCGATCCCAAACCCGATTTTCTAAACCTAAACCTTAACCTATTCTCAAATCCCTAAACCTAAACCTACACCTAATCCTAATCTAAACTCCCTAACCTAAACCTAAACCTAAACCTAAACTTGAAAACCCAAACCTAAACCCGATCCCGAACCCGAACCCGGTTTCCTAAACCTAAACCTTAACCTATTCTCAAATCCCTAAACCTAAACCTACACCTAATCCTAAACTAAACTCCCTAACCTAAACCTAAACCTAAACTTGAAAACCCAAACCTAAACCCAATCCCGAACTCGAACCCGAATTCTTAAACCTAAACCTAAACCTATTTTCAAATCCCTAAACCTAAACCTACACCTAATCCTAATCTCAACTCCCTAACCTAAACCTAAACCTAAACTTGAAAACCCAAACCTAAACCCGATCCCGAACCCGAACCCGATTTCCTAAACCTAAACCTTAACCTATTCTCAATTCCCTAAACCTACAGCTTATAACCTAAACCTAAACCTTAACCTTAACCTAAACCTAAACCAGAACCTATAACCTAAACCTAAAACCTAAATATATTCTCAAATCCCTTAACCTGCACCTACACCTAATCCTAATCTCAACTCTCTAACGTAAACCTAAACCTAAACTTGAAAACCCAAACCTAAACCCGATCCCGAACCCAAACCCGATTTCCTTAACCTATTCTCAACTCCCTAAACCTATAGTTTATAACCTAAACCTAACCTTAACCTAAACTAACCTAACCTAACCTAACCTTAACCTATTCTCGAATTCCTAAACCTACACCTACACCTAATCTTAATCTAAACTCCCTAACCTAAACCTAAACCTAAACTTGAAAACCCAAAGCTAAACCCGATCCCGATCCCGAACCCGAACCCGATTTCCTAAACCTAAACCTTAACCTATTCTCAAATCCCTAAACTTAAACCTACACCTAATCCTAATCTAAACTCCATAACCTAAACCTTAACCTAAACTTGAAAACCCAAACCTAAACCCAATCCCGAACCCGAACCCGAATTCTTAAACCTAAACCTTAACCTATTTTCAAATCCCTAAACCTAAACCTACACCTAATCCTAATCTCAACTCCCTAACCTAAACTTAAACCTAAACTTGAAAACCCAAACCTAAACCCGATCCCGAACCCGATTTCCTAGACCTGAACCTTAACCTATTCTCAATTCCCTAAACCTATAGCTTATAACCTAAACCTAAACCTAAACCTTAACCTTAACCTAAACCTAAACCTGAACCTATAACCTATATAACCTACATATATTCTCCAATCCCTAAACCTACACCTACACCTAATCCTAATCTCAACTCCCTAACCTAAACCTAAACCTAAACTTGAAAACTCAAACCTAAACCCGATCCCGAAGCCGAACCCGATTTCCTAAACCTAAACCTTAACCTATTCTCAATTCCCTAAACCTATAGCTTATAACCTAAACCCTAACCTATTCTCAAATTCCTACACCTACACCTACACCTAATCCTAATCTAAACTCTCTAACCTAAACCTAAACCTAAACTTGAAAACCCAAACCTAAACCCGATCCCGAACCCGAACTCGATTTCCTAAACCTAAACCTTAACCTATTCTCAAATCCCTAAACCTAAACCTACACCTAATCCTAATCTAAACTCCCTAACCTAAACCTAAACTTGAAAACCCAAACCTAAACCCAATCCCGAACCCGAATTCTTTAACCTAAGCCTTAACCTATTCTCAAATCCCTAAACCTACACCTACACCTACACCTAATCCTAATCTAAACTCCCTAACCTAAACCTAAACCTAAACTTGAAAACCCAAACCTAAACCCGATCTCGAACCCGAACCCGATTTCCTAAACCTAAACCTTAACCTATTCTCAATTCCCTAAACCTAAACTTATTTATATGTATTATGCGTAGATGAATGTAATGTGGATAAGATTGTTCGTGTTTGGATGGATGTAGTTTATATTTGGATGGATTTACGTAGTTTGGGTTTAGATGGATGTGAATGTGATGAAATGTGGATAAGATTGTTTTTTTACTTATGAAGTTAAACTTATATGTATTATACGTGGATGAATGTAATGTAGGATTGTTTGTGTTTGGATGGATTTACGTAGTTTGGGTTTAGATGGATGTGAATGTGAATGTGATGAAATATATTGTATAACAGGTGTATATCAGGAAGAATACTGTAACAGGTCAAATTTGAAAATGTCCTGTAAGGGTCATAAGAGACGGCCCGTAGCAGCCATTTTAAAGGACGGTCTATAACCGTCCTTGAAGGCTCATACGAGACGATCCATGACAGTCCTTTTTAAGGACGGTCTATGACCGTCCGTTTAAAGGACGGTCTATGGCCGTCCTTTGAAGGCTCATACGAGACGGTACATCACAGTCCTTTCTAAGGACGGTCTATGACCGTCCATTTAAAGGATGATCTATGGCTGTCCTTTGAAGGCTCATAAGAGACGGTCCATGACAGTCCTTTTAAAGGACGGTCCATGGCCGTCCTTTTTGGGCTCATAAGAGACGGTCCATGACAGTCCATTTTAAGGACGGTCCATGACCGTCTTTTTTTCGTCAATAAGAATGACGGTTTTCAACCGTCCTTTAAGTAATAGGACACGTCAAAATTTGACTACTTATGCGACGGTCCATGACTGTCCTTTTTGGTCATTCGAGACGGTTTTGGACCGTCCTTTTTTCGCTGTTTTGATGTAGTGGTTGATCTTTCAAATGGATTTGTTTTGCCTCAGAAATAAATATTTTTTTACGATGGTGTAGCTTGGTTGCATTCATCAAAAAAGGTAATACAAAGATAGAAAATGGAAAAAAGAAGACTACATGCCAATTTCATTAATTTAGATGTAGAAGTACAATTGACAAATAAAATAAAGAAAGTAAAATAAATTATTGATGGTAATTCAAGCAAATGAATTCGTCATGGCGTTAACCATCTTTCAATGTAGATGGTTGTAAGATGATTGTGAGAAATCTAGATAGTCGTGGGATTTGGTCAACAGGTTGCGACTGAAAAATCACTAAGGACTTTGGAGTTTTGGGGGATCCGACGATGAGGTTGTGGACATTTAACTTAAAACTAAATCAACTTGGTATAACGATGCACCGAACAAAAGTAAAAAAAAGCTAAATTAACACTAAGCTAAACAATTTGAACTTACCAAAGTATGTTGTTGGACAAAAGCATAGAGATTTAAACTAAGTTAATAGAAATAGGTATTCATAAGAGATGAAAGATAGGCAATGTTGAACTGAAAAGGAGTTGAGTTGATTGTGTTGGCGTGAGGCCCGAAACTCTTTTTTTTTTTTGGTACTACTTTTATAGGCATGGAGAGGCAGGGTCTTTGACTGTATGGAAGATTCAGATGGTTAGCCTTGCAAATCTTTTCGAGCTTCCACATAAATGCAATATATTACATTATATACTAGAAATTAAGATCAAGTTTCTAACAAGCAACATGATATGTTTTTCTCTTGATATTTTAATTTTGCAACATGTATAGAAGCTTTGCTAGAGAGTTTTTACATGGTTGAATTCTTGCCTTCGATTAGTGTTGATTTTGTTGGTATCTAACATTTAAGAATTATTAAAGAGTTGATTGTGCGAGACTTTGTCATTTTATGCTTCACACATGTTCATGTCTCTTGTTCATTTTCTTTTAAGTTCATCTTTACCGAACATGGCATATGATCACCACATAGCATCTTCTAGAATATCTGATTTGACCATGATAGTCTAGGTGTAGACAACATAAGAATAACATTAAATGGCCAATAATATAATAAAGAAATGCAAGCTTTGCCCGCCTGACGAATGGATTTTGCCAATTTTTACATAAGGTAATCTCATAGTGAGCCAACCTTTTGGACGGCTTGGATGTTGCACAAACCAATATAATGAAAAATATTAGATGGTTGGACCATAAATTATCTGTCCACCCATTCTAAGAGAATATTCACCTACGACTGGTTGGCTGCTTGGTAAGTGGTAGAGCTGGGGGTCCTTACTCTTGCTCCAGTGGTAGACTCTCAGGAGTTTCAACACCTGGTTAAGGGTTCGAGTACCCATATATAGGTGGTGAAATTCCACTACGGCGTGAGTGTGTGGGGGTGTGTGCGCTTGTGTAAAATTTTTATTTATTATTTTAAAAAAAAAAAAAAAGAGTGGTAGAGCAGGCCAGGATACGACCCAAACCGCAGATCCGACTCGTTCGAACCGGTCAGATCCAATCTGACCCAAATCGAAAGCCAGGATCAGGTCGAATCGAATCGACTCACTCAGATATGACCGCACATCAAGTCGAGTTCGGGTCAATAGCCAACCGATCTAGTAGTATAAATAAATTTTTGTAACTTTTACTTTTACCTGAACGGCGAACCCTAATCCATCCCTACCCGAGTGATGCCTCATGAGGTCTTTTTTTCTCTCCTTCTCTCTCCCGATTTCCCTCATTTGCTTCTTTCACTCTTCCTTTTTTTTTTTTGTCTCTCTCTCCCGATTTCCCTCTCATTTCCTTCCTATCATGACCGCACGAGAGTCTTCGGCTCAACTTGACTCAACCCAGTCTGAATCGACTAGACATACTCAACTCGATTCGACTTGGTTTCCCTGATCAAATCAGACTCGATTTGGGTTAGGCCAGAAAAGATTCAGATCGATCGAGTTAGCCCTACTAGAATCGATCCTGGATCGGATCAAGTTCGGGTCAGATTCTTGGAAAAATCAGACCGAGTCAAGTTGAACCAATCCGGTCGGACTCGACTCGATGCCCACCTCTAAAAAGTGGCGTGATAATTACCATAAAGCCACATCTTTCCGGTCACTTATCATTTTTGTGGGAAATCCAAGCCATAAAAACTGCGGCATCGTTACGAAGATCAAATGGTGGGAAAATCAAGTCGGTCCACTGATCAAGCAAGCTACACCACCCAAATAAATGGACGGCCTATGGTCTCTTACTTACGTTTGGATCAACCTCTTTTTCAGACAAGCTATATATGTTATTTATAAATTAAGACTGTCCATCTGACAATAAAATCGTACTTTTTCGACAACTTAATTAGTGTTTGTTTGCGATGGACAGTGGCTGATTGCCATCAGTTGTATATTTAGACAACATATTCATCGAATCAGCAATCAAGATCGTCCAAATCATGGACCACGTGTGGATGGAAATGTAGGATAGCAAGAAATCCACTGGATCCAACGATTCCAACCGTCGAATGGGTGGCCAGTGGCCATGAAATGGATGCTTAGAGGGAAAATGGTGAATGGTCCAAACTTAATGAGTAAAATCAAATTAGCACCAAGATTATTTTTTAAGCTACGGTCGATCTACAATGGAACAGATTTTGAACGGTCTGGATTCACGTTTATGTGGGCCATGTGTACATACATCGTGCAAGATAATTTCTTCTGCCTACGGGCCCACATGCAGAGATGGACGGCTGATTAAATAGGCGACAGTTCATACTTCACACTGAATGGTTATTGTCATGATCGATATTTACATATGAACGTGGACCGTTGATGAATATAAAAACTTTTGATGGTCCAAATTCATCTTGAAGTCACTGTTTCATGATCGTCATTTTACCGTGATTATTAGCTATTTACCCGTCTACAGTACGATCCAGCGGATGGACGGTTCTGATCATCAGATCAGCTCTGCATGTGGCCCACTGGGGCTAATTAAGATCATCCGTTGAGGAAACGAACTCTGATTTAAAGAGTATTTGTACGCTTACTCCGTCTCTCATCTCTATCGTACGCGTGGCATTTGTCCACGGTAATCAGGAAAATTAATCCATCGCACCATAGACTAGATGGGCCAGATATGATATTCAGAGGTGATCGTACGGCTAGTGGTGATTTCGGCCGTGGTCTCAAAATGGACGGTCGGAATGACCGTGAGGCCATCTTGATACATATGTTGTATATCCACTCCGTCCATCCATTTTTTCAGCTCATTTTAGTGAATTTTTTTAAAAGTAAAGCACATCAAAGTCTCAAGTGGACCACACCACAGGAAAATAGTGGTGATTAAATATCCACCTTTAAAAACTTTCTAGGGCCCATCGTAATGTTTATTTTCCATACAACATATTGATAAGGTGACACGGACCTGGATGAAGAGAACCCACAACCATTCAATCATAACTGTTTCTTGTGATGTAGTCAATCTGAGATTTGTTTCTCTTCGATTTTTGGCCATCCACTAAAATGATCTAGAAAAATGGATGGACGGTGTGGATATACAACACATGCATCAAGGTGGACCCACATACCACAGTCCCAGCCTCACCGAATCCACTTTCGATAAAAAGCAGATCCAAAAAAAGTGATGAATGGACAGCCAGATTATCGGATCACATCAGCTTACATGATATTGTCTACTTATACAACGGTCCACGTGATTGAATGTCCTGATCTCCGTGGACACTTGTCACGTGTCCGGTGGAAAATGGACGCGGATTGCGTACTACCCCCGCCGTCCCTAGCTCCGAACAAGCGGTTCTGGGGACAGGCCCACCGTGGTGTATCTGTACATCCAAGCTGTAAAGTGAGGCAGATCCAACGCTCAACTAGACCACACCAGCTAATAGCTTGGTTGCATTAAAATGAGCAAAGCATTAAATGCAAGAGTTATTTGTGATGCGGTCCATACCAAATAATAATAAATTTATCGATAAAATTTTTTGTAGTAAAAAATTATTACCAATGGAAAAAAAATAATAAATAAATAAATAAAATTCGTCGATAAAAGTGACGTTCTACCAACGAAATTTATTTTATTGAGAAAAACATTATTCTCGACGGTTTTAGCTCATCCGTTAAACTCTTATCACAAAGTTTTCAAAATAGCTTAGAAAATTTTCTATCCTAAAAATTATAACAATTTTACTGATAAAAAGTTTTGTCGGTAAAAACATTATTACCCACGAACAAAAATTTATTTTACTGACAATTTTTTTTTTCATCGGTAAAAAACATTACTCCTGGCGGTTTTAGTTCGTCAATGAAACTCTTACCGATGAGCTCGAAAATTTTCTACTTTAAAATTATAACGGTTTTACCGATTTTTCATAGGCAAAAGTTTCATCGGTATAAGCACTATTTCTTAATAATAATTAGACGAAAAAGACAAATCAAAGGACTGGAACCCGCTGTTTGTCTCTTTCTTTCAGTTGGCTCATCACCGACTTGATTTTCGAACACGTGGCAGATGCGTGCGAGATCTAAACCACTAATTTATATCTTGGGTAGGTCAGATCCTAATGACCATTGGTAATTTCGACCTGCCTGTGTATCAACCATCACACTCTGTAAGAATAACAAAGTATTCTCCTTGTGAAAAGGAATACGAAATCATAGTCGGTAGAAGTTACTATTACCATCCTTTTTTTTTTTTCCTGCAAATTTCCTAAAATCCAAGGGTTAGAATTTGGAATATGGCCAATCCAAGATAAGGCCTACCTGATGATCCGTTCAGATTTTCTGAAGGTGGACCGGATGTTATTGCAACCATTGATCCTCTAAAGAATTGCACAATTTTTCATGATCTCAACCGTTTATGGGGTAGGTACCACAATGGATCATTCACGGTAGAAAAATCCAACGGACTGGATGAAGCACAATCCTTATATTGAAAGGGGAAAGGCCCACCAATCGGTGGATATGATCTATCCTGATGAACGGTCTGAATAAATGACCATGTGACATGTTGAATTGAATGAGTAGGGTGATATTTAAACCCCATTTTAGCTCATCCGTGGTGGGCCCATTATAGATGGAGTGTAGACCAAAAATGTGGAATTGATTGCTACCAAATGGACGGCCGAACTAATGAGACATGATGTTGTGCTTGGATTTTTCAGTTTGTACGAGTGCGGTCCCATGGCTCAGTGATCCAAACCGTTAATATGATAGGCCTCGCCCTGGATGGCCCATACCTGAATTCACAAGATTGGAGATCCTAGTCATTTTGGGTTTTTTTTTTTTTTTTTCGTTTATATGTGAATGGTTGTTGTAATTTATTTCTCAACCGTCTAATTGTGGGGCCCACTATTGAAGAACTTTTCATTTGATGGTGGACTCCCATCTGTTCAAACTGACAGCCCGATAGGTGATATACTAACAATCGGACCAGCATCGTATAATACTTCCAAGCTAATGTGGTAAACGGTCCACATTCAATAGCAATTGTTGCTTAAAATTTGCCTGATGAGTCGTGAGATTTGGGCTATGCTCCATCCACAGTTAGGCCTACGATTTGAACGGTGAGGATTGCATCATCATTAATGCCACAATTGCAGTGGATGAGTCATCACCGTTGTAAAAGTGGTCTCCAACCGTCAGATGTGTCTAGAATCCACTGGAAACGGATTGGCTACTCCCCCGACACCAGCCAATGGCTGGTGGTCGGTGCTATGTGGGCCACACCATGATGTATGTGTTTCATCCATGCCATCAATCTGTTTTTACGGATCATTTTACTGTAGGAGTCCAGAAATGAGATATATCCAAATCTCAAGTGGACCACATTACAGGAAACAGTGTTGAATGAGGGTCGACCATTAAAAAAATTTGGGGGTCATAAAAGTTTTGGATCAAGCTGATATTTGTTTTTTCTCTTAATCTGGGCATGTATGACCTAATCAACAGATTGGATGTCAAATAAACAGTATAGTGGGCCATAGGAGGATTTTAATGGTTGATATCCAATCACTATTGTTTTCATGTGGTGTGGTCCACCTGACATTTAAACCTCTTATTTTTGCGATCAAGCAATAAAATGATCTTTAAAAATGGATAAAACACATGCATCATGGTGAGGCCCACAGAGCACTGAACACCAGGCACGGAGCTGGTGTCAGGGGGAGTAGCCAATCCGTTCCCGAATCCACTACCTTTCGTCAGACGGTCCCAAGTGAAGTGTCTTGCCTTAAAAGTCAATGCAACTCAGTCAAACTCAAACATGACCTTGAATGTAAAAGGTTGTTGTTTGCGATTGGTTTGGTTTTGGTCACATTTGGTGCATGTGGGCGTGTCAAAATCATTCCAACAAAACAACTTAACTCCAAGTGTTAAGGCGAATACGTCGATACGTGCATATATGATCGAGATTTGATAAGATCAGTCGCATATTAATTCCCTCGTAATAGAATTGTGAAATAATCAAACGATATTTAGAGGGGTAGAGTTTTTTCATTGATAATCATTTGGTTTTTCTTAAAAAGGTTTTTAATATACTAATGCAATCAAATAAAAAAAAATACTTACAATCAATTATAGGAAGCAGCTGTAAAAAGCTTTTTGGAAATATAAACTTGTATTGAAAATGGCATATAAGTGTAGACTTGGATTCTAATTAACGATTATCGCTACTCTCGAGATAGAGTTAAAATATGACAAGGAAAGATAAAGATAACTTAATTAGTTTGTTAAATTAGTATGAGACGATTTGATCCTCTTACACTTCTTCCTATTCATAGATTCATATTGTAGCTTCCTTTTTAGTGTTTCCCTTCTTTATTTCAACGGTTATATTGGAATGTTGCCATATAAATCTTGCAAATCTTTCTCTCTCTTCGTGTCCTAATTATTTTTTTTCTACTCCATCACTTTTCGTTATAGTATATCATCCAGCTCAACGCTAACTGTACTCCTAAAAAGTGCTTCCAATATCTCCGAAGATTTTTATATTTCTTTCCTGCAGCAACACATGTCATTTATTTATTGGCTAATCCAAACATGCTACAAAAGTGGATACAATGGTTGTGAGGTAGACCTCATACGTGTTTTGTGACTCAAGCACCAAGGAGCTCAACCATTGGACGGACTGGATATCCCATAGACAACATAGTGGCCCACAAGCCTTCGTGTTTTACACACGGCCTAAAACAGGTGTTGTGAAGGGTACTGGCCCACCCATCATCTGGGTGTTAGACGTACATATTTTTACTTATTTTGTTACATAGATTTTGTTATATAGATACTTATTAAATTTCAAATTTACTTATTAATTTAAAATAAATATTTTTATTTTATGTAAAATTTTCTCATTATTATCCCAAAAAATCTTAAAATTGAAAAATCTCCCAAGAATTGGTTTTTATTGTGATGTTATATGGAATAAAAAAATCTCGCTAAAATAAATATTTAGTATATAATTAAATAAATTAAAAAGTAATTGTAAATTTGAAAGATATAATTATATAATGAATAAATTTTGATTTTTTTAATAATAATATCAGCATATTTTGACAATAAAATCACAAAAAAAGAAATGTAAATTTTTCATATTTTGAAGAAGAGATGTGATCATATGCCATAATTCTTGTGGTGGTGATGAGGTGTTGTGTGGTCCACGTCAATGTTGCATCAAAATCCACCTTGTGAATCAATGGGGGCACATTTTTTCTCCTATGCCATGTGCTAAAAGTCAACCCAAGTAGGCTAAAAGTTAGGGATGTACATCGAGTCCAGTTGAGGTGGGCCAAGTTTGGCTTGGCTCATCCGCACTCCCTTGAACTGAAGCTTAAGATTGAGCTCACTCTCGAGTAGAGGTGGGCATTTTTGACCCGATCCGGTGAATCTGACCTGATCAAACTCGATCCGACCCGTTCCAATCCGAACCGATGGCCTGGATCGGGTAGGATCGGGTAGGATCATTTAGATCTGACTAGTTTTCGGATCGAGATCGGGTAGTGGTTAATCCGAACCGTTCCGATCCGAAAACCCGATCCGAATGGATCCAGACCGTTTCGATCCGACCAGATCTAGAGTAAAAATCAATATTTTTTCTTTTTCCTATGGTGAGGTCCACTTGAGCTTTGGATATTCATTAATTTTGGGTTCAACAGCTAAAATAATCTGAAAAAACGAATGGATGGCATGAATATACCACATGCATTCATGGTGGGCCCCAACAAAGTTTACTCGCCTTAGAGTACGAGTTACTTGCACGGCACGTTAACAGGCAGGCAATAGCTGTAGGCGACTCTACTGTGTTGTAGTCGTATATGAGTTTAGGACCATTTTTAAAACGGTGGTGACTCATTCTGTGGCACTATCTAATACTATCAAGACCATCCAAATTGGGTCCTATTGCGGGCGAAGCATATCTCTAAAATCACGTGAATCAAACATTGCTCGCCATCTAATTAATGTTATCAAATGGATGGTTAAAAGTAAAGTATAGAGTGGTCCACGTCAGATGCTTAATATTATCTTCTCCATGCAATTTTTCGTCACTGTATCATTCAGAGTTGAGTAAGATATTTGTACAGTTCAGATTGTGGTAAAACTAGGCCATGCATACATCTGAGAAGGGACCACTATATTTTAAATGGTGCAAAACTTACATAGCAGTCTCCACCCTCTCTTATTCCCAACAGAAGATGATTACTTTTCTACCCCAATCCTGTATTACTTGCTTTTCACGTCTAACACGGTAGGCTGCGGGAGTATGTATTAAAGTAACTTAACCAAGTTCCTTGGGCCCCACCATGATGTATGTTTTGTAGCCAACCTTCCATCCATTTGGAGAGATCATTTCAGGGCAATATCCAAAGAATGAATGAAATCCAAGGCTCCAGTGGACCCCAACATATAAAGCTCTATAGACCGTGACGCCGACCATTAAAAACTTTTAAATGCTACAAAAGTTTTAGATCAACCTGATATTTGTGTTTTCCCTTATTTCTGTATTTTTCAACTTTTGAACATGTTGGATTTCAAATAAACATTACGGTGGGCCTTAGGATAGTTTCAACGGTGGGAATCATTCTCCCCACTTTTTTCTATGATGTGGTCCACTACAGATTTTTATCTACATCACTATTTCGCTCATGCCCTAAAATAATATCTCAAAATTGATGGACGGTGTGGATATAACACATACAGCGTAGTGGGGCCGACAGAACTTGGTGACGTTACTTCAGTAGCCTGCCCGATGGGACAACAAAGGCAGCAGGCGTTGATACGTATTTTTTATAGTCATGTGGGGCCCACCTTGATGTATATATATTATCTAAGCCGTTCATCCATTTTGACATATCATTTTAGTCGTTGAATAAAAAATTACGATACATTGAAGACTGAAGTGGACCACACCATATCAAATAATTTGAATAGTATCCAACCCGATCCGACCCGGTTTCCCTAACCGAGTCGGACTCGGATCGGGTCAAGTTAATCAAGCATCGGGTCTATCCCAATCAGGTGACCTGAACTTGGTCTCGGATCGGATCGATTTCGGGTCAGCCTATTGAAATTTCGGATCTAACCGGGTTAGGCCCAATCCGGTCCGACCCGGACCGATGCCCAACTCTACTCTCGAGCTTACCATTAGAATTTAGCATGACTCGTCCATGCTCTCCTTGATATTGAACTTGCCCTTGAGCTTACTATTTGAGCTTCTAGTTCCAACTTAATTTACTCTCAAACCTTTTAATTTACAAATCATAAATTCAAAATCATAAATCTCAATTTGGGAATTTTGAATTTTTTTTTATTTGTTGAGAGATAGAGAGAGTTCGTTGGGCACGAGCTTTGCAGTTGAGACGTTGAGTTGAGCTCGAGCGAATGGCTGAGTGGAGAGAGAGAGAGAGAGAGAGAGAGAGAGAGAGAGAGAGAGAGAGAGAGAGAGAGAGAGAGAGAGAGAGAGAGGTAAAGAAAAAGATGAGTGAAATAGGACCTTTAGTGTTTTTTTTTAATTTAAATATTATATGTGTGTTATTCGAGTTGAGCTCGAGCTAACAAAGATTGGAATTGAGTTTCAAGCTTCAATCTGAGACGAGTCAAGCTCCACTCTGCTTAACCTCAGCTCGCTTTCAAATGAGCCGGGTCATACGAAGGTTGGCTCATTTTCAGTCATCGTTCAAGCCGAATTTTCAGTCATCGTTCAAGCCGAATTCAACCCAGCTAGATCAAGCCAAGCCGAGTGAGCTTTTCAAACTAGATTAGCTCGTGTACAATTCTACTAAAAGTCAACGAAAGTCAGGTGGGCCACACCACATGGAACACAAGGAAGTGCTAAACCAATAGAGTGGATCCTTCTGGGTTGGGCTTTCTAGAGTAAATTTTGAAAATGAGAACCCTTTTTCTATTGAGCTCAATATTTTCATCAAGCGGTGGATCCCCCTTTCTACCAAGGTGAGTGAGACCCCTGACTTTGGGGCCCACCATGATGTATGTGATTACATCTATGATGTACATCCGCGTTGAAAGCTCATTTTAGGGCATCATCTAAAATACGCACATTCATGTCTCAAATGAACCATAGTATAGGAGAGACTCTGGTAATTGACCATTAAAAGCTACTTATGAGCCACAAAAGCTTTGGACCAAGATGATATTTTTGTGGTCTTTTGTCCAAGTCTTTGTGACCTTATCAAGAGATTGTATGGAAAATAAAAATTCTGGTTGAATCCATGAAGTTTTTAATGGTGGGGATTCAATTACAGAGGGTTTCTTGTGGTGTGGTCCACCTAAGATTTTGGTCAGCTTTATTTTTGTGATCATTCCCTTAAATGAGCTTTCAAAATGGTTGGATGGTGTGGATTTAAGGCAATTACATCAGTATAAGCCCCACAGTCAGGGATACCACCACTCACCCACATAATCTTAGGTACATACCAAAAATGAGCGCAACTTGGGTGAGACCCTGACCCTAGTGGCCCACCTATATATATGCATTGTATATCCACACCGTTCATTTGTTTTTCTCGCTTATTGTAGTCTATAATATAAAAAATAAAGCAGATAAAAATTTCAGGTGAGTCACACCACATAAAGCAGTGTTTAATGGCCATTGTGGGCCACAGAAAGTTTTAGATTAAGCTGATATTTGTTTTTTTCCCTTTCACCCATATCAATGTGATATTATCAACAGGTTCGATGGTAAATAAAAAATACGTGGATGCTAGAAAGCTTTTAATGGTGGGAGTTCAATAACCACTGTTTCCTTGTAGTGTGGTCTACCACAGACTTGTATCAGCTTCTTTTTTTTGGTACATGTCCTGAAACAAGATTAAAAATAATAATAATAAATTTTAAATTTTAAAAATGAAAAAAAAATAAAAAAAAAAAAAAAAGATCTATGGCATGGATATTCATGCGTACATAGAAGTGGGCCCTACAGTCAGGGTCTCACTCAAAGCCTTTTGTGGACCACAAAAGTTTTAGATCATGATCCCCTTCTACCCGAAAGCACCACAAAAGTAATATCGAACCAAAGCGCCATAATATCGTCTCGAAATATCTCGAGCTTTTAAATGGAAGCCGATTTTGTACAAACTAAATTATGTGGGGCCCATCGTGAGTTGTGTATTTTATCCACACTGTCCATCCATTTTTTTTTAAAAAAAAAATTTTATGGAATGAGCTCAAATTTTAGGGCCTGTTTGGATTGACGGTCCAAAATGAATTTTATTGTATTAAATATGGAAATATACAATATATAATGTTTGAATTGGAGTTGAAGTCCGTGGAGTACGAAGCGCACGAATACTTCATGGAATTAAAACTTTCAAATGACTGATTGTAAAGTCAGACACCGGTGCATCGTGCAATGCAGTCTATTCATGAGGCAGTAATGGCGTGAGAAATCTTATTTCTTTTAAGGGGAGCTGTATCTATGGATGACGAAAGCTTTCTACTCCCTCATCGCTCCCGATCATCTGCCTTCTATTGTATGGGCCCAGTCAGCTCCTCCGGTTCTCTTTCAAAGGTTTGAGATTCCTACTACAGTCGATAATCTTCTCGAAGAGTTGGATCGAGGCAAAGTGAGATTTCATTTACCAGATCAGAGGCCTGAAAGTAGATCGTTCAGGTAGTGATATACTTCTTCCCAATTCTACTGCGATACGCATCTCCCCTGAAAGTATGAGCCGATTCAGGAGAGAAGTGGCACCTGACTCTTCGAGTGCAAGTAGTCCCTTGTTGGTGGGGTGTATAAGGTCTGCTATACCTGTTGGTTAACTCGAGCTTGTATGAATCAAAACAGTAAGCCAAATCGTGATGGGTCCCATAATTAGTAGATGCACGGTTGGAATCGTAGCGCCTTCCCAAACCTGAAAACGTTGCTGATGATGGATCCTATATGTGTCCCAATATTCTTCTCGGACGGCATCGATTGGCTACACTGCCCTAATTCACACACGATCTGACAACTGTAAAATAGATGGACGGCTTGGATGGGTCACAAGACATCATTGAGGGGCCCATGTAGCACAGACAATCAACCCTGAGAAGCCAGACAATGGGAATAGCCAGCTCTATTCGGCCTCAATATAATAAGTATATACACTATGTAGCCCTACTACGTCGTATCCAAACATTGATCATTGGACGCATTTGTATACCTACCCAAACAAGCACTCTGATCCAAACATCGATTTATCATCTGTTGATTTGGATGTATAATGATTTTTGTAGAACATATACATTAACAGTACATGGATATAGTACAATACACTAAAATACGTCAATCCAAACAGGCCCTTCAGTATATCCAAAGCTCCAGTGGACCACACCACTAGAAACCGTGCAAATTGAATGCCTACCATTGAAAACTTATTTCAGGCCACGGAAGTTTTGGATCTAGCTGATATTTACGTGGTCCATTCAGCTGTATCTATGTTACCTTATGAATAGTTTAAATGACAAATAAACATTACCGTATGTGTTAGGAATGTTTCAATGGTGGATATCATTATTCCTAGCGTTTTCTATAGTGGATATCCTTCAATTTTGAGACGATGCCCTAAGGGCCTGTTTGGCCAGTGGTATTAAGTTGTATTAAATGGGATTGCATTGTTAATCCCACCTTAGGATTGGGAATGACAAGTTTGGAAGGAGTGCGGAATGAGATTAAAATTAATTTTATAGGCTTTGGAAAATGAGCCTTGTGTTGGAAAGTGTGAGATGAAATTTTCAAATCCCATGATGATGAATTTTCAAGTGTAATTTGAAAGAAAATCCTGGAATTTATTTTTAGGGGCTGTTTGATTTTTAATTTCCCAGGTAAATACAGGTAAATAAGTAATTATGACTTACTCCACGAGTTTGAAATATAGACAGGAATTACGTTTTGAAATTCGGTCCATGATAACCATGTCATTACACATTTACATACATGGGCCCATCATGATATATGTGACTTATCCACACCATCCATCCTTTTTAACAGAAGATTTTAAGGAATGAGCCCAAAAATGAGGCAAATCCAAAGCTCAAGTGGGCCACACCTTAGGGAACAATGATCTTAAAGACGTTAATGGTCGAAAGTTGTTTTCTCCCTAGGGCCCACATTGATGTTTATTTGTCATCCAACCTGTTCATAAGGTCACACAGTCATGAATAAAGGGGAAACAAAAATATCAGCTTGATCCAAAACTCATACGGTCATCAAGAAGCTTTCAACGTTAGGAGTTTAATTCCCATTATTTCCTATGATGTGGTCCACTTGAGCTTTAGATCTATCTCATTTTTTGGCTCATGCCCTAAAATGAGATGTCTAAAGGGATGGACTGTGTGGATAAGTCAAACACATCATGGAGGGCCCCACGATTTATCGTTTTTTTTTTTTCCTCTGGTGACGTAAGGAGGGTTACACAAATGACCGTGGCTGTCAACATCGCATTAGAAATTCAACCCAAAATACAAAGGTAAATAATTATTGCCGATTTACCTAAAATTTACGGCTGTAATTAGAAAATCAAACAGCCCCTTAATTGCATTAATTTCAAACATGATATTGAAAATTATGGTATACACCCGATTCAAAGATAATACCTTACATATGTATTTATTATTATTTTTACAATTTCCTCCCCATTAATCTCACCTAATGCAGTTGCCCAAAGGGGCCTAAATCAATGTCGCAGTACACGTACATCCATAGTGTGCGCCACGGTCTACTCGGTACGCAGCCCACTACCACTTTAAATATGTCGGCCATATTCGTTAATGTACTGTAACGAAACCCTAATGCAGTGTACCGATGGCGCCGACTTCCGTCAACTCAAACGTCGGCAGATAGCGCGGCAAACGAGGTAATGGGAATTCGTGCCGTTAGTGCCGTTACAGTGGTGTGGAAGCGTCGTGGGCGTGTCGGTCGAGGCGGAAAAACGGTCGGTTTTCTAACGGGAGAATCTTCTTTAATTATACCTGACGCATCTCCTCCCAATCTCAACCACGTGGCACCTCGTGCTCCATATTAACGAATGAGATCATACCAGGTGTCCTACCTTACCGGATCACAGCTACTACGACGTTACCCTACCATGCGAGTAAGGGCAGCGGATTAGGTGAGACCCTGGCCTTCCCCGAGAGGATGCAGCCCTTACCGTAGGCCCCACCTTGATATATGTATTCTGTATCCGCACCGTTTATTTCTATGATCTGCAGAAAAATGTAGAATATCCGATTACAAAGTTTACCAAAACATAAGAAACCATGGTGATTGAACGACATACCATTAAAAACTTCTTAGGGAGTGTTTATTTGCCATCCAATCGGTCTATAAGGTCACATAAGGCTTGATGAAGGGAAAAAACATCAATTTAATTCAAAACTTTTATAGTCAGTTAACGGTCAATCACCATTATTTCCTATGATAATTGGATCCGGTAAGGGCGGCACTGTCTTGTGCCCATCGTCCGGGGTCTCCCCTAATCCGCACCCCCACAAGGTGAGGGACGCTGATTGCGTCCCACCGCGGTAATCCGTCTGGGCAGGGATCTGTGGGTCTTACCGTGATGTAAGTGTTTCATCAGGTCTACACCTCCAGTGGACTGCAGTGATAATGACGCGTTGAAACTTTTCTAAGGGCTACCGTGATGTTCTTTTACCATCCAACTTATTTATAAGGTCTTGTAGACTTGGATGAAGCGAAAACACAAATATCGGTTTGATCCGAAACTTCTTCAGCTCCCAAGATGTTTTTAATGGTGGAAGTTCAATTCCCACTTTGTGGTCCACTTAAGCTCTGGATTTGCCTTAATTTATAGATCATACCTTAAAATGATACGAGAAAAACGGTGAACAAGGTGGATAAAATAATTACATCACGGTGGGTCCCACGGAGCCCTGCGGACGGATTACCTGGAATGCACGTCCTTTCTACAGTGAAACCACAGTTAGCCGAGCTCCACGTTGTAGAGGACGTGAATAACATCCGCACCGCGTATCAGGTGCGCTGCGTCATTTCCGCCGTGAAAAATGTCCAGTTGATTCAGTAGACAAAATAGGGCCTCTGTGTATTCTCATCTCACACTTACAGGGCTTATCTCACATTCCTTTCACACATGTCATTCTGAATTTCAAAGTCACATTGGTAATACAATTTCATTTAATACAACTTAATACCATTGTCCAAACAGGCCTTCAATTATAAACTCAAAATTGAAGTATATCTAAAGCTTATATGATCTACAATCATATGAAATAACAGGGAACGAATGAGGGGCAACAGAAGCTTTAGATCAAGCTGCTGCTTGAGCTTAGTTTAAGAAGACGCTTTATGACAAATAAACATCACAATGGGCACACCTAAATCCACAGCTCAACTAGGAGACTGAGCAGAGATACCTCATTTCAACACTTGAGGTCTTGGTATCGATCCCTAGCAGGGTTGGCTATCATGGAGTGTGTGTACTGACATTGACATGGGTGTGTACTAACAAGCTAACCCAAAAAACAAAAAACGGAAAAAGAAAAAAAGAAAAAAATATATCAGTGGGCCATAAGAAGTTTACGTACTGTTAATGAATGTGGGCCACCTATGTCTGTACACAGCATTTCCGTGCCAATTTGGATGGTGTTTGGTGAACCTCTTAAATAAGAGTAGACTTCGGTACACCTGAGGTACATTGATGCTCTTTATGTACCCAGTGCTTTTAAACGGCTGGATGATTAAATCATTGATCAAGACTGTCCAATATGCTTTGGTTTTGCTAAGAATTTCACACAAAGGACAGGATCTTTTAAACAGGTGGATGATTAAATCATTGATCAGGGATGTCCAATACGATTCCTTCATTTTTTTAATGGTTTTACTGAGAATTTCACACAAATGACAAAGGAACTGTTTACTCTCGTATGACATTGTCAGATCATACGGTTAGAGTATTAATACGTGGCAGTACTGTTATACGGTAAAGATAGTAGGAAGTCAAGGCCGCCATCATTATAGGACGTGTCATGCAATTAGGAAGTACTAAACCGATCACCTATCATACAACAACAGGCAGTAAAATATGAAAGGCTATAGTTTACGTAATGATTCCAAAGAATGCATAAGTTGATTAGTAGGAATTATATATTAATATAAATGACTCTTTCGATAGGAAACGAAAGTATTTAGTAAGAGAGACTATCTCATTCAATAATAACAAATAAAGAATGAGAGAATAATCATTACTATTGAATAATATAATTCCCTAAATCAAATACTTTAGTTCTTATCGAAGCAATGATGGAATGTAATTGGTCACGATTGCTTGATGGTGGGTTAATTGCATAAAGATTTTAGAGACCAATTCTGATGATGTGATGTAATCAATTAAGTCTTTTTAATTATGCTAATTAATTAGAGTAAAAATTGTGAGAAGAATTCCTAAGGTTATACACTAGCATCCTTTCACATGTTTATAAATAAAATTGAGGGTGAAGAGCTCTAAGCCCAAGCTAGCACAACTCCACTCTATAGCACTTAATATGCTTATCCGTCATTCCTTATTAACATTCTTGGTTTTAATTTGAACTAACTACTTCACTTCTATGTAGTCAAATGTTGTAGAGAGCATGAACTGATTATATTATTTATTCCTCCACCTTGTGTCAACGAACATATCACTAGATCACTAATAAGATTGCTCTATCTCCAATGTAAGGCTACAAGGCCTTCCTACGCTACATGCTAAGTAATTCCATTGACCGTCTTCCTAGGGAGCCCAAGTCTTTCACCTGAAGTAACACGACAGCTAAATCACTAATTATTTTTTTTACGTGCTTATAGGTCTCATCAAGTTCTTGAACGGATTGTCAACTCCACTTGCTTTCTTACTGCATGCCTAGCCCTTTGATCAGGGTTTCAAACCAACCATCAAAGATCAACCCTCCATTAGTTGTCTCATTATGAAGTTTGGTACTTACCATGCAATGAACAAATGACCATCCTACACCACAAAGTTAGAATTCCCGTTGAGCAATGAACATATGATTGTCCCGCCACAAAACTTAAATCCTCGAGTGATGAATAGATTGTCGTGTCAATCAAAGTTGATTGTTAGTTCTCATTGTTGGTAATATATATTTTCAACTTCAATTATACTATTTTTCTACTCATATTATTATTGTTAAATTGTAGCTATTATCATGTGTTTAATTTAAAGCCTTTTTTATTTAGAATGCAAAACAAAAAATAAAAAACAAAAACAAAAAACAAAAAACAAAAAACAAAAAAAGCCCCTTTAGAATAACAAACCCTTTTCCTACAAATAGCTTAATTTCTTTAGAGCCCGCACATTCAACTGAAATATTTGACCCTAACATGGACTTTGCCGACTGATAAATGTAAACAAAAATCCACCGTTCAACCAAATAAAGAGAACCATTTTGATAAGATGCAATAGTAATCTTATTTATTGCTCAGCAAAAAGAGGCCAATATCTGCAAGGCTCGATGGATATGACATTTTAGGGGTGGACGATCAAAAGTTGAGATAATCATCTACTGGGCCATCCAGATAATATGCACGAGAAAAGACATGCAAGATCGCAACCGCTCATCAGGTGATCCTTGCCTATTAGATTCCGAGTTCCAAAATTCAGGCTGTTATAAGCATCTAGTAGGCCACTTTTCTATGAAATAAATGAGCACTTAGGATGAAACAACAGTGAAGAATATGCACGCGTTTGAGGGAAGCGGATTGGCTGGTGTACCTCACACCAGCTATATAGCTGCTGTAGGTACGTGTCCTGCGAAGACGAAAACGGACGCTCCTCACAGTTGTACAACGGTTCAAAGGAGATCAAAATTACATGGGCCTCACAGTAATGTATTTATTATATTTACACTGTTCATCTATTTTTAGAGATCATTTTAGAGCATTATCCAAAAAATGAATCATATCTAAAGATCACTTGGACCACACCATAAATAGCAGCAGAGATAATGATTTTCACCGTTAAACAATTTGTAAGGCCCAGTATAACGTTTATTTTACATCCAATCTGTTCATAATATCACGAATAACTGTATGAAAAAGAAAAACAAATTCCATATTGATCCAAAACTCCTGTGACTTAAAAAAGTTTTAATGGTAGGTGTTCAATTTCTCACTGACTTTTGCTGTATGATTCATTTGATAGTTAGATCTACCTTATTTTTAGTCTCAAGACTTAAGACGATCTCACCGAATGGTTGGACAGTTTGGATATAACACATGTCTCATGATCAGCCCCACATAACTTACGTAAATACAACAGCTATGTAGCTGGTACCAGCCATCCGCTTCCGCGTTTAAGCACATGATGATCAGACACGTCTGGGCTTTGAGACATGACATCTGCCCTGTATTGTCTCTACCAGCTGAACTGACAAAGCCATGTTATTGGTCTCCCGTGTGCGGCGAGACCACTTTCAAATGGACTCAGATTCGGTAGTCACCCCTCCACTACCCAAGTTGGACTTGGATTGGGTGGTGGAAGAGCTTTGTAGACCCCACCATGATGTATGCATTTTATCCTTGCCGTCTATACATTTTGCTTGCTCATCTTAGGGCATAAGCCCAAAAATGATGCAGATCCAAAGCTCAAGTGGACCACACTTCACAAAACAGTAGGGATGGAATGTTTACTGTTGAAAAATTCTTAGGGCCCACTGCAATGTTTATTTAACAATGGGTGTTTAATTCCCATTATTTTTTGAGGTGTGGTCCACTTGAGCTTTGGATTTTCCTCATCATGCCCTAAAATGAGTAGGCAAAATAGATGGATAAACCACGTAAATTATGTGGAGCCCACATAGCTTTTCAACTATTGATGTGGGTAGTGGTGCGGTCACTATCTAATCTGCTTCCCTTTCAAACTGCACTCACCATCACCATTTGTTTATTTTGGATGTTTGCTATAATACACCCATAGAGGTACAATTATGGAATAAATCATGGCCTAGTGTGACGACATGTTTGTTTCATTGGTACTATAAGATAATAGGAAGGAAATGTATAATGATTACTCATCTCTTAATAACAATTCGATAATAATAGCATTTTTACGTTATTTTAATTTTAATGTCAAATTATCATAAAATATATTAATGTCATGGTTTGAATTCAAATTTTACATGATACCATTATAGAAAAGTGTAATAATTATAATTTAATTTTTTTTTCCAAAATGCACCCACATTCACACCACAGTGGGTTTTCACTACCATGGGTACTCAAACTCAAACCCATGACCTCATATTGAAACTCTTGTGACTCTACCATTGAGGCATGAGCAAGGACCCCAAATTCCATTTAGGATTTCCCTATGCATTAGATGAATGATTCTTTGTTTGATTTCACAATGGTGAAATTGCAATGATAACACAAACAAGGCCTGAAAGCATTGGTTCATCTTTCAATGATCTAAATGGTTGATATGATAGGCCCACCTAGGATAAGGATCCCAAACAAATAGAATTCTTATAGTGAAATATTTCGACCCTTTGATAGTTTGACTAATTTCCCATGATTATGGACAATCGAGCATTTGAATAATCAAAGGTTTAAAATACTTCAATTTGAGTCTTCGGGGTATCTCTTATGCGCAATGAGGTCCATATAAAGGGTTGCACTACAAGAAAAGCCACTAAAATTCCATTTTACCCTATTAAACTAAAGGACTCCATCCAACCACTAAAATTCCATTTTACCCTATTAAACTAACTGTATAAAGTGACTATTTAGGATGATCCACAGGGCTAGGATGGTTTCATCCAATAAATTATACAAGCCAACCCTGTGAAATGTACTTCCAAACTTAGCATTTTGTATACAAAACATCTTTTTTCACATGTCATCTCTTCAATTATAGAAAGGAAAAGGCCTGCATACCTTGCCTACATATCAACTGGGATTACTTTCCTTAATTAGGACGATGTTCTTGACATGCATCAAATCCACATTGCTCATCATGAACATGCCTTGTTTGGCCTTGATTCCAGAAAATCAAGCTAAATCAAGGCTCAAATAAGCCACTCCATAAAATCATACCTAAAACCTCTGTATTAAAATGATATAACCCACGTAAGTTTTGTGATAATACTATTTTTGGGTAATTCTCATATTGAAGGGGCACATCAAATCAATGGATTGGATAGTATGTGATTCTCATCCTAGTGGGGCACATCAGATGAATGGATTAGATAGATGGGGCACATCAAATGAATGGATTGGATAGTATGTGATTCTCATTCTAGTGGGGCATAGCAGATGAATGGATTGGATAGTATGTATACTTATACTTGGTTGTCGTGAAGCGTCGTGACATGGTTGTGTATTGACGCGTATGTGGAGCACTGTAACATTTTAAGTTGGATTTCCTCACTTCTAGGGGTGTACACGAACCGAGTTAGCTCGGTTAGCTCACTCAACTCGAAAAAGCTTGATTCGACTTGGTTCGAAGCTGAGTTCGAGCCGAGTTGAGCTGACTTTTTTAGCTCAAAAAAATTTTAAACTGAGTTCAAATTTGCCCGAGTTCGGCTCGACTTAGATCGAACCCCAACTCGAATTGAACTTGGATTGAACTAGTTCGGTGACTCGGTTATTTTGATATTGATGTTGCTCACCAAGTGTTTGATTAAATGACTTAACGAAGTGTCAGCTAGTGGCAACGAAGGTATGCATATGAAAAAAATACCATCTTTCCTTGATTTTGATGTTGCCAATAAGGTGTTTGATGAAATACTTGTAAATAGCAACATCAAAATCAAGAAAAATTGATATTTGTTTCATATACATATCTTCCTTGCCACTAGCCAATGTTTTGTTGAGTCATTTCATCAAACACTTGGTAAGCAACATCAATATCAAAGAAATTGAATTACCGAACTAGTTCGATCCAAGTTTGATTTGAGTTGGGGTTCGATCCAAGTCAAGTCAAGCTCGGGCAAGCTCGAACTTGGTTCGAAATTTTTTCAAGCTCACAAAAGCAGCTCGACTCAGCTTGAACTCAACTTTGAACCGAGTTGAGTCGAGTGAGCCAACCGACCTAATACGGTTCGTGTACACCACTCACCAGCTAAACCACGTCCATCTTATTCGCCTCCATATGTTGACTTTTATTCCACAAATTAGGTCAAATTAGAACTTTTGTGGGCCCTTATTCGCCTCCATACGTTGACTTTCATTCCACAAATTAGGACAAATAAGAACTTTTGTGGGCCCACCAAGGCATTTATATGGCATCCAACCGTTCATTAGATTAACCCCACCGGTATTAAGAAAATACTAAAAAAGAAAAAAATTTTAAAAATAAAAATTAAAAAAACAAGTGTTAGCTTAGCACAATCTGATAATGATGGTAATTCTCACGCGTGGCGTTTATTTGTTGTTATCCAGGCCATCCAAACTGTGGGTCCCATTATGGATAGAGAATATCTCTAAAGTTAGACAGATCAAGCAATCACAGCTGTCCCACTAGTTGCTATAAAATGAATGTTCTCTTAACGATGGAATGCATGGTTAAAGATAAAATACTGAGTGGATCATAGTGGAAGGGAAAAATCTAACGGTCAATTTTTATCTTCTTAATAAATAAATAAATAAATAAAAATCAATTATGCTCCACTCGTAGTTGAATCAGCAATTTGAGATTGAAGTACAATTATTATGACATCATTTTACTATTGAAGAATCCACATCACTTACACTCAGGTCCATAGCTCAACTGGCAGACTGAGCGGAGATATGGATGACGTTTCCGGCTACTTAAGTGATGTCATCACGTTCTTTGGGCCCACTATAATATGTGTTGTATCCACCCCATCCATTTACTTGGAGAGATCATTTTAGGTCATGAGACAGATCCAAAGCTCAAGTGGACCCACCACAGAAAATAGTAGCGAGAGTGACACCCACCATTGAAATTTTCCTAGGCCCACCATAATGTTTATTTGAGATCAAACCTGTTTATAAGGTAACACGGACATGGAGTAAGGGAAATACAAATATCAGCTTGATCAAAAACATCCGTGGCCAAAGAAAGTTTTAATGGTATAAGTTCAATCCCCTCTTTTCTGTGATGGGGTCCACTTGAGCTTTGGATCTGCTTATTTTTTTGGTTCATACCTTAAAATGATCTCTCCAAATGGATGGACAGCGTGAATACAACACACATCATGGTTGAATCCACCCAACGTGGTGATGTCACTTCATTAACAAAATGTGCCTACAGTCCAGTCCAGTCTCCATTCGGTGTCCCTTTAAAGACTGAATTTTACTTCAAAAACTAGGCAAAACTCGATCTCATAATAAGAGGGATCCACCATGATGCATGTGTTGTATTCAAGCGGCCCAAATCATTTTAATGCACGAACTAAAAGATAGTGTCAATCCATTGTCCAAATCAACCATATCACATAAAATTGTGGGGATTGAACACCTATCATTGAAAGCTTCTCAAGGTTACATAAGTTTTGATTCTGCTTGATTTTTTGGATGATGCCCTAAAATAATATGACAAAATGAATAGACAATGGGATAAAATACAAATATCTCCGTGGGGCTCACAAAGTATGCAAGTCTCTTTTCAAAATTCTTGCATGTCAACATTTTTACTACTGTAAATACCAAAATAATCATCATTACTCATTAATGCCATTACATAATTCACAATTTTAACCGTTTTTTTTGTTTATTATTAAATTCATTATTTTAATTTTACTGTTTGTTTCACCATTATCATAGTAGGATAAATGAAATGTATAATAGGTATAAATCCCTCATCCCCTGAAAATATTCGCATTTAACGGTTGATTCACATGTTTGTTTAATTGGAGTAAAATCATAATAATGACATTTTTTCATTAGTTTAACATCAATCATTATATTCATATATATTCATCAATCATTATATTCATATATATTGATGTTGTTGTTTAAATTTACAATATTTATAATAATATAATGAAAAATAATGGTTATAAAATTTATTTATTTTTACCTATCTTTTAAATACATATGCATTTCACTAAAAATTTTCTTGTTTGAGAGATGGAAAAAAAAAAAAAAAAAAAAAAAAAAAAACTTTTTCCTTTATCTGGCAAACAAAGGGAATTTCATTCTCCCATCACTTGCATTCATAACGGTATAATTGTGGGTTGCATGATGCCCATGATGCTAGGGCTACTGGAATCACATCAATGGACATGGGACGTACATCAGTGGATCCCACTGCTTATCTGTCGTGACCCAACTCTACATTATGTCCGATCATTGGTTGGGCTTAAAAAAATCGCTACAACGATTGGTGCACCCTTAGGGTGCATATTGCGTACTAAGTAAACTTTGTGGGGCCCACACATGATGTATTTTTCTCATCCACACCGTCCATCCGTTTTTCCATCTCATTTTAGGGCATTAACTCAGAATGGAATTATATCCAAAGCTCAAATAGACCACACAACAGAAAAATGGGCAACTGTTCATAAGGTCATATAGACATGGATGAAGGGAACACACCAATATCAGCTTGATCCAATACTTATGGCCCCCAAGAATTTTCCAACGGTATGCTTTCAATTTCCATTATTTCCAATTGTGTGGTCCACTTGAACTTTGCATATGCTTTAATTTTACAGGATAGTGCCATAAATTGAGTTATAAAAACATATGGACGGCGTGGATAAAACACATACGTTACGGTGGGCCCCACGTCGTTTACTAAGTACGCAATCATCTCCAACAGTCAAGATGCACTGGTTTGAATCCCGACGCATTTCAAACACGTTCTTCAAGACCTTTTTTTTTTTTTTTTAAAGTACGTGCTGGCTTTCTGCCTCCGATGCGCACGACTCTAGCGCAGTGCGGGTCCAACGATCCATTACGAAGTATAAAGTAACCATGCGTCGATATGTACTAATGGAGCCCTTGATTCTGTAATCCAGACCGTTCATATGACAGTTTCTACTGTTATTAGAGGATTCCGAGAAATTATGAATGTTTTAGCCCTTGGATCAGTGGCCATATAAAATGGACGGTTGAGAAGAAATACAATAACGGTGTAGAGCAAAGGTCAAACATTGGATGTGTAGGAATTTTCGATCTAGAAGACTTTCAGGACCTCGCTAACATAGTGTCAAATCTTAGAAATATCGCGGTATTATCACGATAACATGGTCTGGTGAAATATTTCTCATAAATATCATGATATTTTAAAAATCTAAACTATATTGTCAGAGGGCCATCTAATTCGTTCGGATCTACAGGACGCCCCCGCTATTCGCATTTTATCGTCATCGTCCATCCATCTTGCCCGCTAATTTTAGAACATGAGACCAAAATTGAATTACTTACAGAGCTAAGTAGACCATACTGATAGGAAGTGCGGAAGAATGAGCCCTCGGTCTACACGATATGAAAGCTCCACAAAGCTGAAGATGAACGGTCTAGATCTAGCAGCCCACCTAACCACTAGATCATCCCAAGTAGAGGTGGGCATCGGACTAAGTGGATCGGATTGGGGTTAACCCGATTCGGTCCGAAATCCAGCCGGACTGACCGGAATCCAATACGATCCGGGACCGAGTCCGAAACATAGGACTCGATCCGACCCGGCACACGGTTGGCCTGACCCGAACCGAGTCCGACTCGGTCAGGGAAACTGAGTCGGATCGGGTTGGGTGCGATTCGGATCGTTAAAAACGGTGAAAATCATTATCTCATTACTATTTTAGGTGTGGTCCATTTGAGCTTTAGATATGATTTTTTTTTTCCAAATGATCTAAAATGGATAAACGGTATGGATATAATAAATACATCATTGTGGGGCCCATATAAGATTGATATTATTTGAGCCGTTCGTACAACTCGGAGCTCGAGGCGCTGCAGCTGCGAACGTGCTGTGCACGGCAGCTGCTGTAACTTGTTGCCCACGAAAAAATGACTTTGATGTTACCAAGTTATGTATGTCTGATCATGAGATATGTGTTATATTCAAACCGTCCATCCATTTGACGAGCTCATGTTAAGGCTTGAGACAAAAAATAAGATAGATCTGACTGTCAAGTGGACCACACTGGAAAAAGCAGTGGGACTACACTGAAAATCATTCTCTGTTGCTATTTGTGGTGTGGTCCAGATGATCTTTGGATATGATCCATTTTTTTGGATAATGCTCTAAAATGATCTATATATATTTATATCAACCGTGTAGATATAATAAATACATCACGGTAAGGCCATATAACTTTAATCTCCAAACCAATGGTAAACTCACAGGAAATGGTTAATGATGATTTACTTAATTACAGCCACTATACCCATGCTTGATACGAAGCTTGCTTGTTTTGTTTTGGCACTAAAACCGATGATGCTGTGAAATATATGTGGGGCCCACGGTGATATGTGTGTTTTATCCACACCGTCCATCCATTATCCCAGTTGAAATTATGTCATCTTCTAAAAGGATGAGGAAGATCCAAAGCTTAAGTGGGCCACACCACAGGATTTAGGAAATAAAACACTTACCTTTAAAAACTTTTTAGGGCCACTGTTTCCTTTGGTGTGGATCTCTTGAGTGTTAGATCGGCCTCATTTTTTGGCTCATGCCTCAAAATGTTTTCCTAGAATGGATGGACGGCATAGATACATCATATATATCACAGTGGGACCCACAAATTTAAACCAGTCCATTTGGACCGGTTTCCAAGCAGAAATACCGAATACGTCTGAATTTTCAAACAGGAAACTTAAAACCACTTCCATTGTTTTGTTCAAAACCGCTATAGCATGGGTTGCAGTTACGAGAAAATTTAATACTCCGGTGGAGTTTGATGGATCCTACACAGGCACTTAGAAATTGTAGACGGTCCGAATTAGGCCGGTCCGAATCGGATCCAATCGGATCGGATTCCGGATCGGGTCGGTTTGGAACAGGGCCTATCCGGATTCGACCCGAAAATAATTCGGATCTGGATTATGCTACCCGATCCTAACCATCGGTTCTGTTCGAATTGGGTCGGATCGAGTCTGATCGGGTCGGATCCACCAGTTCGGGTATAAAATACCCAGTTCTAATCCCAAGGATAAGCTAAACGGACAAATTTCTATATACCATTATTCCTCTTTTACTCACGTTATTCCGTAATATCTTTTAACGAGAGAGCCTTGTGCTACGAAAGGACGGGAGTTTGGATGAGACCAGAAATTATCTGGTCTTATTCTTATCTCCCTATCTAAATTCAAATTCAAACTTGAATTTGAAATCCATCTGCTAATGTAAGAGGCCTAAACTCATGGAGCCCACCCACTAGTGATTGCCCACCAGTGGGCCTCACTGACCTATGTCCAACACATACTACATTAAGTAGAGGATAATGAGATCCATCGTTGGAACCTTCATAGGGCCCACAATGTTGTTTATTTGTCATCCAACCTGTTCTTGGAATTATGAAGATATGGAAGAAGGGAAAATACAAATATCAGTTTGATACAAAACTTTTGCGGCCACGATAAGTTATCAACAATAGGCATTAATTTCCCCCTGATTCTTATGGTGTGGTCCACTTTAGCTTAGAATATGACTCTAAGATCATGACTTAAAATAAATTGAAAAAAAAAAAAAAAAACACATAAAGGATGTGGATAAAGCACATACATCATGGTGGGCCCCAAGAGTCCTGCCACTAAAGAAGCCGCATCACCACACAAACCCCATCATATTATAAGCAAATCAAAGATTACTATGTTAATTTTGCATTATTTATAGCAGTGATTTATCCTCTTTACATCAGGCACTAACCACAGCTATCTAGACCATCCAAATTGTAGGTCCTGGTGTGTTGAAACACATCTCAAAAATCGCCCACCATTCAATTATTGACCATCAAATGTAAGTTTAAGAGTAAAAGAGTGAGCGGTCCAAATTCAAAGGAAAAAATAGATGAATGAGCTTGTAGGTTATGCTGCATCGCATTTGGATCAGCGGTTTTAATGGCCTAGATTTCTTAAAATCATACCATGTGTGCGTTTTAAGATTCTCCACTATTTTTTGAAGTAAATCTAAATTCTTTGCTTGTCACAAATAAGAAATTCTTGTTTGTTGCATTTTGCTTGGACCACACCATTATAGACCACATTTAATGTAGTAATGCTGATAATGTATATGATGACATAGACCAATCCCGAAACAGATAAACAGAGATTTATGACAAGCAGATGATCTGAATTCTTTTAAAGTTGTACAAAACTAACAAATGAGCTTTGACAACATATCCTCTACATTTCTCTCTGGAGATATTCAGTTTTGAGTATTTTTCTCCATGCATCACTGGAAATTACAAAAATGGTCTCATCTAATTTTTTTTTTCTTTAAAAAAGTAGTGAAAGTCCGGACGTGTTGGGCCCACATTGTATATGCAGCATCCAACCTATCCAACATACGGACCCGCTATGATGGTCACACAAACAAATAATTAGTTCGATCAAATCATCAAATGGGCTGCAATTAAATTTGAATGTTTTAAGTGCCGTGTATCATTTTTTTTTTTTAATGGAAGGCACACTTTATGGTTGGATCCTCCGTACTTTTGGTTCATCTAATAATGATGTTGGTTTGCATATACTAATGGGTTGGATGATAGACACATACCACATGGGCCCCACTATTCTCAATCCTTTGTAAAGAATATAAACAAGGGCTGTAGCATAAATTCACCTTTGAAAATTCACTCCATGTGGAATCCCATTCCAGGAGTAATTTTCTGGTACAAATCCTAATTATTTATTAGAAATTTACAAATAATATATAGGGGCACTCTCAAGCCTAATTTGTTGGACTATACCCAAGGTCCAAGTAGATAGAAAAAATATGACTAATTAATGTTAATGAATGCCAATGTAGAGAAGGAAATGGGGTTGCTAGCTTAGGTGGACCCCACCATGGTGTTCATATAAAATTTACCTTCACCATAATGTGTGATACCCCAAATTATGCGCAAGACCCAAAAAATCAGCCTTTACTGTGATTAAGGTGAACCACACAATTAGAAACAGTGTACAAGGCAAAGCTCGCCTTCTAAATTGATATAGCCTCACTTGAATCACCAAACGGCCTCACTTTTTGGCCCTAGGCAAAGTTTTAATGTGGAATCTAATGGTTGGAGTAGATTCAATATAATGATCATGGTGGGCCCTGTAAGAATCAAGGGAGGTGTCTCTCTCCCAATTTTTTTCATTTTTGTGGCGTACTTGAATTAGGGGTTAGACTATTTTATTTATTATTATTTTTTTTTGGCCTAAAATGGAATTACAGATCTAGTGGTCAAAATGCATCTTACATGCCTATCATAGCGGACCCCTTAAAAAAAAAAAAAAGCAAGGGTTAGCATACAAAGTGAGGTGAAATAAAACTTAGCCTTGTACATTGTTAAAACATAGCCCCATAACCCAAAAAAAAAGGTTAACTAGTGATTAAGGTAGGCCACATCAAGGAAACAATTTTAAGGATGAGCTTTGCCCTGGACATTGTTCCTATTTGTATAATACATACTCCTAAATGAGGTTAATTTTAGGCCATGGGCCTAACATGGATTGACCCACATGATAGTTGGAGTAGATTTCATTTAAACACCACAGTGGGGTCCACTCAAACCAGCGACCATATTTCCTTCTTTACATTAGCATTTATTAATATTAATTAATTATAATATTCTTACCAGTTGGACCTTACTTAAAGTCTAACTAGTTGGACCTAAGACTGCCTCGTGTTATAATGGAAGGCAAAAAGTCACCTAAAAAAGTTGTAAAAGCTTGGCGACGATTTCAAGACACATGGTCTTGGGTTTGAAACATAGATGGTGAAATTCGAGTATGGTGTGGGTGCGTGGGTGTATGTGTCGGGTTCTTGTGTAAAAAAATAAAAGAAAAAAAAATATCCATACGGCATGTGTTATATCTATGTTGTCCATCTATCTTGGAAGATCTTTTTAAGAAACGAGTCAAAAATGAGTAAAATGAAAAGCTCAAGTGAACCACACCACAAAAAGAAGTGGAAATTAAATGCCTATCATTCCACAAAAGTTTTAGATCAAGCTAGTATTTATGTTTTCCTTATATCTAGGTTTGTGTGACCTTTTGAACAGGTTGGATGGCAAATAAAAATCATGGTGGGCCTAAAAAGGTTTCGATGATGGATGTCATTTTCCTCATTGCTTTATGTCGTGTGGTGCACTTGAGCTTTGGATTTGCTTCATTTTTAGGCTCATGCCCTAAAATGATATTTCAAAATGGATGGATGGTATGGATATAACATATATTAATGAATTTACATCCACAATTATAATGGTAATGATAATCATTCATTCAAAGCAGATTATACTACTAATTCAAACATGCCTTTAGAATTTTAACAAATTCATTTTAGAATTGTATATTAAATCTTTTAAAATTATTTATTAATTTATAATAAATATTCTAAAATTATTTTATTTTAACAAGATTTCACCAAAAAACCTTATAATTATAATAAATATTCTAAAATTATTAATTTTAAGGAGATTTCCAGGGAAAAATTATTAATTTTTAACCAGATTTTAAAATCTCAGGAGAAATTCCCCATAACGAGATTTGTAACTATGGTTTAGCCCGTGCAAACATTGATAATTCCTAAAGCATCCTCACATCTATCCATTGTCCCAAACCTGACCTTCTCTGTAGGGTCAGTTTAGTAATTATAGACATGTAACCGTCAAGATATATGCATGCAGGGGTCTGCACCGTAAGCAAGTTCCACACGTTCAATCTCTGGTTCTCTATAATACTCGGGTAAAGAGGCCATCCGCGGCACATGTGCCTTGAATTCGGCCTCTGTACATGCGCTGGCCCCGAATCAGAAAGCTCCATTCAATAGGGAGGAGCGGATTAGGTAAGACCCCGGCCTCACCCGAGTCCGTGCCACCCTGATATAGAACCTGTCACAAGTATGTTCCTAGCATGGTTGGACCAAAAGAATGTGGACTGTAAATTAACTGTAACTTTTGATCTAGGTATTATTATGGAGTGCACAACATATTAATATTTACTGAAACGGGTCATCCAAGGTGAACAACTCACAAAGTGGTCGCATCTTTCAGTTCAAAAATGAATTTTCAGGAAAAAAGAAAATATTATTTTTAGTATTTCGGAAGCTTTTAAAAATTTTACTTTTATAAATTATGCTTTAGAAGAATTTTAGTAGAATTAGGATTTTTATTAGAGTTAGAAATTAGTTATTTTTGGTAATTATGAATTTTAGTTTTTTTTTTCTATATTAATGATGTAATAGGCACATGCAAATTAGTAATTTATCAATCAATTTTGAATTTTATAGAATTTATTTTCTATTTTCTTATTATTTTTTTTGCGGATTCTTAGAATATATGCGAGGAGTCTAGATAAGTTTCGTGAATTCGGAATAGTTATCCCCTCAAGGAAGACGGTGCTCCACCTCATGTCCTTTCCTGCGTCACACCCTTACCGTGGGGCTCACCTTGATGCATGTATTATGTGTAACGCCCCGTCCAACCAGCACAGTGTCATGTAGCGTCTATGTAGGATTTGCCGCATGACCATTCGTTTAACCTACTCGAGGCGAGATACAACAAGTAAATTAATCTAGGATTAGCCCCAATTGAATAGACCAGACGGGTCATGATAGGACCTAGTGCGGGCCGCCAAGCCAGATGGCCGTTTACAATTAGCAACAGCCCGTGCGGGCTATACCGCGACGCGGGAAGGTCAAAAAATTATAAAAATTTAGGGAAGCATATATCTCACTAGGCTTGTGGCCCATCGTGGACCACGGACCCAGTAAATGTCCAGAAGTCAATTATCCACGTCGTCCCAGTGGCACTTGTAAAGTGCAACTCACCCCGCTCACTAGTCTTAGAATCTGGCACTCTTAATTGAAACTGAGATATAAGACATTTTGGCCGTTAGATTTCTTTTAAATTTACGGTGGAGGTCTAATGTATTTTTCTACACCCGTCCACGAAATCTGGGACCCGATCGTGAAACGGTGACCGTTGATCGCAGATCGGACCACCCGTGCAGTCAGATCCCGCGTCTGTTTGTCTCCAAATTTTGCATGGCCCTTCATCAGGCCATGGAGCACTTATCCTATAAGTTTCAGGGCCAGAGGCCACCAGAACTGCTCCAATCACCGGAATGGGCCCCACAGGGTCATTTAAATATCGGAACCGTATGATCAAACCCCATATTCGTTCATCTGTTTGTTCCCAAACTTTGCATGATCCCTCATTGGGCCAGCAGACACCTACACACCAAATTTGGTGGCCAAGGGGGTGTTAGGGCCGCCACAACACCAATAGGGAGTCCTAGAGGGCTATTTTGGAAGGTTGTTGAAACTTGGGGCCAAGTTTAGAAAATAAAACCCTAGTTCCTTATCTCATAACTCCCACCACATCTACCACCACCAAGGAAGTAAAGAGAGAACAAGAGAGAGCAAGGAGAGAAAGAGAGTGTGAAGGAGAGCAAAGGTGGACCTTAGATCGAGGTGGGGCCCAAGGAAATCAAATCTCGTGACTCCCTACCTCTCCTCCAAGGAGAAACCCTCTACCACGACCGTCGTTCATTCCTTTGATCGTCTAGGTAAAAGCCCTCATCCCTTTTCTTGAAACCCTTAAGTTGAGGAAGGATTTGTATGGAATTCTAACGTGCAAATGGTTGCTTTAGGGATTCCGGCCGATCGACACCGAGTTCGGCGCTCCTAGGTCATTTTCCAAGCCTTCAACGATCCATAGGTGCGGACTATACTCCTTAGGTGGCCTAGCACTAACTTTAGTATGAGTTTAATGATTTTGATTGCTTGGATGATGTAATTGGAGAATCTAGAGAAAACCTAGGAATTGTATGTTTTGTTTGGAATTGTATGTTTTATTTAGTTCTGATATGATGTTGTTCTTGCCTCTCACATGATTTGGTACAAATGGATGATTACATGTTCATGTCTTATTTGATTTTCTCATATGGTGTTGCTTTATGGCATGTATGATTCATTAACTCAAGTGCATTTTGGTTCTATGAGATGTAGGAAGTGCTTAACTTCCTCACTAACCCACACAACACACATGCACCTTTGTTCATAATAATGTTAGCTTTACTTGTTAGGAGAATCTGAATCGTATGTTGAGAAGTATGAAAACATGATATTGTTTATGCTAGTTGATAACCTTAATAGTTGGCATGTTATGGATCACCATCAAAACCCTTGGGTTGGTTAGGAGCATGAGGAGAGCGAAAGCGGTCCCGTTGGTAGAACTATCATAAGGCTAAACCCATGGATTTGATCAAGTGCGTGTGGGCGATAGTAGTTAGACTACATGGGTCGCTCATACCCGATGTCGTCTGTCGCGTGCTTGCCTGAACTTGTACAGTATAGCATATTTACTGACCAATCTTGCCTGTTAACCTTGATTGCTCACATATGTATGGAACCTGGCACACCCTACAACCATTGCAGCCCATCGATAACTAAATTCAAATCGATCCACCGCCTCGTAAGCCAAGCATGGTGGAATGAGACACTATGTCTGAGCTGTCGGCCTACGCTGGGGTGACGCGCCTCGCTGTAGTGATCGCGAGCGACCCCTTCTTCTCGACACTCCCCATATGCTTGAAGTCAGGGATGGAGAACCCGACGGAATCAAGGATCGCGGGGTCTTGACCTCATACGTTGGGAGGTCTTGGCCTCACAACCAGTTGAGGGCATTGATATGTGGGGTGTATCAAATTCTCCAACCTGCTGGATAAATGGACTTAACTAAGAACTCGGCTAACACGATCACATTGCATCGCACTAGTTAGGGTGGCGACTCGACAATCGAGGTCGCTCTGAGGGAGTGTTGATCATACGCGATCGTTAGATGGAGTCACTCGAGGGAGTGTTGTGGCGAGGGCATGCATCATATCATCCGTCATGCATGCGCATTAATAAAATTAGTTAGGTGTTTGTGAATGATTATTTTTCATTAAGTTCATAATATAATTGATGTCTGTTACAACTTAAGACTAATAGCACCCACTGAGTTGATCACTCACTCCCACTCTGGGACGGTGTTTTAAAGCACCAACCAGACTCGCCCGTAGATGCAGGTGATGCAGAGTATGAGAAGCCCGGCAACGCGAACCTCGAGGAGGACGAGTTTTTCTACTTCCAGTTGATGAGTGGGTCTTCATCGGCCCAGTAACTGGGACGTTGAATCGCTAAGTAGTAGACTCAGCTTTATTCTTTTGGACATACTATTCTTTTGTGATTTTGTTGGGCAACGCCTGGTGCGACCCATGTATATTTTTGGACCTGTATATATATATATATATATATATATATATATATATATATACTTGATCTCTTTCATTTCAGTAGACATGTGTAGTTGTGCTTCATGTTTCAAAAAATTCCAGGCTGCGTATTTAAACCTGATTAATCATACTTTAATAAGAAAATCGATTATAAGTGATACCGAGGAACTCGGGAGTTGAGTGTATACACGACTCCCGATTTTCAGGGTGTTACATTATGTATCCACACTATCCATCCATTTTTCTAGATTGTTTTATGGTATTATCCTAAAAATGAAGCAGATCCAATTATTAGATGGACCATACCATAGGAAACAGTGGTGATTGACCATCCTACCATTAAAAGCTACTTAGGGTACACCTTAATGTCACCGTAGTGTTTATTTACCATCCAATTTGTTGATAAGGTCACATAAGCCTAGATAAGGAAAAGAAAAGAAAAAAAAAAAAAAAACAAATATCACCTTGATCCAAAACTTTTGTGTTTCATTAATGGCCAATCAACAGTATTTTTTATGATATGGTCCATCTGATAATTGTATCTGTTTCATTTTTCAGATAATGTCATAAAATGATATGAAAAATGAATGGACGGCATGGATACATAATATATATACATTAAGGTGGCCTCCACCGTAACCCCATAGTAATGACCCACTGTCTTGGGTGAGGCAGTCTCATCTAATTTGCTCCCTTCAAGTCGATTAGTGGGCGTGGATTGGGTAGTACCTCACCAGGACATAGCTAAAGACAAATGGTCATGTCAGAGGCTTTGTGGGGGGCACCGCAATGTATATGTTTTACCATGTAGTTTATTTATTTTGAAAGATCGTTTTATAATGTCATTCCAAAAAAAGAGTCTGATAGAAGTCTCAAGTGGATATACGATAGGAAGTTTCCATAGGTGTTGTTGATGCAAAAATCTGGTCCACCCTCTTTAGACCTTCGAGTACTTACACAGGAAGAAGACAAAGGAGACCCTGGCCAGAGCAGGGGACCCTCTGATGCCAAAGTCAGGCTAAGAATTTGGGTCTTACAGTATTGAGGGGTTCTGGGAGAGAGTTTTTGCATACCTTTCATCCTTGGAGTCTCTCTGGTTTATAGGAGAGGGAGGATCTCGCCGTACCGAGATTCTTTTCCCTTATCTCCGAAGATTTGATCCTTCTAACAGATTTCACCCGATCCTGAGATCCTTGGGTTCGGACACCTGTACTTTTGGATTTTCGGGACGGTATTTGATTTCACACCGTCTTTCCTTAGCTCGGCTCGGCCGTTTCCGACTCTGGGAAAGTCTCGGCTGGCTTAGGAGTATAAGTTTTTTGCCTTCTTACGGGCGGAAGAGTTTCGGTTTTTATCCGTCATCCTTCCTTACTCCGTAGCCGACGTAACCAACTTACCGAGTCAGTTTCTCATTGTCAGTCGGACGGCTTATAACTTATTTGGCCTTAATCGGTTTATACTGACGTTGCTAACTCGTCGACCGAGTCAACTTATCAAGCCTAGGCTTCGTATCTCGGACTTAGCTGCTTTGTCCGAAGACTGAGAAAATAAGGGGGTAGAGTCGGTTCGCTCCATACCCGAGTCTTCGGACTTGGCATATTTTTTTCCCAACAGTAAGCCCCCTTACTCCTTGTGTCTCTTACAGCACTAAGGAGTAACAAATTTTTAGGTCGGTCTGGAATAAAAGCTGAGGTTATGATGAGACAATTAATGCTCTTTGGGTCGTCCTTAACTTGTGACGGTTCGCTTCGCGAGGTCGCACACGCGGTTAACCGCCAAGTCATTATTCCTGCGAATGGACGTCGGACGCGTGGCGATGGCATTACCGCGGTCAATTGGCGTGCGCCAGGTGTCGAGCGGGGGAGTCGAGGCAGGTATCGTCTCGTCTGCCCATTAAATGCTCTTGCCACGTGGCATGGCTATAAAGGAGGGCGGGAGAAGCGTGCAAATTTTAGTTTCGCCATTCCCTCTTCTCCCACTCTTGTCGTTTTCACCTTTTCTTCTTCTTCCCTTCCTCCGCGGCCTATCGCTAGGCCTTCATTCGTGCCATTTTCTTCTCCGTCATCTTCTTTTGCGTCCATTGCTGCCTTCTCCGGTGAGTTTTTTCCTTCCCTCTATATCAACATTAATGGCTGTGTATGGCTCTCAGAGCCCCCAAGAGGGAACTTCCGGTGAGGAGGGTGATTCGCAATATTTCTGGAATGTTGCGTAGCCACCCTCTTTACTGGCGGAGATCGCTT
Organism: Magnolia officinalis; assembly: GCA_021015155.1. Taxonomy (NCBI): domain Eukaryota; kingdom Viridiplantae; phylum Streptophyta; class Magnoliopsida; order Magnoliales; family Magnoliaceae; genus Magnolia; species Magnolia officinalis. The sequence continues at coordinate 80,982,458 of JAJHSJ010000006.1, forward strand.
GTTGATGCGGACGCTGCTTTTTGATTCGTCAGGAGGGCCGCTGAATCACCGGCGGAGCGTCCTGCTCTGACCGGTGCTTCTGCTCTGGCCGGTCCTTCTAGTGGCGGATCATCTCTGGTAACCCACCCAAGGAGACCAAATCCTTCGTTGGATGCGCTGGAGGAGGAAGAGGAGGAAGAGGAAACACGGATCGCCGAGGGAGCCTTTATGTCGGTCCCTGTGACTCGATCGGCGCAGGCTTCTAAGTCGGCTCAGGTTTCTGAATCGTCTTCCGAGGGAGAGGGGACCGAGGATGATCTGAGCGGTCATGTTGCATCAATTTTAACTGAGTCTGACCTGAACCGAATCCGAGCTGGATACCATGTCCCGGACTTGGTTATAATTCAGCTTCCTCGTCAGGACGAATTGCCTGATCACCCCCTGTTGGGATGGTTGCAATTTTTCAGGTCTCGATGCAATGTGGCTTGCGTCTGCCTCTCCAGCCCATTACTCGAGATTTCTTGTCTCGTGTCAAGTTTGATCCTGGCCAAATAGTCTCAAACGGGTGGAGGAATTTGTTCGGGTGTGCAGTGCTATGGGCTGAGTTGGAACAGCCCCCACTGACAGTCGATGAATTCCTCTACTTATACCAAGTAAAATCGACTCCAAATTTTTCCGGCTTTTACTTTTTGAGTGCATGGCGAGGCAAGGGTGGCTCTCTTATAACCGACCCACCGACTTCCAACACTGGAAGGAAAGATGGTTTTGGGCATGTGGACGTTGGGAGTCGGCTGATCCTTAGCCCTTCGAGTCTCGAGTCTCGAGTCTCCCGGTCGTTTCGCAAAGCAGGTGACTGGGATTTATTCCTTTTGTTTCTTCGCGTTGTGATGCTCTAAATCTGATCTTATGGTGCCTTGTAGATATCCCGAAGAAAAGGGAGAAGCTCGGATCCAATGACCTAACTCGGGTCTGGGATCTGAAAACACTAAGTGCGGAGGATCGGTCTTGGAAGTCGTTGCTGCAACCAGAGCGTCTTCACCTAGTGGGTTTAGACTCGTTCGTGTCAGGTAACCCCTGTTACGTTGTCATGTTCTCTCGGCACTTTGTCTAACTCGCCTTTGTTCCTCCTTTCAGATCTACCCGAGGCTCAACCTTTTCTTAAGCAGGCTTCCACAAACATGGTCGAGTCTCGACCTTCCCTCAAACCGATCTCAAAGGTTAAGGCTCCTCCAAGGTCGGTCCTTCTATTGGGGACTCGGCCTTCGAAACAGCCGAAGACAAGTCCGAAGGCGCAGGAGCCAGCTGTCCCATCTGCCTCTGTTCCGGCTGCTCCATCCGTAGTTGTACTTTTCGACCCTGATGAGAGGTGAAAGAGGTGAACGCTACGCCTCCCTTGACTCAGTCGGCTTCTGAGCCGAGATTCATAGCAGAGGAGGTTCCGAGGCAGAGAGAGGGGCCGAGTGGTGAATCTTCGAGAGAGGAGATGACTCAATAGGAGCCGTCGTCCTTTCAGAAGGTTATATCGGGGATGATCCCTTGGGCCATCGCCCACGGGAGCGAAAAAGACTTCGCCGATTTTTACAATGCCCCCACGCTTCAAACCCTTGGTCATACGGCGAGGTTACTCTTCGAAGCAATATCCGTTCTTTTTGTCTTTTCATGACTCTAACTTCGGGCTCTAGTTACAACTTGCTGTTTCCCGTTTGCAGTTGGCCCCCTGCAAGTTAAGGCTTACTCGGAGTTTTCTGCGGCTCAGAAGCTTGCAAATGGGGCAGAGACGGCTAAGAAACTTGCGGCCAAGGCAGAGGGACGCCGCGAGATCGCCGAGGGTCGCATCGGCATTATGACCAGCGACTTGTCACTTGCCAAGAAGGCTGTCGAGGATGCGGAGACAGCTCTTGAAGGCGCTAAGGCTGAGAGTACTCGTTTGGCGTCGCTCCTAGTGAAGGTCATGGAAGAGAAGCGGCATCTTCGTCATGCCCATAGTGCTTGTGAGAGCACTTTAGCTCGGGCCAGAACCGACGCCGCGGCCCTTTTCCAAAAGACTCAGGAGGAGGCCAATCGAGCCAAAGAGGCTCAGGACCGGGCCGTGGATGCCTTTCTCGAGTCCTCGGAGTTCGAAGAAGAGAGAGATCGCCTTTATCAAGGTGGGTATAAGGCCTGCGTTCTAGAGATGAGGACCGCCTTCCCCGACCATGATCTCTCTTCATTTGGGGCTGTTAGTCCGGAGGCCGAAAACACCGAGGATGGTCGTGCCGATGCCACTGCCGATGAAGAAGTTCCCACTGCTTCCGCTGCTGGCCGCGTGGCTGATCCCTCTAGGACGGCTTCGGAAATACCCCCGACCGAGGGATAGTAATGGTGCTTCATTTTTGGCACTCACACCAGCGTAGTGTCGGCCGAGTTTGAGCTTCTTTTGGTACCATCATCAGCTTCTCAGGCTGACTTTTATCCCAGGCAGGTTTAAGAGCGCCTATACCCGAGAGAGATCATCTCCTTTGCCAGAACTAACCATGTGCACCTTTAATATAGTCGAAGTAGAGTCTGATCTAACCCGATGTAAAACACTTAGAAATCATGAATGGAAAGTCTCAGTTTTATTGACTCGACTCCGTTTACATGTCTATATTTTTGTTTTTTTTATGGCCAACTTAAGGATAATAGATTTTGAGATGCTAGGCGTTCCAGGGGTGAGGCAGTAGCTGCCCATTCAGGTTTTCCAACCGATACGCTCCAGGTCGAATGGTACTCGAGACGACATAGGGTCCTTCCCAATTGGGTCCCAGTGTGCCCGCACTAACTTCTTTTGTATTTAGGAACGTTTTCCGGAGGACCATATCCCCAGCATGGAATCGTCTGACTTTAACTCGGGCATTGTAGAACCGAGCTACTCGTCTTTGCCGAGCCATCACTTGTAGTCAAACTTCTTCTTTTTTCTCTTCCACTAAGTCGAGCCCGAGCGATAGGAGTTCTTCGTTTTCTTGTTCGCTGAATGAATTAACTCGGGCCGAACGTATCCCGATCTCAACCGGGGCAACTGCCTTCGAGCCATAACAAAGGGAGAAGGAGTTTCTCCCATGGCAGTCCGAGCTGTGGTTCAATAGGCCCACAATATATTCTGGAGTTCTTCAGCCCAGGCTCCTTTGGCTCGATCGAGCCTCCTTCGGATATGCTTCTTGATAATCTTGTTAACGACCTCGACCTGTCCATTCGTCTGAGGATGATGAGGCGAAGCGTATATGTTTCGGATCTCGAGGTTACTGCACATTTCGCGGAACTGTCTGTCGTCAAACTGCCTTTCGTTATCGGTGATAATAGTTCGCGGTATCCCAAACCGACATACGATGTTTTTCCAAACAAAGCTTGTAACCTTCTGTTCGGTTATCTTTGCCAATGGCTCGGCTTCGGCCCATTTTGTGAAATAGTCCACCGCAACTATGGCAAACTTGGCATGACCCTTTCCCAAAGGGAATGGTCCGATGATGTCGATCCCCCATTGCGCAAAAGCCCAAGGACCAGTCATTGGGGTCAAGTCCTCAGGGGGCTGCCTTGGGACTGCTGCGAATCGCTGACACTTGTCGCACCTTTGGACGAACTTCTTAGTATCATGCTGTATAGTCGGCCAATAATATCCCTGCCGCAGGACTTTGTAGGTGAGTGAACGTCCTCCTGAGTGGTTTTCACATATTCCTTCGTGTACCTCCCGTAATACGTAGTCGGCTTCATGAAAATTCAAACATCGTAATAAGGGAGCGTAGAAACCTTTCTTGTACAGTACCCCGTTTAGAATAGCGTATCGTGATGCTCGGATCTTTAGCCGCCGAGCCTCGGTGCGATCTTCAAGTAGCTTCCCCTCGTTGAGATAATGGATGATAGGGTCGAACCAAGTCGGTTCCGACTCAATAGCATGTATAGTCGAGTTGATCGTTTCAGTAATACTCAGCTTAGGGACGTATTCGATCGACACTGATCTGGGTATGTCATCTTCGTCGGCTGAGGCGAGTTTTGTTAATAAATCGGCTTTGGCATTCTCAGTTCTGGGGATCCGAATTACTTCGCATTGTCGAAATCCGCCGATTAATTCTTTGGCTTTCTCCATGTAAACTTGCAGTTGTTTTTTCTGTGTTTGGTAAACACCGGTGACCTGGTTAACGACTAACTGCGAATCACTGAATACATTGAGATGAGTTACACCTAAACTCGCGGCGAGTCGAAGGCCAAGTAACAAGGCTTCGTATTCTGCTGTGTTGTTCGACGCTTGGAATCCAAGGCGTAAGGCATATTGCATATAGGTTTGATCGGGAGTTTCTAATACTACCCTAGCCCCGCTTGCCTTAGAATTGGAAGAGCCGTCGACGAATAATTTTCAGGGGATAAAGCCGGGGTGAGGGGTCAAGAGAAGAGGATGCCATTGCTCTGCTAATACCATCAAACTCAAGACATTTTGTCGATCTGTGGAGTTACCTCGACAATGAAGTCGGCCACGGCTTGTCCTTTAATGGCTGTCCTTGGCCTGTACTGTATATCAAACTCACTCAATTCGATAGCCCACTTTGTAAGTCAGTCGGAGGCCTCTGGTTTCTGAAGGATCTATGCAACGGTAGGTCGATCATGACGATGATTGTGTGAGCTTGAAAGTATGGTCGGAGTCGTCGCGAAGAGATTACCAAGACCAAGGCTATCTTTTCAAGGGGAGGATACCTCGTCTCTGCCGGCAGTAATGCTTTGCTTACATTGTACACTGGTAATTGCTTTCCGTCATATTCTCGTATGAGGGCCGAGCTAATTGCTGCGTCGGATACAGCCAAATATAATAATAAAACTTCCCCCGACTCAGGTTTAGATAACAAGGGTGGAGACCCCAGGTAAGACTTCAATTACTGAAACGTTGCTTCACACTCTTCCGTCCATTCCATCGACTGTCGTCCCTTCAACTGTTTGAAGAATGGGTGACATTTATTGGTGGCTCGAGATAGGAAACGGTTGAGTGCGGCTACTCGCCCGGTCAGCCTTTGTATGTCTTTAATCGCCTTGGGAGACTCCATGTCGAGTAAAGCCTTGATCTTATCGGGATTCGCTTCGATTTCTCGCTAACTAACAAGGAACCCGAGAAATTTCCCCGAGCTTACACCGAAAGCACATTTGCTCGGATTTAACATCATTTTGTATTTACGCTGGGTTAAGAACATCTCTTCTAAGTCTGCTATATGGTCAGTCGCGTGTATGCTTTTGACGAGCATATCGTCTATATATACTTCTATGGTTCGGTCGATCTGTCGGGCGAACATTTTGTTCACCAACCTTTGATACGTTGCTCTAGCATTTTTAAAACCAAATGGCATCACTCGGTAACAATAAAGACCTTTGCTAGTGACAAAGGTAGTCTTAGATTTATCGGATTGATGCATTACAATTTGATTATACCCAGAGTAGGCATTCATAAAGCTAAGTAATTCATGTCCTGCGGTACTATCCACCAACTGATCAATTCGGGGAAGAGGGAAGCTATCATTGGGGCAGGCTTTGTTCAGATCTATATAATCAATACAGAGACGCCACTTTCTGTTGGCCTTTTTTACGAGCACGACATTAGCTATCCATTCCGGATAATATATCTCTTCTATGAATTTAGCCCTGAGGAGTTTGCCGACTTCCTCTTCAATGATAGCGTACCTTTCGGAGCCAAGCGGACGTCTTTTTTGCCGAATTGGCCTGTAGGTCGGATCAATGTTGAGTTGATAGGTCATGACCGAAGGATCGATTCCAGGCATATCTTCGCGGCTCCATGCGAATACGTCGGCATATCGTCGAAGCAAGGCAATCAAATTGTCTTTGAGAGGTGGCTTCAGGGATGAGCCAATTTGTACTACCTTCGAATCCCCAGTCTCGGCCAAGGGTACCGATATAAGATCTTCCATCGGTTGCCCTCGTTCATGAGATCCGACCCTGGGATCTAGTGATTCAATCACTGAAATTTCAACCAGAACCTTTACTGCAGTGGCATAACAGCATCTAACATCTTGCTGATCTCCTTTCGCGATTCCTACTCCCGACTCAGTCGGGAATTTCATGGGAAGGTGTATGTAGATACCACTGCTTGCAAAAGGTTTAAAGTAGGTCGACCGAGTATAGCGTTGTAAACAGAGGCTTGGTTAACGATTAGAAAATCTATCATTACCGTCGTCTGATGCGGGGGGATTCCGACAGTGAGCGGTAGTGAAGCAATCCCTTCTAGGAGTATCTGTCCGCCCGAGAATCCAATCAACAGTGTTCAAACTGGACGTAATGCTGATCGTTCAATCCCTATTTTGTCGAACGCCTGAGTGAACAACACATCCGCAGACGAGCCAGTGTCTATGAGTATACGGAACACTTTTCTGTTAGCGATGGTGAGAGTGATGACCAGCGCATCATCATGGGGATGATGGATGCCTCGAGCGTCGTCTTCGGTGAACCAGATGCAATACTTTTCCTTCAAGGGCCGATACAATAGGAGGATCTCGAACTGGGGCTGACTAATGCTTCTAGCGTGATTTTTTCGTGCATTATTAGAATCGCCCCCACCTCGATGACCACCGACGATCGTTTGGATTTCTTCCGTGATTCAGTTTTCGCTTGGGGGTGCTTCCGCGGACACAGTCTTTTCTACATGCTCCCCGAGTCGGCCTTCCCTGATGAGTCGTTCGATTTCTTCTTTTAAGTGATAACAGTCACTTGTGTTGTGCCCGTGATTGCGATGATAGTGGCAGTACTTATCTTTACTCCGCCGGTTGGGATTTCCCCGCAGTTTACTAGGCCAGTTGACAAAACTTTCACTTTTGATTTCCATTAACACCTATTCCTGAGTTTTATTTAGGGGAGTGTATGTGGAAAACCTTCGGTCGGGTCGTTTTCTTGACTTTTGATCATCGTGTACTCGATCATCCTTACGCTTTTTCCCTTCCACCAGGTCGATTCCCTTTTTAACCGACTCTTTGGCCGAGGATTTTGCGTTCTGGGCGGTCTCGCGCAGGAGTCGCGTTTCTTCGGCATCTGCGTATTCGTCCGACCGAGCCATAAACTTGGTCAGGGTCTCCGGCGGATTCTTGTCCAGAGATGCTAGAAATGGCTTGTCTCTGACTCCTTGCATGAGCGCGTTGAGTGTTGTTTCTTCCGAGTGTTTTCAAACCTGAAGAGATTCAAAGTTGAAACGTCTGATATAGTCCTTCAGCAACTCTCTTGTCTTCTGGACTATGTTATTCAGATGCGCCGGCGGCTTTAGTTTCTTCTTCCCACCAATGAAATTGGTGAGGAAAGCGTCGCTGAGTTCAGTGAATGAGCCGATGGATCTTGGTTTTAGTTGTTTAAACCAAAGTCGAGCCACGTCAGTTAATGTAAGAGAAAAGACTCGGCACATGACTGCATCCGCGGCATTGTGCAACTCCATATAAGTTTTGAAGCATTCGATGTGCTCAATTGGGTCGGTTTTCCCGGTGAACGGGACGATTTGCGGTAAACAAAACCTTTTCGGTAGCCGAGCCTGCATCACTTCATCTATAAAAGGGGACGCTTTAGCCTCGAGTCGAGCCGGATACGTATTCCGACCCTGTTTCATATCTGTCATCTCCTCCCGAATATCTTTCTTAAAGTCCTAGATGTCCGCTTTCCAGGGCTCTGCGCTTTCTACCGTTTCCTCAGTGGGAGGCCGACTACGTCTCCTTTGATCTATTCTGTGCCGTAGATCAGAGGGCGGCAGTGCGGCTGTAACCGAATGGGCTAGTGCTGGCTCAGTCGGACGCTGGTGTTGACTCGGCTGATGGGACGTTCGTGGAGCCGCGGGCTGAGCAGCAGGCAGAGGGCTGGAAGCAGGTGGGAGAACACGTGATGTTTATCCTTGCTGATGCAGTAGCACCTGCTGGTTGTACATCTGTTCCAACATCTTTTTCATGACGTTCATATCGGATCGGATCTCTTGAACCTCCCGACCCAACTGTGCGCTCCCCCGGTTCCACTGGTTATTGGATACGGCTGGGGCCACCGGCAGCGCAGCTGGAGGGACCATTGGTGGAGCTCCTAATGCTGCACTAGCGGCGGCCTCGTTTGCATCGTTCTGATCTGTTCTTCTAGTTGTCACCATTAGAACTTATTTTACTGCTCTTTTGGTAGAATATGAAAAACGGCTTCTTGTCCGTTTTCTACAGACGGCGCCAAACTGTTGATGCAAAAATCTGGTCCACCCTCTTTAGACCTTCGAATACCTGCACAGGAAGAAGACAAAGGAGACCCTGGCCAAAGCAGAGGACCCTCCGATGTCAAAGTCAGGCTAGGAATCTGGGTCTTACAGTATTGAGGGGTTCTGGGAGAGAGTTTTTGCGTACCTTTCATCCTTGGAGTCTCTCTGGTTTATAGGAGAGGGAGGATCTCGCTGTACCGGGATTCTTTTCCCTTATCTCCGAAGATTTGATCATTTTAACAGATTTCACCCGATCCCGAGATCCTTGGGATCGGACACCTGTACTTCTAGATTTTCGGGACGGTATTTGATTTCACACCGTCTTTCCTTGGCTCGGATCGGCCGTTTCTGACTCTGGGAAAGTCTCGACTGGCTTAGGAGTATAAGATTTTTGCCTTCTTACGGGCAGAAGGTCTCAGTTTTATCCGTCATCCTTCCATACTCCGTAGTCGACGTAACCAACTTACCGAGTCGGTTTCTCATTGTCAGTCGGACGGCTTATAACTTATTTGGCCTTAATGGGTTTATACTGACGTTGTTAACTCGTCGACCGAGTCAACTTATCAAGCCTCGGGCTTCGTATCTCGGACTTAGCTGCTTTGTCCGAAGACTGAGAAAATAAGGGGGTAGAGTCGGTTCGCTCCATACCCGAGTCTTCAGACTTGGCATATTTTTTCCCCAACAGGTGTGATTCAACCTATAGTGTAGTCCACTTAAGCCTTCGATCTATCTCATTTTTGTCTCATGTCCTGTAATGACCGATCAAAACTGAATGTACAGCGTGGATAAAACATATACACTAGGTCTTGATAGGGTAGTGGCAATTCTGTGGGTGGGCCCACCATGATGTATCTTTTTATCCACACTATCTATCCCTTCTCTCAGGTCATATTAAGGAATGTATACAAAAATGAAGAAGATTTCAGGCTCAAGTAAGCCACACCAGATAATAAGCTTGGGTTGCATTAAATGCAAAAGTCATCTGTGGTGTGGTCCAATTGATCTTTGCATCTACCTAATTTTTATTCTCATACCCTAAAATGATTTAAGAGAGAGATGGACGGCATAGATAAACAGATGAATCATGGTGGGCCCGCCCACATGACTACCCGTTCGTGGCTAGAGACTCGCGGGAATAGGACGCAATCGGCGTCCCCGTGCCTGGGATACTCGCTCGGGGAGATTGAAATGAAGAGCCGTTTGACTATCAATGTTGTTTTGTCAGGATAGAAGTTATTTTCAACACGGTACAGTGGGGCGTGACTACTGACAGGTTGAGTAGCGAGAACGCTACTGAAGTGACGTCACCAAGTTATGTAAGCCCACCATGCTGTATGTTTTGTATCCACACCGCCCATCCATCTAGAGAGATCATTTTAAGATAAGATCTAAAGAATGAGTCATATCCAAAGCTCTAGTGGACCCCACCAAAGAAGACAGCGGGGACAATGACACCACCATTAAAAACGTCTAAAGGCCACAAAAGTTTTCGATCAAGTTGATATTTCTGGTTTCACTTATTTAATGTCCTTGTTAACTTCTAAACCAGTTGCATTTCGATAAAACATCATGATGAGCCTTGGGAAGGTTTCAACGGTGGGCATCAATCTCTATTTTATGCCTGGGATCCACTAAAGATTTGGATATGCCTCGTTCTCTGGGTCATGGCTTAAAATAATATCAACAAATGAATCGGATAATGTGGATACGAAATAATATCTCAAAATGAATGGGCGTCATGGATATAACACATACATCACAATGGGTCTACAGAACTTGTGACGTAACTTTAGTAGCGAGTCACGCTACTCAACCTGTCAGTATCTAATCCACGTTCGGTACAGTCAAAGGTGTTTGGAAGCGGATAGGCTCGTGTACCACGCAACAGCTATATAGCTGCTGTATATTCGTGCCGTGCCAAGGGGATCACTGACGCTCCTCGAGCTCCGTACAAAGGGTTCAAAGGAGATCAAAGTTTTATGACCTCACATGTATGTATTTATTATATCTACACCGTTTATATACTTTTAGAGACTATTTTAGAGCATTATTCAAAAAACAAAACATATCCAAAGATCATTTGGACCACACCATAAATAGCAGTGGAGATAATGATTTTTGCTGTTAAAAGTTTTGGAGGGCCCACCATAACGCTTATTTTCCATCCAATTTGCTCTAAGGCCACCAACACCTGAATGAAGAGGAAAAACAAATTTCATATTAATCTAAAACTTCTGTGATCCATATAGGATTTCAATGGTAGACGTTCACTGCCCCGCTGCTTTTTGCAGTGAGTGTGATCCACTTGATAATTAGATCCGTCTTTTTTTCACCAAATGAATGTACGGTTTGGATATTACACATACCTCGTGATCGTGATCAGACCCACAGAACTTGCTGACGTAAATAGAGCAGGAATATAGCTGGTGTGAATCCGCTTCCAAAGGTGTTTGGACAGACTTATACGGATGAATCATTTTGTGTACCATTGATGGCTTTTGTACACATGTGCTACATTGGCACCGGCGCTGATTGCGAACTGGGTAACGTAGCGTGATGAGTAAACTTTGTAGGGCCCACCTTTACGTACGTGTCTAATCCATGCCATCCGCCATCCATGCTTTGTTTGTTTGTTCGTTTTCATTTCATTTGTAGAGCATGATCCCAAAATTACAGTGGGGATCAGGTTGAAATCTTCTTCTTCTTTTGGAGGCACACGCCGTAGTGGGATTTCACCACCCCATGGTATGAACCCTCGTGGTGAAACTCCTCAGAGTCTACCACTGAGGTAAGGACCCGAAGCCAGTCCATGTAAGTTTTGAATCAATTTGATATTTGTGTTTTCCCTTGGCTGTCTGCGTAATCATATAAATAAATTTCAAGCGATACAAATATAAATCGCTGTGGGTTCTACTAAGGTTTAAAGTATGGATGTGGATTGGGTACTACCTCACCTAGGCCTAGCTGGATACATATGGTCCAGTCCGGGGATTTGTATATGTTTTATCCATGAAAAAAAAATAAAAAAAAATCCCTGCTCCCCGTATAACTTGACATATCATTTCAAGGCATGAGTCCAAAAAGGAGCAGGTACAATGAAGGCTCAAATGAGTCACACCACAGGAAGCAGGGGGTATTGAAAGGAAATGGATTGGCTACTCCCCCTGCCACCAGCCAATGGCTGGTGGTCGGTGCTGTGTGAGCCCCACCATCAGAGGTGTACATGAGTCGAGTCGAGCCGAGCCGAGCTTTGCCTAACTCGTGCTCGACTCGGACTGCTTGAGTCCCAGCTCGTGCTTGGATCGGCTCGGCCTTCGAGCTCAGAACAGCAGCTCGTGCTCGGCTCGTTCAAGTTCGAGCCGAGTTCGAGTAGATAAGGAGGAAGAGAGGGAGGAAGACGAGCCGTGCGTCGGTGCGGCCGTGCTGGTAAGGAAGGATGAGGGAGAGAATAAAGAGATAGAGGGGAATTTGGTGTTTGGAAGACATCATCAGGAGCTTACGGACGGTCATGATGTAGGATTGCTCGAGCACATCCATGATTGAATTCTCTTCCTGGAGAAGATCTTCCATTAAGTCAGTGAAACCAAGCCAGATCTTGCCATCGGTATGGCGGTAGAGCTGGAGAGGGGGGGATGTCGTTCGATGGAGCGGGCCACCTTGCGGCCGCGGGGGAAGCCGAGCTCGCGGTAGAGCTTTCCGACTTCATCGAGAAGGAGAATGTGGTCGGGCTAGTTGAAGAGGAAGGATTTCGTCCTGGTGATGAACTGGAAGAGTGTGTCACGCTGAACGATCCTCTCAAAGGCTTGGATGCGTTGGGATTCGTGTTGGACGAGCTTGGTGCGCGAAGAGTCCTTTTGGAAATGGTGGGGTAGGGTTTTTTTTTTTTTTTTAAGGGTATATATACCCTGTACCGAGTTTGAGCATTATTCGAGTTGAGTCGAGTCGAGCTGGGGCAAGATCAAACTCGGCTCAAACTCATTTTGAGCTCCAAAAATCAGCTCGACTCGGTTCGAACTCAGCTTCAATCTAAGTCAAGTCGAGCTTTTTCGAGCCGAGTCGAGCGAGTTACCGAGCTTTTGCTGCTCGTGTACAGCTCTACCCACCATGATATATGTGTTTCATCCATGTCGTCCATCTATTTTTCTAGATCATTTTATAGTATGAGACCAAAAAAATGAGGTATATCCCAATCTCAAGTGAACTACATTACAAGAAACGGTGTTGAATGAACGTTGACCATTAAAAACTTTTTGGCAGCCATAAAAGTTTTGGATCAACCTGATATTTGTTTTTATCCTTCATCTGGGTCTGTATGACCTAATAAAAAAGATTGGATGTCAAATAAATAGTACAGTGGGCCTTAGGAAGATTTTAATGGTGAAAATCCAATCACTATTGTTTTCTTGTGGTGTGGTCCACCTGCAATTTATATTCCTCTCATTTTTGTGATCAAGCCTAAAATGATCTGTAAAAATGGATGAACAGAATGGATGAAACACATACATCGTGGTGAGGCCCATAGAGCACCTACTACCAACCACGGGGCGGTGGCAGGGGGAGTAGCCCATCCGTTTCGTATTGAAAGCCTATTGTTGGAAACTTTTTGGGGGCTATGGAAGTTTTGGATCAAGCGTATTTATGTTTTCCCTTTATCCAAGTTTATGTAACGTATGAATACATTGGATGGCAAATAAACATCACATTGGCCTTGAGAAGTTTACGACTAATGGGACACTTCATTCTCAACTACATCATATGTTGTGGTGAACTTGAACCTTGATCTGCCTCCCTTTTAGGCTCATGCCTTAAAATGATCTATCAAAATAGATGGACTGCGTGGATAAAACATATACACCATGGCAGGCCCTACAAAGCCCTTGACAAGACCATCCATCTCTACCTAGGTCCTAGTGGGTAAGTACCCAATTGTGTCTTTCAAGTATGGATGTCATTATCCCCTTGTGTCTTTCAAGTATGGATGTCATTATCCCCTTGTTTCCTATAGCGTGGTCCACTTGAGCTTTGGTTATGCTTTAATCTTAGGCTCATGCTCTAAAATGAGCTGGAAAAACAGATGGATGGCGTGGATAAGACAAATACATCACGGTGGGCCTTGAGAGTTTACTCAGCATGCTTACTTAATACACAATTTGCATCCCATGAGCACATATGGGCATGTTATGCACTTGTAGATTAAACCAACACATGTGATATATCGCACATGTGAATTATTTGAAAATGTATATTAGCACATGTCAGTCTCTCGTGTGTATGCATACATAGGTATATGTGAATGTGGTACATGTATGGTACATGTGTGGTGCATAAAGGTTGAATGTGACATGTATTTGGTGCCTAAAGGCCACTGAATGTGGCACATGTAGGGGGGTTTAATATGAACAAGCTCACTTATAGATTTTTCTCTTGTGTATCTCATGTGATACGTGTGCATGCATGTGTATAAAAGACCACCAGTCATTTGTGTATTTTATTAAAAATGGGATAGAACCAACTTTATGCCAGATCAGCTAATGAGTTTTTTTTACCAAAGCACACCGTGTCTACTTTAGTTACCAAAGTAGGTCCTTTTGGAAATGATTTTTTAGATATCTAATAGCTTTTTTATTTTTATTTTTTTTTTAACCAAAATATCATAGCATATATCTCAATACCTATTAAAAATAAATAAATAAATAAATAAAATATACCTTTATCATTTTCTTCTTCTTTAGAAACTAAAATAAAAATAAAAATATCAAATAAATAAAACAACTTACCTTATTCTTTTCGTTCTTTTTCTTTTTCTTCTTTATCTTTTTTTATGAAAAAATGACAAATAAATTAGAAAATTAATTAATATTCTTACTCTTTTTAAATAAAAAGAGAAAATAAAAATATCAAATAAATAAGGCAAATTACTTTCTTTTCATTTTTTATTTTTATTTATTTAAAAAGGGCAAATAAATAATAAAATTAACTAATAAATAGAAGAAAAAATCTTAATCTTCTTAAATAAAAAAATAAAAAGAGAATAAAAATAAAAATATCAAATAAATAAAACAACTTGTATTCTTCTTTTTATGATCTCTTTTGTTTAAAATGACAAATAAATCAAAAAATTAACTAATAAACAAAAAAAAAAAAAAAAAACATTCTTAATCCTTTTAAATAAAAGAAAAAGAGAAAAAAAATTAAGAAAAAAAATGTACTAACTGTTGGGGGCCTTGCACAAAACCTTAGGATCTAGCCCTCCAGAACAAACCAGAATTATGGATAATAAAGCAATGAAAATAATTAATGCATCAATCACACACCACACAAGAGATTTTTACGTGGAAAACCCTCAAAGAGGTAAAAACCACCAGACCTCATCCAGATTAACAATCCACTATAAAGTAGAACGTTACAAACTTCTTCACTCACGCAGAAGTGGATAAATAATGAGAGAAACAAAGAAAAACGGAGAGATCTCACCGATTACGAGGACATAGAAGCGCTGAGATATAGATTGCACAGTAAATAACCTCCACGAGCATAATCTCCCTTCTATAAGCTTTCTCTCTCTCTTTTCCTCTCTCTCTCACCTTTGATAGCCCTAAATCCTTTAGCAAATCCCTTATAAAGCTTTAGGAAACCCTCTTGTTGTACCTAGAAAGCCCTAGGTACCTCCTATTTAAGGTTTTAGGAAACTCCTTTCCGCATCCCAGTTGCAAAAGGACTTGCGACACGAAATTCGCGCAAAATCGCGGAACGAATCTGCGTAACTACGATTGGTCGTGACGAACCTACGACCGGTCGAGACCCACCCACGACCGGTCGATCACCTCCCACCACCGGTCGAGTACCCCAGAGAAAAATAGCCCAAGTTGCTGGACTTTGAGTCGTGTCACGGCTCGACTCCTACGACCGGTCGAGCAGGGCTCACGACCGGTCGACGACGGGTCAAAAAATCCATCAAATCTCTCCCTTTTTAACCCAGGAGGGATCCACCTTCTTCAAGCTAGCCAGGTTTCTACAAACCTCAAACTTGCCCTTGAGCAAAGCCTTGGTCATCATGTCTGACCCATTATCGTTCGTGTGGACCTTCTCATGCTGTAACACCTTCTATTCTAAAGTATCCCTAATCCAGTGATACCGAATCTCTATGTGCTTCGACTTGGAATGCTGACTTGGATTCTTGCTCAAGTGTATAGCACTTTGACTATCGCAATAGACCACGTGCTCCTCCTGCTTTAGGCTAAATTTCTGTAGGAACCTCTTCATCCAAAGCATCTCTTTACATGCCTCTGTGACTGCAATGTACTCGGCCTCTGTCGACAACAATGCTACGACCTTCTGTAGCTTGCTCTGCCAATAAATCGCTCCCCCTGCAAACGTGAACATGAACCCCGATGTAGACTTCCTGGAGTCTATGTCACCTGCCATATCTGCATCTATGTAGCCCTCTAACACAGGTTTACCGTCACCATAGCATAGGCTCAACCTAGATGAGCCTCTTAGATACCGCAGTATCCACTTAACCGATGCCCAATGCTCTTTGCTAGGATTGGCAAGATACCGGCTAACAACACCAACCGTATATGCTATGTCTGGGCGTGTACACACCATAACATACATCAAACTTCCTACAGCTGACACGTAGGGTATCTTCTGCATCTCTTCCACCTCTACCTTCGTTTTGGAACACTGTATGTCGCTCAATCTGAAGTAACCATCTAGTGGAGTACTGACCGGCTTCGCTGCATTCATATTGAACCGCTCTAAGACTTTCTCAATATACCGCTCTTGTGACAGTCAAAGTTTCCTGCTGCTTCTGTCACGGGTTATCTCCATTCCTAAGATTTGTTTAGCCGGACCCAAGTCTTTCATCGCAAAAGACTTGCCCAATTCTTGTTTCAGCCTGTCGATCTTCTTGATGTCTTTTCCCATGATGAGCATGTCATCAACATATAACAGTAGAACTAAGAAATTACCATCTGAGAACTTGCGCGTGAACACACAGTGGTCCGACTCCGTTCTGTCATACCCATGCTTCAACATAAACGAGTCGAACTTCTTGTACCATTGCCGTGGAGCTTGTTTCAGCCCATACAAACTCTTATTCAGCCTACATACCATATGCTCTTTGCCCTTGACTTCGAAACCTTCTGGTTGGTGCATGTAGATCTCTTCTTCCAGGTCACCATGGAGGAAGGCAGTTTTAACATCTAACTGCTCTATCTTCAGATCCATGCTAGCAGCCAACCCAAGCAACACCCGTATGGATGTCATCTTCACCACTGGTGAGAATATCTCTTTAAAGTCTATACCTTTCCTCTGACCAAAACCTTTCACCACAAGTCTAGCCTTGAACCTTGTCTGTGAATTCTTCTGCTCGATCTTCTTTCTGAACACCCACTTGTTGCTCAAAGCTTTCTTTCCCTTAGGCAATTTCACCATATCATAGGTGTGGTTCTTATGCAAGGATTTCATCTCCTCTTACATAGCTTTCAACCACTCCTCCTTATGCTCGTCGGCTAGGGCCTCAGAATAATCTTCTGGCTCTCCCCATCAGTGAGCATAATGTACTCATACGGCGAGTACCTTTTGGACGGTTGTCTGTCCCTAGATGACCTCCTCACCTGTGGCTTAACAGGTGGATCAAGTGAGGGCTGCTCCCCTGGTCCATCTTCTGAAGGAACTCCCTCGTCCTCTGCACCTTGTTGTACTCCCCCGTCATCAGGCACCACAGGAGGAGTAATCAGATCCATGTCCTCTAGCTCACCTGAACTAGGCTGGTTCTTCTCTGGCTTACCAATGTCTTCTATACACTGATGTTCAAAGAAAACCACATCTCTGCTCATGACGAGCTTCCTCTCGGTCGGATCCCACAATCTGTAACTGAATTTTTCATCACCGTACCCCAAGAACACACACTGCCTGATCTTCATATCGAACTTGGACCTCTCATCTTTTGGTACGTGAACGGATGCCCTGCATTCAAATACCCTGAGATGACTGTACGATGGATCATGTCTAGTCCACACCTTCTTAGGTACTTCTCCATTCAACGGGGCTGATGGAGACTTGTTTATCAAATACACTGCTGTGTGCATTGCTTCTCCTCAGAACGTCTTGGGCAATTTCGCATGGGATAACATGCATCTGATTCTCTTTACAATGGTGCGATTCATTCGCTCAGCTACACTATCATGCTGGGGGGTCTTGGAACCGTCTGTTCATGCCGTATACCTAAGGACTCGCAGTACTCATGAAAGTCGTCAATGTATTCACCACCATTGTCAGTGCGGATGCACTTCAATGGTCTACCTGTCTCTCTCTCGACCATAGCATGAAACAATTTAAACACACCAAAGACCTCGTCCTTGGATTTCAAAGTATAAACCCAAACCCTCCTAGATACATCATCTATAAAAGTGACAAAATACAATGCCCCACCCAAAGTTTTTGTCCTCATAGGACCACAAACATCAAAATAAACCAAATCTAATGTATGCACTTTATTAACATGAGAAGTAGATTTAATAAATTAAACTCTATATTGTTTTCTTGATAAACAATCAAGACAGGTTTTGAGAGGTGTACCTGTCACATCTGGAAGGAGCCGCTTCTTTGCTAGTAGCTGAAGCCCTTTTTCACTCATGTGGCCTAAACGCCTGTGCCACATGTCAATAGTTGAGTCTTCCGCTACGTTCAACCCAACCTTGCACATATTGACACTTGCCTTGTAAAAGGTGCAACACTTCTTTCCTCTAGCCACGATTAATGAACCCTTGATGAGCTTTCATCGCCCACTAGCAAATCGACTTTCATAGCCATCATCATCCAACCTTCCCGTCGACATCAAGTTGAGGCGAAGGTCTAGGATATGCCTCACATCCCTAAGAACCAATGTGCAACCCACATCAATCTTCACACAAATATCACTAATTTCCACGATTTTTGATACGCCAGAATTTTCCATCTTCCCGTCGCATGAAAAGAAGCTCCCGAGTCTATCACCCAGTCGGTGTCCTAACTCGTAGCCGTGAGACATACATCATGATCTGCAGAAAGAATAACTACAACGTCGCCATCTGAAGCAACCGTAGTGAATCTGATTCATCTTCCTTCCCTTTTCATTTCTTGTCGTTCTTCTTACCACGACATTCATGTTTGTAGTGGCCCTTCTTGCCACAATTCCAGCAATCAACATCTTTTCTGTTACTCGACTTGCTTCTTGATTTATCTCGGGCCTTCCTGCCCTTCCTGTTCTTTCCTCTCCCCCGTTCCTGTGTCACATGGGCCTCTTGCTGAGTAGACCGCTAAGATTTCCTCCTTGTCTCTTCATTGAAGAGACAGTTAGTTACCTGTTCTATGGATATCTTTTCGTCTGACGCAGAGTTACTTAGAGACACCACCAATGTCTCCCAACTGTCAGGCAATGAACTAAGCAAAAGTAAAGCCTGCAATTCATCATCTAGAACCATCTTCATAGAGGAGAGTTGGTTCACTATATTACTGACCTCATTCATGTGCTCGGCCATAGAACCACCATCTTTGAACTTGATATTCACAAGTCGCCTTATCAGAAAAATCTTATTACCGGCTATCTTCCTCTCTTACAGCCCTTATAATTTCAACCATAGGCTAGCGGCTGAGGTTTCTGTAGACACATGGTGGAACACAGAATCATCCAACCATTGTCTAATAAACCCCACCGCCTTTTGGTCCATCTTCTTCCAATCATCATCAGTCATATCCTTGGATTTTACTAATATGCCTAAAATTGGAGAATATAGGTCCTTGCAATAAAGCAAGTCCTCCATCTTAACCTTCCATATGGTCCAGTTAGGGCCATTGAGGCTGATCATCCTTGATGAGCCACCTTCCATAATTCAAAACCGATCCTACCCGTTCAATGAACTTGGCCTTTGATACCACTTTATTGGGGGCCTTGCACAAAACCTTAGGATCTAGCCCTCCAGAATAAACCAGAATTATAGATAATAAAGCAATGAAAATAA
This sequence comes from Magnolia officinalis, assembly GCA_021015155.1. Taxonomy (NCBI): domain Eukaryota; kingdom Viridiplantae; phylum Streptophyta; class Magnoliopsida; order Magnoliales; family Magnoliaceae; genus Magnolia; species Magnolia officinalis. The sequence goes on from JAJHSJ010000006.1 coordinate 81,001,655, forward strand.
TCAATGCATCAATCACACACCACACAAGAGATTTTTACGTGAAAACCCTCAAAGAGGTAAAAACCACGGGACCTCGTCCAGATCAACAATCCACTATGAAGTAAAACGCTACAAACTTCTTCACTCATGCAGGAGTGGATAAACAATGAGAGAAATAAAGAAAAACAGAGAGTCTCACCGATTACGAGGACATAGAAGCACTGAGATATTGATTGCACAGTAGATAACTTCCACAAGCATAATCTCCCTTCTATAAGCTTCCTCTCTCTCTCACCTTTGATAGCCCTAAACCCTTTAGCAAATCCCTTGTAAAGCTTTAGGAAACCCTCTTGTTGTACTTAGAAAGCCCTAAGTACCTCCTATTTAAGGTTTTAGGAAACTCCTTTCCGCATCCCAGTTGCGAAAGGACTTGCGACACGAAATCCGCACAAAATTGCGGAACGAATCTTCGTAACTACGACTGGTCGTGACTAACCTACGACCGTTTGAGAGCCACCCATGACCGGTCGAGCACCTCCCACGACCGGTCGAGCACCCCGGAGAAAAATAGCCCAAGTCGCTTAACTTTGAGTCGTGTCACGGCTCGACTCCTACGACTGGTCGAGACCAGCCTTCGGCCGGTCGAGCAGGGCTCACGACCGGTCGACGATGGGTCAAAAAACCCATCACTAACAGAGACCCATATAATATATTAGTTGTGACCCTTACAACATACTACCAGCGACCTTTGCAATGCAATAACAGCAATCCTTACAATGTACCAACAACTACCCTTATAATGTACTAACATCGACCCTTACAATGTCTCTCCACCTGGGTATAAGTTGTGAGTGTCCCTCCACCCTTGCCTAATATGTTCCCATGCAGAATTCCACCTCGCATGTGCAGGGAAGTGTTAGTGTAAAAGACCCTTGATATACATTAATACGACATCCTCTAACATCTTGAGCTTTTAGATAAAGTGGTTATTTAACATTGCTAATATATGAACTTTAGGCTTACTTTTAACAGGTTAAACAGGAGATGGTTTCAATTTATTTAAAAGCTTGTTGAATTATCTTTATAGTGACCCAAAGATCGCCCAAATACAACTTGTAACGAGGGAGTTATGATCATTTTTGTGGGATCACACGATGCTAAAAACGAGAGTAAACATGAATTGAAATTTTGGTCTAGTTTTGAAAGATCAAATGGTCTCCAAATAAGATGAATCAATAGGCATTTGAAATTTTGTTAAAATATCTTTCCAATGAGCATAAGACCGCCCTAATCTGACTTATAACAAAGGAGTTATGATCTTTTTTGTGGGATCATGCAATGTAGCAAATGAGGTTAAACAGTTCATGAACATTATCATAAATTTTGTGTCCACTTTTGAATGGTCAAATGGTGTCCACATAAGATAGATTTTATTCTCATTTAAAAGTTTATAGAATTATCTTTCAAACGAGCCCAAGATCGCGTCGATCCGACCAACAACGAGAGAGTGATGATTGTTTTTATTAGATCACGCGATGCTAAAAACAAGAGCGAACTTGAAATAGATTTTAAGTCCACTTTTATAAGTTCAAATAGTGTTCAAATGAGATGATTCTAAATCCATTTGAAAGTTAGTCGAATTATCTTTCTAACGAGCCCAAGATCGCACTGATCCAACCTGTAACAAGGGAGTTATGACCATTTCCGTGGGATCACTCGATGCTGGAAATGAAAGCAAATGCAAGATGGAATTTGGGTCAATTTTTAAAGGTCAAATGGTATTTAAACTATATGATTTGATAGTCATTTAAAAGTTTGTTGAATTATCATTCTAACAAGCATAAGATTGTCTCGAGCTGACCTGTAACGAGAGAGTTATGACCGTTTTTATTGGATCACTTGATGCTGAAAACGAGACCAAATTGTTTGCACACACCATCATGAATTTTGGGCCCACTTTTGAATTTTCAAATGGCGTCTAAATGAGATCATTCTAATTTCATTTGAAAGTTTGTTGAATTATCTTTCTAATGAGCCTAAAATTACCCCAATCCATCCTATTATAAGGGAATTATGAACTTTTTCATGGGATCGCGCAATGTTAGAAACAACAATGAACGCAGGATGGACTTTGGTTTCACTTTTGGAAGGTCAAACAGTATTCAAATGAAATTATTCTAAATCCATTTGATTTTTTTTTCAAATTATCTTTCTGATGAGCCCAATATCGTCCTAATCTGACTTGTAATGAGAGAGTTATAACCATTTATGTGGGATCGCATGATGCTGGCAACGAGAGCAATTATGAGCTGGAATTTAGGTTCAGTTTTGAAAGGCCGAAAAGCTTCTAAACGAGATGATTTCAAATCCATTTGAAAGTTTGTTGAATTATCTTTCCAACAAGTATAAATCACCTTGATCCGATATATAACAAGGGAATTATGACCGTTTTTATGGGATTGTGTGATGCTGGAAACGAGACCAAACGATTTATGAATGCCATCATAGACTTTTGAGCTCACTTTTAAATGGATAAATGGTATCCAATGACATGATAATAGTCTCATTTGAAAGCTCATCAAATTATCTTTGTAGCAAGTCCAAGATCACTCCGATCTAACCTATAACGAGGGAATTATGAGCATTTTTGTGGGATCGCACAGAGTTGGAACTTAAAACGAAGGCAATAGTACACTTGTGTTACCTTTATGTGCTCGTGAATGCGAGTGTACTCTCGCCTTCTTGCATTTGCTTTCGGGGAATGCAAACACGAGTGTACTCACGCTTCGCTTTTGATTCCAACTTTGCTTAATCCCAAAAAAACACTCATAACTCCTTCGTTACAGGTCAAATTGGAGCATTTTTAGGCTTGTTGGAAAGATAGTTCGACGAAATTTCAAATGGGACTAGAATCATATCATTTGGATACCATTTGACCTTTCAAAAGTGAGCTTAAAGTCCATGATGGCATTCGCGAACCATTTAATTAGTCTCATTTACAACATCACACAATCCTACGAAAATGGTCATTACTCCCTTATTAAAGGACGAATTGGGATGATATTACACTCATTATAAAGATAATTCGATAAATTCCAAATGAATTTAGAATTATCTCATTTGGAGGCTGTTTGACCATCAAAAGTGGAACTAAATTCTATCTCACATTCACTTTTGTTTCTAGCATCACGCAATCTCACAAAAGCATTAACGACTCCCTCGTTACAAGTTGAATCAACGCAATCTTAGGCTCGTTGAAAAGATAATTTGACGATGGCCTAGAGCTCTTCTTTTGAGTGTTGTTTTTATAGACTTTCGAGATGCGGTGGCCATGTGTAAGTTTTTGTGACTTGCGCATGAGTCTCTCGATTACACAATGGCCATATCTTATTAGGATCTGGATTTCTTGCTGGATTGTGACATCATATGTATATCCTGGCATGCCCTTTTACAAAGGAGTTGTCATATACACAACGAGCATATATTCATAGTTAATAATCATGGCAAGCACAAATCCAAATTCCATATCCATTCAGACATTTTTACAAAAACTTAGACTACACACTACAACATACGTAACGTATGTTGGCGATAATAGGAATTGGGACAAATCCTTTCACCAAGGAGTTGTCACACGCATAACGGCCATATATTCACGACGAATAATCATGGCAAGCACAAATCCAAATTCCGTACTCATTCAGTCATATTAACAAACACATGGAATACACTATATTCAACATAGTTCATATATATATATATATATATATATGTGTGTGTGTGTGTGTGTGTGTGTGTGTGTGTGTGTGTGTGTGTAAAGTAAAACAGGCATCGCATTTAGCATGTGAAATGGCACCCACATCAGTTGTAAATCATTAACCAGCATTGAAAGCCTTGAAAATCATAACCTAAACGTTTATAGTCCGCACCTTTCGTTGGTAAACGAGTAACGGACTCAGTTTGTATACCGAGTCTTTGTCTACGACACAACGACAACCTATATCACAAAATGGGTTAACTATTCTATCCCTTACACTATTTGAAACCCTAAAATAGATTAGGGTTAGGATTTCTTACCCAAGAACGGCGTCGGAATCACCCGTATAACGAGACAAAAATAGTGGTTAAGCACGTGGAGCATCGGGATTGAATCCCAGGAACCAACTCCAACTCTCTCTCTCTCACTTTCTTTCTCTTTCCTTCTCTCTTTTCTCTCTTCTCTCTCCTAGGGTTGCAAATTCGTATGACATGAGAGAGTGAGGGTTTTAGGTCCTTATATAGGCCCAAAACTGATGGGAATGGCCCCAGGGTCATTGTATACTTAGGTTATAGCCAAATAGAGGTTGTTTCGATCCAACAGAGCACTTCTGGAGGCTCCTTTTCTGCGTGTGGTCGAACTTAAGCTCCCTGGCATTGGATCTAGGTCAAGTTAAGTTTTCAGTCCGATCGGATTTACAGATCGACCGTGGCGGACCAGTTTCAGTTCAACGGTCACCGATACTTGATCAGGGCCACAAGTACACTGATATGTATATGAAATTTTTCCAGACCCGAGGGTGTAATTGGGTTAGATTCTGACGGTCTGAAATCTTAGATTTGGCCCACAAGCGAACTGACTCAATTTACTTAAGTTTCATTTCATATCCTAAAGATATTCGCGTTTCTCACACACTTTGCTCCGGGCTCAAGTTGTGCGTTTCTGGATACTGTTAGGACTTGATTTTCGAGAGAGTAGTCAAGCCTAGTAAGGCGGTCATAACTGTATAGTTTCGTGGTCATCTGACTTTCAACGTGTAGTCCAGGTCCGATACAGAGTTTCAAGATGCTCCCGAGAGCAACTGGGTTTAGAGATTGATCCTAGATTATAGGGTAATATAGCATTAACAGTTCTGTAAGTTTTAGGTCTTGCGGTTCGTATTTAAAGTGGTTCAGGCAAATTTCCCAGCTAATCTAGTTTAGCACTTAGTTAATTTCACCTAATTTCCTAAGGATTTGGTCATGAGTGATTTCTGTCTGAGGTGGTACTCGGGTCTTTATACGGATTTTTCCGAGACGTGATAGGGCAACCTTCCCCTTGCTCTTGGAGGATGTCTTCTGCTTCTTCCTCTTCAGAGCATGTGTATTGTCCCACGGAGGCACTCAAACTTTGGAAGGGGGCTGAAAGATAGGCCGAGCCTCAGACATCTCTGCATCAAAGCATGGAGAAACACAACAGCACGTCAAAACATTTCTAAAAAGATTTAGAACCTAAAAGCTCAGCCGGGGGTCTTACTGAAGGTTGTACCTGTCAGAGCCATGTCCAAGCCTGACTGGAGGAGTCCCTCTGGTTGGAGAAGCACTCTCTAAGATCTTCTCTCCCAACTCAGGGCTCACAGGTCCCTGATTTGAGCCGTCGAGCCGTTGTCGAGCAACGACGGATGTTTAGGAACGGTTAGAAGAAGAACATGCGAACATAATTAGAAGGTGAAAGTCGATCAATGAAAATAAGAAACACCACTATACTCACCTGGCTCGGAAAAGGCTCGAGGAACGAGAGACTGAATCAGTCCTGGGTCGGCCGTCTCCCAGCGACCGTAGGCCCAGCACCACTTATCCCTCCAATGCTCGTTGGAGGAAGGGGGATCGGTTATCATAGCTCCGCCGGTATTTCGCCATGCACAGAAGTAATACCAGCCAAGCCGAAGGCGGTTCGGCCTTACTTGATACAAGAGGAGGAACTCATCCACGGATAGCTCGGGCTGCTCCAGCTCAGCCCACAAGACTGCGCAGCCGAACAAGTCTCTCCACCCGTTCAGAGTCAATTGTCCCGAGGCCAAGCTGAGGCAAGATAAGAGACGTCAGGCAATTCCTTGGAGTGGGAGTCGCAGGTCGCATTGCAGGGCAACTTGAAAAATTGCGACCGCTCTAACAAGAGGTCGGTCCGGCAGTTCGTCCGCCGAAGGAAGCCAAAGGATCAAAGATTCAGAAATGTGATACCCAAACCTGATCCAGACAAGCTCCTCCTCAGACAAGGTTGAAGGCACAGGCCCCCTCGGATCCTCCTCACCCTCGGCTTCCCCTGCTCCATCTTCAGCAGGAGGATCACACGCTTCTGCAACTTGTTCAGTCACTGGGGACGTGTTCGTTCCCCATGTTCCGGGCGCCGTTTCCTGCCTAGGAGACAAGCTCAACCCCTTAGAAAAGACGAATACCGAAAAGCGGCATCCGCCATCACCACCAGCGGCGAAGGTGGGTTCGACATTACCCTAGGCGACTACTCGCCCACTTTCGCCACCGGAAACCCTCTCCCGTGAACTCAAGGAGCCGGACATGAACGGAAAAATGAAAGGAGGGGGAAGGGAGCTCACCGAAGTTGAAAATGGCGAAGTTTCGATCAAGTTGTGGCAAGAACAATCGCAGGAGTGCGCCCAGAAGAACAGGGAAGTAGAAAGGGGAAGAAGATGAGATGCGAATGGAAATGACCCATGGATTAGGGCTTCCCTTATATAGCTACGCCACGCGTCACTCGTTTAAAGAGATCATTGATGTTGCGCCGTATGGACGCGTCTTCACCTGCCCCGAAATGACGCATGGCATAACCCCATGCGCCACTTGAGTTCAACATCGAATACAGTTCCACATGTCATTCCTTCATTGATCCATTGCTGAAACGACGACTTAACGGCCCATGTGACATCGGGTACTGAACTGACACGTCATAAAACAAGCTGGCATGCTTCGATATTCGCGCTGGCTACCATACCTGGCATTAATGACTATGCGACTCGACCCAGTCCATGCACAACCCAACCTAGTTCCGATCTACTTAATTTTCGGTCTCAATAGGTCGGCACGAGAAGTAAGGGGCTTACTGTTGGGGGAAAATTGGATAAGTCAACAAGTCGGATTATGGAATGGACCAACTCTACTGAATTGGCTCAGGCCCATCGAGAGCGAGCTCAGCGAAGCTTTTGTATCCATGGCGCGTAGCCTCCGAGGATGATGCAACTTTAAGGACACATAAAGAGCCCGTCGATGAGCCCTTTTAATAGCCATGTGCTACCGACCTAGCCCATAGGTCGGTAATAGGTTGATTATGGATCAACTATATCTCAGCCGACAGTCGATTACGGATTGCTCATAGCTCGGCCATAAGTCAGTTACGGATTGACTATAGCTTGGCCATGAGTTGGTTACAGATCGACCATAAGTCGATTACGGATTGACTATAGATTGGTCATAAGTCGATGGATCGACTATAGATCGGTCATAAGTTGACTACGGATCGACTATAGATCGGGAGCCGCACGACCTCAGATCAACTATGCTCTTAGTTGGCTCACGGATAGCAAGGGTTGATTCACGGGTAGAGTCAGGGCCCACTTTGGGTCCCGACCCAAGACCGACCTAGATGATTTGGATAAACTCTTAACTTCCCGGAGGATCTTTCAAGATCTCTAGGGGCTAATATCGGATCTCGACAATCTTGGAAATCCCTCATCTCACGGAAATCTTGGATTATAGCCACGAAGTCAGGGGAGGATCCAACCGAAAATGATATTCTGAGTCTCCTATAAATATAGGTACCATCCACCATTCAAGGTATGTACACAGAGAAAAACCCTAATATTGGACTGATATCTCTTTCTGGAAGATCTTACTCCATTATCAAATACCTCGATCCTGACTTAGGCATCGCAAAGTCCCCTGCAATAACCAGGGCCTTCTTTGTGCTTCTTTTCTACTTCTACAGGTTCAGGAAGGCCCGTACATTGGATCTACCGAAATACAGCACGAACAAGAGCCATCTTTAGAAAACCCATATCGTAAATTTGAATATTCATAGAACTGATAGAACTAATCTCACCATATCCTGATTAGGCTCCAATTTATTGGTTGTCATCTACTCAAATATTGGTCCGATCTTCGGATATTCAAAATCTTCGTAATTGCCGTGAGAGCTCCAAATGTTTTTAAAAAAAAATCTTCCATTTTAAAAGGATTGTGAGAGATGACCTTATCAAATATATCTGAATCTTTGATAGGGTACTTGCCTAAGTGGGTCTTTTATATACATGCTAAGTATGACTTTCTTAATCTCGTAACAAGGGGTCCATGTAATTCGACGCTTCGTTTCTTAAAAAGGCATGCGTACAGTTCCATGCCACTACATTTGTAATGGAAGAAATATAGGGGAAGTAAATTAGGCAAAAGATATTTTCATACACGAATAAATTTATATCATTATTAAGCTCGTAGTGGTGACACCTTGCCACGTTTCATTGATCCACTTCGGTATGTTAAAAGTAAGTGTAAACACTTTGTATGAGTGTGTCAACACATGGCTTCTCATGGGCTAAATAGTTTGAATCATTTCGGTGTAATTTACGAGTAATTTCAAAGTGCCTGCATATCATCAATAAGAGTGCAGCTTGAGTGAATCTATGAAAGTGGGGCCCACCTTAATGTATGTACCATATGTCCGTTCCTTCCATCGGTTTTGAAAGTTAATTTTAGGGCATGATACAATAAATGAGGCAGATCCAAATCTTAGGTGGACCACAGTGGCGATTGAATACACACCATTAAAAACATCTTGGGAGTCGTCAGAATGTTTATTTTCCATCCAACCTGTTCATAATGTCAAAAAGACCTGGATAAAAGTACCACACAAATATTAGCTTGATCCAAAACTTCTGTGGCCCACAAAAAGTTATTAATTGTCAATCACCACTGTTTGCTGTTGTAGGGTATACCTGCTATTTAGATCAACTTAATTTTTGGGATGATGCCCTAAAATTAGCTTTCAAAACGTATGGAAGGTGTGGATGTAAGTCATGTACATCACATTAGGCACCACATTCAGGGATCCACCTGCGCCTCATCCATCACACTCTACGGAGTATCAAAGATTTCCTCCTTCCAAAAGTAACCTCTGCAATGAAAGGGTAATTTAGTAATTTCAAGTGATTATCATAAAAAGGCTGAAAAGGGTGCGTGGGGCTGTCTTGGATTGTAAATAAAAAGCGACTGGAATCATTTACACGCACTTATTTTGCACATCCGTAAAATACCCAAGCTTGTGGGGTCCACCTTGTTGTATACGTGAAATCCACTCCGTCCATCAGGAGAGAACCATTATTTATGCCACACATACAGAATATAAGGGGGATTAAAAAGGTCATGTGTGTGGGAACAATGTAAAATTTCTTCAAAAGCCAATAAGTTCACATGGTGTGGTCCACCTGAGTTTTCTTTCTTTATTTTTCGCTGATTTTTGTATTTTTTTTTTTCTTCGTTCCAGTGAGTTACACCTGATAAATGAGTTTGATGAAGGACACACCATGGCGTTCGCCCCATACACCAACTAATGTCAGATCGCATTCATATGCTGTGGTCCACCTCTTATTTGGATCTAGGTAACTTTTGTTCTTGGGGCCTAGCAGAGGGAAAAGAACCCAATAGATCGGTGGTGTGTGATTACCATTAAAAACCTCTTAGGGCCATAGAAGTTTTGGATATAGTTGATATTTGTTTTTTTTTTTTTTTTTTCTTTGCATATGTGAGACCTTATGAATAGGATAGATGACCAATGAACATTACTGTAAGCCTTGGGAAGGTTTCAACAGTGACCACTACTTCATGTGGTGTGGTCCACTTGAACTTTGGAAATGATTCAATTTTGGACTTGCCATAAAATGAACGGAAAAAATGGGTGGACAACCTGGATAAGACACATAGATCAGAGTAAGCCCCATTGAGTTTAATGAGTATGCTTATTTGTAAATAATATGCATCCACTATGGGGCTACTCATGGCTCAGTGGTAGACTCACAAGAGTTTCAAAACTAAGGTCTCGGGTTCAAGTATCCATTGTGGTGTGTGTGCATGCAATATGAAGCTATGTAGAGCCCATCACGATTTATATAATTTATCTACACCATCCATTTATTTTGAAAGATCATTTTTGGCAATGAGCCCCAAAAGGAGGCAGATGGAAGGCGCAAGTGGACCATAATATAGGCAATGGAGATTGAATTCCTATTATTGAAAACTTCCCAAGGCTCACAGTGATGTTCATTTGCCATCCATCTCTTATTATTGAAAACTTCTCATGGCTCACCGGGATGTTCATTTGCCATGCAACTTGTTCTTAAGTTCACGAAGGGAAAACTAAATTTCAGCTCGATCCATAACTTATGTAGCCCCCAAGAAGTTTTCAACAGTAGGCTTTCAATCCCTCAAGAAGTTTTCAACCGCAGCCTTCATCCATGTCTAGCGACAGAAAGGTTGGAATAAACTGATATTTGTGTTTTCCGTTCATCCATGTCTATGTGAACTTTTGAGCAGGTTAGATGGAAAATAAACATAATTGTGGGCCTAGGAAGGTTTCAAGGGTGGGCATCATTGTCCCCACTATTTTTTGTAATGTGGTCCACTTAAGCTTTGGATATGCCTATTTTTTGTTCATACCCTAACATGATCTTTCAACATCGATGACAGTATGGATATAACACATACCTCATGGTGGAGCCCAAAGAACTTTTCCACGTTAACCCACTATTGAGGGAATCCCAATTTAATCAATCCCACTCGTTCGGGGCTAGGAACAAACTTGTGGTTTCCACGTGTTGCCTTTTTCAAGGGCTTTTGTGCTAATATGGTTGAAAGAGTGTTATGTTTGACCAGAGTTGCCACTAGCCAGTTACTTCTTCTTTACAGTTGGCTATGGTCTATAAAAACATTACGGTAGAGAAGAGTTGAAGATTCTCCACCATAAGATTACTCTTTGATTTGCATTTAGAGATTTATGGTAAGGACCCCTATTCCGCCCGTACAGATGTACGGTCTCTACTTCGCAAAATTCAACTTTCTACGAGTATTAGTTATGGCTCTCGCACTTTAATGATGCGATGATGAATGTTATAATATTAAATGCAAGTCAGCACAATTTTTGATGGGTAGGATCCAATTATATCGGCAAGACGCAGAGCATACGCTTGTATTAACTACATGTATGGATATTTATATGTGTGATGCAATGATATATGACATAATAACTATCCAACTAAGGTTTCTAATGGGAAGGATCCGATTATATCGGCAAGCCACGGAGCATACGCCCCGATCGATTAGGTGTAAAATGTGATGTAATGCGGAGTTGATCACTCCGTCAAGCAAGGGGGTTGATGAGGGAGTAGATGTTGCACAATGTTAATATTAGAATTAGACGAAATTACTTAGAATTTGGACGGTTGATGGATGATAATGTCAGAAGGATTAGATCAATCAACTTGAATTGGTACTTGGATTGGAACTTGGTTGGTTTGAGAAGCTAGGATTAGGGTTGGACAAAGCCTAAGATCTCTTCCTCACTTTCACTCTACTTAGTAGAGGGATGGGATGACTAAGGCTTTAGAAGTTATGGGCTTGTTGGATGATTATTGTTGTTGTAATGAGAAGGAGAGGGGGCAACCTGAATTTTTGGTAATTCCCAACAAGTCTAGGAGTTAATCAAGAGTGAATGGTTGAGATTCCATATCGCCACGTGACACGATCCAGATGATTAGATGGCTTAGTAAAAGTATGATTCTGGGTTCAAACAAGGGACAAAGAGATAACTCTGCATTTTTTTAGCATGTAGACGTTACAAATGGAGGTCTGACACTCGTAGGTCGCTCCTTGCTGAAACAAGAGTTTGCCACATGGCGGGTGGCGGTCAAACCACCACCCAAGGCAGAGTTTTCCCCCTATTATGGCAAGGGTTCCCCCACATGTATGAGGGACCTCTAGCTATTGTGATGTTCATCTATTGTCTGAACCGTGAATATCTGTTGGGCTTTTGCGCTTGGACTTTAGGCTTGGTCTAAGGCTTGTATAAGGGTTGGGTTGACTTGGTGAGTTGGTTGGGTTTTTAGTTAGCTAGTGAACTTGGAATGACTTAGTGAGTTGACTTGGTGGGTTAACTTGGTTGAACAAGGTTTCGGGGTTCTAGGATTTGGGTTTCTAGAGTTCAACAATTTGGGATCTTGTTTTAGGTTTAGGGTTTTAGGTCAAGGTTAGGGTTGGATTTAGATTAAGACTAGGGTTTAGATCAAGATTAGAATTATTTTTTCATCCATCAAGATTGTCCATTTCATCAACTAGTCAGTCTAGAGTAGGGTGTCTATACCAAGGCAGATCCAAGACCCAGTTGAACCACACAATGGGGATCAAACTCTTACATTTTTGAACTTTTTAAGGCCTATAGAAGTTTTGCATCAAGCTGATATTCATTATTTACCTTCGTCCATGTTTATGTGAGTTTATCAATAGGTTGGATGGTAAATAAACATCACGATAAGCCCTAAAAAAGTTTTGAGCCATATGGTGTGGTTCACTTGAGCCCTGGCTCAGTTTTAAGCCTATATTCTATTCAAATCTGGAACCTCTGCTCGCCACGAGCAGAAAATTTTTGCTTTCCTGCATCTGATTGGTCCACATCATTACTGACATTGTTAGCACTGCTGCATTAAATGCAATGTATGATGATGTGGTCTAGTTAGATTGCAACAAGCATGATTTTTTTACTTATGGTTGCAGAGGATCCGAATTCTATTCTAAAATGATGGAGCGAAATGGATTGACAGTGCGGATAAAATTCATACATCACGATGGCAGAATGTGGATTAGCTACTGAATCCTACAGTAGCCAATCTAGCCACTGAAGTGATGTTACCAAGTTCTGTGGGCCCTACCATGATGTATGTATTGAATCCATACCATCCATCCATTTGGATAGATCATTTTAGAGCATGAGACAAAGAATGGGGCAGATCCAAAGCTCAAGTGGACTCTACCAAAGAAAACAGTGGGGATAGTAACGACCACCATTGAAACCTTCCCAGGGCCACCATGATGTTTATTTGAGATACAAACGGTTTATAAGTTAACACAGGCACACAAAAAAAAAAAAAAAAAAAAAAGATATATATATATATATATATATATACACACACACATCAGCACTTGATTGAAAACTTCCGTGTCCCAAGTAAGTTTTTAATAGTAGGTATTCAATCCCCACTTTTTTCTACGGTGGAATTCACTTGAGCTTTGGATCTAACTCGTTCTGTGGCTTGTGCCCTAAAATAATCTCCCGAAATGGATGGACGGTGTGGATACAACACATACATCATGGGAGGGTCTATAAAACATGGTCCCGTGACTTCAATAGCCAGCTGGCTACTGTCGGGTTCAGTAGGTAATCCGCGTCCCACGATGGCCGTCGAGAGCCCTGTCCGTTCCTGATACGGACGCCGCATGACTTGATCCGCGTTCTCACTGGGTACGCGGATTTCCTGCTAAAGCATTTTGCATGAAGTTGCTGTGCAAGGATTCGTTAGAAATCTGCTCTGTTTATCCTTGTTTTTAAATCATTTTAGGACAATTGAGAAAATATGAGGTGGATCAAAACTAAGTACGCCACACGAGAGGCAAAATTGGGAAAAGAAATACTTACGGTTGAAACCTTCTGAGCTCCATCTTGTTGTTTATATGCCATCCAAACCTTTTATAAAGTCATTACCACTTCGTGAAGTGAAAATAAAACAAATTTAGCCTAACACAAAGCTTATATGGCTACAAGAATATTTCAACGGTTATCATTGAATACCTATTGTTTCCTCTCATGTGGCACACTTGCTTTTCGGATTCACTTCATTTTTTATCTCACGTTTAAAATGAGTTTTATTTCACGCTTAAAATGAGCTCGAAAAACAGATGAACGGGATAGATTTCTCAGCCCCACGCAGCATCTTGCGTTAGGCTTTAGCAGGAAATCCTCGTCGGAGCTATGAAAGATCCTCTTTATCCACTAAATAAATTTTAATAGTGATAATTATTGTTTCACTGTTATTTGTGATGTGGTCCACTTGGATATGACTCATTTTAGAACTAATTCTCTAAAATGATTACGTCAAATGAATGAACGGTGTGGATCTAATAAATAAATCTTTGTGGGGGCTTATGTAACTTTGATCTCCTTTGGACCGTTGGTACAAGCGCTCGTCTTCCGACGACAGTACAGACACCAGGCATGTCGGTGATGTGCAGTACACCAGCCAATCCGCTTCCGTGCTACCGCAAGCAAACCACTTCCAAGAGGTAAAAGGGTGGTGAGCTTGTTGCTACGGATTCATGTCCATAAATAGTAGCAGAGAGGCATTCATAAGATTTCCCCTCCGCCCTCCATTAGCTCTACACAAGTTTTATGGGTGGTGATCCTCAATCCATTCTCCATTCATCCTCTCTTACTGCTATCTACCAATCTAAGAAGCCTTGCCTTGGATACTGTTCTTCTTCTTCTTCTTCTTCACATTGTTCCCTCCGCTCTCTGTCCTGTTTCCATTTCTACTCCCATTCTCTATCTCCAAAACTCCAATACACAAATACCCATTTCCCCAATCAATGCACCTTTCCTTACAGTGAGAGAGTGAGAGATTCTTAGAAGGAGAAACAACTGCAAAAATCCAAGAGGGTCCAAACAAAAGAAACCCCCCTCCCACAAAAATAAACCAAAAACAAGGAAAACCCAGTTCCTACACTCAAATACAGAGAAGGATGGATATGTTTTTCTCTAAAATCTTCAGCTTGGTTTTCCTTGCTATTTTGGGAGGTAAGAGACCCATTTGTTCTTCCCCCTTTCTATCATTAATATTATTCAGTGTTTTTTTATTTTTATTTTTATTTTTTAGCTGTCTTGTGTCATTACACATGTTTGTTCATGACACATGCACTTGTGGTATCTCACATTTCATTGCATTTTATGAATAATACCAAATCTGTAAACGTTTTCTAGTTTTTTGTAATGATTAAATGTATTTGGGGTTTATCTAGAAAATTATAAAAAGAAAAGAAAAGAAAAGAAAGAGAGAAATAACTAGATTGTTCATTCGGTGTCTAGGCGCAATTATATTTTATTTTTCTTTTGGTTATTATGATATTTACACCTAGTTCTTTTGATTTTCATACACCCATTTTTACATATTGGGAATTGAAATAATTACAATATTGTGGTGTTTTTCCCTTTTTTCTTGAAAGATAACACTACCAGGGATTGAACCCTGGATCACTCTCACACACTACACACTCTCTACCTACTCATCTAATGAGTGGGGGACAGTGTTTTTCCAAATTGACAATTGAATGTGAGAAAATCAAAAGATTTTTGAGTCTAAATTGTGGCTGTTGCTTCTTGTTTCTGGTTAAAAGCTACATTTGGGTGTCTTGAGATTGCAATTGGAAAGAATTTACTTCTGCCTACAACTGATAGCCCACTGTTTTAGCACCCCTTAGATGAAACTGGCAAAATTGCCGGTTTGGCAGAAAACTAACAGCTTGCTCTACGTGGAATTTGCTTTCTGTGTTTTTCCAAACGCGCCGCATTTCAAATGCAGGGCCCTCACCGAACGTGTCCTTTGTGCATGTGAATGTTATTTTAGAAATTCCAGATGCAGCCATATCATTGCCATGTGATCTCCATACTGAGATTTACAGAATTTTCTATTTTATTGAATAATTGCAGATCACATGGTGCAGACTGTGATTGCATTTTGGAATAATTCTGTTTTACTGAGTTGTCTGGCATAGGATTCCATGGCACCCATTTGCATTTGTAATTGATTTTTTTTTTTTTTTCCAATTCATAGATCACATGAGGCAGATTCTGATAGCAGATTCTGATCACATTTGAAATTTTCGCTTTCTTGCGGTTGGCTCTTGTAGGTGTTTCAAGCGCTACATTTACATTCACAAACAAGTGTGATTACAGTGTTTGGCCTGGAATTCTATCTAATGCTGGAAGCCCGAAACTCGAAAGCACTGGCTTCGAGCTTTCAAGGGGCAGCAGCCGAGCTTTCCTAGCGCCAACGGGTTGGTCTGGTAGATTCTGGGGCAGGACAGGATGCAATTTCGATTCCTCAGGTCAGGGTAGCTGTGTCACAGGTGATTGTGGATCTGGGCAAGTTGAATGCAATGGCGCGGGGGCGGCCCCACCTGCCACTCTTGCAGAATTCACCCTCGGTGGGTCGGGCGGTCAGGATTTCTACGATGTTAGCCTTGTCGATGGATACAATATTCAGATGGTGATTCAGGGGAGTGGTGGTTCTGGTTCTTGTGGAATGACTGGGTGTGTTGTTGATCTGAACCAGCGATGCCCAGC
Organism: Magnolia officinalis; assembly: GCA_021015155.1. Taxonomy (NCBI): domain Eukaryota; kingdom Viridiplantae; phylum Streptophyta; class Magnoliopsida; order Magnoliales; family Magnoliaceae; genus Magnolia; species Magnolia officinalis. Next base: position 81,017,814 of record JAJHSJ010000006.1, read on the forward strand.
TGAGCTCAGGATGGGAGATGGCCAGGGTTGCCGGAGTGCATGTGAGGCATTTGCAAAGCCTGAATTTTGTTGTAGTGGAGAATATGCGACGCCAAACACATGTCGGCCGTCGGTGTATTCGGAGATGTTCAAGTCGGCATGCCCGAGATCGTATAGCTACGCCTATGATGATGCTACAAGCACATTTACATGTTCGGGAGCGGATTATGAGATTACATTCTGTCCTTCTGGACCCAGGTATGGAAGAGGATGTAATTTTTTTTACATTGTATTTTTTAAATCTGTGTTTGTTTTCAGGTTTTTCTTGAGGGAAGTCGGTTGGGTTTTTTTTTTTTTTTTTTTTTCTATTCTAGTGATGGTTACAATTGTTTTATTTCATTTAAAATTTGGTTGAAAATGTCCTTTTGTATTTATTTATCTTTTTGTGAATTGGGTTTTATTTTCCTTTGCAAAAAAAACTAGAGAGAAAAAAAATTGGGTCTTGTTTTTCCTTTTTTTTTTTTTTTCTTGGTGTTTTTGTTCTAGAATTTTCTGGGTTGCACCTCTCTCCCTCTCTCTCTCTCAGAGTAAATCAGTTGGCCTCGAGATGATCTTTTTCTATAGATATTTTGAGATGACTTATTGCATAGTGACTTTCTTCAGTGTACCACTTCTCCTTTTTGTCATTTTTTTACAGTGTATTTTAGATCTGTGTTTGTTTTCAGGTATTTCTTGAGGGAAGTTTTTTTTTTGGTTTTTTTGTATATCCAATTGATGGTTAGAATTGTTTGATTTCATTGAAAATATGGTTGAAAATATCCTTTTGTATTTATTTGTCTTTTTTGTGAATTGGGTTTTATTTTGCTTATCAAAAAACTAGAAATAAAGAAAGAAAGAACTTGGTTATATATACACAACTTTGATTTTTCTTTTTTCTTTTTTTTTTTTTTCTTTTTTCATTTTGGGTTTTCTAAGCTTTTCTCTTTTTTTTTTTTTCTGGGTGTTTTTGTTCTAGATTTTTTTTGGGTTACACCCCTCTCTCTCTCTCTCTCTCTCTGGGGGTAATTCAGTTGGCGCCAACTGAATTTCCTTGAGATTTTCTTTTTCTATAGACATTTTGAGGTGAATTATTGCATAGTGACTTTTCTTCAGTGTACGACTTCTCCTTTTATGGGAAACTGGGTTTTGTTGAATTCCTTTATCAGTTACAGAAACCTCAAAAGAAGAGAAGAAACAATAAAATAAAAAATAAAATAAAAAACAACAAAAACAAAAAGATTCTTCTTCCAGATTTCTTCAATCTCTCCTTTATTATTTTCGTCTTATTACTTTTTTCTTGGATCTCAGTTAAGTTGTTTTTCATTTTCTTTACAGTCAGAAATCCTCCAAAGATTCTTCACAAACGCCAGGAACAGTGCCAGCGTCAGGCTCAGGCTCAGGCTCAGGCTCAGCAGGGGTGATGCTGGCAGATGACTCATGGTTGGCCAGCTTAGCAACAGGAGATGCAAGGAGGAGGGCCCCCTTAGCCCATGAAACTACATTCATTGCTACTATTATCATGTTGGCCTTCCTTCTATTGTAGCCTTATCTCTTTCAATGCCCCTTTAATGTGTTGTGTCAGCAGCACTTTAATGGTTTAGCAAACCCCTGACGGCCTCCCTCTCTCTCCCCCCTTTTTTTTTTCCTTGCAAATCCATTTTGAGATTTAGATAACAGTAGTCTTATGTATGTATGTATGTTAGTTTGTTGATGTGGAGATAAGCAAATGCACCAGAAAGGGGAAAAAAAAAAAAAAAAAAATCTCTTGGGATGATTGGGTTTGTTGCTTGAATGTCAATCTGAGGTTTTAGACGGTTGGTGCCTGGTGGGCCTTTAGAACACTTTGCTGCCACAGCAAGTATGGTAGTTGTTTGCCATGAGATGGAACTTGTAATGAGGATTTCTGTTATCATTATGGTTGGGCCCTTTTTGGACATAGCCATATTGATGGACGGATGCTGATTGCTTGAAGACCAAGTATGTGTTCTACCCGCACGGCGTGAGTCAAAAGATGAGGCAGATCCAAAGCTAAGTAGACCACATCACAGGAATCAGTGGGGATTGAATAAACATCATGGTTCAATGGTGGGTGTCATTATCCCAACTGCCTCCTATGGTGTGGTTCACTTGAGCTTTGGATCTGCCTCATTTTTCAGGTCACGCCATAAAATGATCTGGCAAAATGGATGGACGGCATGGATAAAACACATAAATTACGATGGGCCCACAATGTCAGATAGCCCTGGTGACCGGGTCTCCAAGCAATCCGTCATTGTCCTTGAAAAAGGATGGAACTTCTATGAAGCAGTGAGTGTGGTGGGCAGGTGAAAGTAGGTGTAGTAGGACCAAAGCAACTGATTTTGCCCAGTTCAGGACGTTTCACATGCAACTCTTTAGGAGGAAATGTACTATCCCTAACCAGGGAAAACTGCTTTTGGAGCAGGACCAACTATTGGGCGATACAGACCATTCATCTAGTGGGCCTCAATGTGGATAAACCTCACCCCATGATCCTGACCATGTTGTTGGTGGCCACTAATCATTCTAGCTAATTGCAAGATAACACCCACTATTGTTTATATGAGACAAACCCATAGAAGCATTGTATGCTGAACTTTCATACAGCCTCATCTTTACAGCATCAAGATCATCTGAACCAGACAAAAACAAATCACACCAATAAGATCATCTGGGGTGAAAATCAGGCTGCTCCATTAATCGAGCGGACCACGGGTTAGAAATCAAAGGGCAGCCAATGATCTCACTTAATGCACAGCTATGTGCCTGATTTGAAGGCAGGTGATCTGCTTGTGGCCCATCTTTCGCACGAATGGAATGTCCTACATGTGTGTGACCTGTTGCCAGAATAGATAGGGATTGTATGCTGAAAGTTCACATACATGTACAATGCTTGTTTGGGTCATTTATCATGGATTAATATTACTACTATGGTGGGAACTTAGTTCCTCTTGAGAACAAAAAAGTATGATTTTCTTTTTTTCTTTTTTTCTTTTGGACATCTTCACATGATTGGCAGTACAAACAAAAGCAAAAAGTGACTTATTGTGGAGTTTTTGTCTAAAACCTTATGATGGATACTTTGAAAGATGGCCCATTTATTCAACTCTCAAGATTTCATATTCCTTTAAAATCTAAAGTGAAATGATCAATGTATGTGGCCATTGAACAAACAAAAGTGAAGATGCTGATAGATGAGAAAACTAGCAACATCCAAGCTGCCGTCCACTCAATTTAACTTTTTGAATGGCGCGATCAAGCAGGCCGGTGATAACGCGATGTGGGCCCACCAAGAAAAGAACTTTCATTGATGATGTCTCAAACCAAATCATCCCTCAAAAAATACACATACTAGTGGGAATTTTAATAATGCATCTCCACAGAAGATGGGATAAAAGTATCAAAAATGCCTGTGCAAGTTGCTTCAAAAGCTATAAGATTCCTATTTTGGTGGGGTTTGTGAGGTGAATGACTCTCCCATGCCAATTCCTGTGGGGCCCACCATCCAAATATTAGAAACAGATAAATCCTCTCAGGGTAAAGATAATAACATTACCAAATAAGGCTTTTCTAAAGGAATAAAGCACAGAAAACATGTAAAATGTTTAGTAAAAAAAAAAACTTGCTATTACAGTAATAATGCCCGTTGTTCTTTTAATGGGTTTTGTCTTTCTTTTCTCATTTTTAAATTGATCTCACCTAACTTTCCATTATAAACGGTACTATGGCCCATCCATAATGTTTGTAACATGCATACACCCGTGATTATAGGTAATATGGACCCTACGTTACTGTTACAACCCGTCATCGTGGCTAATATAGAAACTAACATTCTCATTGATAGGCCCACGAGGGATGGAACGTCACCAGATCAAATCCCACTGGTTTACAGTCTGGACCGACATCACCCGTCGTAAAAATTAAAAAAAAAAATCAAGAAAAAATTCTGCTTTGGATGACCAGCCAGAACATGGAACGGATAGGCATAGCTAGAACACCGAGTGACCCATTTCCTGCTTTCCTAGTATTGGAGTGTCTAAGTAACAAGTTACTACTATGACAAATCATATACTGTGGACGTGGCATACACGGACTCCAATCCAGACCATCCAACTGTGTGCCGCATAGTGGATGGAGCAGAATCCAAATATCATACCGCATGGAAAATCAGATTTGTCCTATCCATTTGGACCAATGACAATTTTATGACTGCCCATTCCAATGGCGACCAATTTCATAGTCAGATCCTCTTATCAATGTGATTTTTGGGCTATGTTCATCCATCCTTTATGCCCCACAACTTGGATCGACTCGCTATTTAATATTAAGTTGAGAAACAATTAGAGATAATAATGTTAAAAAATGGTAAATTTATTCAATATAATGGTAACGACGCCTGTCCTCTGTTCAAATCATCTTCCTAGCATTGACTTTTTCTTGTCTTCATATATATATATATATATATATATATATATATATATATATATATATATATATATATATATATATATAGTATTGCTCCCCTGTGCACCTACGCACATGTGCACCTTTGCACACATGCCATGGATGTCTATTCTGGTGGGCCATAGCAAAGAGATGCAAATCAAGGGAGGAAACTGTTTTCATTTTTCATGGCCCATCAAAGTTTTAGATCAAAGTAAAACTTAGGCCCGGTGGGGTTTCAAGGTGCTGCTTCACATGAACGGTTCAGATTTTGGATCCACATCACGTATGATGGGTTCTCTAGTACGTACGAACTGGTTCACAGGTGAGCATTTCCCCGCGTGCGCGCGTGTGTGTGTGTGTGTGTGTGTATATATATATATATATATATATATTAGTCCAATCAAATCAGTGAGTAACTTGGTTCGAATCGGTCAGGTTGATTCAACTGAATTGGCGAGCGGACTGGACGAGTTTCAACAATTTGGAGCTGAGTAGGCTCACCAGTGATTTTGATAATGACTCGCCAGAGTTTCGACTTCAGTCATTGGTTTTAGAACTACAAATTATACCAAGTTGTAGGAAAGGTGCACTGTAGTCTATATTATATGAAAACCAAAGATATGGTGACCGTCAATCACAGCAACAAATCCCCTCTCTGTCAAGCAATTAGTCAGTCAATGGATTACAATTTGATTCCATGAGATGTGTTAGCATATCAATGAAATCAACAGACCGTCTACCAGATTCTGCAATCAATTCTAATTAAAATTACAGAAGTTTTAGGGGCCATCAGATTTGCTCTTGTAAGATTCCAGTGCATCATCATCTCAGTGGACAGCCATTGTTTACTAAAGTGTAGCTACTCAAAAGCTTTATATATGTAGTATTCCATGCCAAAGTGAAAACAGGAATCTTGTGCTGTGTCAAAAGCTGGCGTGCACTGAGCTAATGTTAAATAAGAAAAAGCAATCAATGCATGAATAAGATCAATCATAAATAGTCACTATAATCTTATTTTTCAGATGATAAACCCTGATGAGTAGGCAGCCCACTCATCCATGTACTGGAAAGCAATGTCTAAACATATGTGCAGAATATGGGAATACTGTATCTGGATCCCACTAATATACATTGCGGAAAGGAAGTATCTACAGCTATGTATCTGTATTTGTAATCTAAACTGTGATGAAAAAGTCAGGATTCAATATGAAAAGTGCTAAAGAGATTCATGAAATTGGAGAGGCAATTCACAGTGCATGTGCCAATGCGGCACAAGTCTGTGAGATCCAAGCCACTCATTGGTGGGGTATATCTGAACATGCCCTGGCTAAAATTCAGGCTGGTCCACTCATCAGATGGTACAAACGTGCATGTGAAAAATGGATGGTTAGGAAAAGGATGGCGAATAATCTTTTCCTTTATGCAGTATACGCACATCACCCACTTGATGAGCATACCTTCTTGATTTTGGGAGGAAAGTTCATGGTAGCCCCAACCATGTGAGAGGCCTGAATCCCTCACACGTGTGCCATGTGTTCTAAGAACCACTTCAATCTATTGCATGAATCGCCTCAGCATTCACCTATAAAAGAAAAGGTGATAAGAATGGAGACCCATGAATAAGCTAGCCAAGACAGTTCAAGGCCTGCTTGTGAAGACTTGAACGAGATTGTGTTGAGAACAACAATATAATAGTAGAGCCTTACAAAGTCAACCTGTACCCGTTCAAGAGGAATCTGAGCCCTGCATCAGATGGGCCCCAATGTGAAAGACCTGGCACAAGAATCTGACTGGTCATTTCATCAGTGAACCATGTATGTATGAGACAGTGATGATTAAGAAAATGGAGAGTTCACATTCAATGTATGTGTGTGGCCCACTTGATGAGTTGTCCTAACCAATTTGGCCATGTCGCCTACGCAGAGTGCTCCACACGGTGCACAGATCGGATGTCTTGCAAATGTGGCCCTGTGTAAAAATTGCTGTGGGCTTAGCAACACTAATAACAAGAACAATTAATGCCTACTTCGACCATGCCCACAAAATTACATTTGTAGAAAACTGCATCCAAATAAAGACATCTGAAAATGTTTGACTTACGGGATGGCAAAAGCAGATTCCATATATTCAGAAGGTGACTCTGACCAGTAAAGGGTAGCAGTGATCAGCATCATAGTTGGGCCAGGAAGAATCGTCACCACTCAAGAACTTCAGATGAAGCTCCCATACTTTGGTGTTGTAGTTGTCAATCACACGGAAACGCAATCCGATTTCTTCAATTTTCTCTAGAAATTTGTCAAGCGAATCACCCCTTTTTGGGCTGAAAAATAGGGCCTCAGAAGCGTCTGAATGCTTTAGCAAGGATTTGACAGTAAGTGCAAGGCTTTCATGAAATTCCTTGAAGAAAGTGCTGTTGACAAGAAATATAGTCAGAGATTTGCAAGAGAATTTGTAGTATATGGATATGCATTGCTAGGCATGATTACTATTACAGTACCATCTCTTTTCCTAAGTTACGTAAACAACATTGAGAAAAACCCCTCCAATTTCTTTAGACTTTAACCTGAGATAAATCATGATAGCATTCTCATCAACCACTACAATGGGATCAGCAGCTCAGATTTTTCCATTCTACCGGCACCTCTCCATATGCAGGCAAACTGGTCAACGTGTGCCCACAAGCACAATATGCAAGGCATTCATCAGGCAGGCACCAGAATGTAGAAGTCATGGCTAAGAAAATAAGGCTGGTTCACAGATCATGCAGGCTGGGCTAAGCAGAAACAAATGTATGGTTTGAGAAAACTTTTGCCCAATGGTCCACAATCAAGATACGCTTTTGGGTTACCTGATGATTGGACCAACCAGACTTTTGGGCCAGGGAATCTACTCAATGATCCCACCTGATGAAAAGCTTGAATCCTTCATACATTGATGTGTGTGCCTGCATGGAGAGATGGTGCATTTAGAATTAGTAAGACCATAGTTCAAAAACCAGAAAACTCGACTCGACTTGATGTTCAGCTGGGTTGGGACCTGAAGACTTGACTCTATCGACTCAATGTTTAATTAAGTTATTAGATTGATAATACATGTTTGCAATATTATGAGCAATGTTTTAAATAGTCACATGTAGCCTACGCTACATGCTAGCTACAAGCTATGTAGTTTACACCACACGTTATTTTTCACTAAAAAATTAAAATTAATTAATGATTTGTTACATTTTGCTATTTTCAATAAACACTAGTTAATGTTTTCACTAATTTCAATAAAATAATATAATAGCAAAATACTAAATCAGCTCCATTCAAGGTACTCTGTGTCGGTAACAATGGTTGTAACAGTCACCACCATTACCGATACTGGTATCGACCGCAACAGCCGATGTGAGGGCATAATGGTTGAATTTTCTTCTGCTTCTTCTTCTTTTTTGCCCAAAAAATTCTGAAGAAACTAAAATAATGTAAATATTTCAAGTGTCCATTCATTTTTTGTTTTGAACATTTTATGGTAACATAATGGTCTACACTTTGGTGAGAGCGTTGTATCAGGTTGTCTGGTGAATTTATGAACATTGTTATATGTCTTAAAGGTCTAAACATCACAATCAAGCATTAGAACTAGAAATTGAAGAGAAAAAAAAAAAAAAAGGCAAAAATACCTCTTTTTCTATCTTTTTTGAAAAAAATGGCCCCCAGAGCTTTGGTTCGCCCAAATCGCTTCAATCTACTGTTTTAATCCTAAAAACTATAGTGAGAGTGATCGAATCCTACTATAGAATAATTTAGGAAAGTTTTTGGAATGAGGGAGGTGAAAAAATGAGGAAAATAAATTTAAATAGGAAAAAATGGCATTTTTTTACCGTTACAGTGGTAACGGCCGTTATGCCTATAATGGCCGTTACGGTCCCAAACAACCAATATGCTCTGTTTCACCCCTGTATCGTGTGACGGTCACGATCGTTACTGATACGTATCGGCCGTTACGCCCATATCGTAATGGATACGGAACACCTTTGTTCCATTGCTATTTTTTATCTTCATACTTAATCTTTGCTTATTTTTCCAATCATTTTCGGATGTGTTGGGTTGCACACTTGCACCAAATGTCATGAAATTTCATGATATTTTGCAGTTTCCATGATATTTTGTGAAACCAGACAACCTTAATTAAAAATCTAGAAATAATGTGTAGCTTACATTACACACTACGTAGCTTACACCTCATGCTTCAGAGGGTTAATGCTACACAAGATTTGTTATTTAAAACATTGATTATGATTATGAAAACATCAATTACTTTGTCACAGAAAACAGCAAATGGCGGAGTGGCATTGATGTGCATACCTCACCAACGATGTCAGGCATTCAAGTCTCACCTTCCCACCTTGTATTTTTTTTAATAAAACGGCATTCGCTCAGCAACTCAGTTTGAGTCACGCCGAGTCATGTCAACCGAGTTGGCAAGCCCACAAGACAAGTCTTGTCGAATCAGAACAGCGTCTTGCTCGACAGGGAGTTTCTTAGTGACTTGGCTTGAAATCCCATCAAATCGAGTTGACCCGGACGAGGTTCGAGTCGAGTTATCAAGTTTTAGAACTACGAGCAAAATTATTGGGACAATTTGTGAGAAATTAAAGTTCCTCAACAACTTCTAATCCCTTTATTTGTTTCAAGATGAACTCAACCAAAAGAAAACGAAAAAGAAAAACACATCTGAAGCATATTATCTAACACTTGAAATTCATTTCAAAAGTAAATATAGGTACCAGTCACTTGCAACGATGATATCAAAGGTGTTCAACATTTGTGAGACTTGTCCCTGATTCCAATGTAATGTCATAGGCTTCACTTCTGTATGACCGAAAAGTTCGGTATTGGCATGGATGCTACGCTGAATGTCTGAATGTTAAGGACTTCAGAAGGGAATTCAAAAAGAATAACCAGAGCAGAAAATAATAGAAGTTGAAAATAAACATCAACTCTATATTCAGCCATAAGATCACATGCAATTTGTTACAACTATATGTAGAAAACATACATTTTTCTACAAGTGACCAATATGGCGTTGAGAAGCAACCTTTCCAGAGAGAAAAATAAAAAATAAAAAATCATTACTTGTTTTCTACAGTATTTAACTCTATTCAACTGCATGCACAATTCATCTAAATAACAAAATGTTTAAAACCTTCAACGAAGCACACATCTATGCGTGGTCGAGATCTATTCAATAAAAGAGAGATCTACTAGTGAAATATATTGAGCTCTCAAGAGGATTATGTGTGCATGTGTGTGATAAAATGATAATTATGAGTGTAGCATCCAGGCCACATATCACACGTGTGTACTAAAGGTGTGAGATGGGCCACAACTGACACATAAGTGAATATCCAGCTCTAAAAGGGGATCCAATATGACTGGCGCCTGCACGACCAATCTGATGCTATTTTTAGTAGTAAATAATCATACAATGATATTTTTAGCGATACGGATACAGCCAGTTGGAGATATTCTGGGTCTCTTTATAGCAAGATGAGAGGGTTGTGATTGTATTAAAATCAATTACATGGATACAATTGCATTAGAGCCGAAAGATCTAGAATGTACTAGAGGATTGTCCATGGCCTTTATAAAGGGCTACAGTCCCTTGTTTGCTTGATTGCTCAATCGTGTGGCCTAGCCATGAGAATTTGAGCGCAAAATTGGTATCTGCACATTCAAATCGATTTCTGTCACAGTTATACTGCCTCAATAGTATGCTAAAACCTTCAGGGTTGAGTATCTGTTTGCCTAATAATGGATGACCACAGAGACGATCTACTCAAATGTGGAGTACCATTCTATTATATGACAAGATTAGGGAGATAGTTGTCATTGGATTATTTCATAGTTTATTAGGATTAGGTTTCTAAAACATATTAAAATTGAGATTCCTAATCGCGTTAGGGAGATACTGGATGTCCACAGAGACAATCTACTCAAATGTCAAGGTGTACCATTGTATTATATGACAAGATTAGGGAGATAGTTGTCATTGGATTATTTCATAGTTTATTAGGATTAGGTTTCTAAAACAGATTAAAATTGAGATTCCTAATCGGGTTATGACTATTGTTCCTAAGAATCTATTTATAGTTGCACTGGGGCTGATAGAGGTGCTTTTTTTTATTGAAAAGTAAAAATTTAATGATTTTGGGAGTTCCCTGTGGGAAATCCTTTTAGGACGTTTACTCCATGAAAGCCTTACGGAAGGCGACATAGATCTCTAGATTTCTCAACACAATCATCCTAGGTGGTCATGTGAAACCCTTCTGTGAGTACCTTGGCAGGAAATGAGGAGCAAACTGAAAGAGCAATCCCTGGCCCTTGACTATGAGTCACATTCAAAGAACTTCCATTACATGAAGGAAAAGTGAGGTGTCAGAGAATATGCTACAAGCTATAGCCCATTGCTACAATGGTCTATGAGGAGATATTAAAAGGAAGCTGATGATTGTTTGACCTCACAACGTGGATGGGCTTACCAGATAGTCCTAAGAATCCAAGAGCAGATTAAGAAGGCAGTCACTAGGCGCAACACTTTGACAGCCAAGGGCATTCAACACAATAATCCAATCCCACTCCAAACAGTTGCGCCTAACATACTTTCACACCACAAGTTACGTGAATGGTTACGACATTCCTACAACAAATAGCGGCAGCAATCAGCATACCATTTCCACCACATGAAATAATGATCCTAAAGGAAATGGTGACATCACAAAGAAACAGTAGCAATGATTCTTGTTAAAGTGAGGTAAAGGTCACTTCATAGTTGTATGCCCTCCAAGAATATCAACGACTGCAAAGAGAATTCCATTGTGGAAGAGCTAGAAGAAGAATCACACAAAAAAGGAGAGTGCGAGTTCGATGTGGGAAGCATATTTCAAAATGTTATCAATTAACAGTGGGTGGGAAGAGATGCGGGAGTGCAAGTCCAAGCATGATTGGAAAGCTGGAGCAACACCTAGTTAGAAGGATTCTGCAACTAAGCTCCCAAAGAGAACTAAGTTTGATGTTTTATTCTAATAGGGATTTTTTTTTGTGTTCAAGGCCACGTATACATAGCCATACATATAGAGTGGGATAGAATACATGATTGAATAAAGTGAATTCTTTTGTTTCCTGAGATTTGAAATATGCCCCAAAAGTGTGACTCTTCTACAACCCTAAAGTTGAGACCACACCTATTTGTCTCTTTTGCCCATCTTCTTCTCTCTCTATTTTCTACTCCAATTTAAGTATTTATTAATTTTCTAAGAGTTAAAGGTAGGGTTATGCTCATATAATTGGCGTAATTGAACTCAATTCCATCTAGTTGGAACATCACATGGTAATGATGATGATGATGATCCCACCAAGAATGCACCAAAGAACTTTACAAGTCGTCTATAGGGTTGTCAATGGGCAGGGCTGGCCCGCCTCAGGCCGGGCTTGGGTTGGAGTATTAGGCCCGAGGGCTGGGCTCAGCCCTAAAACTTGAGCCTGTTTCTCAAGCGGGCCGGGCTCAGGCTTAGCAATTCAAAAGCCCATTAGCCCAATCAAAATTTAAAATAAAATTTTCCGGGATCAACGGGATGGGCTTGGACAGAGCTTGGTCTAGCCCTAAGCTGGCCAGTTGACACCCCTAGTCATTTGGCAAACCTGTTTTGGATGTATTTGGGGGTAAATGGATTCCTCGTGGCTACTTTTTTATGTTTGGTGTTGTATTTTTAGAGGTAAATGGAATAGAAGCTATTTGAAATACAAAGTTTTAGTCTATTTTGAAATCTCACATTTTTGTTATGATTCCGGTCTAAATAGAGTTAAATGCCTTTTTTTACCCCTATTTTAGAGGCAGGAGAGTCACTCAATTGACAAAGGTGTTACTAGGCTACTAATCCGCTATACACATGGCACACTGATGATACCCCAAAACAATCCAATTATCCGCTACAACACTAAAATTACATTAGTAGAATGATCTGAACTGTCCAAACATTAGCCATCTAAATAGGCGGTTAAAAAATGTTGATGAGTCACTCATTTGTGATCCTTACGTTTATGGTCCCCGAGGCTTCAAATTTCGTCATTTTTTGCCAAAGAATATATTTCAATGGGCTTATTACAATCAGTGTTTTAAGTATCGACAATATCAGCCGATATATCCCACAATACATCTTGTATCCCACCGGTGCGATACGAAACGCACAAGTAGTGGGATATATCCCACATGTTCGATCCGGTGAACATTTTCGATTTTTTATCGTTTTTTTTGTAAATCAAGTTAAATCTAATTATTACAAATCCATGATTTTTCATGTTTTGCATGAAAAATCATGGATCAGGAGCTTCAATTTCAAGATTTGGAGAGATGGGCCAAATTGCAAAAAAAATTGAAAAAAAATCAAAATCAAAATTTCCCAATTTCTCGAAAATCGGTTGCAATCTTTGTGTCCAAACATAAAATCAAACATGTATGTAACCTGATCTAGTGATTCTTTCTTTCTTTTGAATGTATTGCTTGTGTTTCCAGACGTCTTCTTACATTTATAAATTATATGAATAAACTTTGAATATACTTGCATCAATTCATTAAGACAGCGCATAGATTAGGAGCTCATACAAAGAAAACCTATTATGTGCACTTGCTTTTTACAATGTTTTGATTTATAAGTGTGTATTGATGTCTTTTTTAACAATCACTAAAGTTTCATTGAAAAATTCAACCAATTTCCTAATGTTTCCAACAACAATGATACATTACGCGATAAAATTGATATATCCCATGCGATAACCGATATGTATCGGTATCTCAAGGGTGTGATATGTAATGCGATGCCGATATTTCGAACACTGATTACAATAATTCTGTCAAATATCACATATGTACACTAAATTGGGATATTAAAGCTAATTTAGTTAATCAAATTCAAGTTCCTGTAAATATACTAAAACTTCCAATGAATTCCAATTACATACATCCAAACATAGTTTTTGGATTCCAGTGCATTCCAATTACAAGCTGCCAAACACAATTGAGAATTCGAAATCACGTTATTCTAATGTAATTGTGATTTGGATTCCAATGCATTCCAATACAAGCTCCCAAAGTAGCCCTTAAAACTTTCAAATCCCCCAGTAGTCTACATGCCCTTACCATTCTCTATAATCCTCTACACACTATATACAAACCGCATCATCTACAAGAGAGCCAAAAATGGCTAGGTCACTAGAATAGCCTCTTGGAAATGTCTAATCCATGAATATCTCCCCCACCTATTGTGTTGATGCTCTCTTCGACCTCTTGTCGAGGATCCTTTGTCCTTGAGCCTTTTAGTGGCACAATGTACTCAGGTTGCAATATGCATTGCCTCATCTTGCTTGAACCATCGATCAACTACAAGGATGAGACCGACCCAACCTCGACCTTCCGTTTGTGCTCTACAAAGACCATGGGAGCCTCATCCACAATGCAAAACAACTCAAGGACATTAGAATTTTTGTCACTTTGTTTGGGAAGTCATGCGCAAGATGATTTTCAAGTCATCCAACATAATGGAGGGGAGAATCGCCTTGTCAACCACCCACCTATGAGTAGCTCCACATCCATTGCCACACCATGAATGGGTTTAGCTTTTAAGGCGACCACCTTGATCCTACCTAAGTCCACCAATGTTAGACCCATTCCTTTTTGCCTCCTCACCGAAGATGAAGTTATGAGTCGCACCTGTGTCCACCATCGCTTGCATGGCTTCACATTTACATATATGTCTACGTACATTAGTTCTCATTCAAGTGGCTTGGAGTGCGTTCCCAATCCTAATCCTTAGCCCCACATCTTCCTCTCTGACTTGGATAGAGTTCAAGGGCTTCCCTTTGTGGACACTACCTAGCCCTCTGATTGCCATCACAAATGAAGCAACTTGAACTCTTCCCCTAGCTCTTGTGCCTACCCCTTCATAGAATTAAGGACTTATCGAACCCAAACATAACTCCATATTCCCTTCATCCTCTTTTTCATTTGGCTTTGCTACAAGAATCATGAGGGTCTGTCTGTTGGAGCACTCCCTAGCTAGATGAGGCCCATTGTAAACGAAGCATTTTATCTCTTGTGGCTTGGACAATGTCCCATTTGTCATTGCCACTTAGTGGCTTGCAAGATCCATCATTGTGGTCAAGTCTTGCTTGTCATGACCATCCCGAGGAGATCTTGACTTTCACAAGTCACTCCTTGTGATCTCTATCAATAATTCTGCTACTTGGCTGTCATAAGGTCATGCACGCCCTGTCGTTGCAATTCCTGCCAAGCCAAATGTTGTAGTCCAAAGAAACTGAAGAGTAGTTACTTTTTGGGCATGTCAGGAGTATTTAGCGTAAGAATTGAGAATTCCTTGACATACTCGCAAATGGAACCTGTATGCTTCAACTGCTTCAAATTCCACCACACCAAATACAAAACATTCTCGAGATAGAATTGCTTCTTAACCTTCCTTTTGAAGTCCTCCCAAGGATCAATAGTACATATACGTCACTCCATGTCTACATGATACCCCCACCACAGTAGAGTTGCTATGTCAATGGGGTACATCATCACAATCCACACCAACGAACGAACTCAAAATATTGCTCCAACTGCCATAGCAGGTTGTCCAGTTCCCTAGCATCCCTAGATCCATTAAACATCCTAGGGGAAGCATCCATCCTAGGGTTAGGGATCCATACCTTAGATGCATCCCCTATAGCCATAATCACGTTGCATAACCCTTTTCCATAGGGCCCAATCACCCCACATCTGCTCGATTTGTTCTCATAGCATGGTGAAGATCTTCAGCACCATAGCCTAGAAGGCTTCCCTCTCTCAATGTTGAGTGTCAACCAGCTTGTTAAAGACACCCAACATCTCCCCTTTAGGTTCCTTGAGCCTTCTCTCGAGGCCTTCCATGTCACCGCCCCTCAACTCAAAACCATTCTTGCCCAGCACCCACGATAATATCCAACTGTGCAAGTCATGTCTCCATAGCCACCATCACATCACGGGACTTCTCCGTCCTATGCATGTTGCAACCACCACCATCATTCCCACGAACCACTTTGTTGTTCGGTTACCATAGACAGCATCGTCTCTCTTATCCCACAAGCAGTCATGAACCCCTTCATAACCTTGCTTTATGCTACTTGTCATTGCATACGTGCTTCCCCAACCATGCTACATTCCACTCACAACCCCTTTGTGGGTGGATCAGCCAACCATCTAAGTATTCGCTACGTTAACTTGAGAAACAAGAGAGCACACGAGAGACTTGAAGGAAGAAGGCATGAATTGCCCTAGAACTCAAGAATGCTTATAGCTTTTGAGATCCTCCCAAATGAAGACCCCTCCCCCATATAAAGGCTTGGGAACCTTCCAGCTACTTTACATCGATGGCTAGGACGAAGCCATGCGGCGATCACCCAACAGATAAGAATACTCTAGAAACTTCTAGAAAATTCTACATGACTCTCTTTACAAGAACCCACCGGAAAACGTTAGACACTTCCAGAGATCTTTGTACTAGCTGACATGCTTCTACCATTCTCCAAAATTCTCTATACTTCTTACACTTTATGTCCAAACCTTTTGATCTACAAGAAAAACCAAAATTGGCCAAGCCACTAGAATAGTCTCTTGGGAGGGTCCAGTACATAAATGTGGCTAACAAAAATACTAAAGCAGATAAGCCCTAAGGAGCCTTTTATAGTTGTCATAAGTTCAGCGGAGATCATTTCATTTTACAGAAAGAGAAGGCATCTCGTACTATTCTATTAGGCAAAGGACTTCTGAAAGAAGTTACTAAACTGCAATTACTCAGTGGTCATTTTTTCTATGTTTCTTGACAAAGAAGTTCCATTTTCTAATGGTGCCCTTATCAGAACAGGCTAACAAACAAATTAAAGCAGTCATGTGGAAGACGTCAGTACATTAAACATTCTCTGTCAAGATTCATCCAAATAACATCATGTCTTCTTTATCCATGATTTTAAAAACAATCCTGAAAAAGTAAAAAACGGTTTTTCTAACAGTTATGTCAGCATAAAATATTTAGTACCATCTCGTCTCTTTAGTTAGGAAATATACCATGTTCGCCTGAATTGCTGACATTTTAATTAGGGCAAGCACTCCATAAAGGTGGTTCGCACCTTCTATTGATCCTTACCATTCATCTGGTCGACCCCACCAAGGGTGAGTGTTGCACAAAATTCCACCAAGGAAAAGTCCTTGCTGTCCAAATTGACCTGCAAATAGATGGTTTAAAAGAAAATATAGGAAGTCAATATCTAGCAGCAAAAAGTCCACTCATCAGATGGCTGGAAATTCTCGATAGAGGATATTATGCACCCAGCACCCATATTCTTGGGACCCACCAGCAGATTAGTGAAAGATGGGCCCAAGCTATACAAAATGATTGGCCCAAATGAAACACTATAATTTGATCTAAAAATTTTATAATGCCCAAATTAACACATAGCATCACATAATTGAAAGGATACAATCAACAACTTGAGGATTCCCATCAGATATTACAACCTCAACGGCATCTGTATTTGCTGCAATAGTTAACCCAGCTAATCCATAACCTGATCCAAGTTCAAGGACTCTTTTTGACCTGGATGAAATTGAAAAGCACCACATTCAACAATTAAACATTGAATAGAATATATTAGCGATACAATACTCTCAAGGAAAAGCAGGAACCAAAGATAAAAGATAAAAGCACACTTTCAACATTCACCAACAGAAACATGTTCATCAAGACTGAAAACGATGAGTTTAAAATAAAATATAATATAATAAATAATAAACCTGAACATGTCTGCATGAGTCAAGCAAAAATAGGCAAGGACATCCTCTGATGGCCAACGACCTGCATGCCAAAAGAAAGTTATATTCAAAGAATATGTAATTCAGTTCTAAGTTTCACGAATGTCGTATAGTGCAAGGTAATTTACAACAAGGAATCTGCATATATATATATATATATATATAATATATATATATATATATATATATATATATATATATATATATAAACAAGGAATCATATGATCCTAAAGCAGAGGAAATGCACAGGATACTCAGGATTTCAATTTGTACAAGCTGGAGCTGCAGAACACATGGTTTAGTGATCCAACCTTCTGTTGTAATTGCAACTTGGGTTCCTATCAACCCAAACCCAATTGACCCAACCTGATTAAGGTTGGGCCAGGTCTTCAAGGTCCTTGGTTGGGTTCAGGTTGGAAAATGCCAAACCGATTTGAGTACAGGTTGGATTCAGGTTGAGAAACTTCAGGTCGGGTTAGGTCAGCTGGAAATAATCACATGTACGTGGATCAGGTTGAGGTCTGGTTGGGTCGGGTTGGGTTGAGCACAGAGGACATTGGGTTGGGCACCTCAGGCTGGAATTCGGGTTGGGTCAGGTTGCGGTTTGGGTCTTCTCGAGGTCAAGTCGTGCTCAGCTTGACGCTCGACCTGACCAAACCAGGCCAAGTTGTGCCCCAAGTTGCAACTCACCATGGATGGATTATATGGAGAAAATTTCCTCAATTGGACAATCCTAACCTAAACTAGCATCCTGCAAATAGATGGTTAATAGGAGATGCAACAATAGTTCACAATCAACTAGAAACAGCCCAAGGTCGGTGCCAAGGAACTTCTGATGTAGCCTTGGTAGGAGACTTTTCAGGGCATGGTCTATCCTCAATGGGACCCAAAGACCAATGGTCTAAATCACTGTACCATGGATACCGCTTCTACAAACTGAAAACCTTACCATACTAAGCATATCCTTTGGGCGAGCATCCTATAATTACTCATAGCAGTTCATGATGCATGGGCATCTTGGTGTGATTCTGTTAATGCACCGTATCTCAACACTGGGGTGGAGTGGCCTACGAGGTCGAGGTGGGGTATGTGAGATACAAAATGGCCACAAGGTAGGGCCCACTGTGAGACCGTGCGATTCAGGGACCCGTGCAAAGTAGGGGTTGCCCACAGGGAGGTCTTGCTTGGGTTTGTCTAAGAGGGCCTGCATATAGGGATAAATCGGTCCTTCCCCATCAGCCTGGAGCTTTTTTTAGCTCTGGAGCTTTTGGTGCGCCGGTCGGTTGTCCGCAATCAAAAATGATATTAGAGCGGGACCCCAGTGTTTGAGTCTCTTCACCTGTGTGGGTGGATGATGCAAAGGCATCTTGGTGTGATTCCAAGGATGCACCGTATTTCCATGCCGGGGTGGGTTGGCCACCCGCATCTTGGTATGATTCCAAAGATGCACCGTATCTCCACGCTGGGGTGAGGTGGCCCACAAGGTAGGGTTTGTGAGATGCAAAATTGCCACGAGGTGGGGCCCACTACGGGACCGTGCAACTTGGGAACCCATGCGAAAGGATAAACCAGTCCTTTCCCGTCGGCTCTGGAGCTCTTCTTTTTTTTTCTAGCTATGGAGCTTTTGGTGCACTGGTCGGTTATTTGCTATCAGTTTAGGGTAAAGCCAAAGACATCTGAAATGATGGTATTATGCAACTTGCAGGAATGGCATCTATTCCAACAGAGGTGATTGAATGTCGCCATAAACTAGCCAAACATACTGTTTGAAAAGTGTGATCTCAAAGCAAGAACAACACATTTATTACAAGATTCTAGCAACCATACAACATACTCTAAGTGAATCTCCTACATAAATTTCATATCATTCATATCATCCATCTCAACTTGGCATGGTACTAAAAGAATAAAGGGACCTAGAGCTTGGAAGCAATAATAACAGTATAAGCAGCCTTCACATATTGCGTAAACACAATACAAAAATCTTCCATGAGTATTACTTACAAACAAGCCCTGTGTTGTCAATGTCATATATGCTACAAATCTCAAAATCATTGAGGTTGACATGGTTCTCTCCTCTTTGGCTGCAAAGAAATACCATTGTAATTAGAAACTAATTGCAAGCAAAATATGTTCAGTTACTGTCTATACTAGACATTAAGTTGTAACTTGTAAGTAGGCATTTTTTGCGTACAATGTTTACTTTTCACAGGGATCACTTACCTAACCAAAGTACCGTTATGAATTAGTAATTGACACACTTGTAACCATAATAAACAAACTGCTATGTTGGTACTAAGAGAAATATTCATGAACCTTATCCAAGAAGTTAAACATGCACATAACCATCATCATCCTCGCCACCATCATCATCATCCTCACCAACACCATCAGCATAATTGCATTTCATCATCTTAGCCCTTCCAGCAATTTGGGATTCGCTTTTATATTGTACATATGCAGAAGTTTTAAATTTGACTACCCACCAACACCAGACGTGAACCTTCCTCTTTAACTAGGCTATTGAAACCGACCCTGCAGAGGCCCAAATTGACACTGCTCACATGCCAACATAGTCCCACCCAGCACTGACTACTGGCCAAACTATTACAGCCACACCCAAGGGCGAGTGAGCAAACTAGGGGCATGGAGGGGTAGCTGTAAGGTAAACTGTTAAGCAAGCACCCATCACATGAAAGGTCATGCACAAGTGGTTGGTTTACACAAAGTAGTGGGGAAACCACCAATGCATGATTACCAACACCATTCACATGCCAACAAGGTAGCACCCCACTCTGCACTTTAGTGTAATTACTGAATGCTACCACAAAAGGAAATTTTGAGAACAGTTGATGCTCATGCCGGAAAGCACGCAATGCTAGACTAGCCCTTAATCAACTCAATTAAAAAAACAGTGGAATCAACCATTGACTCACTAAGTTTGTGGAATCAACCATTGACTCACTAAGTTTCTAATAAATACTTGAAACAAAAGATATTTTGAGACCACACATGGTCCTGATCAATGTTTCAAATATCTGCGATATGATCGATAATATCGTCGACATTATCAATATTGCCAGGTTAGCAACACCGAAACTGCAAGCATTTCAAAATTTTCCAAATATCACCAATATTTTCGATAATATTTGGTGATATTATCAATACGAACGATATTTTGAAAAGAATCTCTTAGGGCCTATTTGGGTTCATGGAAAGAAAAGGAAAGTAAACATCGTTTACCATGAAACTCACTTTTTGTTGTTTGTCAAGCCTTTCTTTGTGGTAATTTGCAAGAAACACCATTTTTCACTTTCTATGTTTGAAAATAAACGAACTTATGTCCCCACTTCCACCCCTAAGAAAGGCATTTTCCCATGATAGAAGGAAAACGCGTTTCTCAAGGGTTAAGCCTAAATGTGCCACCATTGATGGAGACATCCCGCGCACACGCACGCCCCCTCCACGCACATACGCAAGGAGAAGGAGGGCCCCACCATCGATCTGAATCAAGGACGACGTCCAGGGAGGACCTCCTAGTTAGAGAACTGCATTTTGGTTCATTGGAGTGGGCCAGATAGTCATGTAAATCCCACCATGGGCTCTCATGATCATGGCCCACTATTCTAATTAATCTAGTACTTTGGGTTTTGCTTATTATTGTTATTAGGAATATCATGGACGGTTTAGATTGCTTTGATTAGTTGTTATTTTCTATTACTTCGTCTCCAAGTAATAGGATGTGCACATGGCGCGAGTTTTAGGGTAAAGGGTTTTATTATAAATAGGCACCCCTTGTGGTCTTTTTTGCTCATTTGAAGATTAATAAAATTTCTGCGTTTTTCTGCTGCTCTAAATTTCTTAGTTATGGAGATCTAATTGGTGTAAAACCCTCCCTTCCTCGAAGGGCTGACTACTGTGGTGCGAAGCCACACCTATCCCGATTCGCCCCCACCTTCTACCATCTATATTTCTCTTCTCCTGCAATCGTTTACGCTTCAAATCCATCCTCTATTGCAGTCATTTTCCCCTCTACAGCAAATTTCTAGAATTTGACCCTGAAGAATGGCTGAAACTTCGGCGGAGCACCACGCACAAACCGGGCATCGGATCAGGCTGAAATTTGGAAGTTTTGTGGCCCACCCCTGGCCGACCAGGGCCAAGCTGACCGTTTCTGATTTGTGGGCCCCACACACATGTGGAACACCTCCAACGCACGTGCGTCTGGGCCTTCACTATTGTCCACGCGTGTGACGCGTCTCTGGTTCGTCTCGCTCCTCTCTTTCACCCCTCTTTCATCCCAAATCCCTAACCCTAACCCTAAATTACTCAAATCCTCAATTTTATGCCCTTTCTTCAACTTTAAGGTTCCCCGAATTGAAATCTGTGAATCCCTTGGATTGGGGAATTGTTTCTGTGCATGTGTGGATGAATTTACCCTCCTTTGATTATTGTTTGGTCTATAATTTTGATTGATCCAGCCCTAGCATGTGTAGGCCTAGATCCGCATAAGATTCTCCTTGATTGAATGCTTGAACTTTTGTGTGGGATGTGGAATTTTGTGTAATTGTTTCTGAACTAACGTGATCTAAAGCCTGACCATCTTGCACATCATATTTGAATTTCATGTCCTACACCAATCATCCATCTTCAATTGCCTCACATGTTCCACACATGCCAAATGAGACATTGTCCATCGTTGGTTATGCCCACACGTGCCACTATACCTCATGTGCCACCCATTATTCAGAGTATCCCCGATATTATCCGTATCTCCAGCTCGGCGATACCGATAAACTGGCAGAGATACCAATAATACTAGTAGTATCAGAAATTCCAAGTATCGACGATATATCGCTAAGTATTGCCAATGTATCTCCAATATTTTTTACTATGTAAATTCCAGGTGTCGCTTGTATTGCCAATATTTTTGACTGCATAAATTCCAGGTATTGCTTCTATCGGCGATATTTCAATAATATCACCAATGTATCGATATTGCCAAAATTTTGTTTACTAAAAAATTTCATTTCAATTTTTTTATGGGCGCATGGTTGTATGATGAAATGCATGTTTATATGTGTGTATATGTATGCATGCACGGATGGATGGATAGATCATGAATGGTACCTACATTTGTATTATATAGATCATGAATGGATGCATGTTTGAGTTCATTGACTTTTACATGTCCTAGTTATTATATGGTACCTGCATTTGTATTATATAAACTCATTTTTGTTACTGTTAGACTGATTTGTTATGATAGCACATGCTTTTAGGCTGCCATTAAATGGAAACTTATTATGTATGCATTCTTTTTGCAATTTTTAAATTCCTAAATATGCAAATATATATATATAGCATCTCATAAAGTTTTACTAAAAAATTCCATTGTTTTCCCCATGTTTCCCCGCATTTCCAATTATTAGCGATAACAATATTGTTTCAGTATCCTCAGCCAATGAAATTTGTAGCGATACCGATAACTCGAACATTGGTGCCACCATCCATCTTCTCTTGCACCCCACGTGTAAAGCGTCCCACATGTGCTAATGTGCCACCTGTGTCACCATCCATCTCTTGTGCCCCACATGTGCTAGTGTGCCACATGTACCACTATTCATCTTATCTTGCGCGTTACATGTGCAAAGCACTCCACATGACAATGTGCCACATGTGTCACATGTGCTATCATCTATCTTCAATCACTTTAAATATGGCCAATGTGCCAATGGTGCCATTATGCACAAGTGCAACCATCTAGCTTCAAGTGCCCACATGCCAAATGTGCCAATGCATGTCTCATGCCACATGTGCCACCGTATAGCTTCAAGCACCTCATATGTACCACGTGCCACATATTGGCTTCAAGTGCGCACATATGCTACGCATGCCACATGTGCCACTATCCATCTTCAAGCATCCCATATGTTCTATATATGCTAATCTGGCCCATGCTAGTGACTACCTACAATTTTTGTTTAAGAAAAAAAAAAATTGCCAAATAACAAATGTGGAAATATATACTAAATTTTTAGGAAAATCTTGTTGAAAAACAAACAAGGAAAATAATGTTTCCTTTCTCATAGTTTCCTGAAAAGAAGGATTCCCAAGAAACATTATTTCCTTTCCTATGTTTTCGAGTCAATCCAAGCGGGCCCTTATAAAAGTTCCCTGAAATCAGCGAAACTATCAATAATATCGCCGATACTAGGAAAACATCTGTAAATAGGTGTAAATCCACAGAGAAATGAGAAAAAAAAAAAAAAATCAGAAACCCAATAAAACTCCCTTTTTTAGGTGATTTCAATCAATCTTGATTTGTGTTAAATTAAAGTTTGGATTTGTGGGAGAAATCTTGATTCGAAGTTTAGATGGGTTGGAAGCTGACAAAAAATCCATAGAAACTTCTTGTTCTTCTTTTTTCAAATGTTAGCATGGATTGCAATGGAAATTCATGTCTATGCATGATTCTCATGCATTTACATGGATTTGTGGCAAAAAGATTAACATTTTTAAGTGGAAAACGGGGGAAATTGTAGAAATCCTAATTTCTCCATTTTTATATTTGAAAATGTTTTTACTGTTAATTAATGTGGAAATTTTATATAATAATGAGTATTGGCAGATTTATTAATTGACTATAAATTTTATATATTTATTTTATACTCTCTTTTTTTCACAACATTTGGTTTAGGCCCCTATAAAATAGAAATTTATTATATAGTTGTTTTTTTACAATATTTTAGTTCCTACATGATAAACATGTGTCTTTTAACATCTCATTAAGTTTCACTAAATAATTCCAACTTTTTCCCTACATCTCCCCAATGTTTCCCTCAGAAGATGATATTTTTCTGAGTTATCGGCAAATACCAAATACATGTTTCTATATCCCCGGTCATCGATACCCCTAAAGACACCAATACTCTAAACACTAGTCTTGATTAACTCAATTAAGTACCAAGGTTTGAAACATTGCTCTAAAGGATGAGGCACTCGAGGAAAAACAGAAAGCTTGACCAATTAAGAACCATGTAAAGACTCTTCAAAAGAAATTTCCGATAATGTAAAAAACAATTGATAGCCCAGATACTTCTGTATATTTGAAGAGGATATGAGGTAAATTATAAATAAATAAAACATTGCGAGAAGCAAATATAGCAGAAATAAAAACATGTACGCTATCTTATTCTATCCCACAAACTGGAAGTTATTATAAATTTATAATCATAGCCTTGTCCCAACTATTTGGGGTCAGCTTTACCAATCCCATTTCTTCAATCAATCCTATCTGAAGGCCATATCCTCGTTCATGTCCCTTCTCACCATCCCGATCCAAGTCCTTTCAGGTCTTCCTCTCATCCTCTTTTCAGGCCCTTCAACCCCAATCAATGTTCCCTTCCTCCCGTAGCGTATTTCTAGAATTATTCTACATGACAAAGACACAAGAAAATCCAAGAATAATAAATGTCAAACTTACATCAAAACAAGTCTTGTAGTCCTGCCCATTGGTAACATATAGCACATACAAGCATCTCTATGACCATCCAAATCTTTTACTTTCAGCGAAGTTTCTTCTATTGCAGGCCCATTTAGGACATGGCATGGAATTAGGTTAAAGCCACATGCTGCCTTCCGAGAAATTGACTTTATATCCATTTGAGATGTACGATCTGCAAAGCATCTCATATCAATATCAGGATGAGTGCCACCTATTTAATTGTAAAGCTGAAGCATGCAGTAGCTTGCAATTAAGAAAAAGCAGATAAAACGAGACACTGTTTAACAAATAACATGGCAAATTAGATTTAAATATGAAAGAATTTCCATGATGACTGTGATATAGAGATTAGTTGACCAGATGAGCATTCCTGAATACAAACACTTAAACAAGCATGCTCTTACGGATTTAGTTTATAGACAATTATATGGTCCTCAACCCAAGGATATGTAGAGTATATTTAGGTCCATTGTTTATACAAGTCGACCCATGGTTCAAGGTTTGCAGGTTCAGAACCTCTCAAATAGTGGATCCCGTGACTCCCACAGCAATTCATTAAGCCCACCACCCCATGTAGCCCTGAGCATGGTTGTTGAAACCCTCCAAAATCACAAGTTGGGTCTTACATTGGTTGCCCTGAAGGAATCTCTCATCACAATTAAAAAGTAACCCCCTTATCCCTTCTACCATCTCAACAGGCAAGACCCTCTTGCTGGGCAGAGGAACCTCTGTGACTGGCAACTTCACAATCAGTCTAGGATGGACCCTTACCATACACACTCACTGTACAGCCTCCTCTTAAAGTCTGCCCAATTCCAAAGATTGGATCAAAGATGTGGGATGCAAGATCTGGATTTCTACACGAATCGCATCTTTCAAGCCCAATGCGAAGAGGTTTGGGAAACCTTGTAGTATGAATGGCATACCGCTCGAGATGTTTTGCCATTCGAGTATAGATACTTTTTGAAAGATCATTCAAGTATAGATACTGTTTGACACAACATGGAAAGGGCTCCTCCAGTGTCTACATTTTCAGGGGACCCAAATCAGGTGCACAATGCCCGTGAGAACTCAGACCGATCATCACCCAAGTAGTCCAGTCCATCCACTAAAACTATGAAATTGTATCACCCATAACTCAGAAGATGCACTTGCACCAACAAAATCATCTGATCATCAAGAATCTTGTTGATTCTTTTTTGAGTTGTTTTGCCTTCAAAATCTTCCTTCAAATTCAAAAATTATATATTGATCAACCAAACTTGTACAACCAGGTCCTTTCCAAGATTTGCATATGAAGTCCAAAATGGACATTGAACTAGGCCATGGCTTTATGTTAGATTGACTGTCAGCTTACTATAGACCCACCACCTTGGAAACCCATGTGAGGGCAACCATCACTTGTGTTTGTATTTGGCTCATCTCCCTCAATGGATTGATGATCATCACTTGATCATGGACATAAATGCTTTCGGATGGACTTTTCAATACCGCTTCTCCAGTTTGTGGTACCATCAACAAAAGTGGAAGACAGCTTTGATACCAATTGATAGAACCCTAGGCCATATCAAAAAAAAAAAAGGGCCAAAACTCTTATTATTTTTCTTGTTGATTATAGGTCATAAGACATCTATGCTCTATAACAAAAATATGCTAACCATTGCTAACCCTAATTGAAGACTTAACCACACTAAAACCAAAGCCTAACCACAAAAGTACTCCTAATGAAGCCAACTCACACAATCCATGAGTAAACATGTCCAGAAAATGTATGTAACGGAATTTATATGCATCACCCAAGCGGGCCAACCTATGGTCAGTTGATCATTGAGCATTGGATGGGAGGGACACCATGGGATGCACTTCACGTCAATATCACCATTCCCAGGTGATCATAGCCATACACATGAGGGCCTGCAAAAAGGACGGTTAAGATCATTTAAACATTACCATCCATTCCGCATGCCCTTAATATTACAGTTCTGATTATCCAATCATGGTCATTTTTGTGCCATCTGCAACCTACAGTCGATTCCTCATATCCAATGGTCATTGTTGATCATAGGTGAACACACATGGGCCCCACAAAAGGAACTCACACCATAATAAGTACAAAGAACTGGGATTCTACCACAGCTCCCTAACCATATCGAGATTGTTTTTGTTTCAAATCCATCTTAAAACGAATGTAATCACTTTGGAGCTATCCTCCACACAACCCAACATTGAAATTCCACTTTACTGAAACTAAAATATCACAATATGAACTGTTAGCATCCAAAAGCTGAAAGACTCGTCAAAAGCCTGAAATGGAATCGATAGAATCGAATATTGAGAATTGCAGGGAGAGGGAGTACCTGATCGGGAAGAAGAAAGACGAGGAGAGATGAATGCCCGGCGGAGGATGGCCCACCTCAGAGACGCTGTGGATGGCCCAACGGGAGCTGTATTTTCCATGTTTGCTGTTTTTCGGGCGGTACGGCAAGTGTTTTGCAGTGCTTTGATCTTCCGTGGGGTTGAGGAATGCTTGTAAGTGCCCGCACGTGGATCAGAGGCACACGCGTGTGATACAAGTGCCGCTCATCAGGCCATTCCCACCGATGTCTTGTCTCAGAGATCGAACCGAACCGAACCGATCATGCAAGTGGACACATATTCAAATTTCAAATTATACGAAAGGCTAATTGGACGCGAATTTCCTACAACCGTGTAACCAAATGCTCTGCAGGGCCCCACCATGCCATCCACGTCGTTATATCTACTCCGTCCATCCGTCGTTCCAGCTCATGTTAAGGACATGATCCGAAAATGAGGCAGATCTAAAACTCAAGTGGGCCATTCCACAAATAGTGGGGATGAAAATGCCCACCATGAAACCTTCTTGGGCCCAGAGCTCATCCAATCCATTCATAAGGTGATTCCCGCTGGGATGAAGGGAAAATACAAATATCAGCTTAATCCAAAACTCATGTGAGCCCAAGAAGGTTGGGGCAGTGGCATTGAAACTGCTTTATTTTTTTAGCTCACGTGTTAGAGGTATTTATTTTGATCGAGGGTAGCTTGTCAGCGAGGATTGGAGGGTATTCAAAATCTATAATAGGTTTGTTACAATCATTATACCAAGTATCACTTATGTGCACCAATTGGGATATTAAAGTTGATTTAGTAATTAAATTCAAACTCTTATAAACAAACTAAAATATTTCAATGCATAGATATTTTTGAACTATACGGATTTCTAATACAAGTATTTGAAATACAATTTATTCCCAATCACCTTCATTCAGAATGCTAGTATTTGAAATACAAGCTTCCAATGACACCACATGTATTTATTTGAATTGGATTTCCATGTGTAAGGAGATTATCGTATCCTTTCGTTATATTGTTCCACTGTATATTTGTTGTACTGTCGAATATAATCTGTATTTCTCATCTTTGAATAAAAGATGCAGCAGTTTCCTCTGCATTTATCCACCAAAGCAGGATACAATATACCTGAATAGCATTGATCATTCTTTTTTATTCAAACGATCATCCATCTCAATTGAAAAGGCAAATATATTTTCAGGAAAAACCCTAAATTTCATTTCCTCAATGACATTGATCATTCTTCTGACGTTTTCTAATGTGGGATTCCACTATCTTTTCAAGATCTTTTTGTCATTTTTGTGAATCTGATCCAAGATTTCCTTCACCCATTATTATTATTTTTATTTTTTTTTTTTGTTCTCTTACTTTCAGTTCTCTAATTCTAAGTATCCTTTTTTATTAGATGATATATAAAGATCTTTTTATTTTCAGTACGTGTTTTTATTTTCATGTTTTCATTTCCATTAAAATTTAAAACAAGTAATTTGATGAGGGCCTCCATAAGGAGTGTAAGCTTAATTAAGATATCTAGCAGTTGAGTTAGCAAGATGCCAAAGGCACTATTGTTAATAACACCTACAAATACTCACGGGAAGAATTAAGGGCTGCCCATCTAAGATTCTCCATGTCTCTTTCCTAGTTGAGTTAGCCAGGATCCCTCAGTGTTCTGATGTTTTAAATTTTTACTAAATATTTAATTATGTAGGGTCCAATTTATAAGATCCATGTCCAAGTTGATCTCTACCAACACTAGCATGCTAGTTATCCAAAGCCAGCAAACTAACGAGTTCATTTGGGAGCTTGTATGTGAAACACATTGGAATTCTTTAATATATTTATAAGACCTTAAATTTGATTAATTAAATCGGCTTTAATATCCCAAACGTTGGCCAAAAATGAAGGAATCCCAAGCCTCAGGTGGGCCACAAACGCAAGTATCATGAACGAGCAACTCACAACTATCCATTTATATGGCCAATGTTTGAATAGTTCATATCGTTCTATTAATGTGATTTTAGTATTGGAACTGATTAACGGCCCAGCAACATATTTGTGACACCTGTGACCGTCCAGTCTTTGAAAAGAGAGTCAAAAGGACATTTCACCCCGATTACACCTGAATCACAGTAAAGACTTGATATTTCAACCTCGAAGTACACGCACCAAACAATGGATTTGGGGTAACCTCTATGACAGCTAAATAGAGTAAGAAAATCTTTCCCCTCTTAACTCACCTTTCTCATACAGTAGCTGCATGACAGAGGATTCTATGCTCTGGAACCTCCGCAGCATTGGCAGGCCACATACCAATGGGAGTAGTATCCTGAGTTGCTGTTTCCAAAACCATAGTTCTCTCGCACATCTCAGCTAAACAGTCACAGAAATAAAATTTATAGCCACGTTGCTAGAGAGTGACTGAAAGATTTCTCCTTATTTTTTCAATTAAAATGTATGGCTGTGTTAGAACGTTGATGAAAAATCGGACCAAACAATGACATCTCAGAATGGATACAGGACAGAAGTAGGACTAGCAAAACTCTTTGATGTGTTCAAGTCAAAGCTCTCCCACGGAAATAAAAAGAAAAAAAAAAAAAAAAAAAATACACTGCATATGACAGTGGGAAACTGACCCAATGTGTAGAACTAAGGTGTAGGGCTTCTATTCCTCTCATGAAACTCAATTAATCAAGTTTTAGGGGGGACGCATTTCTCATGTTACCAAAAACACAGCCCTAAACTCCACGAACGCAGGCTGCTAATCATTTCAACCGTTGATTCTAACAGTTGAATTCCTACATGTCTGCAAACCCACCAT
This sequence comes from Magnolia officinalis, assembly GCA_021015155.1. Classification (NCBI taxonomy): domain Eukaryota; kingdom Viridiplantae; phylum Streptophyta; class Magnoliopsida; order Magnoliales; family Magnoliaceae; genus Magnolia; species Magnolia officinalis. The sequence continues at coordinate 81,047,873 of JAJHSJ010000006.1, forward strand.
ATGAGCAGACCAGAGCGCAACCAGACTAATAGCCCAACCCTCATGTACATGGGCCAGACAAGTTCACATCTCCTTTCCTAATCAAGCATATATTTTAAAGTGAACAGAAAGAAAGCTAAAGAGAACCCAAAAAAAAAAAAAAAAACCAAACAAATGCATGCTTAGGTAAAAAGGATAATCATTTCAAGATTATCGATGACGGTGTGATCCCACATTCTCCCAACTCATCATTAGTGGTTCCACTATTTTGCCCATGCTGGACCTTTCAATGTAAAGTGGGCCACACCTTTCTACAGCCATTCCTGACACTAACTCAAACAGTCGTGTACTAAATATGAGGCAGAATCCCACTGACTACACTACACCAAGCACGCATTGATTAGAGACCATCCATTTCCCGTTTTACCACAAACAAAGCCATGGCAATCAGGCCTTAAGCTCTCCTATGTGGACTATCAAAATCGATACGAGGTGGAGGTCACCCATCTGACAAACTACAACTCATCCTTGGCTGAGTACACAGCATCTGCCTCGTCATTGGTAGCCTCATCAGCATCATCTCCCTTGGGAGCTGCTTCCTTGGCATCGGCCTCAACCTCTTCCTCTGCATCATCTTCCTCTTCCACGGCAGCATCCGGGCTGATGTGCAAACTTGCCTTGACTGAGCTATAGATACGAGAAGCAAAATCCTTGGGATCAGGAAGCATGAAACCGCTCTCCATCAGTGCCGTTTGGTAAATAAGATGAGCTGTCTGCTTCACACTCTCCTCCTGCAGCCCGATTTTGTCGCCATATGAATAGCCAAATTGCAAAAGGAGAAAAAGCACAATATGCATACACCAATAAGGAGCCAACTCATTGGTTTCACACGTGTCGCACGCTGATTGAGCCATCCATTTTCAAAGTGGTGCTTAAGATTGATCAATGGAAGTGTGATTTGGGCATGTGTTTTCACAAGTGGGAGCCATCTTTTGGTAAGATGAGTGGTGATCTGTGAGTCCCAATCATGGGGATGATACAAGCTTCAACAAATCCCACATATCAGATTATCCCTGTCCGAACAGTCAATTGCAACTACTGGTCACCAAAATGTGGACCATTGTACCATGTGTTGCCCCAACCAAATCCCTGAGAGGAAATCATGTGTGTGATGACGATCAGGACTGTTCATCCGGTGGGCCACCACATGGAGGGGGATATCCCTAAAGAAAGGGGATAAAAGAGCAGGTTAGCCATCTCATTAGGTGGCCCGCAAAAGAATGATTAGGTCAAAACAGAATATTGGTCCACATTCAACCAGAAAAACTCACAACCACTGGATGGTCAGAGTAAGTCCAATCACTGCAATGTTAAGCTTATAGCCCAACCACATGAGATGGTCCAACGGATACAGATGGACAAGTCCCAATCAACATGTTTGGGAAGTGTATGATGAAAAGAATGTGCTGTGTATCAACCCTGCACTTTATTCATGTGCAAGTGATGTGGCATTGGCAGCATAGATCCTAAGACATTCAAAGCATTCAGACTAAAACGTACCTGGGGGTCCTTAACGACTCTCTCACGAAGCTCCTTGATGATAGGATGCCTCGGGTTGATCTCGAGCACCCTCTTGCCTCGCATGTATGCCTGTTTGCTAGCATCGGACAGAGTCTGGGACTGCATGATTTTCTCCATGTTTGCGCTCCATCCGTACTTGGACGTCACCACCACACAGGGAGTGTTGTCCAAACGGTTGCTTATCTTCACGGAATCCACATTCTCACTGGCAAGAGCGTCTTTCCACCAGTTGGTTAGCTCCTTGAAGGACTCCTTAAGGTCCTTGTTCTTCGACTCCTTTCCAAGTTTCAGGCCCTCTTTTGACACATTCTGGAATTTCATGTCTTCGTAGTCCATCAAGTATTGCATCAAGTACTCATCCACTGGATCCGTGAAGAAAATAACCTGCAACAATATAGTGAAAAATAAACAATAAAGGTCTGTCTGATGTCAAGAAAGAAAACACAAATAGCAGCAGCTACAGCAAATAAAGAGATGAAAAGGGGCAATGGGTCTTTACTCTTACCCGGGTGGTAGACTCCCTGGAGTTTCAACACCGGGTCAAGGGTTCAAGTACCCACGGTGGTGAAATCCCACGGCGTGCGTGTGTGGGGTGTGTGTACGTGTGTAAAAAAAAAAAAAAAAAAAAAAAAAAAAAAAAAGATGAAAAGGGGCAAAGATGGCAGTTGGAGAGTTTTTAAGAGAACAGGTAATTCAGGTAAGCATTTGGAGTAAACCCCAAATCGACCTTTAGTTGAATCTGAAAGTGCTTAGACTGAGAGTCTGGAGGGAAGGTAAATAAAAATAAAAATAAAAACCCAAATGGATGGCTTGTCGGCTATCCAGCTTTCTGCCTTGAAAATAGTGTTTTGATTGTTTCTGCCAAGCCACATTTCCAAAGATGCTGTGATGCCACTTGAACCTTTCAAATCTTGGTATTGCTTCATTCATTTTAGCAAAACCAAGTCTTCCTTATGGTAGTCAAAAAGCAGCCTTTCATAAATCTGATACTTATGAAGGACAAGTATGCCAATCAAAGCCTTTTAAAATGAAGAATTTTTTTTTTCCATTGTCAAAATTGCAGGTCATCATTATTTGTGCAGAATGAGTGCTTCTTTTGTCATTTTTGGTAAAGATGAGTACAGACTGATCACATTGGGGTTTGAGCACAGAGTACTTCAACAATCGGAAGCATTTTTTTCATTGTTTAGACTTCCTTTAAAACACAGGTTAGGTTGTTCTTTTTTCTTTTCTTCTTTTCCAGTAAAAAACAAACTACAAGTTATTCAGTTCCCAGGGAAATTAACATCAGTATTTTAGACAAAATATTGGATCATTCTAAAAATTTAGAGCCATTTCTTACGCAAAAGGTCAGGCAGACAATGGGTTCACCTAATTTGCTCAAGAACGCGATATAAATTGGGTGTGTTCCATTGTGTGGCTAAAGCCCATGTCAGAATGTCAGCAATCTTGCAAAAGACTGATTGATCCAAAAATATGGAATTTCCTCAAAAGCATAGTTCTGAATCACACCACTAATACAAACTGCAAGCAACTAAATGAGTATAAAAGTGTAAAGTAATTGTAATCTAATTCAAACCTCATAGTTTTTCTTTGTGAGTCTTTCAAGGAATGGGGATTTTTCCAATTGCTCCTTGCTGGATCCCGTTAGGTAAAATATGTCCTTCTGCCCAGGTTTCATTCTTGAAATGTACTGATCCAACGACGTCAGCTTACCACCAGATTTGGTACTGAAAGATAACCAAAGGTGCCAAGTGAATCATCACTCTAGGGGGTGGGGGTGGGGGTGGGGGTGGGGGTGGGGGGGGACAAAGCAGATGTTACCTTTCAAATCTGAGAAGCTTTGCAAGACGATTTCTGTTACTAGCATCCTCTATGATGCCAAGTTTTATGGACTTGCCAAACTCATTCCAGAACTTCGCATATTGCCCCTTCTTCTCATCATCCTCGCTAGTTTTATCCACGTCTATGACACCATCCATAATTATTATTTGAGAGAGAGAGAGAGAGAGAGAGAAAAAAGGAATAAAGAAATCCAAGTAGTATTCCCCAGGAAAGAAAGACCATTTGGTAAGAAACACTGAGTACAAATATCTGCATACACTGGTCAGCAGTTATACCTGTCTTGTCTTTATCATCAGACTCATCAGGGTCCTCATCTGCAATGCGACGAATCATATCAAGTGCCTTGCGGATGAGTTTCTTCTTAATTGTCTTCAAACTGTTGTGTTGTTGAAGCATTTCTCGTGAGACGTTAAGAGGCAATGTGTCAGAATCAACAAGACCCTACATAAACCAGGAAAATATATGAGTTTATGGATCCAAAGCTCACTATCACTACTGAACCTAAGCCTGAAATGTGATGGAGCCCTGGTGAATATCTATAGGCTTAATTGCAAGTAATTATCCGAATCTGGTGAAAAGACGTCACTGAAAACCTGATTACCTTTAAAAAGCTCAGGTACTTGGGTAGAAGCTCATCAAATTCATCTGATATGAAGACCCGTCTAACATACAACTTCAAGTTGGACTTGTTGCTGTTGTAGTAACTTTCATAAAGATCTTGAGGAGCCTTAGGAGGCACAAAAAGAACAGCCTTGAACTCTACATCACCTTCGGCAGTAAAATGACTCCAAGCTAATGGCTTTTCATCGCTAAAATCCTGGTCAACAATTCAATAATAACCCTCATGAAGAAACCTTTTATCTGAAAGGCCCTTGAACAGAACCTAACAGTTCATAAACCTGCTAATGTTACCACAAGGCACAAACATGGATTAAAAAATTCACCTTTGCAAGAGAGTGGTAGAATTTGGTATATTCTTCATCAGTCACTTCCTTTGGACTGCGCAGCCATATGGCTTTCACATCATTCAAAAGTTCCCATTCATTAGTTGTTTCCTTCACTTTCTTTGTCTTTGGCTTTTTCTCAGTATCTTCCTCTTCCGTTTCTTCATCCTCTGAAGTGCTGCTTTCAGCTGTTAGCAATAGAAACAATTTGTGAATAGAAGAGAAACACGAGGCAACCATGAGAATGCCCGTGACAGACTTTTAGTATGGTTAACCCTTTCCAGCTTGGGAATCTCTTTTAATAAAGGTATTCGATAACAGTAACAGTGGTTGTACTATTATGATATGGTCCGTAACAGCCATTATGGCCAATTTATTTTTAAAAATATATAAATAACTGTATCAGCCCCGTAACAGGCTGTTACAGGCCATTTTTCCCATACTGGCCGTTATGGCCCCATAACAAGTAACGCTTCCCACCTAGTAACTGCTTTTAGTACCTTGCTTTTAATCCAGAAGTATTATAATACAAGGACTCAGAAAATCAATCTACAAAGAGCATTGGTTGCTAGGAAGTCTGCTTTGCAACTAAATGCCATTGTTGTGAACCCTATATTGGTTGATATTTCATGTTTTTAAGGTAACAGTTGACCACCTAGTTGAACCAAGCTTCTAGTAAGCAAGAGCATTTTGGTGGCCATTTTGGCTCAAACCAGTCTAGCCATCAGGTCCCGTCTAGTCCAGGTCTTAAAAACAAGCAGAAATAGTATTATGACCAAGAATTTACAACCAGTAAATGGAGTCATTATAAACCTTACATGTTTCCCCTTCTTCCCCAGATTCATCTTCTTCTGCAGGAACCTCTACATCCACCTCATTGGTTGCCCAAAGATATATGGGGAAGCTGATAAATTCAGAATACTTTTTCACCAACTCCTGCAATCAAAGGGATTGTTTTTAAAATTAACAAAAAAACGAAACTTGGAGCACTAAATAGATCTCAGCATTATTCCACGACTTGCAGGTCAGATAAAACATCATAAATAAGAGAACAATATTTTTATTTTTTTTTAAGGGTAAAATAGAATGATACCCAAACACTCAAGACATGAAATTTGCCAGTGTAGATATGAAGGAACTTCATTCATTGTAAAGTTGCAAGGGATATGCTGAAGTAAGTACTTTGAATCTTTTTGGATTGCCATGGATTCTTAATGTATGATTTGACAGCAGGGTAGGGAAAAGGGTCATTCACCAATCGTCGCTCAATCTTGTGGGATATGGTGCCGTTTGCAGTGCTATGGTAGGGCCATTTGCAAAAAAAGGAATGCCCATATCTTTTAAGCAAGAGAAGCTAAGGCAGAGCTTATTCCTAGAATGAGCCTTTTTATGGTGGTGGGGATGGGCTTCAAATCTCCCAGAATTCAGAGGCATCTCAATCCCTGATTCCAATGTTAACTGGAAGGATCAGTGCCTTTCGCATGTCTTGAAGCATTGAGGATGTGGTCCCCGGTGCTTCTTGGGTTGAGTGAATGTCATTGCTGTTTTTCAGGTGGGTCTTGTATAGTTTTCATCACTTTTCTTTTCCTTTTTTCTTTGTGCATCACCCCAGGTTCGCTATACACGGGGCAACCTCTGCACCTCTTAATTTTGCATATCTTTTTCCTGGTTATTAAAAAAGTTTTATATAGCATAAGAAATTTATATGAGTATATGAGATGATTCCTTTTTCAGGATATGAAAGGCAAAATGACATAGAAACAGTAGTAACAGTAAGAAAAATATATGAAATTACAAGCAAAAGCCTTACTCCCATATAAGAGATGCCACCTCAAAATGTCAATGGTTAGATGCCACATTACAATATATTTCCACGCAAAACTTATAGCCGACTCGTTTCACCTCTTACATTGCACGAATATTAACTTTTGGTGGAAAACATGGGGAAGCAATAGCCAATATAGTGTGGGTTGCAATTTTTGGGCCACCCCAAATGCCTCGCCTTTGTGAACATTGGTGGCCTTGAAACACTTCCCCATGAAATATGGTCCAACTGTATTCTCCAACACACCCATAGTCACAAGTTTCACATTTCCAATTTAGTGGAATGCATTAAGAGGTAGATCCTTGAGAGAGAGAGAGAGGAGAGAGAGAGAGAGAGAGAGAGAGAGAATGTCTCCTAACTCCTCTCTTTTTTTTTTCTTTATAAAAAGGGTACTACATTGATTTCTCATCCCGAATCAACAATTTTCATTTCCGCTACCCACTCAAGTTGACATTTAATATCAAGGCTTAGCCAATCTCCTGAGAGTGATTAGCATATGTGACTTGTACAACAGGAGTAATGGAATATAATATAGCACGATGAAGCCATCTCACAGGAGAATGCAAAAACATGTAGAGGAGAAACACCAGTCAAGAATGAGAGTAAGGACATCCATAAAATCAAAATCTCCACTTAGAGATGATGGGGCATATTTAAGATTTGAAGGATGAAGTATCCTGAGGCACGGAGATAGGAAGAAAAAAAAAGGAGGGAAAAAGCTATGAGGTATGAGATGCTCGTTACACTCCTCTAGCCAAGCAAGCAATCTGTTTGCCTATTTGCATGCCAATAGGTTGAATGATGAGTTGGGTCCTTCCTCATGCCTCAGTGGTAGACTCAGAAGAGTTTCAACATGGGGTCATGGGTTTGAGTACCCATTGTGGTGAAAAACCAGTGGTGTGACTTGTGAGTGCATGGGGGTGTGTAGGGGTGTGAGTGTGTATGTATAAAAAAAAAAAAAAAAAAAAAAAAAATGCTGAATGATGAGCTTCTTTGCTGGAGAACAGAAAGTGTAATATGGAGAAACTAAGGTCGAGAATGAGGGCAAGTGACACATATAATCAAACTCTTGACTTAGACAATATAGGACATATATAGGATGTGAAGGATTTTGAGGTACAATGATGAAAGCGACCAAAAAAGATTATGAGTATGCGATATGCTCATCGTACTCCTCTCGCTCGACTATGTCAGACTACAACTATTGGAGTTGGATCCTCAGTAGTTTTTTTTTAGTTTTTTTTTTTTTTTTTTTTTTTGCTTTATTAAAGTAAAAATGTATGCTATATAAATCACGAAAAGAAACTCTAAAAGGCATCCTAACAAACAAACACTCTATTATCAAATCATAAAAAGACATCTCTAGTTTATCACTTCCTATTACAAGGTTCCCAAGATATGGATTAAGAAAATGATCTATCCAAACATGATAAGCACGCAAAGCACCAAAATTCCCTATTTAAAATTGGATTCTATTCTTCGTAACCTAGTCCAACTCATATCCCATCAAACCTTGGCATTTCCATCTTAATTAGATTGGCAGCCGAATGGTCAGCTATGATTCGAACACCGCCCCTCAGGTTGAAACATTGCAAACTCGATCACTAGTGATCCTTTCATACATCTACATTTTCTTCATCAGTTGTAATGCTCCATCCCTCCACAGTAAACTTCCTGAAATATAGACTAGGGTTTTCGACTACATTGAGGAAAGTGCCTGTTTGATTTTCCATGATACATGTAAATCCCTGGTAAACAAGTAATTATTACTTTTTCACCTGGTTCGAAAATGGGTGAGTAATTACACCATGAAAATCGGTCCAAAAGTGTTTACTATCTGTGGGTGCCACCATAATGCATATGATATATCCACGCCGTCCATCTGTTTTATCAGAACATTTTGGGGCATGAACCGAAAAATGAGGCAAATCCAACGCTCAAATGGCCCACACAAAAGGTAACGGTGGCCTTAATTCGTCCACCGTTGAAAGTTGTTTACTTTACTGGGCCCACAATGAGGTTTATTCATCATCTAACCAGTTCATAGGGTCACATAGACATGGATAAGGGAAAAACACAAATATCAGCTTGATCCAAAACTTCTATGGGCCCCAAGAAGTTCTTAATGGCAGGCATTCGATTCCCATTGTTTCCTATGGTGTGGTCCACTTGAGCTTTGGATCTGCCTCATTTTTGGGCTCATGACGTAAATTCAGCTGGCGTTACAAATGGGCAGTATGCATAAGCCACATACATAATGGTAGGCCCCACATTTATGTTGCAAATTTCTCAATTTTAGTGTTAAAAAAGTAAGTTGTCATTGTCTGCATTGGAAAAGATGCAATAATTACCTAGGTAAATATTTATTACCCATTTACCAAGTAATTACAGTTGAGCCAAAAAATCAAACAGGCCCTAATGATTTTGCTACCTCTAGGATTTCAAACGGTGGTTTGATCTAACATGTCCAGGATTGAGCAATTTCCACTGCGCTTGCTTTTCTTTCCATTACAATGTTCCTCCTGGTCATGTTACCTGTCCAAATATGTTCCTCTCAGTCATGGAACCTCTAGGATTTCAAACAGTGGTAATGATTTTGCTACCTCTAGGATTTCAAACAGTGGTAATGATTTTGCTACCTCTAGGATTTCAAACAGTGGTTTGATCTAACACGTCCAGGATTGAGCAATTTTCGCCGTGCTCGCTTTTCTTTCCATTACAATGTTCCTCCTGGTCATGTTACCTGTCCTCTTATGTTCCTCTTGGTCATGGAACCTATCATCTTCTTCTTCTTTTTTTTCTTTCCTTTTTTTAAAGGCACACCTGTCTTCATATTACCAATGTAAAGAGGTCAACCAGTGAGTATGCATTCAGTGTTAGTTCAACATTAGTTGCATGGTGTAGCATCAAAAACACCTAGTCGTTGCACTATCATCTTTCTTCAGCTGAGAACATGAGTGGTTAAATGGGAAGCCAAGAATATTCCTAGCAAATGGATATAAGTGTTCTAATGAAGATGGTCAGGTGCCCAAGGTGTTCAGAGAATCTAGTGACTGACAGCATTATAAACTAAATAATAAATTCCAATGAAGAACAATTAATCAAATGTTTGCAATACTCACTTTTAATTTTGCTTCCTCCAAATATTCACTAGCTTCTTCTCTAAGATGCAGCCTGATTTCCGTGCCACGCCCAAGAGGTTCATTCCATGTATCTTCAGAAATCGCAAAGGCTCCATCAGCCTTGGACTCCCAAACATACCTAAAAAGAGCCACGAAGAGACGTCAAAACAATTGCTATCGGAACAAAAAACATGAACACTTAAATAGATTTCACTGCTTACTGTTTGTCATCATTGTGTTTGCTAATGACTTCAACATAGTCGGCAACCAGGTATACGGAGTAAAACCCAACTCCAAATTGCCCAATGAGATTTAGATCACCCCCTGTCTGCATTTTCTCCAGAAAAGCTGTATAAACGACAGAAAGCAATTACATTTCCTCTGTTCCGGAAAAATACATAGGGCACAAACTTCTTATAAAAATGCTCTACCATTTTCTACATTAATGATGATAAAAAGAAATACCTGACGTTCCAGATTTTGCTATGGTTCCTAGGTTCTTGATCAGATCTTCCTTTGTCATCCCGATACCTCGGTCACGAATAGAAAGAATTTTCTTCTCCTTGTCCAATTTCATCTGCATTATACAACAAATATAGCAAACTAAAATGTTAAAAACAGAAACTTCCCCACTTCTCAGAATGTTAATACCAAACATCATTCTTATGGTGCGATGTGATGCACTAGCAACTTGAATGCATGTATTGGTCTAATAAAGTGGAAACAACCAAATTGTAAAATCCTTCTCCACAGCTTACTTATATTGAGGGCCTATAAATCACTTTCAAGTTAGAATTGAAAAACACATAGCTCTACTTCCTCATTATAAATATTAGGAAACATCATTGTTCTTTGTCATTTCCAGTATCACCTTCACCCAAAATAATTAGTATACTAAAAAATGAGCCATCACTAACCAGGATCTCAAGCTTTGCAGTTTCGCCTTCACCCAAAATATCCTTATCCGTAAGCGAAAGAAATCTGATCTTATCCAATGCCTGCCAAACAAACAGAATGTGTCACATTAAAACCGAAGGCATCAAAACTCAACAAATAATGTATCGGATAATGAGAGATCTGTTTACATCAGAAGCATTAGAGATGAGTTCCCTCAAGAAGATATCCTTGTTGCTATAGAGCGAGTTGATGAGAATATCCATCAGCCGTGAAACCTCTGCCTGGAACTCAAATTTCTCTGCACTATTCCGCAAAGATCTCCGAGAGATTGATTCCGCCTCCCTGACCAAAAAAACCATCCCTCAGTTAGTCATCACCGTCAGAAATCAAGGAGACCATCTACAGGAGCTCCAAGTTGTTCATCAGGTAGGGCCCATCTGTGTATGTGCTGTGGACTGAAAAATCAGGCCAGTGTCCGCAGCATGTGGACCAAACATGTACGGAAAATTGGTCGTCAAAGGAATTATGTACAGCTCGTATACAACTTCTAAATGCCATCAACCTAATAAGCGGACCAGCCTGACTTCTAGGCGAGGGCAGATGCATGGTGGTGCCCA
>JAJHSJ010000006.1:81058782-81113376 GCA_021015155.1 Magnolia officinalis
CATTAAAGCCGAGGAGTCCCATGCCACAGTTGTTGCGATCGATTAAGTCCGCTCTACCTCAGAAGCTCGAGTCAAAGATCTGACGGCTAAGCTGGAGGTGACAAAGAAGCAAACTCGTCGATGCTTCGAGAGGGTGGCTCGATGGGAGGTCGATTATGCGGGGTTGCAGTTGTGAACGCGGATGGAAATAGGCGCTCACGCTGATTTATGTTTGTTTTGGGAGTGTGTGGACTGATTTGGATTGATAGTGCAATAAACTTGGAGTCACCACTAGCCACTTAACTCAAAATCCGGCAGTTGGCTAGAACCTGCATAATATGTAAAGTTAGAGAATCTAGAGACTCTCTTGCTTTAAGTTAACTCCTGATATGCGATTTGAAGATTTTGAGTAAGAGACCTCGTTACAAAGAGGGAAAGTGTTGGGCACCTTCTTTGCCCGTACGGATGTACGGTCTCTACTCGTGTGGTAAAATAGTCTTAAGAAATATGATGATAATATTGAAATGTGACCAGGCAGGCTCAAATTTCTAATGTGGCATAATCCGAAATTTCGGTAAGCGCAGAGCATACGTCCGAGGACTGTCTAGAGAAGTTTTAAATAGATGTGATGATGCTAAAATATCATTTAAAAGGGACTAGGCTACCATGAGTTTCTGATGTGACAGGATCCAGAGTTCTGGTAAATCACGAAGCATACATTCAATAGCAACCTATAAAGCAAGGGGGTTAAAGAGGGAAGTAATGATGCAAAATGCTAACGATGGATGTGTGATCTTGGCTTGCACTTGAAAAAGCTGGGATATTTTGGTGCACTATGGTTGGAGGGTTTGGCTCAAGTGGAAGTGAAAAGTTAAGGGATGGTTGAGGAGGCTAAAAGGATAGAGGCTTGAAAATTTAAGTACTCCTCACTGTAACTTGCTTACTCTTTCTCTCTCCCTCTCCTTCTCTTTGGTTGGTGATTGTGATAATTGTTGTTGGTGCGAAATAAAGAGAAATTAAGGGTATTTATAGCCTTTTAGAATGGTCTTTTGATAATTCTAAGGACTTTGAAGGGTGAATGATGATGTGGCAGCATGTGATTGGTGGAGGAAAGGGTAATGCCACACGACGCTTCCTTATAGGTTCATAAGCTTGATAGGATGGTAAATAGGGTGAATCTCAGGGTCAAACTGGTGAAAAGAGTTAACTTTGGAAGAGGGTAACAACTGTAGCTCAGAGGGGTACATCTATCGAGGTGGGGAGGTAATCCGATTACCAACCCTTCACCTTTGTTTCCGAACTTCAGCTGGTGGGCTGTATTTTGGCCCGGGGTGCTGCAAAAAAGCCCGTTTTGGATTTTATTATTTTTGGCTAAAAAATGACTTGAAATGGCTCAAAAATGGCTCGAAAATGGCTCGATGATAGCTGAAAAATGGCTCGGTTATGGCTTGAAAGATGGATGGTTCTTTGGCATGCTTTGGCTTAGGTGATGGGGTTGCTCATTTTCTTTGAGGAAGCTAATAATCAGATCCATCCAAGTGGGTTCCAAATCTACCGGAAGAGCTATAGCCGAGTCGGACTTGTTTACACTTGGCTCCTTCAGAAACTCAATTGGAGTTGACCTGGGGATATCATCTTCGGCGGCAGTAGCCATATTTGCCAACATGTCGGCTTTGGAGTTTTCTACACAAGGGATAAGGCTGATATCACAACTCTGGAACTTACTGATGAGTTCTTTGGCCTTTATAAGGTATGCCTTCATTGCACTCTTTTTTAGACTGATATTGTTTGTTGTCTGATTGCTGACGAGCTGAGAATCGTTGTAAATTTTAAGATGTTGGGCTACCATGGTTGCGGTCAATTGAAGCCCGACTAACAGTGCTTCATATTCCGCGGCGTTGTTGGAGGCTCAGAATCCAAATCTTAAGGCGTATTGTAGGCATGTGTGATTTGGAGTCTCAAGGACTATACCTGCCCCGCTGGCTTTAGATTTGGAAAACATGTTTCAACATATCGATTTGTGGGTTGGGCGGGCTAAGGCTGGCTCGGGCTGAATGCTTAGTTCTGAGTTTTGCTCGGGCTTATTGCTTGGCTCGGGCTAACTGCTCGGATCAGAGTTTTGCTCGGACCGATTGCTCGGATCTTGGTCATGCCCAAGAGTGAACTCGGCAATAAAATCGGCCACGGCTTGGCCCTTGATCGTGTGCGGGGGCCAAATTTAATGTCAAATTCATTGAGTTTGATTGCCCATTTTGTTAACCTCCTCGACGCTTTAGGTTTTTGTAGTACTTGGTGAAGGGGCTGATCAGTTTGGATGATGAAAATATGGTCGTAAGCGTCGAGGTGAGACTACCAGTGTTAATGCCAATTTCTCCATTTATGGGTATCTGGTCTCAGCAGAGACCAAGGCTTTGCTGACATAATATACTGGGAGTTGCTTCCCTTCATGCTTTCTTATCAGGGCCGAGCTAACTGTTGCGGCAGAGACTGCTAAATACAACAATAGTGATTCTCCTTGCTTAGGCAAAGTAGTGGCGGCGATCTCAGATATTGCTTAAGTTGCCGAAAAGCAAGTTCGCATTCCTCTGACCAATCTACAATTTACTTCCCTCTCAATTGTTTGAAGAAAGGAAGGCACTTGTCAGTTGCTCGAGACACAAAACGGCTCAATGTAGTGATACTTCATGTTAGGCATTGGACATCTTTCGTTGTCTTGGCGAGCTCATATTTAGCAGGGCCCGAAATTTTTTGGTGTTTGCTTCAATTCTTCTCTTGTCGACCTAGGAACCCGATGAACTTTCCCGAGCTAATGTCAAAGGCGCGTTTGATCAGATTTAATTTCATTTGGTATTCTCGAAGGATTAAGAACATCTCTTCGAGATCTAATACATGATTTACAGCTTTAATGCTCTTTACGAGCATATCATCTACATAAACTTTCATCGTCTGCCCGATCTGGCGAGTGAACATTTTGTTGACGAGCCTTTAATATGTGACTCCTACATTCTTCAAATCGAACGACATAAATTGTAGTAGTAGAGACCTTTATCAGTGATGAAGGTCATCTTCTGCTTGTTTTATGATGCATGGAGATATGATTATGGCCTAAAAAGTGTCCACGAAACTTAGCAACTCATGCCTCGTCATGCTGTGTCGACAAGCTGATCAATTCTCAGGAGAGGGAAGCTATCCTTGGGGCAGACTTTGTTCAGATCAGTGTAGTCAACACAGACCCGACACTTCCTATTGAACCTTTTAATCAAAACTATGTTTGCTATCCAGTTTGGATATTAGACTTCCTATGTGAACCCATCTTTAAGGAGCTTTTCTACTTCTCCCCTAATTATAACATATCGTTCGGGGCCGAGCGGTCTGCGCTTCCGCCGAATTGGTCGATGGTCGGGGTCGACATTCAACCGGTGGACCATGACCTTCGGGTCGATGCCGGGCATATCTTGATGAGACCATGCGAAGACATCAATATATCGTCGAAGAAGGTTCACGATTTCATCTCGTAGTGGTGGTACTAGAGACCACCCGATCTGTACTGTTCGGGTAAGATCGGAGCTGTCGAGCGGAACATGAACTGGGTCTTCCATGGGACATTCTCTTTCATTTGAATCTTCTCAGGGGTCCGGAGAGGTTATGTTCATCATTTATGTTGAGCTGTCAATGCCATCATGTAGCATTGCCAAGCCTCATGTCGATCTCATTTGATTAACCTGGCACCTTGCTCGGTCGGAAACTTCATCACAAGGTAATAAGTTAAGATCACCGCTTGTAAAGCATTGAGGGAGGGTTGGCCGAGAATTGCATTGTAGACGGATGGACAGTCTACTACTAAGAAGTCAATCATAGTAGTTGCTTGGTTCCGCCCATCCCTTGTGGTAAGCGAGAGCTTGTACCGACCCTTCCAGTATCACTTTGCCTCCCGAGAATCCGAGCAATGGGGTTTTGATGGCTCAGAGTCGAGACCGTCCGACCCCCATTTTGTAGAATGCATGGGGCAAAGAGAATGTCGCCTGAGCTTCGGTATTCACAAGGATTCAGAATACTTTGCGGTTGGCTATGGTCATCATGACCATAAGCGCGTCGTCATGAGGATGGTGGATTCCTCTATCGTCTTCTTTTGTAAAGGTTAGGCTGCAAGATGCTACTTTTTGTTCCTTGAGGGCCTGCTGGTGGTAAGGATCTCATGTTCTGAGCCGGAATGATTAATGCTTTTAGTATGAGCTCTCCAAGCTTGGTTTGAGTCTCCTCCGCCCATGGGCCCTCCGAAGATGGTGCAGATTTCCTCAGTTGGCTCGTTATTGATGGGATGTTCATTTTTTAACTTGACGTGATCCTCCCTTCTATTAACGTATTGTCAGAGATGCTCGTTGCGGATGAGCGCCTCGATTTCCTCCTTGAGGTCGAAACATTCACTCGTCGAATGGCCGTAAACTAATGAAAGTGACAATATTTTCATTTGCTACGTTTGTCGGGATTGGATTTCAGCTTGCTCGGCCATTTGAGGACGCGCTTGTCTTTAATTTCCATAAGGACTTGCTCGGGCGTCTTATTGAGGGGAGTGTTTGTACTGAACTTATTATCGGGTCGCTTGTTCAGACATTGATTCCTCTGACGGTCGGTGATCTTTTCTCTTTTTGCTTCCGCTAGTCAAATCGAGCTCTTCCTTTGGTTGTCACTCTTTGACTGTCGTTCCTTCATTATGGATGACTTTTCGCAGGATAGAAGCCTCCTCAGCGTTGGAATACTTCCGTGATCTGTTCAGTAGGTCGGCCATTGTCGTCGAAGGATTCTTGTCAAGTGAGAAGAGGAACTTGGGGTCTCTTAAGCCTCCCATTATTGCAGTTAGAGCGATCTCCTCATAGTGCGCTCGCACTTGCATTGCTTCAAGATTGAAGCGCTTGATGTAGTCCTTCAGTAACTCTCCTTCTTCTTGAACGATATAGAGGAGATGAGAGGCCGGTTTGAGTCTTTCCTTCCCTCTGATAAAGTTTGTAATAAGCATCTTGCTAAGCTGGGAGAAGGAAGTGATTGACTATGGTTTTAATTGTCTGAACCACTTTCGAGCTGTTCCTCTAAGAGTTAAGGAGAATGCATGGCACATGACCGCAGTGAATGCATTATGTAGCTCCATCCAGACCTTGAACGACTCCAAATGCTCAGATGGGTCAGTGGTTTCGAAAAATTAAGCAATCTGCGGCATGCAGAACCTATCCGGTAGTTGTGCTTGCATAATGTCGGCGGCGAATGGAGGCTTGGTTTCCTCCATTATTTCCTCAACTGGGGTTGGAGCATTTGTGCGGTAGGCTTGTCACATGTTGTTGATCTAACCACGTAAGTCTTTTAGTTCGATTTTCCATGGTTCACTGCTTTCGGCCACGGCTTTAGCGGTTACCTCGGGAGCCTTGCTGCGCTTTTTCCTTTCCAATTCGTGACGAAGGTCGGAGGCAGGCAAAGCCGTCGTACCGGAGACATGAGAAAGTGTTGGTCTTGCCGACCCGACTTCTCGGCTCTTATGGGACACAACAAGCGTGTTAGAGGGCTGAGGAGGATTCTGAACTAGTCGTTCAACTTCTTGCTTGGCCTCCAATGTACGTCGGGGCTGTAGTTGTTCCAGCAATTGTCTCATGGAATTCATATTACTATTTAATGCTTCGACTTGTTGTTCAAGGAAATTCAGTTGTCCTCCCTGTTACGTGATCGTTGTACTAGCCTTGTTGGAGCGGAGTCAGCCTATTGTTGGGAGGTGGAGTTCTGCTGGCTGTCAGGTTGCTCCGACGGTACAGGATTAAACGTAACAATGGAAGTTTGGGTTTTCTTCTTCCCTTTTGCCATTACTGAATCTGTGAGATGATGGAAACGACCTTTGATGTCTTTCCCACAGATGACGCCAAACTGTTGATGCTGTTTTCCGATTAACCCTCCTCGGACCCTTGAGTACCTGCACAAAAAGCAAAAAGGAAGACCCTGGCCAACGTAGGGGACTCTCCGATGCCAAAGTTAGGAATCCGGGTCTTTGTATAGATAGTTTAGTGTAAAGGGTTATCTGGGTATATGTACCTTTCACCATGGACATCTCCCTATTTATAGTAGAGGGGAGATCGTATCGTAACAGGATCCATCATATTTAGTAGGTGCATATTGTAGTTGGATTGGAACTCCTAAGTATTAGAGATCTCCCGAGATCCTCAACAGGGATCTCGAAATCCCGAACTAATCCTGAGTTAGTTTCCGTAATCTTTGAGGAATGGTCGGATAGGTGTTCCTTCATGTAAGGTCAGCCTTTGTTTAGAGACCGGCGTGTAGTCATTCGAGCTTCGATTAAGATCAGCTGATGGAAGTCACAAGACCGGCTGACCGGGCTATGAGGAGGTCGGCATCATTCAATAACTAAACCGACAAAGTTCCTTGTGATCTTCAATTCCGATAGCCATTTTGCTTCCTCATGAGGCTTGATAACCTCTTTGAGTTCTTTTAGGGAGTTCGACCTTGGTCGTGCCGACCTTAAAGTTAGGTTGGACAATTGGCCTTTTCCTTGCTCTTAGCCCTGTAGGTCGTGCTAGGTCTCGGTCTGACCAAATCCCATGGGTCGATCTATTTTTCCCATAATAACTGTTATTTACCATAGATCGCAGATATTCACTATGGGGCACCAATCCCACGAAAATGGCCACACTCCTACATTACATGTCCAATTTGGGTGATCTTGTACTCATTAAAAAAAATAAGTTGATGAAATTTCAAATGAATTTGGAATAATCTTATTTGGACATAATTTTATTGCCCAAAAGTAGGTTTACAGTTTAGCATTCACTGTGAGCCACTGATCCAATGAAATCGCCATAACTCCTTCATTACATGTCTGATTTCGGTGATCTTATACTTGTTGAAAATTAATTTGATGAACTTTCAAATGAATTTAGAATTATATAATTTGAACATCATTTGATTATACAAAAGTGGGCCCAAAGTTCATTATTCACTGTAGACCGTTGATATTCACCGTAGCTTGCTTTTGGACAATCAAAGGTGTTAAAATGAGATAATTCTAAATCCACTTGAAATTTCATTAAATTATATTTTTAACTAGTTTAAGATCACCCAAATTGGATATGTAACAAGGGAGTTATGGTTATTTTCATGGGATCAGTGGCTCGGACTAAATGGTGAACTTTGGGCCCAATTTTAAATTAGAAATGGTGTACAAATGAGATTATTCTAAAGTCATTTGAAATTTCATCAAATTATCTTTCCAACAAGTATAAGATTACCCTAATCAGACATGTAATAAGGGAGTTATGACCATTTTTGTGGGATTGGTGTCCTCCCACAGTGAATATTTATGATCCACAGCGAGAATATCTGCGATCCACGGTAAGAATATCGGCGATCCACAGTTAATATTGGAGATTCATAGTGACCATCAACAATCCATAGTAAATATCGATGATCCACACCGAATATTTGTGATCCATAGTGAATATCGACATGCTACATTGAATATCGACGATCCACAGTGTAAATATCGACAATCCATAGTGCATATGGGCGATCTATAGTAAATATTGATGATCCACCATACAACATACTTCTATTAAAAAAAAATAATCTATTATAAGAGTCATCCATTGTAACATTCTTCATTCATTACAAAATCATCAATTACAATATTCTTTCATTACGAAATTCATCAATTACAACATCGTTCCATTATAAAAATTCATCAATTACAACATTATTCTATTACAAAATTCATCCATTACAACATTATTCTATTACAAAATTCATCCATTACAATATCCTTCAATTATAAAAAATCATTAATGCAACATTTTTTCATACCCTCATCCCTTTCACAAACTCCCACAATTTATACCTAATAATAATAATTAAAAAAAAAAAACAACTACAAAGGAAACCAATGAAGGATTAAGGAAGAAGAAGAAGGAAGAAGGAAGAAAGAAGGGAACAAAAAACACTATCCCTGCCACGCGCTCTTCCATGGAAAAAAAAAACGAAGAAAGTAAGAAGAAAACGACCAGATGGTCTTGTGCGGCAAGGGCTCCATGTTTTGAACACATATACATCTTATGCGAGGGCCGTTGGGTATTATGAAGCAAATCTAACTCATCTACATGTAAGGAGTTTTAATTTTATGTCATTGGTCAAAGTTTGAGGACAAAAATCATTATAAATGTACCACACTGAAGGAAACAGTTCATAATTAACGAACGACGTTAGTGTAATTGCAGGCCACAAAGAACTTCAAATAGAAATTTGGAAAAAAAAAATTCCTTATGTGGGTTCATGACTATCCGATTAAAATGAACGGATTAAATCACTTAAGGGGTGGGCTAAATTTCAATTTTTGGTGAGGCTCACATCCATTTATATATATATAAAAAAACTTTTATACTTTCGAGACGAGTTTGTAAGAGCTATGACCGCGGGGGCATTTTTTTAATGGAATTTTTTTTGTCCCGTGCTCGATCGGTCGTGAGCCTCGCTCGATCGAGGGCTGGTGCACAACCAGTCGTGGAGTCGAGTCGTGGCTCGACTCAGAGTCCAGTGACTGTGGACTATTTTTTACGGGGGTGCTCAACCAGTCGTGGGAGGTCCTCGACCGGTTGTGGGTGGCGCTCGACGGTCGTGGACTCGGTACATCCAGTCGAGGTCACGCAGATTCGTTCCGCGATTTCGCGCGGATTTCGTTTCGCAAATCCTTTCACAACTGGGATGCGGAAAAAAGTTTCCTAAACTATAAATAGGAGGTACCTAGGGCTTTCTAGGTATGACAAGAGGATTTTCTAAAGCTTTATAAGGGATTTGCTAAAAGGTTTAGGGCTATCAAAGGTGTGAGAGAGAAAGAGAAAGAGAGAGAGGAAGCTTGTAAAAGGGAGGTTATGCTCGTGGAGGTTATATACAGTACAGTTAATATCTCAGCGCTTCTACGTCTTTGTAATTGGTTAGATCTATCCGTTTTCTTTGTTTCTCTCATTGTTCATCCGCACCTGCGTAAGTGAAGAAGGTTGTAACGTTGTACTTTTTAGTAGATTGCTGATCTGGACGAGGTCCCGTGGTTTTTACATCTTTGAGGATTTTCCACGTAAAAATTTCTTGTGTGGTGTGGTTTATGTTTTGATTGTTTTTTATTGCATTATTATTCCATAATTCTGGTTTGTTTCGGGAGGCTAGATCCAACCCCCAACATTTTTATCATTAAAAAAAATAAAAAAGTGATTTCAAAGCTATAAAATCTCAAGTTTTGAATCAAGCTGAAATCCTTGTTTTACTTTCATCCATATCTACTTGACCTTATCAACAGGTTGGATGGCAAATAAACAATCAGGTGGTTTCATAAAATTTTTTACTGTTTGACTATTTCATGTGGTGTGGTCGACCCAGGATTTATATCTATTTCATCATTGGGATCATGCCTAAAATGATTTTTCAAAATGGATGGCACATACATCACATATCTTCAGGTTCCCAATAGAAGCACGCCACCTGTCTTCATTTTCTATATAGTTCATATAACCTATTCATTTTATACACAACGGGGCCATGGTTTAATGATCTAAACCGTTTATCCTACGTGCCCCACTAAGAGGATTCAATATACAAAAGATACACTCACAACACAATAGACAACAAGATTATATTTGTGTTTTCATTTCATCCGTGTCATTCCCACGGTTTTCTATGGTGTGATCCATTTGAGCTTTGGATATCCTTTCATCCTCTCTTGAATCTTGGCAGTTGATGTGAAGCATTTTGTTAGAATACGTCAGTGCAGAATCCAAACCGTTGTATGATGGGCCTTATCTTGAACAGTGGATGCCAAGAATACAAACTTTTAAGTCGAGTATTTGATTGAATCTTTTCCGTTGAATACGAAAGCTGTCCATGAATTTTAAATAATTAAGGGGTAGAATATATAGGCTTTGAGTAATCTTTAAGGACTCTTACTTAATCTTCGTTTCTCCACTTCAACATTGGTGTAGAATCCAATCGAACCTCGCCACTTGTCAGTAACAGTCAGTTGATTCAATCTACAGAAACAAACTCATCCACACCGTAGATCTCTCCGTCCCAAAATGAGGTCCATGTCCAGCCCTGTCTTGTGCACTTCCATACCAATCCCCTCTCACAAGTGCCAACGAGATACGTGAAGGAAATCCAACCAGTCAACATGTCAACATGTGGGCCTCAAAACAGCCCCTTCTCCTCATCAAGGGCTTAAAATGCACATAGGAAATGGACGGTTAAAAGAAATCAATCAACAATCCGAATTCAATGCACATACGGATTAATTTTCCACCAGGGAATCTAAACCGTGGCCCTGCACAAAGAGCAATTTAGATCTCTCACACATGTGGAATGTGTTATCAACGGTCTTGATTCCCCAAACGGATAATCGCGTGTAACTGCGAGGAACTGTAGTGACTGAGCGCTCGACGAACTGAAAAACTCCTCCATTTATAAAACTCCATACTCTCCAAGCATCAAGCAGAAAGAAGAGTCTAGAAAGAGTGGGAAATGAGGAAGTGGACGCTCCCAGCAGCTCTGTTTTTCTTCCTCCTACTATCTCTCCTTCCAGATCAAGGCAAGCTAGGGTTTTTTTTTTTTTTTTTCTCTTTGATCTTCTTTTAGGTTTTTCATTGTTTTTGGATCTGGTGATTGTTGTTAGAATCTTCTATTCTTTTTTGTTTTTTTGTTTTTTTGTTTTTTTTGAAAATTTGGTTTGTATTTTTTATTAGGTCGGAAATTGCATGCGAATGCGGAGGGAAATGGCGATTCGGAGGAATTGGTAGATCCGCCAAAGGTCGAGGAGAAGATCGGTGGCGCCGTTCCCAATGGTCTATCGACGGATTCGGATGTTGTCAGGAGGTTTGAGTTTTTTGATGGATTTTTCTCAGCCGTTGGATTATTTATTATTTATTTTGGAGGAATGTGCAGTGGCTAGCTTTTGGGCCGTAAATCTGTATAGGTGGGGTCTGCATTTTGATGATGCAGATCGTTTATATCTTGATGGCCCCACCGTTGCCTGTGGTAGGTGATTCGGTGATAAATTCGCAATGTGGGTGAATCTGTCTGTTGGTTCACTGGCAAATGGACGTTTAGAAGTAATATATAGCCAGCAGACCTATGTGCAACAAGAAAGAGGCTGATGATCGGATGGCTGGGATTTTTGAAGGAGAATTTTTGGTCCATCATCAATCCATGATGAGGCTCACTAGATAAACTTTATAGATTTTAGATTGCTGAAACACGAATCCTGCTTGCATGGAATTCTAGCTAACAATCTATTTGAAATGAGAGAAATCCTGATGCAAACCCGAAATGGAAAGCAAATAAATCAATAAGAAAAGAAAGAGATTGTGGGAAAAGACCCAACAATCCTCTTTCCGAATGCCAGAGATCACAAATGCAAGACGAGCAAGCTCAACAGTCCTCCCTCCCTTCAACAGGCACCATAGAGAAAATAAGAAAAAATCATAAAGAGAGTATTAATCAGCTTGTCTTATTTCATAGGTCATAGGTCCTATTTATAATCAACCTTACAATCTGTAATAAAGGATATGGAATCTAAAAATCTACAAAAATAGAAAAGCAACTAAATAACAAAGCATTCTAATTAATAAAATGCCTAAAATAAGAAAATACTTAGATAATAAAATATTTAAAATTATTCCCTGCCTAAAATAAAGATATGAAAGAAAGATCAGATTGAAAGAAATGGGAAGTGGTGATGGGCTAAAAAAGGAAGGTGGCCCTTTCTTGTACACACGTGCGAAGTGTGCTCGCATGAGATGTGGCCCCTTTCTTCAAATATTGATCAATCGGCATGTGTGGCCATTTGGTTGCATCAAATCCACCGATCAGTTGGCTGTTGATCGAGATTGTTCATCTGGTTGGCTTCATTATACATGGGTAAATGCTATAAAGACCTCTCTCGTTGGTGAATCCTAGCTATCTATTGATTGGCTTGCGAATGGTCGATTGGAAGTAATGTATAGCCAATGGTCCTGTGTGCAATGGGAATGTCTGATGATTGGATGGCTGGGATTCTTTTGTGGAGGAGGATTTTGGTCCATCACTAATCCATGAAGGGGGAGCATGAGGTAATGATCTGGATTGCTAAAATATGGGCCTCACTTGTGAGTAATACTAGCTGCGAGTGAAATCCACTGATTAGTTGGCCGGTGATCTAGATTGTTCATCCTTTGGCCCCACTATTGGTGATGCTGTGAAGAACTCTCCTGTTTGGTGTATCCTAGCTGCATGTTGATTGGCCTGTGAATGAATGATTAAAAGTAACATCTGGCCAACCATATGAATGGGAGGAAGTCCTATGATTGGGTGGCTGGGATTATGTGACAGAGGATATTTTTTGTCCATCCCCAATCCCTGATGGGGTCTGTGATGATATAACCATCTAGATGATTGAAACATGGGCTGTGTTGTAAGTAATACTAGCGGCAATCCATGTGAAACTAAAGAATGGTTTTGATCCATCACCAATCCACGAGGATGCACATGAGATGAACGATCTAGAACACTTAAGAGATTGGTCGTGCTTGTAAGTAATACTAGCTGACAATATGTATGGAAGGAGAGAAGCGATCTAGAACACTTACAGATGGGTCCTGCTTGTAAGTAATACTAGCTGACAATACATGTGGAATGAGGAAAACCCGCTGATTAGTTGAATTAGAATTTTCAATAGAGGACATTCTTGGGTCAATCACCCATCCAATGTGAGGCCATGAAATGAAAGTTCTGGATCACTGAAAGACTGGCCCCATATGTATGGTGCTGACCTTAATGAAAACTGTAGTAGCTCAGTCCTGAGTGTTTCTCTTTTGAGCAAATTTCCTTTCACCTAGCAGGCACTTCCAAGTATTTGCACTGGCCTAGAAGTAAGACAGGTGTGCTTATTAGGATGATGGCATATATAAGTTGTATACGGGCTGTACATAAATCCTTTTGACGACCAATTTTCCATAGACGTTTGGCACACCTGCTGTGGAGACCAGCCTGATTTTTCAGGCCAGGATCCGTACATGATGGGCCCTGCCTTGTGAACTTGGATCTCCCACAGGCATGTATGGAATCCTACTCATGTGAGTAGCCTCGGATGTTCTCCTTGATTTCTAACGGTGATGACTAACTGAGGGGGTGGTTTTCTTGGTTCAGGGAGGCAGAATCAATCTCTCGGAGATCTTTGCGGACTAATGCAGAGAAATTTGAGTTCCAGGCAGAGGTTTCACGGCTGATGGATATACTCATCAACTCGCTGTATAGCAACAAGGACATCTTCTTGAGAGAACTGATCTCTAATGCTTCTGATGTAAACTGATCTCTCATTATCCGATACATTATTTATTGAGTTTTGATGCCTTTGATTTTAATGAAATATGTTCCATTCATTTGGCAGGCATTGGATAAGATCAGATTTCTTTCGCTTACAGATAAGGAGATTTTGGGTGAAGGCGATACTTCAAAGCTTGAGATCTTGGTTAGTGATGGCTCATTTAGTATAGTAATATAGAGGCCATAGTTGGATTCACAAGTGAATTGAATTGCATACGCTCAGTTTCAATAAGTGGAAATGACAAAGAACAATGATTTTATCCTAGTATTCATGATGAGGACGTAGCATTCAAATTGCAGCTATGTCTGTTCATGTCCAACTCAAAAGT
Organism: Magnolia officinalis; assembly: GCA_021015155.1. Classification (NCBI taxonomy): domain Eukaryota; kingdom Viridiplantae; phylum Streptophyta; class Magnoliopsida; order Magnoliales; family Magnoliaceae; genus Magnolia; species Magnolia officinalis. Next base: position 81,072,477 of record JAJHSJ010000006.1, read on the forward strand.
GAATGAATTGTAGGCCCTCAACATGTAGTCGGTGGAGAATTTTACAATTGGGTTGTTTCCACTTTATTAGATCAATACCTGTATTCGATTTGCTAGTTCATCCTATCACAATATAAGAGTGATTTTTCACGTTAACATTCTGTTATGGGAAGTGGGAAAGTCCCTCTGTTTTGAACATTTTAGTTTGCTATATTTGTGGTACAATGCAGATTAAATTAGACAAGGATAAGAAAGTGCTTTCTATTCGTGACCGAGGCATTGGAATGACAAAGGAAGATCTGATCAAGAACTTAGGAACAATAGCAAAATCTGGAACTTCAGGTATATATATATATATATATTTATGATTGGTAATATAGAAGATGGTAGCTTTTTTTTCTATATGAAATTTGTTTGATTTATTTAATTTTTTGGGAGAAAGGAAATGCATTCTGAAAGTATAATTAATTTGTCTTTTATACAGCTTTTTTGGAGAAAATGCAGACAGGGGGCGATCTAAATCTAATTGGGCAATTTGGAGTTGGGTTTTACTCAGTATACCTGGTTGCCGACTATGTTGAAGTCATTAGCAAACACAATGATGACAAACAGTGAGCAGTGAAAAGTCCTAAAGTTTATTTATTTATTTTATTACAATTGTTTTGATGTATTTTTTGTGGTTCTTTAGGTATGTATGGGAGTCAAAGGCTGATGGAGCTTTTGCAATTTCTGAAGATACATGGAATGAACCACTGGGACGTGGCACGGAAATCAGGCTTCATCTTAGAGAAGAAGCTGGTGAATATTTGGAGGAATCGAAATTAAAAGTTAGTGTTGCAAAACCTTTGAGTAATGGTTCTTCATTGGAATTTATTTATTAGAGTTTATAATGCTGTTAGTCACTAGTTTCTATGAGCACCTTTTGCATTGAGTGTTTTAGAATTTAAATAGCGTGTAGTGTATGAAGTAGTGTCATCCCCCTCTATAGCGTGTAACATAAGCTGAGTTGCATGTACTTCTATGTTTTAATTAGAATAATAAGACAAAATATAATAAGTAGTAAAACAGCAAAAAGAATTCACAGTGATGATGGGATGCCCCAAAATAGGCCTATCCAATCATCAGGTGGGTCACACCACAAAAATCAACACAACCACCCAAGAAGCCTTCTCTATAGCATGGTTGGCCTACTTGATGGTTGAATACACTTTGTTGGATTGGCCTCTGGGCTACACTAGAGAAAATAATGGCCAACTGTGAGCCACCTAAGGAAATCAAGCTTATCCAACCATCACATGTGCCATGCCATAAAAACAAGGCACAATCATCCAAACACCTCCGCTTAGCATGGTGGCCCATGCCCGCCCGGGGTTTGGGTGAATGGTTAGTGTTGTGGGTTGTTTCCCCACAAACGCAAGTTTGATTTCCCTCCCCATGATTTACTCGTTGTACGTGGTTTGCAGGTGATTGCGTGCATCCTCAGGGAATAGTCTCGCCTTAAAAAGGGGTGAGGACACCCTGTCGTCATTAAAAAAAAAAGAGCATGGTAGCCCGGTTGGATGGGTTTCCCGCCATGCCATAAACACATCGTGACAGGCCCACACAGAAAAAATGTTGTAGAGCAATCCTATCCTATGACATTGCATAGGAACCACCCTCATATAAAGAAAAAAAATTGAAAAAATCCCAGAAGAAACTATAAATCTTTGTCCGAGATGAAAAAGAACTCACTAAGAGATATTAATGGTTAAGAACATACCTCTATCAAACTTGAGAATAGATTCAAATCAATAATAATAATAATAATAATAATAATAATAATAATAACTGATTTTTTTAGCCGCATAGCTCTACGGACATGAAAAGGTGAGAATTTGAATACACTTTAACCGTATGGTTACACTACATCTACTATGCGCTACACGCAACATGGCGTATGCTCCACAATTTGGCACTTCATCCATTTGCCAGGAACATTCTTGGCTTGTCATTCTAGCATCCATGCACTATGCTAAAGAAGAAAAATACTGTAATGGCTGGGTGTTGTTGTTGCTACAACATGAAACTATGTTGAAGCTACACTGAATGGAAAATTATGGTTGATCTCTCGTTACATTGATAATTGTGATTGATCTCTCATTACATTGATAATAAGAGGAAGGTAACATTACCAAGAGGAACATATGAAGACAGGTAAAATGACCAAGAGGAAGGTTGTAATGGAAAGAAAAGCACCTGGCATGGGAATCGCTCGAGCCCTGACATGGTAGATTAAACCATTATCCTGACAATCTAATTAATGGATGGAAATACCAAGTTTTGATGAGATATGAGTTGGTGTTGGTTATTAATATTAGAATCCAATTTTAAGTAGGGACATTTTGGTGTTTGGAGTGCTTATCATCTTCGGATAGACCATCTATACTATATATAATGCGAGTAGCGTTTTGACTTTGGACATTTTGCCCTCACAAAAGGTTTTTAGAGGGCGCTGAAATTAAAAATTCAAAGGACACAAAAGAACTTTAACTAAAATTTTAGGGTATTTCAGGAACACAAAATTGTGGCTGGTGTCCCTAGGACAGATACCTGCAAAAACCAGCCAATGGGCTGCATTTTAACCACAAAAAGAATCTTGAATGCCTACTTTTCTTCTCAAGTAATCTTTTATAGGCATTGTGATGGATGATACACAGGCACTTAGAAATTACTGATAAAAAGCATACGCGGCATTAAATAATTCAAAATAAACCATCCAAACTATGGGTACCAGCTTAGATTTACCTTGAAACCAAGCCTGCTTTTATTTGGTTATTTAATTATTAATTTTCTGGACATATTTGTTGGATGGCTGAAAATGAAAAATATCCAGTTGTCTTATTTAAAAAACAAGTGCTCACGAATCAGAGGTGAGGATCCAAATGGTATGATTTCTAGATTCTAGCTTAGCAACAGTGGGTTCCACAATTTTATCAGTTTAATTTGAGTTAATATTTTTCTTTTGTACCATTTCAAGGATTGTGTATCAAGCATCATACGCAGTTAGTGTATCATCTCTTCTGAAATTCTAGGCTGGGTCCTCCCTCTCCCCGATTTCTCTCCATCCTTTCACATGTGCCATGCCCCCTAGTTTTCTTAGTCCAGATCTTGGAAACTTTTTTTTTTATAGGAAATGATAATTACAGATTTTTTTGAATGATTTGGTAAACACAACAAGAGTGTTTGTTTGTTATATCATTGTAACTAAGATATATGTTGTGTTCGAGCATCGACTGCTTCCTTGTGCTAGAGCAGCCTTATGTACCGCGAATCACAAACGACACCCCCATGACCAGGGGAATCTGCAAGCTTGTTCACTCCCCAAAGTATATGAGAGAATATAATATGCAGCTTTGTTGTGCTAAGATCAAAGATTTATAATAAAGCTTTCCAGCTCCTTTTTTTTTTAACCTTGAATGACAACCAATTATTAAGAAACAAAAACAAAAAAGAGCTACAACCAGAAGAGATGATGAGCTATCATCCCCCTGCAGAAAACAGGGATAAAAACTGTACTAGGGGCTTAATGCTTCAAGAAAAAGAAAAAGAAAAAGAAAAAAGACATTCACTGAGCCCAAGAAGCACCACCCACACTCTTAATGCTTCAAGACTTGTGAAGACATCAATCCTTCCATTTAACAATGAAATCAGGAATTGAAATGAATACCATCCCATTATCGTTGAAAGGATCAGTCTAGGAATAAGCTTCACCTTAGCTTCTTTTTTCCTAAAAGACATGGGATTCCTTTCTTTTCCAAATGCACCATGATACTGAAAATGGCACAATACCCAACAAGATTGAGCCATGGGCAGGTAACGGGCCTTTCTCCCCACTCCGCTATCAAATCATACACGGATTCATTAAGAATTCATGCCAAGCCAAAAGGATTGAAGATACTTCATCGTTTTGCCCTTGCAACTTTACAATGAATGAAGTTCCTCCCTATTTACACTGGCAAATTCATGTCTCGAGTGTTCGAGTGTTGTTCTCTTATTTTATGCTGTTTTATCTCACCTGGAAGTTGTGGAATAGTGCTGAGATCTATTTAGTGTTCTAAGTTTCATTTTTATTAATGTTATGGGTGATCCTTTGATTACAGGAGCTTGTGAAAAAGTATTCTGAATTCATCAACTTCCCCATATATCTCTGGGCAAGCAAAGAAGCGGACGTAGAGGTTCCTGCAGATGAAGATGAATCTGGGGAAGAAGGGGAAACATGTAAGATTTATAATAATTCCATTTACTAGCCATCTATTATTCTTGGTCATAATACTATTTCTATTGGTGTTCTAAAACCTGGACTAGATGGACCAGCTGGCTAGAACCCATTTGGAACAGAAACTTCTATCAAAATTGGCTGGGCTCACTAGAAGCCCAGGTCAACTAGGTGATCAACTCTTTTATTATTATTATTATTATTATTATTTTTAAAGAAAAGAAATCCCCTAGTATACTGTCCCACATGCATCTTTTGTCATAAAACAGACATCATAACAACCATGCTGTTTATAGATTGATTGTTGAGCCTTGTATTTTAAATACTTACAGATTAAAGAGGGTTACAGTGGGTCTGACTGAGTGGAATGATGGTTGGACCGAACCATCCCCAAAACATGGATGGGATCTTTGTAAACATTTGTTTCTGTGACAAGCATTTTCATGGTTGCCTCGTCTTTCTCTTATCTTCACACATTGTTACTGTTGCCAACAGCTGAAAGCAGCTCTTCAGAGGATGAAGAAACGGAAGAGGAAGATACCGAGAAAAAGCCAAAGACAAAGAAAGTGAAGGAAACAACTTATGAATGGGAGCTTTTGAATGATGTGAAAGCCATATGGCTGCGCAGTCCAAAGGAGGTGACTGATGAAGAATATACCAAATTCTACCACTCTATTGCAAAGGTGAATCTTTTTTATCCATGCTTGTTCCTTGTGGTAACATTAACAGGTTTATGAACTGTTAGGCTCTGTTCAAAGGCCTTTAAGATAAAAGGTTTCTTCTTGAGGGTTATTATCGAATTGTTGACCAGGATTTTAGCGATGAAAAGCCATTGGCTTGGAGTCATTTTACTGCCGAAGGTGATGTAGAGTTCAAGGCTGTTCTTTTTGTACCTCCTAAGGCTCCTCATGATCTTTATGAAAGTTACTACAACAGCAACAAGTCCAACTTGAAGTTGTATGTTAGACGGGTCTTCATATCAGATGAATTTGATGAGCTTCTACCCAAGTACCTGAGCTTTTTACAGGTAATCAGAGGTCTTCACAAGATTCGGATAATTTCTTGCAATTTAAGTCTATAGATACTCACCAGGGCTCCATTACATTTCAGACTTAGATTCAGAAGTGATAGTGAGCTTTGGATCCATGAACTCATATATTTTCCTGGTTTACATAGGGTCTTGTTGATTCTGACACGTTGCCTCTTAACGTCTCACGAGAAATGCTTCAACAACACAACAGTCTGAAGACAATCAAGAAGAAACTCATCCGCAAGGCACTTGATATGATTCGTCGCATTGCAGATGAGGATCCTGATGAGTCTGATGATAAAGACAAGACAGGTATAACTGCTGACCAGAGTATGCAGATATTTGTAATTGTGTTTCTTTCCAAATGGTCTTTCTTTCCTGGGGACTACCACTTGTATTTCTTTATTCCTTTTTTCTTCTCCTTTTTAATTGTGGTTGGTGTTGTAGACGTGGATAAAACCAGCGAGGATGATGAGAAGAAGGGGAAATATGCCAAGTTCTGGAATGAGTTTGGCAAGTCCATAAAACTTGGCATCATAGAGGATGCTAGTAACAGAAATCGTCTTGCAAAGCTACTCAGATTTGAAAGGTAACATCTGCTTTGTTTTTTCCCCTCATTTTGTGGCATGCTTTCTTGGAACTATCTCATATGGATTTTTTGAAGGCCTCAGATTTCTAAGAGTGGCGCTTCATTTGTTACCCTTGGTTCTCTTTCAGTACCAAGTCTGGTGGGAAGCTGGCCTCTTTGGATCAGTACATTTCAAGAATGAAACCTGGGCAGAAGGACATATTTTACATAACAGGAGCCAGCAAGGAGCAATTGGAGAAATCCCCATTCCTTGAAAGGTTGACGAAGAAAAACTATGAGGTATAAATTAGATTATGAGTACTGCAGAAATTCCTGTAGTTTTGGATCATTCTGTCTTTGCAATGTTGTCGGCATTTTCACATGGGCTCTAGCCACATGAAATCGCCAATCCCTTCTCTGACTCTGGCCAACCTTTGCTTAAGAAATGGCTCTAAATTTTTATAATGATCTAATATTCTGTGTCCAAAATCCAGACTTTGGTTTCTCCTGGTATGGAATAACTTGTCTTTTTTAGTATGAATGATAAAAAATTGCTTCTGATTGTTTGAAGCGCTCAAACCCATCACTCATTCCGCAGAAATAATGAAGACTTCGAATTTCTAAAATGGACCAAATTTCTTGATTTCTAGAAGGTCAATTGGTATTCTTGTCCTTCTTATGTATCTGATTTATAAAAGCCTTTTCAACCACCACATGGAATACATCATTTTGCTAAAATGAGTGACAATACCAAACCGTTAAAAGCTTCAACTGGCATAAATTACCTTCTGAAATGGGGACCGCAGAAACAATCAAAACACCATGTCAGTGGAAGAAAGGCAGAAAGCTGACAACCCACCCATTTGGTTCTTTTATTTTTCCTTCCCTGCTCCGAACTCTCAGTCGGATCAGAACAATTTTTTAAGAACACTTTCAGATTCAACCAAAGTGGATTCTACTTTCAAACGCTTACCTGGTCTCTAACAAGCTCTCTAACTGCCACCTGTGCCACTTTTCATCCCTAGAAGAGCTTTAACTATCTGCCGTCTGTGTTTTCTTCTTTGACACCTGACATACCTTCATTTATTTATTTATTTACCATATTATTGCAGGTTATTTTCTTCACGGATCCAGTGGACGAATACCTAATGCAATACTTGATGGACTATGAAGACAAGAAATTCCAGAACGTGTCAAAAGAGGGCCTGAAACTTGGAAAGGAATCGAAGAACAAGGACCTTAAGGAGTCTTTCAAGGAGCTAACCAACTGGTGGAAAGACGCTCTTGCTAGTGAGAATGTGGATTCCGTGAAGATAAGCAACCGTTTGGATAACACTCCCTGTGTGGTGGTGACATCCAAGTACGGGTGGAGCGCAAACATGGAGAGGATCATGCAGTCGCAGACTCTCTCCGATGCCAGCAAACAGGCATACATGCGAGGCAAGAGGGTGCTCGAGATCAACCCAAGGCATCCGATCATCAAGGAGCTTCGTGACAGAGTCGTTAAGGACCCACAGGTGCATTTTGATCCAAAAGTTTTAAATTTCTCAGGCCCTGTATTTCCACATCACTTGCACACGAGGAGAATGCAAGGTTGATATGAAGCTTACATTCTCTCTCATAAAACTCCCAAACATGTGGATTGGGACCGTTCATCTGTTGGATCAGCTCATGTGGGGTGGGGTTTAGGCTGATAATTGCAGTGATTGAATGAAATCTGACCATCAAGTGGGTGCGATTTTGTTGTTGAATGTTGACCAGTGTTCTGTTTTGAGGTAATCATTACCTTTGAAGATTGCCTAATCCGATGGCAATCCTGTTTTACCCCCTTTCTTTTGGGATAATCCCTATTCATGTGTGAGCCCACTGGATGAACAGTCCCAATCAATACATGATGTCTTGTGAAGGATTTGCTTAGGCATAACAAATGGTACATGTATGGACACCAACTTCGTGACCAACATCATGTGAAATTCCCTTTGGTGACCAACTCGATGTACTGGGCACTGATGTGGGATGGGGAATCCCCCGAAAGTCCCCACCATGTGATAATCCTAATCATCCATTTTTCCATGTTAAATGTGGACCACTGGTTGGGGGGGGGGGGGGGGGGGGGGGGGGAGACACGTGTTGTCCCATGGTTGGGACTCCCCGATAAGCAATGGTCTGCACCTGTAACATTGCTCAGTTGGGGAAAAGAAGCGCTTCCATCAATGTGCAATACATGTGATCAACGAGATGGCTTCGGCTTCTCATCGGTATATATGTGTATTGTGTATCTCTTCCCCTGCCCTTTCTTCTTCTTTTCATTTCTTTTTGTGGTTTAGCCATTGATATTATGAAAATATTGGGCTGCAGGAGGAGAGTGTGAAGCAAACCGCCCGTCTGATTTACCAAACAGCACTGATGGAGAGCGGTTTCATGCTCAGCGATCCCAAGGATTTTGCTTCTCACATCTATAGCTCAGTCAAGACGAGTCTGAACATCAGCCCAGATGCTGCAGTGGAGGATGAAGATGACACAGAGGAAGAGGTTGAGGCCGATGCCAAGGAAGCAGCTCCCAAGGGGGACGATGCTGGTGCTGCTGTCGAAGATGAGGCAGATGCAGACTCCGCCGAGGACGAGTTGTAGTTTGTTGGATGGGTGGCCCCCACCTCGTAGCGATTTTGATAGTCTAACATAGGAAAAGCCTAAAGCCTGTTGTTTGCCACTGCTTAGTATGTGGTAAAACAGGAAATGGATGGTCTCTAATCTGTGTGCTTAGGGTAGTATAGTCAGCAGGAGCCTGCCTCGCTGTGATGCAGAGTTTAATACTTGGAATGTTTTGAGTCAGGAACAGTTGCAAGTGTAGCGGCACTGCATTGCAAGGTTCAGCATGACAAAAATAGTCCATGTCCATGGTGATGCAGCATGCAGTTATGATGAGTTGGGAGAATATGGGATCACCCCTGCATAGACGATCTGGAAAAGATAATCCAGTATTTTTTTCTTAGCTTCCATTTGTAGTTTTTGCCCCCCTCTAATTCTCTTTCCTGTTCACTTTAAAGCTTGATTATGATAAAAGAGATGCATGAACTTGATCAAGGAATATGCGGCATACGAACTAGGTGGCACTATCTAGTCTACCGGTATGTTTTCAATATTCTGTGTGGCCCACCTGCTTTCAGCATACTGTTTTCAGCAATTGAAATGTCCAATGCGGCCTACTTTCAGTATACTGTTTGGCCCACCTGATTAGTGGACCAGCTTGACTATTGTGCTAGGGCAGAGTAGCATTGGAAATTGCTTGGTAAATGGCCTGATTTTATAGTTTGAAGTTGCTCGACTGTTTGAGAGAATGGTTTTTCAAAGGGAGTCCTGGAATTTTAGGAAATGAATAACACATTGGGTTGTTAACAATCAATTTGAATTTTGGTGATAACCTATCTGAAGTGCCTTGGCTAACAATACGCCCCATTAGCAATTTCAAAATGCATGTTACCTGTTTTCAACGGACGCGGATTGCGTACTACCCCCGCCTGTCCCTAGCTCCGAACGGGCAGTTCCATGTGCGGGCCCACCGTGATGTATCTGTACATCCAAGCCGTCAATCCCTTTTTCTCGATTATTTTAAGACATGAGCACAAAAATGAGGCAGATGACTCTTGCATTTAATGCAACTGACATTTAATGCTTTGTGTATTTTAATGCAACCAAGCTTATTATTTGGTGTGGTCCACTTGAGCGTTGGATCTGCCTCATTTTTGTGCTCATACCTTAAAATAATCTGAGAAAAGGGATTGACGGCTTGGATGTACAGATACATCACAGTGGGCCCGCCCACAGAACTGCCCGTTCGGAGCTAGGGACGGGCAGGGGTAGTACGCAGTCCGCGTCCGTTTTCAACCGCTTTTTCTCTTGCAAGCCACTTGCTCTACCTCCACGTTAGTGTAATGGGCCTCACCTGGCAAAGTGAAATTATTGTTGGAATAGGATCGGTTAGACTTGGCTAGTCTTGGTCCGTCCAGTTCGGAGCCTGACTTTGAACCGACCTTAGGCCCGGGGCTGTTATAGGTCAGGTTCGGTTTGGGTCTTATAGTAACCTTGCCTGGGCTAACTGGATTTTGGTCTAGTTCTTTAAGACTTAAATCCGGATTTTAACAGGTTCGAGTATCCACTGGGTATCCATTGGGTCTTTAAATCTAGGTTTCGAGTGGGTTCAGGACAAATAAGAGCATTTACATGGTTCAGCTGAAGATCCGGACCCAAATAGATTCCGGTATCTATCTAGTATCCATTAGATCTTTTGGACCTAGGTTTTGAGTTGGGTTCATGACAAATAAGAGCAGCGCGTCCCAAGGATGGATTAGATTGCACACAGGTGCCACCTTTCCAATCCTTTCGGTTTTTGGGATAATATCCAAGCTTGATCTAGCACATGTCAATATGATTTTTTGCACTGGGCCTAGCATAGGTCGTTTAATGTACGGAGTTGATCTCAGTTGATCTCACGTGCACATCACGGTGGATCCTGTCAAAAATAAGGGCGGGCCTTAAAATTTGAGAGAGACACTGCTGATTTTTTAAGTGGTCCACTGTCATGTTTATATGAAATCCGCTTTGATCATTAGATGCCTAATTCTACATTAGGCCAAAGGCTAAAAAATCAGAATGACTTGTTTATTCAGTGGGCACCACCAAAAAACACAAGATACGGTCACTCTTAATTTTTATACCGCCCACTGTGATGATTATATATAAAAAAATCCAGTCCAGCCATTGGATGCCACACCAAAAATCAGGCTTGGGGCTAAAAAATCAGATCTGTCGGTGCTTCAGGTGGGCCATACCATGAGAAACATTTTGAGGGTGAGTATTGCCTTGTACCCTGTTTCTAATCTTATAATGGACCCTTTTATTTTTTACACACGCACACACACCCCACACACTCACGCCTTAGTGGGATTTCACCACCTATGGATACTCGAACCCTTGACCGGGTGTTGAAACTCCTAAAAGCCTACCACCGGAGCAGAGTAAGGATCCATTTTATAATAGACTTAAATTATGGTGTTCACACTGATATTTTGCACTCTGCTCAGACCAATGAGGTGTTGCCGTGTGTTGGCACTATGCGCTAAGTGATGGATGAAATTTTACTCATACTCTCTATCATTATTTATATGGCATGGCTAGATCAAATTATTCAAATGACAACATGTGCCAGCCATCTCGTGTGTGGTGCAGATCAATCTTTAAGGGTAGTTAGAGATGTGCACGTAAGAGAATATTAAATGCCATAATTCTATTAAAGAAAGTGTTTCTCTTATCATTAAACGTTAAAATCTTATCAAAGCATATATCTATCTACCATTAAATACCAGAATCATCCCAAAGGCACTCTCTAGGTATGCCAAAGCTAGTGACTTATAGACTCCAACAATCTCCCTATGCAGGGAATTGAGTGACGAAGGACTTTGACCAATGCATGATTTGAACAAGCGATAGTTCCTTTCTTATACATGTGGTTGTACACAATAGATTACGCTAACGTGGAAGATTAAAGGAGATTCCACAGCCGATTGTCCATATCCCTCATGATACTGAAGACTACGTAAAACCATTGCCTCCTAGAAGCTTATAAAAAGAGCAATTAAAGAAGAGATAGGGGCCCTACATCAACCACATCAACTTATTTTTTACTTTCCTTTATTTTTCCTATCATAGTTTAGCCTAGTTTTACACAGCTACTACTTAGAGACTCCCGCTACAATACCTTAGGAGTAAAAGTAATCTTTATACAACCTTAAGTTGTAGGATTATAATCATCTAAGTTTTGATCTAGTTGATCACACCCGCATTGATCGCCTGTTCTAATAGGTGTATCGGGTATTTTCTTTTCTTGTTTATTTATTCATTTGATTGTCTTGCAACCTGATGATTGTAATGAGCATCATTTCAAATATTAATGAAATATGCAACATTTTGTCTTCTTTAATTTGTATATATATTCTTATTCCTCTAAGAAGTATATTGAACTTAAAGTGTTGGTGATAGAACAAGTCCGTAAGTATGTAAACTCACGTCTATTGTCACAAGGCAAACAAAATTCATTTAGAAGAATTAGCCTTCTTTCCTTTCACAAATCGCCTGATTGGATCACAATATCAGTGGCCCAAAGGACTCTATATCCTCTGTCCAATCTCCAATCCGTTTGTCTTGGTGAAGGGGACACCAACAATCCAATCAACCCTTGAGTCAGGCAAACTCTGGCACACCCACGCATCTTACTCTCATATACGTGCATCTAATATAGTCCCTCGCTCACACATGCGGCCTAATCTAATTGAATTGAGAGCAACATATGAATGGGGTCAATTTGTGTGCCCTTTCCTAATATGTGGTGATAGACATTTGTGATCATCGTGGATTTCACATAAACACATAGTGGGTCCCACCCGACCAGTCGACCCCTTGTTCCCATAGCCAATTCCAACTTCTGTTAAAAAATCTACCAGAGGTACTTGAGTGATGATTACTTAATTTATGGGGTAGCTTATTAAAATCTTTTATTAAATGTATGGGGATGTAAATACTATATTAATGTGGTAATGCTTTATAAAATTTCCTATTTTACATAACTTTTTTAAAACTATATTTATGCTTATCTTTATTTTTCTTTTTATTTTTAATTTGAAAGTATCAAGTTGAGTATTGGAGTCAACTCAACTAAGCTGAACATCAGGTCATGTCAACTGTCAAGTTTTCTAGTCTTGGAACTATGTTTAAAGTGTGATATTTAATTTAAAATTTTAATTAAATTAATTTATATCAAATGAGAGTATTGAAATAATCTATGGATGAAGGTAGATATTAGAAAAAGAATGGGCTTTTCATGTAAGTAAATTTGAAGTTTCGTGGGAGCATAGAAATAACATTCTTTTTTTAATCTTTATTTATCTACACCTCTGGCACATTTTTGAATTTTCTTCGAATAAAAATGCCTTGTATTGAGCTTTGTGTTTGAAAAGGCTCTCTACCATTTTTTTACACTCAAACATTCTTTTGTCACTACTCATTGGCTAACTCTTCTTTTAGCACTTGACTCCGGCGATTTTTTATGCTTTCTGACTTTTCTCCGGTAATCTTTCATGCTTTCTGACTAATCTCTTTAACAAAAAATTCTAGCTAAAAAAAAGGTTCTAAGATTGTTTAGAAAGAAAGTAAAAGGAAATGAGATGAATCTTATTACTCTTTCGTAATTCTTCTTTTATCATTACACTCAAGAGATCTTTCATGCTTTATGACTACTTTTTCTAACAGAAACTTTTACCTTAAAAAAATGGTTCCGAGCTTGTTTGAAAAGAAAATGGAGGAAAAAAATATTGCAAAATTTTCACTTATAAAAGATGGCTTCTTCTTTTTTTTTTTTTTTTTTTTTTTTAAATAATGTTCATGAGCTGGAATTTGGCTTTAATTTTCAAAGATCAAATTGTTTTCAAATGGGATGATTTTAGTTTCATTTGAAAGCTCGTCAAATTATCTTTTCAATGAGCCCAAGATCACCTCAATTCGACCTGTAACAAGAACGTTATGACAATTTTCGTGAGATCGCGCGATGCTGCAAACAAAGGTAAATGCCATTATGGACTTTGGCCCAATTTTAAAAGGTCAACGGTGTCTACATGTAATGATTTTACTTTCATTTAAGAGCTTGGCGAATTAGTTTTTCAAGAGCCTAAGGTCATCAAAGTCCATCATGTACCAGGGAATTATCATCATTTTTCATGGGATCATATGATGCTAGAAACAAGACCAAACGGTTTGAGAACACCATCATGAACTTTGAGCCCACTTTTAAATAGTCAAATAGTGTTTGAAATGAGATGATTCTAGTCCAATTTGAAAGGTCACTGAATTATCTTTTCAACGAGCCTAAGATCACCCTAATCTAATTGTAACAAGGGATTTATGATTGTTTTCGTGGGATCGAGCAATGTTAAAAATGGGACCAAACAATTCATGAATGCTATAATGGAATTTGGGACCACTTTTGAATGGTCAAATGGTGTCCAAATGAGATGATTATAGCTCCATTTAAAAGATCGTCAAATTATCTTTCCAATGAACCCAAGGTCACCCCGACCCAACCTATAATAATGGAGTTATGATAAATTTTATGGGATCGTCTAGTGCTAGAAATGAACATGAATAAGACCGTATACCGAACTCGCATTAAATACATGCTCTTGTTCGCGTTCATGAGTGCATTCACTTTCACTTTCGGTTCCAGTTTCGCGTGATCTCATAAATACGCTTATAACTCACTCACTATAGGTCAGATCTGGTGATCTTGGGCTTGTTGGAAAGATATTTCGACGATTTTTCAAATGAGAATAGAATAATCTCATTTGAACACTATTTAAGCATTAAAAAGTAGGCCCAAAGTTTATGATAGCATTCGTAAACCGTTCGATCTCATTTCTAACATCATGTGATCCCACAAAAATAGGCATAACTCCCTCATTATAGGTTAGATTATGGTGCTCTTAGGCTAATTGGAAAGATAATTCAATGATATTTTACATGAGTCTGGAATCATCTTATTTGGATATCATTTGACCTTTCAAAATTGAGACCAAATCTGAGAGTGAATGCGAACTATTCGAGAGTATAGGATTTGGGTTTGATTTTAAAAGTCCAAACGATGTCCTAATAAGATACATATAATCATATTTGAAAGTTCGTTAAATTATAATTCTCACGGGCTTAATATTACCCAACTCCAACCTATAAAAAAGGGAGTTAGGACCATTTTCGTGGGATTATGTTGTGTTGGAAATGATCTTGGATGGTTCGCGAATGTCATTATAGATTTTGGGCCTACTTTTGAATGATAAAATGGTATCTAAATGAGATGATTCTAATGTCATTTGAAAGTTCTTCGAATTATCTTTCCAACGAGCCTAAGATAACCCTGATTTGACTTTTAACGAAAGAGTTATTAGTGTTTTCGTGGGATTGCATGAAGTTAGAATCGAAAGCGAACACGAGTACACCCGCATTTATGTTCACGAATACCAACATGAGCGTGTATATAATGTGAGTATACTCTATCATGCCTTGAAAATTGGCACCCAAGCACGGAGACTCCGATCTCAAGGTCCTGGGTGTGAACTTAACAAAAATGCACTTGTGCAAGTTACCGCGTGCCCGCGTAGTCTTGTTAATGTTCACCAATCAGAGTAGTTTTAAATTAGTGGGATTAAAAGTTAAGCGGATATAACTAAGCCCATAAATAGATGACTAGTATTTAAAATGTACAATTTTAAGAATGGTGTCTACCCAAAAGAGAACTATAGAAGCCACAATATACATATCCAAAATTATTAAAGTATAAAGTTTTCAGTTTTTGGCCCAATCCTCCAAAACATAACGGCGGTGGTGCAAGCCGATTTATGCCTACCAATCTGAGATCTCGATAGTAATTGTATCAATAATATCGCCTGATTGGTGTTTTAAAATACTATCCCAGGTGGGAGTGAATAGGTAACTGTAACGCCCTGAAAATCGGGGGTCGAGCATAGACTCAACTCCCGAGTTCCAGAACATCACATGTGCAACGAAATGAATGATAATTGAATGTTGACTGTATTCGTGCATTGAACATGAGTGAGATTAAGCCAAAACAGCATATCATACTCCAGAGACAGTTAAATTTGCAAGCGGAAGACTTGATAGATAGATAAAATATATAACCTATGATGAGACTCCAGAGTGTGATAACATTACCAGGTTAAATAAATACAAGTGCAGTTCTAAAATGTACCAAATGTGAGGAAGTGTAATGCCTCCTATCCCATGTACCATAGCCCCGTCAATTCAATATCAGGTCTTCATTGACCTGCTAGAGAGATACAGATAGGAGAACTCCTCCTATCAGCACAGAAGTAGTCCGGCTCTGCTTCACAAGCATCGCCATCACCTGAAACTCAACAAATCTGGTTGGTGTTGCAAACACCGTCCCGTAACGTGGGAGTGAGTGATCAACTCAGTGGAACAGTAAAGCATAGGTTAACATGTTATCAATTCAATCAAGCAGTAATGATAAAGCAGTACAAATCAAACATTTCTAACTACTCTTGTTAAGTGCGAAAATGAAATGACATGATGCTGTATGCCCTTGCCAAACCACCCTCATGCGACATCATCTTACGTTCGCGAATGCTTACTCCCTCAGTGCGCCACATCTACAAAGCACATGCGGTGCGATGATGCTCATGATTACCAAGTTTTTATTAGTCCATTTCAAACAGCAGTATTGGGAAACTAAGGTACCTCCCTTGTATCATTCCCAAACATGATCCATTCTAGGGTCGTCAATCCTAGTTATTCTCATACGATGTTATGGTTTGAGAAGCGTAGTGAAGGCATCGCAAAGGGCTCATCACCCGTCAGCGCGGATACAGATCTCACCGTATGCGGCTCAATTGCTGGCCGTCAGCTCGAGTACAGGTCTCACCGTACTCGGCTCAATCACTAGCCGTCAGCTCAAGTACAGGTCTCACCGTACTCGGCTCAACTCACACTCTAGTTGCTGTGAAAGACTCGTGGCCAATCACAGACCCTTGGAGTGTACTCGATGATACCACGGAGGACTCGTCGTCCGTCAGCACGAGCACAGATCTCACCGTACTCGGCTCTCGCCGAAGTATCGACAGCTCGAATACAGTGTCCCATACCACCATATTCGGCTCACGAGTTGATTGCGCAATGGTCACTACGGGGAGGCACATGGCCCCAGCGTAGGCCGACAGCTCGACCACGGTGTCCCATACCACCATGCCCGGCTCATGCGACTTAGCGGATCTAGGTACCATGGTTAAACGGGGATCGCCACTGGTAAGTTTGGTACCCTAGGTTCAAGCAGTAGCGACCAAACAGGGTGAACATGCATAAGGCAGATCGGGTTACTTGATGAGCTCGACTAGCACGATCGCCCGTTGAGCTGCACGACATGAAGTGCATAAACAACTTCGTGTGGCCTAGCCACTGCCGACAGGCAACGCACGACTCGAGTTCGTCGAACACATCCCACGTGGCAAATGAATCTCAGCCACGAGTTCAATCTCGTTACCGATTGCCTGGACTATAATCATAGCCCCAAACACAATCAATTACAGAGATATAAAGCAGTAATAGATCAGGATTCAAATCATACAATCAGTCTGGTATTATCCGTTTAGGGCTGCCAGGGCTGTTGCACACACTCGTTGCTCCGCTCCCCCATCACCCATGACGGATCATACAACGTAAATATAAATTTAAACATATGCATTACATAGTTAAAATCATAAAGCAGTTGAGCATGTTATGAATCACAACACAAGCATGAGTTTGTACATGTTCAATTCCTAATCACACAACTATCAAAGGAGATCATACACATAGTTAAAAGAGGTTGAGAATCATATCTCAACACCCTTATACTTTACAATTTGCTAACTACTACTCATTCAGACATTTCAAGAATCACTTAAACAAACATACATCAACATACACGACATATGTCGATCACATAGGCATTAGGCCAAATCCTTTCACTAGGGAGTTGCCCCAATCATAACACGCGTACACCCACGACGGATAGTCATGGCAAGCAGGAATCCAAGTTCCATATCCATTCAGTCATTTCCACAAACACTTGGGCCACACATTTTAGCATATATAGTGTATAATGGCCGTGGCATGACTTAGGGCAAATCCTTTCGTCAAAGGGGGTATCGCCAATACATCAATCATGAATCCATGACAATTAGTCATGGCGAGCACAAATGAGAATTCTATACTCATTCAGCTATTTCCACAAACACTTAGAATACACTATTACAACATACATGGTGTATGTTAGTAAAACATGTATTAGGGTTATCCTTTAGCCAAACGAGTATTTTATCCATGTATACCATAATCATACTACAAATAATCATGACAATTATATTTCCAAAATCCGCACATATGCGGTATTTCTAAAATACGCAATTTCAACATACATGACATTTACACATGAACATGTATTTGTGCGATTCTTTTCGCCAAACTAGTATTTTATCCACATATGATATAATCAAACATTAAATAAACATGTCAAACATTTTCTCGAAAAAATACGTATACGGTATTTCTACGTATACCTAGAGTATGTGAAATTCCATATTCTACAACGTTAATCGAAACAGGAAACGGAAAGCACTTTGTACATGTGCATTTACACGCAGATCATGAATCTATCATTATCTGACATTGAAAGCGTTGAAAAACGTAACTTATACACTTAAAGTCCGCACCTTTTGTCGTAGAATCGTAACGGAGTTGATAGGTTCGCTAAGCTTCCGTATACGAGAGTTTGGCAACCTAGAGAACGAAATAGGTTAGCTATCTCATAACCTACAACCACCCAAGCCCCAAATCAGATTAGGGTTAGGGTTTCTTACCTAGAAACGGGGCTGGAATCGCCAGAAAAGTGATGAGAAAGGGATGGTGCAGCCCGTGTGGTGGCAGGGAACGACGGCAGGGAGATTCTCCCACTTCTCCCTCACTTTCTCTCTCTTTTTCCTCTCTCAATTCCAAATTCGTATGGCTGCCATGAGAGAGGGTTTAAGGTCCTTATATAGTCTCAAAACTCACCGAAATAGACTCCTGTTCAAAGGTTACTGCTAATATAGGTATTTCGTCACTTTTTCAGCTCAAAAGAGAGGTTCTGGTGGCCCTCCTTGAGCCAAACGTCAGACTTAAGCTCACCACACATGGATCTATGAGGGATTACGCTTTCGACTTGATCGGATTCCCAGATCGCACGTGGCGGACCACTTTCAGTTCAACGGTCAGTGGGCCACGATCCGAAATTCCAAGTACATGTAAATGTTCCTGAAATTTTTCCTGATCCGAGGGTGTAATTTGGTCTGATTCTGACGGTCTGGTTGCTTAATACTGATGCGCAAGCGAATGGTGCCAGATCACTATTTCAGATATTTTAATTTCAAAGGGAATAGTGTTTTTCACACTCCCTCGCTCCGGATCGAAACGAATGGCCGTGGGACATCGGCTGGATCTGATTTTTGAGATGATTGTCAAGCCCAGTGAGGCGGTCCTAGTTCCTTAGCTTCGTTTTAATCGGACTCCCGATGTGCGGTCTAGACCTAATACGAAGTTTCGTTTCATTCCCGAGAGCAGACGGGAAAAGAGTTTGGTTCTAAACTTTAGGGAAACCTAGAGTCACTGATTTTGCAAGTTTTGGGTCTTGCAGATCGTATTTAAAGCGATCCCAACGGATTTCATGGTTAATCGAGTTTTGCACTTAGTTAACTTTGTTAAATTTCTAAAGGATTTAATCCTAATTGTTTTCTGGTTGAGATGGTACTTAGGCCTTTGTAGTTTGTATATAAAGTGATCCAAGTTTTACTACTTAGCTAGTTTAAGATAGTGTCTAGGGCGAAAGTGCTTTGAAAAATTGAAAGCACAAGGTAGTGAAGGGTGGGATTTGTGAAGAAAATGGTTTAAGACGGGATTTGAGGCTTTGCATTGAGCGTTTGAAAAGTTAATCAGGTGTTAAGATTGACTCAATGCCTAAGGATGTTTAATCCCAGGTTGGCAAAAATCCGGGATGTTACAATCTACCCCCCTTAAAACAAAATTTCGTCCCCGAAATTGGCTAAGGGTAATAAGGGAAGATTTCTATAATTTCATTCGCCTAAGACTTATTGATTCCAAGTTTCCACGCGTGGTAGGGTATATACCAGCTGGTTCATTTTAGTCTACCCCCCTTAAAACTTAATTCTTTATCCATTTCTCATACCCTGATGGTTTGCTACCATTTATTTCTTTACCTATTTGGAGGCTTGACGATAATTCCCACAATTTAGAGTAAGATAACTGTTTTCATTGTTTGACCAACACGGAGAAACGGTAATAGTGGGCTCGATCCCGAAACATCGATCATCTACCGGGCCAGGGTAGGAAGCTCATCGTATCCCTTCCGAATCCTTGTAGATCCTAGTCGTCCGCTCGTCAGCAGAGAGTCCATCGGTAGTCACCCAGGATTGAGAATTGGGTCAAGCCGCGAATGTTTCGCAGTTGTATATTTCAGTAACTCCGTAGTCCGATCACTCTAGAAACGTAGGGAATGTCCATCATAGGAAGGTCAAATTGTCCATGTCTAAGGTTACCCTTTAGGTCTTCATCTAAGAGAGTCCTCATTATTATCTATGTCAAAGGAAAAGGTGAATCAAATCTTACTAGATCATCCTAAAACGGTTTCTCATAGTAGGACAGGCTACGGCTTCAATAATGTTCGCATTCAACGAGCACCGTTTCGATCCTGGGCCAGTGGGGTAGGGTTCACCGCGTTTTCGCTGCGCCACCCAGATCAAAGAGGCGTATTAGGTGACCTAACTAGATTGGGCTCATAATGTTCTACCCCCCTTAAAATTTTATTTTCACCCTCAAGGCTCAAGAGCTATGTCCTGATCCGTATGACGGAACAAGGTGTAATTTAAGTCTTATCCTTGACATGAAATGAAATGCGGTCTCCCACTACATCAGTCTTGGTACCTAGGATTATAGAAAGGAGCTATCACGGATGGGTGTGAGTTTGAGGCAAGATGCCTAATTCTACCAAGGAGTTTTTTTTTTTTTGTCACGGTCCAGACTTTTCCTATTTAATTATGTCTAGCTTAATAGGCAGGCTATCTTTTTACGTTCATAAACACAATATGGATGCCAACATGGCATGCGATTTGGGACCTAATCCCCAACTGTCTGTTGCCCATTTGGGCAATTCCTTAGGCCTAAAAGACAAAGTCTCTATCAGCAATATACTCCTAACACTTTTCAAGGACAAAATCATAAACTCTTAATTGTAAATGGTCGCGCCAACACGGAAAGAAAATTGTGTAGTGGGTCTGAGTCGGTTAAGCCGAATAACTAAGTCTATTATTCAATTGGCTTAGCATAATTAATTAGTCTTGTACTCTCCTTAGCCTAACCAGTAGCCTAATCTTAATTGAGGAGTAGCGGAAATCCATAGGTGAGTCCAAAGTCGATGCTTATACGTTAGATGATTTCACTTCATTTTTAATACAAGGAAGGGTTTTATCACTTAGGGTCAAAGTTGTCTAATTGGAATTGAGTTGCCTAAAGTTGAATTTAACTACGCCCGAGCATGTCACACATGCTCAAACCAACCACAAGGGGGGTTCTAGAGTTCACGTTCTTAATTGGTTGGATTTCCTATACTGTCAGGTCTGTTGAAGCACTGCTCTAGGTCCAAAACTCCGAGGGTCTATTTGGCAAACAACCATTTACTCAGAAAGCTTAAGCTATCAGAGTGCGGTAGGTTAATGTATATCAAGGGACTTTATCACTTCAACACTATTTGGCCAGTGGTCTTAAGTTGTATTAAATGGGACTGCATTACTAATTCTACTTGGGGATTGGAAGTAACATGGTTGGTAGGAGGGTGGGTGGGGATTAAAATTATTGGTATAGGCTTTGGGAAATGAGCCTGGTGTTGGAAAAGGGTGAGATGGGATTTCCAAATCCCACGATGGGGAATTTCTAAGTGTATTTTGAAAGAAAGTTCCGGGATTTACGTTTAACTGCCTACACTCCAAATATGGTATTGGAAAACATGGGATACACCAACCTAGGAACCATACTTTACACATACATTTATTATTATTTTTACAATTCAATCCACCTTACCCACCTAATGCAGTTGGTCGAACGGGCCCTAAACGCCCTCACACATGTAGAACATCGTACCAACTACTACACCCATGAACATGAGAACGTAAACACCCAAAGGCGGTAATCCTCTTTCCCATGAGAGAGGAAGGTGGACATCGAGAAACTAGCCGCAATGACCACGAATAAGGCCATGGAAACGTAAAGAAACGGAGAGGAAAGGCTGGAGTTTTTGGTTCGCCATGAACTTGAGCCTCAACAGGGTTTGTAGAGGCCTAACAGTCAGGGAGTAAAGATGGAAAAATGGAGAAATGGATGGGTTGAGAGGTATGTTTTGTTGTGGATGGTGTATACGGAAAGGTTGTGGTCGAAAATAGGAGATGAGACGATTGGAAGGGAATTTGGAGAGAAAAACAGCAAGTTGGAGGGCTTGGAAGGGTGATGTGAGAGAGAGGGGAGCTCCAGCCCCCAAAATCCCAATCCATTTGCAATTTGGCATGTGCCAGGGGGTAGAGGGGGTCAGGCCGACCAATCCCAGCCTTGGACCCACGCCGGAAAACCGACCGGACCGCGGTCGGACTTGGCCGGAACCGCGTCGCCGCGGTGGGGATCCGTTCACCATGCTCCCAAGGTGCTAAGTGCACCCTGGTTCGACCCTGGGTCCCATCGGTTTTAAGTGGAGAGGCCCTCGACTCCGATTCGCTCCATTTCGGGTAGTTCGGGACAAATTGGACATATCTTGCAATCCGGAATGAGTTATCTGACGTAAAATATATGAATTTGGGGTAGAACGAGCTAATGAAGCCAACTAACCCAGCTATGCTGGGTTGTGCAGCCCGAAATTGCGAGAAAACCCTCCGATTGACGGTCATTTCCCCGTTTCAATTTCGTTTTGCTAAAAATGGTAGTTTTAGTTTAATTACTCTTCATCTGTTGGGCTTTAGGAGTTGCGCTCATCGTGTAAAGAGCTTAGAATAATTAGGAGAACGGTTTGGTGAAGTCAAATAGGACACTTACTATTTTTGGCTGAAAGCCTTGCGCACTTAGTAGACATCATGACCCTATAGTAAGTCGCGAATTCTAGGAGTTTTAGTTGTAGTTTGTTTCTGATTTCATTCTCATTACCTGGTACCCCTATTTAAAGGGTTGTGAACTCATTTTTAAACATTCATTAATCAATTACGAATGTATTAGAATTTATTTATATTGTCTGCTTTCTTTCCTCATGGATTCGGGAAGTCTCGGTGAGGAGTCCAGAGAAGCTCCGAGGATTCGGAGTAGTTATCATCATCACTCTTAACAGTTGGGATGAGGTGGATTATGATCTAGACTCATTACTAAACGGCCTAGAAATGTTTTAAGATTGACCTGTGCGACCATGGTTGAATACAGACTCGATTTCGGCGTTCGTTTTCAGTGAACTAGCCGTTGGACGGAACAGGGATGCCTAAGACTGTTTCTACATTCCGTCGCTCCCTCCTAAGTCAGAGTGCATCAGTGTGCGTCGTGTGACCATAACCCAGGTCCGGTTTAATCCAAATCATGCTCTGATACCATCTTGTAACGCCCTGAAAATCGGGGGTCGAGCATAGACTCAACTCCCGAGTTCCAGAACATCACATATGCAACAAAATGAATGATAATTGAATGTTGACTGTATTCGTGCATTGAACATGAGTGAGATTAAGCCAAAACAGCATATCATACTCCAGAGATAGTTAAATTTGCAAGCGGAAGACTGTGATAGATAGATAAAATATATAACCTATGATGAGACTCCAGAGTGTGATAACATTACCAGGTTAAATAAATACAAGTGCAGTTCTAAAATGTACCAAATGTGAGGAAGTGTAATGCCTCCTATCCCATGTACCATAGCCCCGTCAATTCAATATCAGGTCTTCATTGACCTGCTAGAGAGATACAGATAGGAGAACTCCTCCTATCAGCACAGAAGTAGTCCGGCTCTGCTTCACAAGCATCGCCATCACCTGAAACTCAACAAATCTGGTTGGTGTTGCAAACACCGTCCCGTAACGTGGGAGTGAGTGATCAACTCAGTGGAACAGTAAAGCATAGGTTAACATGTTATCAATTCAATCAAGCAGTAATGATAAAGCAGTACAAATCAAACATTTCTAACTACTCTTGTTAAGTGCGAAAATGAAATGACATGATGCTGTATGCCCTTGCCAAACCACCCTCAAGCGACATCATCTTACGTTTGCGAATGCTTACTCCCTCAGTGCGCCACATCTACAAAGCACATGCGGTGCGATGATGCTCATGATTACCAAGTTTTTATTAGTCCATTTCAAACAGCAGTATTGGGAAACTAAGGTACCTCCCTTGTATCATTCCCAAACATGATCCATTCTAGGGTCGTCAATCCTAGTTATTCTCATACGATGTTATGGTTTGAGAAGCGTAGTGAAGGCATCGCAAAGGGCTCATCACCCGTCAGCGCGGATACAGATCTCACCGTATGCGGCTCAATTACTGGCCGTCAGCTCGAGTACAGGTCTCACCGTACTCGGCTCAATCACTAGCCGTCAGCTCAAGTACAGGTCTCACCGTACTCGGCTCAACTCACACTCTAGTTGCTGTGAAAGACTCGTGGCCAATCACAGACCCTTGGAGTGTACTCGATGATACCACGGAGGACTCGTCGTCCGTCAGCACGAGCACAGATCTCACCGTACTCGGCTCTCGCCGAAGTATCGACAGCTCGAATACAGTGTCCCATACCACCATATTCGGCTCACGAGTTGATTGCGCAATGGTCACTACGGGGAGGCACATGGCCCCAGCGTAGGCCGACAGCTCGACCACGGTGTCCCATACCACCATGCCCGGCTCATGCGACTTAGCGGATCTAGGTACCATGGTTAAACGGGGATCGCCACTGGTAAGTTTGGTACCCTAGGTTCAAGCAGTAGCGACCAAATAGGGTGAACATGCATAAGGCAGATCGGGTTACTTGATGAGCTCGACTAGCACGATCGCCCGTTGAGCTGCACGACATGAAGTGCATAAACAACTTCGTGTGGCCTAGCCACTGCCGACAGGCAACGCACGACTCGAGTTCGTCGAACACATCCCACGTGGCAAATGAATCTCAGCCACGAGTTCAATCTCGTTACCGATTGCCTGGACTATAATCATAGCCCCAAACACAATCAATTACAGAGATATAAAGCAGTAATAGATCAGGATTCAAATCATACAATCAGTCTGGTATTATCCGTTTAGGGCTTCCAGGGCTGTTGCACGCACTCGTTGCTCCGCTCCCCCATCACCCATGACGGATCATACAACGTAAATATAAATTTAAACATATGCATTACATAGTTAAAATCATAAAGCAGTTGAGCATGTTATGAATCACAACACAAGCATGAGTTTGTACATGTTCAATTCCTAATCACACAACTATCAAAGGAGATCATACACATAGTTAAAAGAGGTTGAGAATCATATCTCAACACCCTTATACTTTACAATTTGCTAACTACTACTCATTCAGACATTTCAAGAATCACTTAAACAAACATACATCAACATACACGACATATGTCGATCACATAGGCATTAGGCCAAATCCTTTCACTAGGGAGTTGCCCCAATCATAACACGCGTACACCCACGACGGATAGTCATGGCAAGCAGGAATCCAAGTTCCATATCCATTCAGTCATTTCCACAAACACTTGGGCCACACATTTTAGCATATATAGTGTATAATGGCCGTGGCGTGACTTAGGGCAAATCCTTTCGTCAAAGGGGGTATCGCCAATACATCAATCATGAATCCATGACAATTAGTCATGGCGAGCACAATGAGAATTCTATACTCATTCAGCCATTTCCACAAACACTTAGAATACACTATTACAACATACATGGTGTATGTTAGTAAAACATGTATTAGGGTTATCCTTTAGCCAAACGAGTATTTTATCCATGTATACCATAATCATACTACAAATAATCATGACAATTATATTTCCAAAATCCGCACATATGCGGTATTTCTAAAATACGCAATTTCAACATACATGACATTTACACATGAACATGTATTTGTGCGATTCTTTTCGCCAAACTAGTATTTTATCCACATATGATATAATCAAACATTAAATAAACATGTCAAACATTTTCCCGAAAAAAATACGTATACGGTATTTCTACGTATACCTAGAGTATGTGAAATTCCATATTCTACAACGTTAATCGAAACAGGAAACGGAAAGCACTTTGTACATGTGCATTTACACGCAGATCATGAATCTATCATTATCTGACATTGAAAGCGTTGAAAAACGTAACTTATACACTTAAAGTCCGCACCTTTTGTCGTAGAATCGTAACGGAGTTGATAGGTTCGCTAAGCTTCCGTATACGGGAGTTTGGCAACCTAGAGAACGAAATAGGTTAGCTATCTCATAACCTACAACCACCCAAGCCCCAAATCAGATTAGGGTTAGGGTTTCTTACCTAGAAACGGGGCTGGAATCGCCGGGAAAGCGATGAGAAAGGGATGGTACAGCCCGTGTGGTGGCAGGGAACGACGGCAGGGAGATTCTCCCACTTCTCCCTCACTTTCTCTCTCTTTTCCCTCTCTCAATTCTAAATTCGTATGGCTGCCATGAGAGAGGGTTTAAGGTCCTTATATAGTCTCAAAACTCACCGAAATAGACTCCTGTTCAAAGGTTACTGCTAATATAGGTATTTCGTCACTTTTCCAGCTCAAAAGAGAGGTTCTGGTGGCCCTCCTTGAGCCAAACGTTAGACTTAAGCTCACCACACATGGATCTATGAGGGATTACGTTTTCGACTCGATCGGATTCCCAGATCGCACGTGGCGGACCACTTTCAGTTCAACGGTCAGTGGGCCACGATCCGAAATTCCAAGTACATGTAAATGTTCCTGAAATTTTTCCTGATCCGAGGGTGTAATTTGGTCTGATTCTGACGGTCTGGTTGCTTAATACTGATGCGCAAGCGAATGGTGCCAGATCACTATTCCAGATATTTTAATTTCAAAGGGAATAGTGTTTTTCACACTCCCTCGCTCCGGATCGAAACGAATGGCCGTGGGACATCGGCTGGATCTGATTTTTGAGATGATTGTCAAGCCCAGTGAGGCGGTCCTAGTTCCTTAGCTTCGTTTTAATCGGACTCCCGATGTGCGGTCTAGACCTAATACGAAGTTTCGTTTCATTCCCGAGAGCAGACGGGAAAAGAGTTTGGTTCTAAACTTTAGGGAAACCTAGAGTCACTGATTTTGCAAGTTTTGGGTCTTGCAGATCGTATTTAAAGCGATCCCAACGGATTTCATGGTTAATCGAGTTTTGCACTTAGTTAACTTTGTTAAATTTCTAAAGGATTTAATCCTAATTGTTTTCTGGTTGAGATGGTACTTAGGCCTTTGTAGTTTGTATATAAAGTGATCCAAGTTTTACTACTTAGCTAGTTTAAGATAGTGTCTAGGGCGAAAGTGCTTTGAAAAAATTGAAAGCACAAGGTAGTGAAGGGTGAGATTTGTGAAGAAAATGGTTTAAGACGGGATTTGAGGCTTTGCATTGAGCGTTTGAAAAGTTAATCAGGTGTTAAGATTGACTCAATGCCTAAGGATGTTTAATCCCAGGTTGGCAAAAATCCGGGATGTTACAGTAACTCAGTGGTTCCATTAATTCTAAGGGCGTGTTTGATTTTTGGTGAAATGGTGAATCGCGCGTAAAAAAGTAATGATTATTTCCCCGTGAATTTACAGCATACCTGATATGACTGCTTACTTTTTGACACAAAAATCAAGAATGTTACAAAATATCTGTGGGTCCCACTGTGATGCATTTCGCTTATCCACACCGTTCATCCATTATTACATTTGAATTCATATCATGAGTAAAAAATTGAGGCATATCCAATACTCAAGTGGACCACGTCATACAAAAAAGAGAATCGAATACTTACCGTTGAAAACTTTGTAGGGCCACTGTTTCTTTCGGCGTGGGCCATTTGAGTGTTAGATTTGCTTCATTTTTTGTCTTATGCTCCAAAATATTGTAATAAAATAGATGTACGGAATGGATATATCACATGCGTTACCTTGCAGTTAAAAAATTAAAATTACCTCTTTTTAACTAATTTCACTGGTACAAATTCCTATGCATTTTCAAACAAGATGAAATCGTAATAATTATCATTTACCGTGTATTTCCCATTGTTCTGAAAAAACAAACAGGCTCTAAGTTACATATATTATCGACTCAATAAGCGCATGTAATAATAACATTACAAAACAAACAATTCCTAAGTTAATTATTTAAATGCATATATGACATGATGATATGTGCAATGGTTGGCCCGCGACACAACCCAACAGTGTTAACATGAAGAATGACTGAGATCAACGATACAATATAGAACCACATCAACGTTATTGCTAGCGAGGATGTCAACATATGCGCAATGGTTGGCTTGCAACACAACCCAACAATGTAATGATATGCATGATTAGCTAAGTAGTTATTATTTCTAGTGCAAACAGTAGGTTGGCGAAGCTAGGATACCACTGTTCTATTAATAGTCATTAAACGGATTCACGTAGCTTATGGCGGCCCGTAGCAGCTCCTCACCAGCGTCCGTTGATTCAAATTTGGGTTCATCACCTAATAGTTCATTCTACTTGGTCGGATTAATATTAGGGCTTGTCGCCTAAGGACAATCGCATATAGGATAAAGGTCGTCACCCACACCCCAAATGTGGAGAAGGCACGCCACTCAAATCATTAACAATATAGTAGGGTAGTGACATTCATCGATGCTCAGTGGTCACTATGAGGAGACTCATCACCCAATGTTTTACTAACATGGCGGGCTCGTCACCCAATTGTTTGTCTATGTGGTAGGCACGTCACTCCAGTGTAGGCCGACAACTCGGACACAATGTCCCAGACCACCATGCCCATCTTATGAGTCTTTGTAGGATCATAATGCGCTAATGATTATGAGTAGACTCATCCATTGGGAACGATATACCATATATTCAATTTGGCCGTGTCATATATTGTGAACATACATGATCAATAGACTATTAGACTAATTTGATTGACTTGGGAGAACCTCGGCGCAACTGGCATTGGGTGCAAGTATCCCGTGTATGTTAGTGCACTCATTTTTACACCCTAGTTTGTCAATCACATGAGTCGTTGTGTTAAGTAGTCGGTTGAGCCTTTGGAAAGTGAAGACCGAAAACATAAGCAAAGCAGAAGCATCAAAGAGTACATACATGTAAAAGAGATGCCTTGGTGACCCTAACCCTTGACCAAAACAACTCCATGGCGTCTAGATGATCTTATCCCAATTAAGAATACTAATTTGATAATCCATTAGCCTTAAGAGTCCAAGAAAAACATAATAAACAAGGCTAGAAAAGGTGCAAATATGTTGCATAGAAAATAGCCCAAAACAGTAGATTCTAAGCCATGTTCGATGTTAACGAGCTGTCATTGAACAGTCCTCGATGACATTGAAGACCCAGCCGATGACATCAATAGAGATTCGGGAATATCCAGCAACCAAACTGGATTTATGGATGAAATTCTCGATGGCATCGAGGTCCCTTTAATGACATCAAAATCTATGTTTCAATGGCATGAAGGTCCCTTTAATGACATCGAAATCTATGTTTTAATGGCATTGAAGTCCCCTCGATGACATTGATCGAGATCTTGAAATGTCCAATAAGGTTTTGAAATTTTTTTCTCAGTTTCTCTTGATGGCGTCGAGGCCACTTCGATGGCATCAAAGTATGATTTTTGATGCAATCGAATATTGTATTAATGCAATAAAAATGGATCCAGAATTGTCCAGCAAGCAAACATGATTTTTAGCTGAAAATCTCAATGGCATCGGGGAGCCCTTTGATGGTATCGAAGGAATCCTCAATGGCATCGAAGACCTTTCGATGACATCGACATGACCGTTTTCTACCCGTTTTTTTACCATTGGAGCTTGAACTGTTTATAAAGGGCATTCGATTTTTGGGCTCATGTATGAGTTTTTTAAGTAAATAGAGGTAAGGTGATCCCATAGGCATATCCCTCACCCAATGCTTCTATTCCTATGAGTTTCAAGCAATCTCCCTTGAGATTTCAACTCCAATGAGTATTCCAACCTCACTATTGGAGATATGCTTGAACTTCTTCATTTCTTATAGATTGGACTTAAAGCTTATTGGTATATCATTGTCCAAGTCTTTTAAGAGACCCGTCTAGTTGAATTTCATAGGTTAAACAACTACCCATTAGTTGTAGGAGATTCAACCCACTCTCGTCACCTTGGTCACTTCAATGAAGCACAACATGCAAGGTGATTGATCGTGCAGCTGGAGCCATGACGAAGTATCGACAACATGATTGGGGGAGCATCGGGGAGCTGATTGAAGCACGGGAGAGCGAAGGTCAAGTGACCCGAGACGACGTGACAAGCGGGGCTCAATCAGACAAGTGAGGCTCAATCAGACAAGTGAGGCTCAATCAGACAAGTGAGTTTTTAATTTTAGAGTCCAAAGGTTGCATTCGTTCCTTGTGTAGGTTGGAGTGCTAGAGTTTGCTTACCTAAACTCAATTTAGGTTATTGTGTAGGACCTTGGCCCATGTGGCCTAAATCCATGGTTCTTGTGTAGGACCAAGGTTGTTGGGTAACCTAAGGAAAAATCAACAAGAAGTCCTTTTGTAAGCCTTCGGTGGTATAATACGTACCAAGTTTAGAATTTGGATATTGGCTCTTATGTAGGGTCTAAATTTCGGATTAGGACATTAGCCTGTGTGGCTTAAATCTTGGGTTCGGGAGTAGGACCCTTGCTCTTCCGTAGAGAATAAATTTTTGGTTCTTATGTAGGACCTTTGCTCTTCCGTATGGCATAAACCTCAGGTTTGGGAGTAGAACTTTTGCTCTTGTGTAGGGCATAAACTCTACGTTCTTGTGTACAACCTTGGCCCATATGGCCTAAAGTGTTGAGTTCGGGATTAGGACATTTGTCCTTATGTAAGACATAAACTAGAGTCCTTGTATATGACTATAACTGTTTGAGGTAAACATGATTTAAAACCTTCGATAGTGAAATCCAGTACACTTTAGGAGAGAGTGAGTCCGCTCGGAGTGGAGTAGGGAGATAGCTGAACCACTATACATGATTCTTTTTGAGATTGTCATTTGAGCATTTGTTTAATTATGTTATGTGCTTGAATGCTTAATTATATGCTTGTATGATTAAATGAATGCTAGGATTGATAAGTAGCGTATCTCACACACACGTGTACATTATCTTATAGACTAGTTGCTTTACTTACATATCATTTGTAGTCTATATGTAATTAGACCCTCTATTAGTTTAGAACCTTAGAGTTAAATTGTCTTACTTAGTTTAATTAGAAAATAGTTTAAGTTAGGCAATTTAGATTTTTAATTGACATAATTTTAAATAGGTCTTAATCACCCCCCTCCCCCCTTCTCTAAGACTTAGTCATTCATTCATTAGCTCCACCAAACTTCTGCACTTAGACGCATTGCGGCCGATTACCGCAATTTCAGTGTAGTCCAGTTATTGTCGGTCGTCCGTATTCAACCCAGGTCGATCGAACAAGCCTAAGGTAGCCGACCTAACTTGAGTTACCCCTTATTTCGGACGGTTAGCCGACTATCCCAACATTGTAAGCAATTCTAAACATCATTACATACTATGCATTCGTCATGCAATCATAACAATGTTTTATATGAAGCATAAATTCAATGACACTATTACTTAGGCATTTCATCAAACATGTAAACATCAATAGAAAAAACACGCTCACTTGAGCATTTTATCAAATATGTGATCATCAATAAAACCACACATTCACCTATGCATTTTATTAAACATGTGAGCATCAATAGAATAACACATTCAATCACTTAGACATTTTATCAAACATGTTAACATACATAAATACATATAACATATGTTGCAATTAAATTAAAATGTGAACACGTTAGCATACACTAAGTTATTTACAAATAACTATTTATTAACTAAGACCCTTAAGGGTCGATAAAAAATAACTTAAAGATAATGGTCTGCACCTTAAAGGGCTTGACACGATATAATCGCACTTAGGGTTAGGATTATTTTAAGGAAATGACTAATTTTTAAATCAAATCGAAAGGGTTAAGGTAAGATTCTTGAAAATTCTAACACTAAAGAGATTAAAATTAGGAAGTATGATTTATTTCTTACCTTCGACACTAATGGGGTAGATTCAGTGAAGAGATCATCGAATCTTATGCCTTGGTTGAAGCACTAGCAACAAAATAAGAACAATGAATCTCAAATCCAACTCTCAAACACTCCCGCCCTCACTCTTTCTCTTTTTCTCATTCTCTTTCTCTCTTTTTTTCTCTCAAACCCTAGCAAATTCAAATTCAGGGGAGGGGACCCCAAATGGGAAGTATTTGTAATGCCAAAAGTGGTGCTTTTGGCCCTAAGGGCTATGTTTTTAGTCATATAATCCTATGAGAGATTGTTTCTAGCTGTCGAGGCCCACTAAGAGATGTATGAGTTAATCTAAGGAATATAATAATTTTTCTAAATGATGATCTATGCAAGGCTTCGATTGTCTTACATATCGGACACATCGATCAACAGTTATAATCAAAAGTCATTTCGACTGTCACTGATGGTCGATTAGGGCCACAACTATACGGATACGAGCATGATAATAATCTCAATCGGTGCCTTAAATTTGGTTATCATTTAACGGTCTGAAAGCCACAACTTTGGAAAATACGGATATAAACAATTAACTTAAGTTCCTGATTAAATTTCAGGAACATTCACACATCTCATGCACTGGCCTTGCGAGTACAAGTTGAGCGATTCGAGATGTGATCTCAACTCGATTCCCGCGATGGATGTCAATCCCACTAAGAAGAATGTCTTTCTATAGTCTCGGGTTTAGTGACCCACTAACGAGCGGTATAAAGCTTGTTTGGATCATCAGGGTAATTTTGAAATTAATTGGGTAGCGAGATTTCTTGTGCGTGGTTATTAGTGTTTTAGATTAACCAAGTACATAGTGTGACTTATTCGCAATTGGTGGAAACGAAAATTTGATCATAATCATCATAAACCCTTAGTTCTTATGCTAAATGAGTAACTAGGTTAATTTGGTTTGTTAATTAAGATTCGACCCATAGTTGTCTTGATTTTTGGTAGGTTTATATTAAGTTATGGTTGTCTTGATTAGTCAGTGATAGGTCAGTTAGATTTATGCCCTAGATGAATAAATCATGATACTATACTTGGGGTTTAAGTGATCGGGCGGATTCGTTAGCTTCATACGATCGATTAATCAGATTTGTATAGTTCTTTACTGGTACCGCCCGCGTATAGGCTCACATCAATCGTTAATGGTCAGTAAGTGACAACGTAAGCTAATTATAATGAAAATTTTAAGGGTTTTTAAAAATCCAAAATAACAAAAATCTGAGACGTTACACACTCGTATTTGCGTTTGGTACATTGTCATGTACACTTTCAACCTTAGGCGATCCTATGATAACAATCATAAATACGTTGTTACAAGTCGAATCAGGGTGATTTTAGGTTCATTGGAAAAATAATTTGATGACATTTTAAATGGGAGTGAAATCATTTTATATGGACACCATTTTGACTATTCAAATGTGTGCTTAAAGTATATAATGACATTCACGAATCATTTAATACCGTTTCAAGTATCACACTATCCTATGAAAATGGTGATAGCTCCCTCTTTATAGGTTGAATTGGGTGATCTTAAGCTTGTTTGAAAAATAATTTAACGAGCTTTCAAATTGGACTATAATTATTTCATTTGGACATCGTTTGACCTTTCAAAAGCTAAGTCTAAAGTCTATAATGATGTTCGTATTTGTTTTTAATATCGCGCGATTCCATAAAAATGGTTATAACTCCCTTATTACATGTCAGATCATGGTAATTTTGGACACGTTGGAAGCTAATTCAACGACATTTCAAATAATAATGAAATCCTCTTATTTAGACACCTTTTGAGCTCTTAAAAGTGTGCTCAATTTCGACTCTTAGTAAAGATCCACCTAAGCTTAATCTTTTGAAGAAAGATGATGAATCCATCTTCTAAAAGTGGAGTTTTTGATATATCTGTCTCCTCCTATACCAGTTTTTTCTAAGCAAATCTATTTGAGTGTAATCTTTACAGAAAAAATTTCATCTTTTAAAAGTGAAGTTTTTTACTATCTTTTTTATTTTCTTATATTCATTTCTTAACAAAAGACCCCACCTAAGCAAAATCCTTTGAAGAAATAAGAATAACGTATCTTTAAAAAGTGAAATAGTTATAATCTTTTTATTTCGTATCTTTTCATTTTCTTCTTGTAAAACTGTAATGCCCTAAAAATCGGCACCTGATTCTATAGACTTCGATTCCGAGTTTTCGGGTATTAACTTAGTAAAATGCACTTGTGTCTTCACTCAGATTCACATTAATTTCATAAACAAATAATCAAAGTAACACATATTAACTTAGTGGAACCAAAGCGAGGTAGAGATAGAAAAAAATATATAAAAATATAGGGCTAACACCCAAAAGTTACAGTTCCAAAAGTGGTGTCCACCCATGTGAAAATTATACGAACCACAAAAATTACAATATGACCAGAAGAACAACTATCAAGTAGGAAGAAGCTAGATATCTACTGGGCGCCTTGAGTGCAACACCGACTGGTCCTATTCCTGAGTTATCTGTATATGTCAAACAGGAGGTGTAAAATGCCAACATAGTGAAAATATATCCCTAAGATTGTTACTTGAGATATTTTAGTGAATAACAAGTTCACAAAAATACATATTTATACATGTAAAATACTAAAGTATGTTATCTTTAACTCACAACTATTAAGCAAGTTACACATATTACCAATACAACCGAGCGCAAGTAATGATTACATAACAAACAAACATTTTCTTAATCTATTTAGTAAGTATATTAATGCTATGATGAAATGACTCCACTGCCAAATCGTAACCTATCATAGTATATGTATAATTAGCCAAGTGATTATTAGTCCCAGTTCGTAGAGCATGTTGGAAAAGCTATGATATCGCTGTTATATCACAAGATATTATCTGAATCACGTGACTCGTTTCGGCACGTGGCGACTCCTCACTAGTGTCCATTGGTCCAAAATAAGGGATTAACATGGTACGAGTCATCACCCAATACCAAGTATGAATAATCAATTCAGAAGTGTCAACTTGTCACTCAAAACCAAATCAATATAGAGGGAATGACTCCACTCAATCCCATTCACGCCCAGTCGTTCAAACGGTACTCTGGCACGGGACTATCGGCCGAGTAATTTGATGGGGGCCATTTGAACAATACTATATCACCTCCATCAGTGCTTACTAGTCACTACGGGGAGGCTCGTCACCCCAGCATAGGCCGACAACTCAAACACGGTGTCTCATATCACCATACTCGGCTCATGAGTCTTTGTGGGATCATATGCACTAATGGTTATGAGTAGACTAAATCAATGGTAATGGTGGTATCTCAGATTCTATTGAAGTTATACAATTACTTAGAATGATCAAGCTTGCATTAAACTGATGCAATCGATTACGGAGGACCCTAGGTAGACCGAGATTGGGAGCATCCCGTGTAGCTCTAATTATCACTGATCATTCGTGTTAAACTTCGATTGGTTGTATAAGGGATAACCTCCCTAAAGCAGGTTATCCGCATATTTAAATAATTTATAGAACTCGATCCACCACAACAACACAATTAAATCATATTAATATTTATTAGCATCAACATCAAACAGTTCTAATATTAAGAGTTTCATGTCATTCAAGCATTTCATCGAACACGTTATTAAATAAATAGAAAACAAACACATTTAATTATTCTAAAATACCAGATAAAAGCTTGATGGTAGATCTTCACCTTATAGTAAAAAATACTTAATAAGGATGCGGCCCTAGCGTCGCAAATTTGGAAAAATGCTTCAAACCTTAATTCATTGACAATATCAACATTAGTATCGTAGATTCTAATCTAATTATATTTTAATTAAGGGTTAAGAATTCTACGTAACTTAGTTCAAGAAAACCCTAACTTGATTCGATGAGTTGGGGCCCCAAGTCCTAGCACAATCAAACCATAGAGTTAAGGTTTCCGATAAACGACAGAAACAAAAGGAATTTCTAACCCTAATGGCTTGAACGTGCAGATATTGAAAGAAATAGATGAAAATACAACTAAGAGAACTCTTACCTGGCAATGAATAGAGCATCTAATATGAAATCATTAGATTTTGGTTGATAAAGGCGTAAAAATAAGCATAGAGGCAAGATATTGCAAGATTAGACAAGCACGGTGATCAGACGACGATGTTCTAGCATCAAGCCCGCCGTTTCTCTCATCCCTCTCTTCTCTCTTCTTCTCTCTCTCTCTCTCTCTTTATCTAGGGTGAAATCATACGGGAGTAAGGGTTGCACCCAAAAGTCCTATTTATAGCACCAAATCTGGTGTAATGGCCATAAAGATTGGGTTTTTACTATAGTAGCCATATGAGAGTGTGTTTTTACCATTTGTGAGCTATTATTGGGCGTAGGGTTCAACACAAACTATAAGATAGTTGGTCCTAGTGATGATTTACGCATAGACACAATCGGCCCACCATTTGGATGTGCCGATCGACAAATATGATCAAAATTCA
This sequence comes from Magnolia officinalis, assembly GCA_021015155.1. Classification (NCBI taxonomy): domain Eukaryota; kingdom Viridiplantae; phylum Streptophyta; class Magnoliopsida; order Magnoliales; family Magnoliaceae; genus Magnolia; species Magnolia officinalis. The sequence continues at coordinate 81,108,828 of JAJHSJ010000006.1, forward strand.
GTTTGACGGTCACCGACAATCGATCGAACATACAACTATACAGTTTTGTGTAGGACGTTACCATAGGTTATTGCCCTAAATTTGGTCCCAATCTAAAGGCCCGAGATCCACAACTTCGGCAAAGATTGGACGCAGACAATTAACTTAAGTTATGGATTGATTTTAGGAATATTCACACATCCCCATGCACTTATGTTAAGACTCAAATATTGCACATTTAACCATTTAATTACATTAGTTTTCCTTGCATTTAATTGATAATTTGATTTAATTATATACGTTTTTGTCATGCGAGGTGATTTGGAAGTTTATGATGAATATGCACTTAAAAGGATATGTTTAAAGCTTAGAAGAAGACAATGAAGAATTAGAGATTTGAAAGTCAATTATGAAGAATTCACATGCTAAAGATCCAAGGAAACTAAGTGAGGAATGAAGAGAATAAAAAATTTGAAGTGGAGAAAAAGAATCCTGAAAATTGTCTTGAAAAAAGATATTTTGAAATTCCGGGCCAGAAAAACATAGTTATAAAAAAGTGCCAAAATAGACTTTGATTCTATCGAAGACTGTTCGATAGAATCGAAGGTGCAATCGAAGCCAGATCGATTCAATCGAGAATTTAAGGTATTTCAAGCCAAACTCGCTGGACAGTTCTGGATAATTTTTCGATGTAATCGAAGACCCTTTGATAGAATTGAAGGCGTACGCAGATTTTACGTGGACTGCGTAAATTTGATGCGGTTTGCGGATTTTTCTAACTCGGTGTGAAAGTTGGAGTTCTCCAACTACAAATAGGAGTCCCTAGGATGCTCCAAAGCATCTTTTAGGGTTTGAAAATGTTTCAAGGAGTATAGCAAAAGGGTGGAGCAACCACCAAAGAATTTTTCTTCTTCCCTAATTTATTTTTCATACTTTGTTTAAGAGATTTGGTTTCAATTATGTCTATGGTTGGTTAAACCTCTTAGTTAGGGCTAAGAGGTGAAGCTTGTAGCGTGTTTGGATGATTATCTTGCTTTGATTCTTGTTCTTATTGAGCTTCATTGATTTTTAGTTTGAATTTAATGAATATTTTCAGTTTTCTATGATTTATTATGACTTAAATTACAATAGATGTTGTGAAAGCTTTGAATATCTTCTTTTCCTGTTTTGAGATTGTGAGATTGGTAAATCCTGTTGTTCACTATCGTCTCTTGGACATGGCAGGGTGATGGAATCCTTTCCAATCATCACAATTTTCCTCCATTGAGAATTAGGTCAATGAAAAGTTCAGATTTGATTTAAATTATTTTATCTTTCAATTGGATAGGATGAGACTCCAATTCCAATTGTGTTCCTTGAATCAAGTAAGGTAGCATCTTGATATCTATAAGTGAATCTTTGGCACTATAGTTCCTACCTTTAAATTCATAAGTTTTAATAAACACTATTCACCATTACTCTCAATTATTTAGATTTCAATTTAGATTTTTTTCTAGTTATAGTTATAGTTATTTGCAGAATACGTACAAGTTTAGTCCTTGTGGATTCGACCCCAGTCTCACCAAGTTATTACTACATCGCAACCCTACACTTGGGGTTGTGAACAACTTATTTTGTAAGTCAAAGTTGAGAAATTCAAGACACTATCTCGGCTCAACATCCACGATGGACGTCAAGCCCGGCAAGACGGTCGTTATTCTATAGTTTCGAGTCTAGCGGACCACTAACATGCAGTTTAGATTTAATCCGATGAATCTGAGCATTTTTGGGATGAATTGGGTAGTGAGATTTTTCATGCACGGTGATTAGGGTTTGAATTAGTTAAATTCATATTGTGGCTCATTTGCAATTAGTGGAAACAGTGATTCGACTCTAAGCACCCTAATCAAGAACCTTAATTCAACTATATTAGAAATTACCCGAATTAGTAAAATATATTAAAAATATAAAATTCTAATTTAACTATACATATAATTCCTGGCATGATTATAAGCAATTTCTAAGAAAACACCGAATATAAAAACTTTAAGATGAAAAAAATATGTTCAGACCATCGACAACATGCAACTGCAAATTTTTTTAATTTCAATAGGTCTATTGCTTATAATGTTTTTGGTAATTTTAGTTATTAAAATATTTTATATTTTTTATTTTAATTCATTGTTAAGTTTACTTTATTTCCACCTATTTCATTTCATTAAGAGTTTTAGAAAATTTCTAAAAATTCTAGAATTACGAGCTACCTAAAACTAATAATTTTCTATGTAGTTTTCAAAACGTCATGAAGTTAATCCCATTTTAAATCTTATTTTTAAATATTTATTTTAATATAAAAGTAGACTCATTAATTTTCGATATGACTTTTGAATCACCTCAATCGGAATTGTATTGAAGGAGATACAAAATTTTAAAGTCAACATAGTAAAACTATTAATTATGTACATAATTGTACATTGGTATATAGAGCTACTCGGTTCAACCGAACCTTGTCGTCCAGATTTACTCAATTCAACTAAGTTTCACTTGGTGCAACCAATCCTCGCTGTCCAGATTTACTTGGTTGCTTAACGTTTTCTTGGTGCAACCGAACATTACTGTCCCAATTTGATTGGTGCAACCAAGTTCTACTCGGTTCAACCGAACCTTGCTATCTATGTCCCCCAAAAATTTTAAATTTCATTCGGTCGAGCAGTTTTGGTTGATTTAAGATCATTCTTTTTTATCTTAAACACATGCGAATACATACACGGATATGCACTTCAGTTAAGAAATCAAAGATAATGCCCAAAGACGCCCAACTCCCAAGTTGGCAAACATCTGAAACATTATAAAATTTCATTTTAACATAACAGATAAAATAAAATATAAAATTTATTTTTTTAAGATAATAGTTTTTGGCTACCGAGTGCACCGAGAAAGTATAAAAAACTGATGAAGAGTACTCAGAAAGCACGAAAGATTGGCCGATTATAACGACATAAGAAAAGTTAGCCGCTGAATAAAATAATGTATAATTATAGAAAACTGAGAAAGGTATTTAAAAGTATTTTTATCTCCATGGAAAAACAAGAAAAGAAAAGAAAAAGACATTTTCGATGTTATTTTTTTTTTCCTCTTAAAACAGTGGTGTTATTACGGAGGACCCTAGGTAGACCGAGATTGGGAGCATCCCGTGTAGCTCTAATTATCACTGATCATTCGTGTTAAACTTCGATTGGTTGTATAAGGGATAACCTCCCTAAAGCAGGTTATCCGCATATTTAAATAATTTATAGAACTCGATCCACCACAACAACACAATTAAATCATATTAATATTTATTAGCATTCAACATCAAACAGTTCTAATATTAAAGTTTCATGTCATTCAAGCATTTCATCGAGCATGTTATTAACTAAATAGAAAATAAACACATTTAATTATTCTAAAATACCAGATAGAAGGTTGATGGTAGATCTTCACCTTATAGTAAAAAATACTTAATAAGGATGCAGCCCTAGCGTCGCAAATTTGAAAAAATGCTTCAAACCTTAATTCATTGACAATATCAACGTTAGTATCGTAGATTCTAATCTAATTAGATTTTAATTAAGGGTTAAGAATTTTACGTAACTTAGTTCGAGAAAACTCTAACTTGATTCGATGAGTCGGGGCCCCAAGTCCTAGCACAATCAAACCATAGAGTTAAGGTTTCCGATAAACGATAGAAACAACAGGGAGTTTCTAACCCTAATGGCTCGAACGTGCAGAAATTAAAAGAAATAGATGAAAATACAACTAAGAGAACTCTTACCTGACAATGAATGGAGCATCTAATATGAAATCATCAGATTTCGGTTGATAAAGGCGTAAAAATAAGCATAGAGGCAAGATATTACAAGATTCGACAAGCACGGTGATCAGACGGCGATGTTCTAGCATCAAGCCCGCCGTTTCTCTCATTCCTCTCTCTCTCTTCTTCTCCCTTTCTCTCTTTATCTAGGGTGAAATCATACGGGAGTAAGGGTTGCACCCAAAAGTCCTACTTATATCACCAAATCTGGTGTAATGGCCATAAGGATTGAGTTTTTTACTATACTAGCCATATGAGAGTGTTTTTACCTTTTGTTGGGCTATTATAGGGCATAGGGTTCAACACAAACCATAAGATAGTTGGTTCTAGTGATGATTTATGCATAGACACAATCGGCCCACCATTTGGATGTGCCGATCGACAAATATGATCAAAAGTCAGTTCGACGGTCACCGACAATCGATCGAACATACGACTATACAGTTTCGTGTAGGATGTTACCATAGGTTATTGCCCTAAATTTGGTCACAATCTAAAGCCTGAGATCCACACTTCGGCAAAGATTGGACGCAGACAATTAACTTAAGTTATGGATTGATTTTAAGAAATATTCACAATCCCCATGCACTTATGTTAAGACTCAAATATGTAAATTTAACCATTCAATTACATTAGTTTTCCTTGCATTTAATTGATAATTGATTTAATTATATACGTTTTTTGTCATGCGAGGTGATTTGGAAGCTTATGATGAATATGCACTTAAAAGGATAGATT
>JAJHSJ010000006.1:81713476-82159394 GCA_021015155.1 Magnolia officinalis
CATCCATTGTCGCCGTTGTCATCATCATCATCTAAGCCTTATCCCAACTAACTGGGGTCCGCTACATGAAAATTCCATGATGATGGACACATGAAGTTCATACTGAGCAGTTATATAACACCCAAAGCCGATGGATGTCTTGAATCTGTTGATGAATGGCACAGCTTCAACAAGCTGTCTGGGAAGCACAAAAAATCCCAGCTGTCCGGAAATATTACATTCCAGAAAACCTTGAGAAATGCACGGAAATAACCACATAAGCTAAAACAGCATATATCTAAATAGCCCAGTCTCACCCATGACATACTTGGTAAAAATAGCACAATAGCATGGTTGAAATCCAATTATTTTGAAAAAAAAAAAAAAATGTTTGCAAGGATGTCACTGCAAAGGATCTGAAAAAATAATTATGACTTCTTTCATCTGTAACTAGTAATTTACTTTATTAAACATACAATGATGGAAAAACAGAACACATCTAAATATTATTAGTATGTCGAACAGACGTTTGTGGGAACTATGTCCTCCATGATTACCTGAAATTTTACAAACGAAAACACAAACTACATTGAACAGACAGAGTGAACTCTTACATAGCAACAACTTCAACAGCCATGAATCCATGAAGGCATTGAAGGACTACCTAAACTGAACTTCTGAGATTCCAAACAAGCAGGCCAGGAAGGGTAGAAATGAGTGGCTCAAAATAACCTCTCACTTTAGCCTTTTAAACATCTGGAGTAGCTCAAAATCTAGGAAACTTGCACCCAAACCCATGTGCCCAACACTAGACACAGAAATGAGTCAAGAGGAGGAAGCCCTGTATAAAAAGTAACCCAACCATACACTGGAAGACATTATTGTGCATTTTTTAGTTCTAAATTCATAAAATGGAAATTTTGTATATAATAGTTTTTTCTTTTAATAGCATGTGCTACATAGAAATTTTTTTAAAAAAAGTATATCGCAGTAATAAAAATTATTACTGGATTAAATTCTTTTTTTAAAAGTATATCGTAGTAATAAAAACGAACAACCACAAAATTATTCTTTTTTTTTTTCTCTAAAAGCCAAGTCCATGTGTGTCCATCCAAATATTTTGTATTTATACCTTGTTAAATAAATGTTATTATTGAGAATTGTGAATGTTTCAAAGCCTAGCAAGGGACTAGAAACAATTGCAATCTTGAACAACATAGGAATGCCAAAAAGATTGCTAAGAAAGCAGAAAGTGAAGTTAAGCTATTTTTGGAATTCGTTAGATGACACTGAGAGCACACTGCAAAAAGACACAAGGAACCATAAACTCAAATAACGTCCGAGTCCAATATACTTTCATAAGATTAGGATATCTAAAGTGAAAGAAGCTTTGAAGAAGATGAAAATAGGAAAGGCACTTGCACCAGATGATATACCAATAGAGGTTTGGAAGTGTAGTATGGAAGATAATGGGACATTTTGGTTGACATAGTTGTTCAACAAGATTGTAGAGCGAAGAATAGAGGAAAAGTACCACAGTACCTATTTATAAAGTTAAAGGAGACGTACAAAACTGCACAAACTAACATGTGATGAAACTTATGAGCCATTCAGTGAAGCTTTGGGAAAGAGTGATTGGCCCTTGACAGTGCGGAATGGTGCAAAAGGATTCAAGTGGCTGACCCCATTTAGTTGGGATAAGGATTGGAAGAAGATGATGACGATGTCTTGTTAAATAAACAGATTAAGCACACAGAAAGATCAATTGATTTTTAAGCGGAATTAGGGGTTTCTTGGAAAAAGAAATATTTAAAAATAATATTTAATTATTATCTTATCTTTTTCAAACATTCCAGAAACTTAATTTTAATCAGTACCACATATTGATGGTCTTTGCAATATAAGTGACAGTAATTTGTTTTGGCTATAGAAAATGTATCTAGGCTTCTTTTTTTCAATTTTTTATATTCTATATGATTTTACTTTTATTTTTCAGCTTCATTTAAATTTTGGGGGTACACAAAATTCAATTTTGAATCCAGAAGATAAATTGAAAAGGGGTATATTGACTGATACGGGTCAATATGCACATCCGCCAATATGTATTGGTTTCGGTGGTGACCAATATAGTACACCAAATTCAATTTTGAATCCAGAAGATAGATAGGATTATAATGATAGATGTCTCCATATTATGGAAATATTTGTAACGGGCATATAAAGGGCGTACAATGCATTTGAAGGGCATGGAATCAATTGTTTATCCATTGCCATTTTGGGTATTTCGTGTGCATGAGGATTGGTTTGCTGCTTGTTTGCAGTGGAAAAGGTATGCCCACAACTCTAGCAATCTACTTCAAAGCTTGGAGAATACAATTATGATTATCAATCAATGATATAAAAATAATAATAATAAAAAGTAGGATTCACATCTCACATCATTTTACATATTTGATTAGCGGCTATTACGGAGCCACTTTGGAAGGAAAGAAATAACTTGCCATTTAGAAACAAGAGGGGGATTCTGGTCTCGAAAAGGCCATATGATTTGAGATCTTTGATTGGCAGCCATCTTGGGTTGGTATGGAAGGAGACGTAATTTTTCTCCAAGCTTGGTAAATATTTCTCTAGGCAGTTGACAGTTGCATCTAGGCAGCACAATTTTTCCACGAGACTAGGTAAATATTTTGGAGGATGTTAGGTCAAATAAAAGAATATAACTCATTGGATACATCCGGACTCGGAAGAAGTTTTTTTTCTTTGAAGAGTCACGAAGATTATATTAAAAGAAAAGAGTTTTTTTGAAGAGTCACGAAGATTATATTAAAAGAAAAGAGTTTTTTTGAAGAGTCACGAAGATTATATTAAAAGAAAAGAGAAACAGCACAAAACAAACAGGAAGAAGAAAGCAAAAACAGGAAAAACAAAAAACAAAGAAAACACAGGGGTGTAGGGCCGCTGAGATAGCGGACCGACGCACTAGGGACGCTGCTGAATTAGCGACATCTCTAAAACATCTGCCATTTCTCTCTTCCCAGATAGTCCACCAGACAGCCAAGAGAGAGATTCTCCAGATAGGGGTTCTTTGGGAACGAACACCATGCCAACTCTTTAAGAGAGATCCAGTTGAGATCGGGAAACACCAGGAAATGCCAAACGCTGAAAGAATTTGGGGCCAGATCTGATTAATGAGGGGGCAGTGCACGAACAAGTGGTTGTTTGTTTCTTCTTCAGCCTTTTGGATCTCACCCTTCACATTTCTCACAACACCTGCGTTCTCCATTAGAGCATCCACCAATTAAGCTTCCAGTGCCTCAGCAGAGGAGCCTTTCACCTACCTCTAGGCTCAAGGTCCTTTGTGCCGTCCTCCATTACAATTTTTCAATCACAAAAGAAATCTGTCTTACGAAGGCCCTAAAATGCTAGGAGGTAACAGTGCAATTGACGCAGGATGATAGACGAGGAAGAAAATAAGAAGAGGCAAACGATAGATTTTTGCACGAACCATGGATGTTGTGTAGAGTGTCAACCTATCCAATCTATTCAAGATCTCTTGAACATCTCTTTTGAATCGATCTCGTCTCTTATACATTTCTTCCACATCCTTCTTGTTACAACCACTTATCAAACAAGCCCACAGATGAACTTATTCTAAGGGTATAGCACATGCAAATGCACGTGAAGAGAGGGAAAAAGAGAAATGGACGTTGCTATTCCCGCAATTAATTTCCTTAGGGGAGAACTTTAAATATTCGAAAGGACAGGAGGAGACATTTTAAACAAAACTAGAGGCATTTTGGAAACTAGAGAATGTAATTGTTGTTGGACACACACAGTCCAAGTTTCACACGCAAAAAGCCCACAAAACAACCAAGATTTTTTCACACAAAAGGTATACGAGTAGCTACATCATCTCTATCTTCCTCCAAAAATATCCTCCCGATTTCTCTCTTCCCCTTTGTCTTTCTATGTAAGCGAGGGCCATGGTTCGGTAATCCAAATCATTGATTTCACGGGCTCCCCCTTTAATGTCCCATCCTACAAAAGTCACTCGACATTAGTGTATTCAATAACGGTAGCTATAACAGCCAACCTTTATGGCCATTACAAAACAAACTGCAACAGTCGTTACAGCCCTATAATGATTTTTTTCCCTGAAGGAAATTGCATTGGCCTCACCTTGGCCTTACTTACAGGCCTTTTTTCTCCAAAATGGGCAATATGGCCCTATATCTCAGTGGGTCCCATCATTACCATTACGTGATGGTTGTTACGTAACTGTTTTTGAATACCACACTCAAAATAAATGGTTCAGAAAACAATACATAAACACATTTAACTGAAAAGGGGCAAAATTTGAATGGCTAGAGTTATGGTCTGTCCTATTGATGGTCTAGATATCTAAAATAATGCTAAAGGGCTGAAGACACTATACATTTTGGTTGAGGATTGGAGATGTGGAATGAGTTTCTTTTCGATGGTGTATGTTCCTAAGCAAATAGTCAAAGGAAAACATAAACCAAACTCCAATGGGAATTTGGTCAAATTTAAAAGCAAGACTTAAGGTACAGCACGTGGAAATGCATGTGTAGAGAGAGGAAAAGAGAGAATCCGGGGGACAGATTTCCGTATGTAAGATAGAGATGTAGTTCGGGTTGCTCACATAGCTTTTTGCTTGAAAAAACTCGACCATTTGCAGTCTTTTTTTTTCTTTTTCTTTTTTGCAGGTAAAATATGAACTGCATGTCCAACAGCAGACACATTTTCTAGTTCCCAAAACACCTCTTCATTTAAAATGACTTCCCTTGTCCTCCGAATATTCAAATATATCTCCCCAAAAGGAACTAATTGTGAGGGCAGAAATGTCCAAAAGCCAAATGCATTATATATAGTAAGATGCCCAATTAATGTAGGATGAATAAAAAAAATCCAAAAAAAAAAAAAAAAGAAGGAGAGTATGGAACGTGGGTGCAGGTCCACCTAATGGTGATGGATAATGAATAGCCCGGATGCATCCCCAATCAATGATTGTATATGAATATTCTCAACAAATAGTATTGTGAAATTTCCTCTCTTTCCTCTCCTTAGCATGAAGTCCAATAATTACAAAACAAACCATCTTCCTAGTCCAACCATGGATATCTCCAGGGATCCATTTAGTCCATTCAAAACCTAATGAATACCAAGCATAGAAAAGATGTAACACCACACTTCTATCACCACTTACCAACGATGGTCAACTGAATTCCTCATTCCCCCAACACCTAACAGATATCTGGCCATGGTATGTGCATCTGCTTCAGATTGTCCCCTTTAAAATCTTATCTACATCAATCAATCAGCCAAGCAAAAGCTTCAACCTTTCGGAAAACAAATTCACCACAAACTTTGGCACATTGGGGATTCTAATTACCTGATAGCTAATGTAGCAAAAGAATTATTTTATTTTATTTTTTTTAAGGAAAATTTCCCATCAATTGTATCTTTTGATCCTAGTCACCAAGATTAACATTCACATCCTCCAAATTCTCATTAGCCTCTCAAAGCAAGTAATTTCATCATCCTTAAAATTACATATGGAAGTGAGATTCCACGCTATTCCACACCACATCCCCATTTCTCTAATATCAGTCCTAGACTCCAATGTAATTAAGTGGACAAATTCCTAAGATTTCAAGCCACGGTGGCTGGGGCATCAGGTCAAGGAGATGAGTCAGATGTGCAGTGTAACCAGGTGGTGTTTTCCCATGTTAGGAGAGATGGAAACATATAAGAAGACTCCTTACCTGAGGGATTTTGTTTTAGGAGATGGCTTCTTCTCTCTCAAGAGATCTCCTTTACATCGTTTATAAAAATAAAATTATAAAAATAAATAAATAAACATTAAAAAAAAAAAAGGAAATTAAGAGAAACAACACTAACAAAAGGTAAGACCACCAAATCGGATAAGCAGAACTGAACTGCTGATGCTTCCTGATTAAGATGTCCATCATATGACATCACATCCTTCCACGCAGTTCCTTTTTATTTAGTTTCGTGGTGCTCTGTGTTGTGTAAGAATTTTCATAGGATATGCAGTACTATAATGGAGCGAAGTGCTAAAATGGAGATAAAATAGCAACACGAAATCTCCTCTACATCCACAATCTAGAAGAACTAGCGCTCTCCCTGGGATGGAAAGAAACCATATCAAAATGCTCTGAAGGCCAGCAGAACTCATTAATCTAAGTTACTAAAGAAAAATATCCAAAAGCAACAGAAGGTCACAAATTCACCAAGAGGAAGCATTTTCCTATGAAAAAGACCAACATGACCTTAAAAACACAGACCAAAACTAATAAAAGAGAAACCCATCACATAAGCACAAAACTCATACACCATCTTCGAATATGTATCTCATCCATTACTGTTTCTTCTCTCATCCATTACTGCTTCTTCTGCAATATACATATACTCATTTAAAAACCCACATTTAATTTTCATCATCTATTCTCTTTACATCATTCAATCATTCCCTATACACATAAAACTCACACACCATCTTAGGATATGTAATTTTCATCATCTACTCTATTTACATCATTCAATCATTCCCTATACACATAAAACTCACACACCATCTTAGGATATGTAATCTCATCCATTACTGACTGACATCGATATTCATATACAAATTTAGAAACCCATATCTAATTTTGGTCATCAGCTTTGTTTCCGTTATTCAATCATTCTCTACACATTATTTACAACTGGACCCTACTGAATACAGATCGAATTGAACACAATCCAATCACGAAAGCGAATCGATCATAAAAGCAGTCGAGCATAACCGAAGAAATCAACCAATGACATGCTCAACAAACCTTAATCGATTCAATTAGGCCCACGTCGACGACCTTCTTCTCATACCCGGGCGGTGGATATGGAAAGCAGCGAGACATAATCTCCGCTGGTTCAACTGATCAAATCCTGGGAGTTTCGGCGCCCTGATGTCGATCAAACAATAACCCCGCTGAAATCAAACTCCAAATCGGTGGAAAATCCAGCCAAATTTCACCGGGAGAAGAGAAAATACAAACCCTAGCAATAAACGATCGACGGGATCGAAATCTAGGGCCTGAGTGGAATTATATGATAGTACCCAAGCGTATCCGGATGAAAATCGCTTCCAATCGAATAGCAGAGAGCGGCCCTTGAGATAGGAGATGGAAAACCCAAGGATTAGGGTTTCGGGAGCGTAGCTGCTGAAGAAGCCAAAACGCGTTCGTGTTTTGCTTCCGCGAAGGGTCGACGGATATTTATAGGGAAGGGGCTATATGATCCTCGGCCCGAGGATATGTGTAAACACATGGAGCCGAGAGTGCAAAGGACGCCAGTGGAAACGGATTGGTCCTGACCCTGCCACTAGCCAATGGCTAGTGGTCGGTGCTCTGTGGGACCCACCATAACGTATTTGTTTCATCCATTCCGTCCACCCATTCTTCCATGTCATTTTATGTTATTATCCCAAAAATGAGGTTCCACCCATTCTTCCATATCATTTTACGTTATTATCCCAAAAATGAGGTTGATCCAAATCTCAAGTGGACCGCAGTGTTATTCAAAGCCCACCATTAAAAAAATTTTAGGGCCACAAAAGTTTTGGATCAAGCTGTATGTATATATATATATATATATATATATATGGAAAAGGTACTACGCGCTCGAGCGTAAAGCGGTCGTCCGTGAGGTCGAGCTGTGTGGGCCCCACCGTGATGCCATTTGAAGATCCACACCGTCCACCAGATGCGTGAGCCCAAGGTGAGCCCACACGGCCCAAAATCAGACGTCCATGTAACTCAGGTGGGCCATACCATTGGAAAACATAAGTATACACGCAAAAACATGTAAATGCACTTGGTGGGCCTCACCTGAGTTGTGTATACCACCTGAAACTTGGTCTAAAATTATATTCAAGCGGGACACACATGATGGACGGTGTTGATCATCAAAAAACATCTCAAAAGGTTCCCAAAAATGGTTTTGAATGTTTCGATGGTACACGACCCCTCTCAACTTCTGTACGTGGTGTGGCCCACAAAAGTCACGAATTGACTTGATTTTTAGCCGTGTGGGCTCCCTCTGGAATGGCGCATCTGGTGGACGGTGTGGATTTTCGAACGGCATCACGGTGGGGCCCACACCAACTCGACCTCACAGACAACCGCTTTACGCTCGAGCGCATAGTAACTTTTCCCATATATATATATATATATATATATATATATATATATATATATATATATGGAAAAGGTACAATGCGCTCGACTATAAGCTCCTGTGAGGTCGAGTTATGTGGGCCCACCGTGATGTGTTTCGACCATCAACACCGTGCATTTGATGGGTACCTTTTAAATTATGAGATATGCCAAAAATCAGCTGTATAAGGAACTCAGGTGGGCCATACCATCTAAAATTATGTGAAGACACAGTTAAAACATATAAAAGCACTTGGTGGGGCCCACCTGAGTTTTTCATGCGCCTAAACTTGTTCTAAACCCTCATTCAAGTGGGACACACCTAATGGATGGGCTGGATTTGTAAACTCCATCTCGGTGGGCCCTCAAAATGGTTATGAATGTTTTAATGGTACACAGCCCCTCCCCACTTCTGTATGTGATGTGGCCCATTGACTTGATTTTTGAGACCTAGGCTCACGATGGAATGGTGCATCTGACTGATGGGGTAGATGTTCGAAACGCATCACGGTGAGGCCCACAAAGCTCGACCTCATGGGACAGACTCGTGAGGTCGAGCACATGGGACGGTACCTTTTCCATATATATATATATTATATATATATATATATATATATATATATATATATATATATATATGAGACCTATCAACGGGTTTGATGTCAAATAACCGGTCCTAGGAGCTTTTAATGGTGGACATTCAATCACTATTGTTTTCCCATGGTGTGGTCCACCTGAGATTTATATATATCTCAATTTTTTTATCAAGCCCTAAAATTATCTTTCAAAATGTATGGACGGCGTGGATAAAACACATACACCGTGGTGGGCCCACATAGCACCGACCACTAGCCCCCTGGCTGTGACAGCTCACTAGCCAAACCGCGTCTGACGCCGTGCCCTTTATGTGGGCCCATATCAACACCTGTGTAAAATCCATTCCATCCATCAGTTTTAATGGATCATGCTAAGTTAGGGATCAAAGGATTATGCATTTATAAAATTCAACTGGGCACACCATAGGCAATATTGGGGATTGAACGTGGACCATTGAAACCTTGGTGGGGTCACAGAAGTTTTAGTTCAGCTAATATAAGTGTATCCAGTCATCCCACTAGGACTCTGGGAGTAACCTTATGAACAGTTTGGATGGCATGTAAACATCAAGATGGGCACCGGGAAGATTTTCGACGGTGGCTATTTCCGATCCCCACTATTTCCTATCGTGTTGTCCATTTGAGTTTTTCATCTCCCTCATTTTTATTTTATTTTTTGACTCACTTCAAACTTGTGATGGACGGGGTGGATTTCTCACTGACATTACAGTGTGCCCCACAGAGCTTCCAGCTGCACGGGCTCCTCTGGACGCGGATTGCGTACTACTCCCACCCGTCCCTAGCTCCGAACGGGCAGTTCTGTGGGTGGGCCCACCATGATGTATCTGTGCATCCAAACCGTCTATCTCTTTTCTCGGATTATTTTAAGGCATCAAAACAAAAATGAGTCAGATCCAACGATCAAATGGACCACACCGCATATGACTCTTGCATTTAATGCAACTAATATTTAATGCTTTGTGCATTTTAATGCAACCAAGTTTATTATTTGGTGTGGTCCACTTGAGCTTTAGGTATGCCTCATTTTTGTGTTCATGACTTCAAATAATCTGAGAAAAGGGATTGACAGTTTGGATGTACAGATACATCACTACATCACTGTGGGTCCGCCCACAGAACTGCTCATTCGGAGCTAGGGATGGGCAGGGGTAGTACGCAATCCGCATCCGGCTCGTCTTGGGCGCATGGCAAACGAAAGTCGCGTCCGAGTGCGTACAATTCACAAGCCATGATACCGTGAATCCAACCGTTTATATGGGGTCTAAGAGTGGGGTGTGTTTAGATATTTTATGAGGATGGAAGGTTCTAAATGTATGGCCTTCCATGGTTTCTCTGTTGAACGGTGAACGGTTGATGTCGATTTGGTGAACGTCTATTTGGAGGTCACGAGTTAAAGGGTTAGGGTCGTCCGATGGGGAGAGTATAATTGTGGTTCGATTCCAAAATTGGTCACGCGCGAGCGTACAGCATTGAATTTGCAGCTCAGTTTTGGTAAGCATCTAAGAGATTATATATATATATATATATATATATATATATATATATAGACACACACGTTCGGTGATCAATGTTTGGATATGACGCATTAGGGCAACGTAGTGTATATACATACAATATTTAGGTCGAATAGAGTTGGCTATTCTTATTACCCGGCTTCTCAGGATTGATTGTCAGTATTATGTGGGCCCCTCAATAATGTCTGCGACCCATCCATGTCGTCCATCTATTTTACAGTTGTTAGATCGTATTTGAATTAGGGTCATGTAGCCAATCAATGTCGTCCGAGCAGAGTATTGGAACACATATAGGATCCAACATTAGCAACGTTTTTAGGTTTAGGAGGTGATCCGATTCCAACCTTGCATCTACTAATTGTGGGACCCATCATGATGTGGCACCCCACCAACAAGGGGGTACTTGCACTCAAAGAGTCTGGTGTCACTTCTCTCCTGAATCGGCTCATGGTTTCAGGGGAAATACGTATCCCAGTAGAATCGGGAAGGCATATATCAATACGTGAACGATTTGCTTTCAGGCCTCCAATTTGGTAAATGAAATCTCACTTCGCCCCGATCCAACTCTCCAAGAAGAGTATCGACTGTATTATGAATCTCAAACCTTCGGAAGAGAACCAGAGGAGCTGACTGGCCACATGCAATGAAGGTAGATGATCGGGAGCGATGACGGAGTAGAAATATTTCGTCGTTCATAGATACAAACCCCTGTAAAAGAAAGAAGCTTTGCACGCGAATACTACCTCATGAATGGACTGCACTGCCATCTAACTTTACATTACCGCCGTTTGAAAACTTTGATTTCGTGAGGTATTCACGCGCTTTGTACTCCATGGACTTCAACTCTAATTCAAACATTGTATATTGTATATTTCCACGTTTAATACAATACAATTCAATCCCGACCGTCAATCCAAACAGGCCCTAAGGGATATAAATGATGGATAATTTAAAGGATAATTTAAAGATATATTGGGTTAATTGGGTTGGTACAAGACAATTTTTCCCGCTGAATTCATTTGCTATTTATAGTATTAATCCGGCCATTTAAATGATTTCCACATTTTGATGATTGTTATAACCATTTAACACTACATGGCCTTCTTTGCTTATACTCTTGTCATCTGTACTGCAACTATTTATATACGATTGTTCTTAAATTGACCACGCAATGGATGAGTGTCATTGCTCGACACGCTCTAGTCGTGCTATTGTATAATCCTATTCGTATATCCCCACATATCTCCAAATACATTGTGCATATCCATCTAGATTACGCGTAACTCACTTTGATTAGCTTTCACAAAATTTGGCAACAATGGGGATGAACAAGTATTTGGACGTAATTTTTTAATGGTGAAGGGTTAATGATCAATGGTCAAGATAATGGAAGATAGGCCCTTTAGTGATCAATGGTCAAAACCTTTAATTTCATATTTTAGTTGGCAAGGTTTAATCAAAGAAGAGTTGAAGTAGAAACTATGGCTCAAACCCTACCTTTGATCGTCGACAGAAGGGTTATGAGGCCCATATCCTAGCCCGTACTGTTTCATAAGCTTCCGCGATTATCACAGTCGAATTTCGGCGACCCGCGATTTGTTAGCGGCGTTTGCGCGTAGCCCTGAGTCGTGTCTTGTATTACAGAGTCGGCTTGACCCGAGACTTGTACCCTTGCTACCGCGCCGTCACTGCGGTTCCGACGTCGCGTCTCGCTCACCGATGCGATATCCAGACCAGGAGATGTGGGCCCACGATCAGTTAAAAAAAAAACCACGTGTTGCAAAATCCAAGAGAATTCATCACATCAATTACCTCACTTGTCAAAAGTACACCAATCACTCAACCCATTACTCTTCCCATTCCTAAGTACAAAAGCAACCCCAAAAAGTCAACTTTCCCATCACCTCACCATTGCTCTCTCCCATCACTTCTCTTACATCACTCTCTCTCTCTCTCTCTCTCTCTCTCATCTCTCTCTCATTCTCCAAGCAATCCCAAGAACTCCCAACGTCCAAGTTTTTTCTCAATTTTTCCACCCACCATGAAGCTTCATACATCATCATCCAACTTCTAAAATCAAATCTCAACCATTGATTCTTTCTCCTTGGAGCTAGATCACCTTAGTGCGAAAGAAGGAGTAGTTTTGAAGGTGGGTGCTTTTATTTGTTGATTTTGTGATTTGAGGGCCCACATATGTGGGACCCATCTTGATGTATATATGTACAAGGAGGGCCCATAGTGGCGGGTCCCTCCCCTCTCACGATCGTCCCTCTCTCTCTTTCTCCCTCTCTCTCCTTCCCTCTCCCTCTTGATGTGCGGCCCACCCGAGTCGTGTGACATATCCACGCCATCCATCACTGTGGAGCCCACCATGATGCGTGTGTTGCATCTAAACCATCCAACGGTGGGACCCCAACCGGCTGACTGACGTCAGTAAGTTTTGTGGGTCCCACGTGATATATGTGTTATATTGAAACCGTCCATCCACATGGGTTTTAAACTTACTGACTGACGTCAGTAAGTTTCATGGGTCCCATGTGATATGTGTTATATTGAAACTGTCCATCCACATGGGTTTTAATCCACTTCATCCATCCGTGCAAGGCCACCTTGGTGACACGTGTGGTCACTGGAGGTGGGGCCCACCTGGACACGTGCTACCTCCAGCATATGGGGCCACCAAGATGTGTTGTATACGCACCGTCCAATCAATGGACGGTGAGTAGTGGATTGGCTGGTGCGTCTCATACCAGCAGCTTGCTGGACATCAGCAAGCTTCGTGGACCCCACTGTAATGCATTTTTTGTATCTCATCGTCCTTCCATTTGGAGGTGTGGGCCCACCCCACACATGTGGCACATGTGGGGGTGGGACCCACCTTGGTGAATGTATTGTATATCCCCTGCCGTCCATCTGTCTTTTGGCGTGGATCCCACCTTAATGCATGTGTTTATACACATCGTCCAGCCATGTTTCCAGATTGTGTGGGGCCCACCCCACATGTACTACACGTGTGGGATGGGACCACCCAATGTACGTGCCTAACATCCCTACCGTCCATCACATGACCCCATCTGGTTTAAATCCACACCGTCAACCCAGACTGTTGGACTCTCTCCTTCAGATATAATATTTTATTATATTATTTTATATATATGTGTATGTGGTGGGGGGGGGGGGGGTATATAAGTATATGGTGGGCCTCATGTGGGACCCACCTGCTAACGGAATGGCTGGTGTGCCTCATGTGAGGTACATGTGGTATTTACACCGTCCACTACCTGGGACGGTGGGACCCACCTCCATGTATATTAAATCCACACTGTGTATCTACCGCGATGCATGTGTTTCATCTTAGCCGTCCACCTATTTTGACATCAGCAAGTTATGTGGGACCACCTTGATGTATGAGGTGTCCACGTGGCCCAGCTGGTGGGGCCCACGTGATTTGTATATGCTATCCACACCGTCCAGTGGTCTGGACGGTGGGGATCACCGTGATGTATATGTTTTATACCCACGCCGTTCATCTGTTTCAGCAATGTCGTCCATCTATTTTTTGTGGTGTGGGGTGTACTGAGATGCACGTGTCTATATTCACACCGTCCATTTGGACGGTGCTGATTGGAGCCGACCTTGATGTATGTGGCCTTCCATGATGCATGTGTTGTATTCACACCGTCTGTCCATTTGGATGGACGTGTGGTCCACCTTGATTTATTTATTTAATATCCACACTGTTTAGATAGTGTTGGACAATGTTTGGATGGTGCTGATCTACCTGGACAATGTTTGGACAATGTTGATCATCACTAGTGGGCCATGTGCCCCATGAAATAATAATGTACAGTGATACACGTGTTACACCTACAACCATTGATATAATTTTTTGTGTGGTCCAAGTCCACTTGAGGTCCATTGGGGCGGCCCATAGTGTTGTGTAGTAGGCCCATTGTGATATGTATTAGGCCCATGGGTCGTGGCTTAATCTGATGTGTATGAGGCCCATGTGTAGGGCCCACCTATTGTGTATTTGAAGCCCATGGGCAAGGCCTGATGTGATGTGATTATAGCCCATATGATGAGACCCATTGAGATGTATTTTCGACTCATGTGATGCGGCCCACTTGATGTATGCAACCCTTGTGTGAGGCCATGGGCCCACTATATATTTGGCTTTATGTAGGCCATTCCTTGGAAACAATGTTTGTTAAATGTCCACATTAATGGGTAATGATGGTTAAATGTTCACATTGTGACCTTCCCTTAGGCCTTGTTCGGCCGATTCCGATTATCGTGGCCAATTGCCGATTAACGATCGAGGCCGATTATCATGACTGATTGCCGATTCTGATTGTCGTCGTCGATTGCCGATTAGCAATCGAGGCCAATTATTATGACTGATTGCCGATTCCGATTGACGTGACTAATTTACCGATTCTGATTATCGATCGATTCCGATTGTCGTGACCGATTGTTAATTCCGATTGATGTGACTGATTTGCCGATTTCGATTATTGATCGATTTCGATTGTCGATTATCAATCGAGGTCGATTACCATGATCGATTGCAGATTCTAATTGATGTGTCCAATTTACCGATTCTGATTATCGATCGATTTCGATTATCAAGGTCGATTCCGATGATCGAGGCCAATTCTGATTATCGAGGCCGATTTCGATTCCGATTGTTGATACCGATTCTGATTCTGATTGTCGAGGCCGATTGTCGAGGTCAATTATCGAGGCTGATTCCAATTGTCGATGCCGATTGTCGAGGCCGGATATCGAGGTTGATTATCGAGGCCCGATGTGATGTATATGTGGCTCGTATTTAAGGCCCGTTGTGATGTGTATTCAGCCCGTGTTTAAGGCCCAATGTGATGTATATGAGGCTTGTGTGATGAGGCCCATTGTAATGCATTTGAGGGCCAGGCGATGAAGCCTATTGTGATGTATGTTAGGCCCATGTGAAAGACCTATCGTGGTGTGTATTAAGCTCTTTAGTGGGGCCTATGGTGTTGTATATTTGGCCCTTGTGTGAGGCCATGGGTCCACTATATGTTAGGCTCTATGTGGGTCACTCCTTGGGGGCAATGTTGGTTAAATGTCCACATTGTTGAGGCCGATTGTCGATGTCAATTATCGAGATCGATTGTCAATGATGATTATCGGTGTCGGTTATTGATACCAATTATAAGTATATGACAGCATAACATCATGATACATACATATACGCATCATCTGCATGTTTGTTATGAGATGTGGTTAACCATTGCATATGTCATTGGGCAGGTTATTATATGACTCCCTGATAGGCGGAGGTTATCTCAAATGAGCGTATGGTATGCGCATGATTGATGCATGACTGGATTATATGACTCATGCATCTTGCATTGTGTGTTGTGATTACTGTACGCCCTAGTGACATCAGGGCCGTAGCCTTCACAGACATATCGTGGATGACCAAATGAGACACTAGAAATCTGTTATTAGCATCGGGCTGCCATAGATGGCCCTGAGTGAAAATTCTTAAACCCTCTTGGTACTAAATGACACTCCAACGTCGAGACCGAGTGGATATATATGAGCGCATGAGAGTCATATACTAGTAGGTCGCGTCTCCCACTGTGTCGTGGTCAGTTGGGAGGGGGTGTGACTTTACCCGCCTGAGGGAGTAGGCATAACTAAGCTGAGTTTAACCAGCTCGTGAATGAGTCTGTTATCGACATACCGGGTAGATATTGGCTGACTACTGGCCAAGCGGATAGTGAGGTTTCTTCCACTTACCCAGTTGTGTGCTTGATGGGGCGGCAAGCTGGTGTAGAGTGTACTAGACCCCGGTGATAATCTCAGAGATGAACAATACTGATATGTGGACTTATTGGGCAGGAGTTGCATACTCATTCATTCATTATCCACTCGGGTTGGTGGTGCGCAACTATTTGTTACATGTACCTTCGCAATGGCAAGGATTTCGGTTGGGGCGCGCGACTAACCTGAGATCAGGAGTTTACCACATTAAGTCTGACTATCCAAATTTAGGTATGAGACTGGTTTGGATAAAAGTCCCTTGTGGTGGACCCCTAGCCTGCGATACTACGTACTATCAACCCAACTTCACACTCCAGCTTAGTCATTCCATTCGCATCTCATATTGCATT
This sequence comes from Magnolia officinalis, assembly GCA_021015155.1. NCBI lineage: Eukaryota > Viridiplantae > Streptophyta > Magnoliopsida > Magnoliales > Magnoliaceae > Magnolia > Magnolia officinalis. The sequence continues at coordinate 81,729,988 of JAJHSJ010000006.1, forward strand.
ACATCCGCACGCATATGACATTTTGAGATTTGTTATGTTACTGCACTTATATGGCCCAGACGGACTCGACAGGATTTACATATTGCATTGAACCCTCAACATTTGATATTTGGCTCTCTTGAACTCCTCACTTGCATAACTGATTTGTATTGCGTACTCTGATATTGTATGACTCATGGACTTATCAGTACCTCCGTTTACTCTGATATTACATTTTGAGCACGCATATACTGCTCACACACTTTCACCACCCACTAAGCTTTGTATAAGCTTATGCACGATATATGCGTGCAAGTGGCGTTAGGTTGCAGTAACGTTGAGCTTGGATCATGCAGTGGACCTCTGGAGCTTTGATTTTCGATATATGTATTTCTCTTTCAACAGTGTATTCAAATGATTATATTAGTGGATATGTGATGATGATGTTGCCTTTATGATTTGGGTAAACTTGTGGTTATGCTTCTTATGAGATATATGTACGTTGGAATATTCTCTTTGTAGGATCCCAAGATCGGAATCTGGCGTATGGGCGTTGGAACCAAGAATGGGGTACTACGGAGGCTGTCGACACCAGATTCAGTGATCAGGATTCCTATGAGTCCGATCTCTGGGTTTGGGGCGTGACAAAGGATTTGACAGAGGATCTGAAATTAGTTAAGGCTTTCATTGAAGTGGAGAAGGTAAGATGGTGCACAAATTCTTAGGGAAATAAAGGGTTGCCTTTGTTTTAAAGGTTTGGTGTTTGGTGTACTAACTATATGGGAGATTAATTTCATTATTAGGGCCCACGTGAAGGCATATGGGTTGAGTTAAGCCATGGAATAGGTGACCCTAGTGAGGATATATGTAAGGATGCGATCACTCCAACCTTTGGTCCGACAAGTGCGACTATAGCAAGTGTACCCTCAGTCAACATATAGAGTCCAACCCGGCCCGACGTGGCTCAACGCTGCTCAACTTGACTCGGTTCATGCCGTAAAGAGATAGTCCAAACCAAATGATTGTTTTTTCCTTAGCACCTTAAGTCTTATACAAACGACATCATTTTTATGCATGAAATTTCTTTAGTTCTTTTTTATATGAGACGAGAAAACTACACTTTGAAAAAAAAAAAAAAAAAAACACTTTAAAAAAATTTAATGGCTCCAACATCACTTTCTCATTTTCAATTCCATTAACGTGGAGTTGGTGACACATCTTTTTCCTCCCGAGTGTTCCACACGCAAGTCTGTAAGATTAGACTACTATAAACCTTGGATATATATATATATATATATATATATATATATATATATATATATATATATATATATATATATATATAGCGGCCCAAATCAATGGTTAGGATTAAAAAAAAAAAAAACATTGAAATGCTCCAAAATAGCAGTCATAGATTTGATGACATACATTCTGAACGGTGAAGGAATTAAAAAAAGGTCTCGATCACTAATGGGCCCCACTTATGAAGTGGTTTCATCAAGATGCGAGCAGACCAAAATGAATGGCCTGGTTTCAACCACGTGCAACGTGGAATGCCCGGTTGCAAGCGCCTCGTGCAGCCACGTGGTGCTTTTTCAACGGCGCCGATTTACGTGCTGAAAATAGTTTATATATTGGGCCTTGTAGATAGACGAACAAGATTCAATACATGTGGGGCATGTTTTTGGCGATCCAAACCATCTATTTGACAGGTCTACTTGTTGATGGGGGCAACCAAAAATCTCTGCAACGCAATATTTTAACCCTTGGATTGTAATATTTTCATTTAGATATTGACGGTTTAATAAATCCATGCTTTTTAGGGCCAGTGATTGAAAGGCTAGGATCTTGGGAACCCCAGGTGTGCACTTTGTCAGATCAACGGCCTCAAATGTACGACATTGAACCATGAACTCACATGCATCGAATACTGCAAGTCATCGAAACTGGTCGGACGTAGATTTACTACAACAACGGTACTCGCAAGGACGCCGATTGCCAGTGGCCCTGCCACTGCAAAATCATGTGGTTGGAAGCGATGTGGGGCCCACAGAGATGCCCGTAAGAAATCCACTCCGTCCATTAGTTTCTTAACCTCACACTAGGATAGGAATACAAAACTCAGACATATTCAAAACTCACGTGGGGTACACCAAAGGAAAGAGTGAGAATGAAATGTCAACCATTGAAAACTTCATGGAGTCCACCATGATGCTTATATGTCATCCAAACCGTTAATAATTTTATTAACACTGGGATAAGATGTAGGCATATATATCATCCTGATTAAAAACTTAAGTGGCCCTCACAAAGTTTCAAATGATAGGCGTTCAATCCGCTTTGTTTCCTGTTGTGTGGCCCATAAGAGTTTTATATCTACTTGATTTTTGGATTCAAATCCTACCGTGAGGTTTAGAAACTAATGGACGGACTGGATTTCTCATGGACATCTCGTAAGCCTCACATAGCTTCCGATCACAAGAACTTCCTTGGAAGGGGCACATGCAATGTGTATCCCCTTGAAGCAAACGGTTACGTGTGACCCACTGTGATGTAGGTGTGATATCCACTCCGCCCATTAGAACAAGTGTTGCAAAATTCTCTACATACCACACCATGATCGGAGTTGGGCACGAAAGCTCGAGTCGGATTAGTTTGAAAAGGCTCGACTTATATTCGTTTGTTGCCTCACTCGAAGCTCAGTTTGATTCGGTTCTTAGATCCACTTGAACTTTGGATATGATGGGATCATATCCTAAAACGATATGTTATCATGAATAATACATATACATGACGATATGGATAATACATAATACATATGTATATGAATGCACATGGTCTTCCACTTAGGGCTTGTTTGGCTGGGCAGATTGGATGGGATTGGATGGTATTAGAGTGGATTGCACAGATTTCAAAGTAATGATAGCTGCATCAGTGGATTGGTGCAAGATCTATGGGATTGCTATGTCCCGGGATTGCTATATCGGGTCTGTTTGGCATGCCCGACCAATCCTGAGATTAAACCTTCCAATCCCTGGAACCAAACACATCCCAGGCAATTTTGAAGGGATTAGGGTGGATTAGATGGGATTTAAAGGTAATGATGGTGATGTCAGTGGATTGTCTTAAGATCCATGGGATTGCTATATCCCGGGATCAGGATCCTGTGTCTATTTGGCTCGCCTAGCCAATCCCGGGATCTATCTTACAATCCCTTCCAATCCCATCTAATCTGCCCAGCCATTGAATTAGATCATGTCCTAAAATGATACGAAAAGAGGAGTGAAAGGTGTGGATAATACATATACATTATGGTGGGCCCACAAAGTTTACTAAATACACTGAAGTGGGATTTGAATTGGTCAGTGATCTCAACACCCGCCACGTAGGTGGCGTCAAAGTTCTATGAGCCCCACCACGATATATGTGTTTTATCCAGCTATCCATCAAAATTTCCAACTCATTTTACAGCATGACACAAAAAATAAAGAAGATCCAAACCTTTGGTAGAACAAAGCACATGATCCAAACTTGTTGGGGAACATAAATTTTGAATCATTACTGTTTTCCCGTGGTGGGGCCCACCTCAATGTATGTGATGCATATCCACGCTGCCCATCCATTTGTTAACTCATTTTGATGTTGTTATTTTTGTATTAATCTTTTTTAATACTATTTTGTAGTGTTATTTTTATATAAAAATTTTCATATCACGGATAATATTTATTTAACAAGAAACAAGTGGACTCATATGCGAACGTTGCTTAGCTCAACATAGACATTTGGACTTAACTAAACCAAGCTCGTATAATTTGAATCAAACCAAGCTCAAACGGTAGGGATAAGCTCGAAGCTCAACTCACATAAAGTTTGAACATAGGATGTCACATAAACATGCCAAATCAAACTTCGGCCAAAGTCACTTTTGCTCCGCCCATGTATAACTCTAAACATGACATATAAATGTATGTGCTTATCCACCCCTGCCATCCATCCCTCAATTTAGGGCATGAGCTAAAAAATGAGCAGATCCAAATCTTAAGTGAACCACATCATAGGAAACAGTCACAATTGAATGCCCACCATTTAAAGCTCATTACAGCTATAAAAGTTTTAGATCAAGTTGATAGCTGTGTTTTCCTTTCATTTATGTTCGCATGACATAATTAACAAGACTGATAGCAAATAAACATTATATTGGGCCTTTCGAAGTTTTAATGGTGTTTTTCAGTAATGTGGTCCACTTAAGATTTAAAAATGCCACATGTTTGGGATCATGCCCTAACATCAAGCAAAATGGATGGTAGGTAATCCCACTTGCTAAAAAATGAGGGAAGCGGATTGCCTATGACTCCATGCCTGAGGCTGTGTGAGGCCCACAGAGATGTCCTGCACACACCCACACCGTAGTGGGATTTCACCACCTATGGATACTCAAACCCTTGATCGGGTGTTGAAACTCGCCTGTTTGGACATGGGGATTAGGTGGGAGTGGATTGTATTAGGGTGGATTGCACGAGATCCAATGTCATAAATGAGTTTGATAGTAGATTACATGCAATCCCACTGGATTGCTATATCCATCGGCTCATCTACTGTCATGTTTGGACGGGCGAACGAGATTGGATTTCATTAGCATAGTGCGTTTGGACGAGCATGGATTATAAGGGATTGAATCACTTGGACAGAGGGACAGCCTGCCACTAGCCCCGTGTCTGGTGGTCGATGATGTGGGACCCACCATATCTATGTGTTTCATCCATTCCACTCATCCATTTTTAAAGATCATTTTAGGGCCTGACACAAAAATTGAGGGGGATATATCTCCAGTGGACCACACCAGACGAAAACAATAGCGATTGGATATCCACCCTGGAAATCATCTTACGGCCCACTGTACTATTTATTTGACATCCAATGTGTTAAGTAGGTCATACACTGACTGATGAATGGAAAAAAATTATCAGCTTCATCCAAAACACGGAAGGCCCTAAAAGATTTTTAATTGGTCGAGGCTCATTCGACACTGTTTCCTGTAATGTGCTCCAACTGAATATGATATATACATCATTTTTTGTCTCATACCATAAAATGATCTGTAAAAATAGATGGTCCGCATGGATGAAACACATAAGTTATTTTGGGGCCCAGAGGTCACCGACCAATAGTCAAAGACAACAACCTACTGCATGTATATAATAAATCGACAGCCTTGTTATATGCACAACTATAACAAAAACTAAAAGTTGATCAGTTTTCACAAAAAAATCAGTTTTCATATGACAGATAGCATGGTATATATAGAGTCGAAGACATGCACTTGTGGTGAAGCGTGATTCAGAGCATTTTTTGTATGACATCAAGATAGCATTGCTATTCAAACACACAGTGGTGTGAAGAATCCACACTGTTCATCTACACATGGCTAACGTCTGTAGCCAATTTCATCGCTTAAATATCTAATATGAACCACAATCCATATTAACTCATTATTCTATTATGTGACATATATAATAAGGAATGAAACAACCAACCACTTTAATATGTCCATGGTTTGCCGACACAACTAACCCTGACTGCTCCAGTCCACACACATTTGAATTGAAATAGTCCCTGTAAGCTACAAACTAGTATGTATTAACTGAAGACCATTGCTGGCTGAGAAATGGCCCAGAGTAACTCTTTGGTCGGGGTTCAGACCAAGTGTTGAGGAATCGAACTCAGACCAAGCTAGGCTGGCCTATGATATGAAAGCCCCACTACAATAGTAAGTATAGATAACTGTACAGGCCTCCAGGTAGATGTTGGTGCCACTTTCAAACACCCATCGGTACAGTCAGATAGCGTTGCCCAAGAAATTTTGAGACTCAAGTCTATCAGAGAATCAATGAGAAGTGTTACAGGTATTCAAGGGGGGCAGAGATCTGGCCGTAGAGATGGTGGAGTAGACCGTCAGGACATTGTAGTGGGGACCCAGCCAATCTTCAAAAAAAAAAAAAAAAAAAAAAACAACGCACTGCAAATCGGTCGGGCGGAACACAACAGAATGGACCACCCCATAGAGTTATGTAAGAAAGATTGGAGAAAAGGGAATAAATACAGGGTAGATTGGATGGACGGAGAAGAAATCCTACTACACATGTATATCATACCTGGTTTAGAACCCATCGCAGCCAGCCAGATTGGCCAACTCCATATCGGAGGGCCTATTTCACTAGAAACCACAAATATACATCAGATGCATGAAAACCCTTCATGGCCCTATCGAATGCTACAAAAATCATCAATATCTGGAACATGCAAGACATATGCACAATACAGAACATCGTCTCATGCAGATCGACAGTGGAAGAAGACCTACCTCAGGATGAGTAAACCCTCAGCTCGCGATGGCAGCCGATCGATGAAGACGGCCATCAATAACCCTCAGGTGGTTGTTATAAACCCGATTTCGCGCCAAAACGGAAACCTACCACAACCTCTTTCCCGCCAAATCGGAAGCATGGAAACTCCCATCCCGCAGTCCGTACGCTGGACTGCGGACGGGCTAGGGATGGGATGGAGCATGGGATAGGGATGAGGCGAGAAATGAAGTACGTGGGATTCGCAATCCACCGGATCGTCCTCCGAATCCAGCCATCTCTCCCATCCGTCAGTAATACTGCGCCGCCCAAACAGAACTCGAGAAGGACGGGGTGGGATTTCCAAACCCTATCCCACCTACTCCAGTCTACTCCAACCTAATCCCTGCGTCCAAACAGACCCTAAGAGTCTACCGCTAGAGCAAGAGCAAGGATCCCCATTCACATGATCTACAAGAACAAATATCATCCTCTATTACCCTAGGCGTTCAATCTCCACCGTTTAGTGATGTATGGCCTGCACGAGTTTTAGGTTCGCCTGATATTTAGAATTTTGTGCTATTGTCTTTCAAGAAAGATGGACGGAGTGGATTTGTCACGTATATCTATGTGGGATCCATACAGCCTCAGGCATAGAAATTTCTCTGACCCGGGTCTACTTCATAAAACTAGGCAGATCCATAATTAAAGTGGGCCACACCGCAAGGAAATATCCAAACATGGATGTACACTACTTAAACCTTCCTGGCTCGCCATGATGTTTATATGCCAAGGTAAGTCGAAACACGACGCATGGAAAAACTAAATGTCATCCCGATCAAATATTTCGATGAGCTCAAGAAGGTTTCAATGGTAGCTGTTCCTAATCCTGCTTTTCCATGTGGTGTGGCCCACCTGAGTTTTTACTGGGACCTAATTTGGAGATCATGTTCTAAATTAACAGACTCAAAACGTTAGATGGAGTGGATGTCACGTAGACATCACAGTAGGCCCAGAGAGCTTTTCGTTGCACGAGCTTTGTAAGAGACTCGTGTCCAAACCGTATAACAAGAAAGATCAAGTATATGAGGATCTAATGTGAAAGGCTCAAATGACTAACAATTCAGGCCTTTCAATGAAAGTCCATGCCCCCAGTACAGATCAAAGCTTGTTCAATGAACGGTTGAGATCATGAGAGTGGGCCGCTTGTAAGGGAGAAGTCCCTTTTGTTTGTGATCGGATTGCTTCCTGCCCGCCTGGATGATAATCTGTCTAGGCAGGGCTCTGTGGGGCCCACTGTGACGTATGGGTTTTATATATGTCGTCCATCTATTTTTTTCAAATCATTTTAAGATCTGAACCCAAAATCAGATCCAAGGCTCAAGTAGACCACACAGTGTAGATTGAATTTCCACCATTAATAACTTCTTATTGTTATGGTTTGATTTATATATTCTATCACATGACAAGTGCAGACATATCGTAATTGAATATGTGACTCAATTCAAACTGAACAACTATGACCCCATGTATCAAGATAGGCAGATATGTAATATGTGACCAAATCTAATAAAGCCAGTCACCTATTTAGTGACGCACACAGTGTATTAAAATGATTAGGCGATAGTAAGAAAGTAGGGTTTGTCCTTTGATGATGGGTTACATATTTATTTTCCATACGAAAAGACTTTTTAATATATATAAAAGAGAAACAACAAAGGAAACCTTATAATCAATCGCAAAAAGTAGCTGCAAAACACATTTCTGGATGGAGAACTCTGATTGATGATTGAACTAAATTCATCGTATGAGTGTATATCCAAATTACAGCTAAAGTTAACAACTAGTTAATTTAACGTTATGGATTATACTATGAAATGTAAACAACAAGTAAAAAGTAAATGATTGCAATACAAAATGTAATTGACCAACAAAAAGTAAAGGGATTACATTAAGGAATATAAATGACGGATAACTGAAAGAGAGATTTATTTTGATTAGGTTGGTACAAGACAATTTATTTTGCTGAAATAATTTACTATTTATAGTCTCAACCGAACCATCTAGATGCTTCTCACATTCTGGCGATCGTTGTAACCATTTAACACGTTTTAACAATTTTTTCTTATAAACCTGCCATCTGTCCTATAACCGCTTCTGCACGATCACTCTTCGCTTGACCGCTTAGTGGATGACATGTTGTCGCTCAATGCGCTTTAGCTGTATTATCGTAAACTCATCTTCGTATATACCCGAAAATCTCCAAGTACACCACGTAAATCCATCCAGGTCACACACAACCCGCTCTGATTGGCTTTTTCAGGATTTGGCGATAATGGAGATGAATAGTTATGAGTGGTGAAAGTTTTGAATCAATCTGATATTTGTGTTTTCCCTTCATCCAAGTTTTCATGACCTTATGAACAAGTTCGATGGCAAATAAACATCATGGTGTCCCATAAGAAGGTTTTAATAGTGATTTTGATTATCCTGCTCCAGCTGTATTATCGTAGAATTATTTTCGCATATACCCAAAGATCTCCAAATACACTATGCAAATCCATTCAGGTCACATACAACCCGCTCTGATTGGCTTTCACAGGAATTGGCGACATTGAGGATGAATAGTTATGAGTGGTAAAAGTTTTGAATTAATATAATATTTGTGTTTTCTTTTCATCCAGGTCTATATAACCTTATGAACAGGTTGGATGGCAGATAAACATCATGGTGGCCCGTAAGAAGGTTTCAACAATGAGTTTTATTACCCCGCTCCAGTTGTATTGTCGTAGAATCATCTTCGTATATATCTTAAGATCTCCAAATACACCACGCAAATCCATCCAGGTCACACACAATCCCCTCTGATTGGCTTTCACAAAAATTAACGACAATGGAGATGAATAGTTATGAGTGGTAGAAATTTTGAATCAATCTAATATTTTTGTTTTCCCTTCATCCAGGTCTATATGACCTTATGAACAGGTTGGATGGCAAATAAATATCATGGTGGCCCATAAGAAGGTTTCAACGGTGAGCTTCATTATCCTGTTGCTTATCATGGCGTGGTCCATTTGAGCGTTGGACTTGCCTAAATTTTAGATCTTAAAATGAACCGAAAAAGAAGAAGAAGAAATGATGGTGTGGATAAAGCCCTCGCATCACGGTAGCCCCATGAGTACGTGCACAAACGGATTAACCATTTAAGGCATTCATTGTTGGAGGAGGATGCAATAAGCTTTCCTTTTTGTTTGCCAGAGAAAGACTTTGGCAGGAACTTCCTACTACGACGTGAAGCTGGGTGGAGCCTATTAGAAAATATATTGATGGATACACCAAAAAATAAAAATAAAATAAAATATGAATTTGTTCTTCACTAAGCTAAATCACATAAACTGATATGCTGTCCTTAAAGCGTGATTCGCCTCCTTATCAAATTGTTGATGAGTTACAGGCGAATTACTTCCAGGATAAGACAAGCATGTCTGGATCCAGCGTGTAGCAATCACGATGGGTCCACTTTGGAACGTTTTAACGCAGTAGATTTGTTCTGAGAAAACCAAACAGTGGACTAGTTCACAATATTCTAAAAGGGATATATGGAGAATTTGATGGGAGAGATGGTGTTGAGATGATGGATTTGGACGGGAATAGTCCAATTTATATAGGCTCCAGATAATGGACCATTGCTAGGTGGCTATTAATGGTTCAGAACGTTTGGAAAACGTTCCTGACCGTTGACCATTAATCTCAGTCACAAGATCTGAAAAGGCCAAGATATATGTCCTAGAGGGGGGGGGGGGGGGGGGGAATAGGACTATGCCAAATTAAAATAAAATCAGCGGAATAAAATTAATCAATAGCCTTACAATTATAAATCAATTCACAATGCTAAAATCAAATCACCTTAATAAATAAGTATTGAGAGATTGATACAAATTCAGTTCTAAGGACAACCTTACACCATAATAAACAAGGGCTTATGGTAGGACAACTTTATTTCTAAAACATCTTTTAAATCAAGAACTCAATTTTAATAGAAATAAATGAATAACAGAGAATTGAAATTAAGTGCAGAAATATAGATCTAATTTATTACAACAATCCCCACACTTGCTTGAAATGTAAATTGTTACAACATTCACATCCCCATGTACATTCCACACAATTGAATGATAAAAGATATGAAAATTAAGCAAGCATTCAATCCACAAGACAAAGAGTTATAGTGGTTCGCCTGTGTGTACACCAACTGTTCTTCAACAGCCACACAGAATGCTACTCCACTCCTAATATCCTCACACAGAGGATATTAGCGTTCACTATCAAATAGGTTTTCACAGGTTCACCCAAAACCTTTATAATTGTGTCTTTTTAACTTGGGCTTACACAATTCAAAAACCCACACTTTTGAGTTTTCTAGCTCTCCTCAGATAACCACACAAATTAAGATTTTTATGGCGAATCCCAAACAAAAACTAAAATGGAATGGAATTTACAGAATTGTAAAATACCTGGATTTCTCCTCTTGTAGCTACCCGGAAGAACCAATTGGAGTAGACGTTCGAATATAGAAGTTTAATATCCACTACTCACTTTAATATGGTTCTAAGTTCTAATTGATTTTAAATTTAAACCAGTTGGGCGTAGTTATATTTGATTTTGATTCCAAGAAGAAGGAATAAGTCAATTCCTCTTTTCAAATCAGATTGAAATACAGAAACAAAATCAAATTAAATAAGCTATCAAAAAGAGAAAGAAATTATGCACAAAATAGCTTAAAAATAAACGCAGACTTATCTAAGAGTGGAGCCTTGAATTCACTTAATTATTCAATTAAAAACTCTGAAATTCGTGTGCAATTTACAGCTGAAGAATTTCGTCTTCGACTGGTCCTAGGGTCACCACGACTGGTCTTGGAATAAACTGATTTTTGAATTTTTGAGCGCGATCGCATCAAAACGTTGTACGACCGGTCGTAGGCAGTCCACGACTGGTCGTGACCCCTCTACGACTGGTCGTGCAATAATTGATTTAGTTGTTGGAGTTTGAGTCGAAGCCTTACGACTGGTCGAAGGTCGAGTGGAGACCATCTCACGACCGGTCGAGCAGACTCCAGGACTGGTCGTAGGCGAATCAAAAAATCCGATAAATTGCAACCATTTTAGGACTGGTCTTGAAACTTCTTAGACTGGTCGAGACAGTACTAGGACTGGTCGAACAGGGTCTAGGACTGGTCTTAGAGTAGACCAAAATCATATAATAATATTCATTTGGATTATGTATCCAAAGTGACCTACCCTAAGGTCAATCTAATGGTCTATCAAACCTGGAACATGAAGTATGGACATTGAACACTTCATTTGCTTAGACTTTGATCTTTACGAAGCTTGATTTCTTCTCGATGTAGTTTGACTACTTCAGAAGCTTCAATGTAACTTTAAGTTGTACTTGAGTCCCGCATTTAGATTTGAATCTTGAACATCGACTTGAACTTGAACTTGAGTTTTGACCCTGAGTTCTCTCTTAATATTGTAGCTTGAACTATCATGAAGCTTGAAGAATTCTTCGAGCTAGACTTCAAGTGTTGACGAGGTGTCTCGAACAAATTTATCAAGATATAAACACACGAAATACGGAGAAGTTTTGACACACAAAATTTGACAATCAAAGAGGAATCAAATCATAACACTTACAAGATCCGACCGTTAGATCATCATGGCCCGTCCGTTTTCGGACCGTCGTGGCTTTCAAGGCAGCTAGTCGTTTTCAAAAACTGCTGAACGTTTTGGATTTATGATCCGACCATTCTCAGTTGCTGATCAGGGTCAAATATTGCAGATCAGACCCCAGTAATTGCCTAAATTTACGTACATGATAAGGCTTAGCGGGGTGTATTAATTGTGTTTCTGTCACAGGATGAAATCAGGAGTGATAATTGAAAATTGATGTTAACGGCATGGACTTCATGATCCAAAGTCTCCAGAACACGGGATGGACGCCAGAGAGCCAATAATGAAGATTGTACACGCCTGGGATATGAGGAAAGCAAGCAAAAGGGGCCTGAAATTGGTATAAAATGCAAGATCACATGTTTCCCGCCATCCGATCAACTCGAAACTTCATACATGTGATGGGGGCCGTAAATCAACCGTACATATTAAATTTCAGCCCTTGAAGATCTCGGGAAGTGGTCCAACAGACAAATCAGCCCATTAATCTCCGATTCTGGGCCCACCTGATATCTGGAACTGCCTCAATTTTAGTCCCAATGGTTTCAATGATATGGGAAAAATGGACGGTGCAGATTTTTCCTAAACGTTATAGTGGACCCCACACCATGGTGGGTGTACACCATGCACAGGTAGCCGACCGGTGCACCGGACGACCGAGGCGGTCAGCGCAATCGCTGACCCGACCTTCCTCTCGCAGCAAGGAAACCACGTTTCCTGTTGCATCACGAACGGACAGCGTCCGTGTTGCGGAAGGTAGTGGGCCCCACCCATTACTCGTACACATAATCCAAACCGTCCATTCTCTGTCTAAGATCAATCTTACCAACGCCTAGTTGACGGAACTTCAAAACATCCAGTGTTTGTTTTTTCTAGCGCCGTTCAAAGCGGAATGGACGGTAGATTAAAATATTATGCGGGCCTCATCAAAAGAAGATAAAACTATGCATTCTTAACCAAAATTTGTTCTGAATCCATTGGACGGTGTAGATTCCGCACCTAACATCACGAATGGGCCCCACCAGAACGGACAGCGGACCGCGTCCGCGTTTTACGCGGCAAGCGGCGAACGGGACGCTGGTCCGTTTTGCGGATGTCAATGGGCCCCACACGTCGCCCGTACGATCGATCTGATCCGTCCATCTTGTAGAGGGCCATGAATACTACAAAACCATGCTGATAGTTCACTCCATGCGTACACACGTGCGTGATACAGAGGCCACAAAAGGGCTACCCGGTGACGTTCAAAACTGATCTTTTTGTATTTTCTTCTCTGGGCCGCGTTAATGGACATTCAAAACCACCCATTCCTGACTGAAATTTCATCCTGAATCCAATGGAAGGGGTGGATTTTCCAGAAAATGTCTCTGTGGGGCCCACCGATCACGGCTGCGAAAATTTGTACTCCGAGTCCTTTTACGACTCTGCCACCGATTCCAGCCATCCAGCAGCTATAAAAGGGGAGTTTTGGACGTGGGAAAGGCATTGAGAACTAGGGAGGAGCTCCAGATCTACAGCAAGGGAGAGAAGAAAGAGAAGAGAGAGAAGAAAGAAGAGAGAAAGAAATTGGTTTGAATTTTCCTTTATGATTTTTTATCTTTATTTTTCCATTTATTTAATGGAGTTTATGGGTAACTAATCTCTCAGCTAGGGCTGACATGAAACCCCTAATTTGAATACCCTTTGTTCCATGTTGATTTTACTTTAATTAAGATTGATTTGTTTCTTTCCCTAGTGTGCTTGATTGTCTTAAATTTCATACTTCTCCATCTATAAACTTTTGAGTCTATGGATGGATGTGGTTTGGATGCTTATTCTAGGTGCTTGTATCTGATCATGAACAGGTTCCTGTAGAGGAAGAAACAGGGTGCCTTACTGAACTGCATATTCCATATGCCCGACTTGGACATGGGATATGTTATTTATGGCATTGCTTGAAGGAATTAGACAATCTGTATGCCCGATTAAGGACACAGATTGTGCTTTCTCTAGATAAGTTGATCAATTTAATTTAAGGTGAATTAACAGATAAAACAATGGTTAGGATAATTAGGGGTGGATTCGAAAGTTCTAGTGCTCTCTCTGATTGAATTTTCTTCCTTATTCTCAATAATTATTTTCCATAGAATTGTGTTAGTAAATTGCTCCATTATTTGTTGAATTAGTTAAGGAGAATTGTGAATTTGAATTGTGACGACCAGTCCCTGTGGATTCGACCTCGGTCTTACCGAGTTTATTACTACATCACAACCCTATACTTGGGGAGTGAACAGTTGCCTATAAAACCCAGGCTCATTTCAGACCCACAGCCCTTAGGCTCTGACCAGACGTATCGCATCGCGATCGCACCGTCTCGCAACGGTTCGTGAGGGAGCGACTACTCTGCGACACGATACAAAGTGCAAAGTGCGCCAACTAGCGCCACTACAGCCACACTGCCCACGTCTGAGCCGAGCGCGAGCGTGAGCGGGCGTGCATGTGTTCTAGTGCTACGCACTGAAACACACAACCCGAGCGTCTCCACATCCAAAACATCCAAGTAAAAATACTCTTCACAAGTCCACATATAAACCCCAAAAAGATTTTTACCATTTATGATGTAGGATAAAGCACACACCGCACTTTTGGATTTGAAATTTTTGAAAAAATGTTTTGGCAGTAAAATCCCGAAATTTTGAAATTTCGATTTTTTTTAACCACAAAATTTCAACAATCCCCCACTGGTTTTTTTAAAACAATGGAAAAAACTCTGCCGGAATAATAATAGTTATTATGCATAAAGAAAGATATCTTGCGATTTGAATATTTTCTTAGTGTAAGTATTTTAAAGTTATTTCAAAATTTTTGGTTGTTGCAACATTGAACCAGTTATTCCTATATGACATAGCCAAAAATACTACACATAATAGCTCCTGCGTTATGTGTTCCTTCATAATCTCGCTTAGCACTTTAATGGTCATGTGCTTATCCTGTTTCATAAACGATCCCGAGATAACCCTAACTCTCATGAGAAGCGGCACCACTTCTACGTTCACATAGGTGAAATCCTTTTAGTGTTTCCGTTAAAACAGTTGTCCTATTTGACTGGACTTCATTAAGAGTTTAATACTTATCCCTCTTTTATAATGGCCAACACTTTCATCCTGGATGAGGTTATTTAATTTTTTTAGTGCTGAAACTTTTCACTTATCAGTGAATTGTTGTTACCCATTAAACCCAATCTTTAGAGATTTTCTAATTTTGGGTTGAGTTTCTTTCACTGGTGAAACTTTGAGTAAAGAGTTTCAACCTCATCACTATAGATGTTGTCCTTACTACCTCTCTCGTCAGAGGTTTAGTAAAAGGATAAGCCAAGTTATTACTCGACTTCGCATATGAGATCGCAATGATTCCATCTTGAATCAATTGTCTTATATAGTCATGTCTCAAACTTATGTGTCTGGACTTCCCTTTATAGGTACCATTATAGGCTCTTGCTAGAGTGACTTCACTATCACAATGAAGTGAAACAATTGGTATAGGCTTCGCATAGAATGAGATTTCTAATAAAAGATCCCTTAACCACTCAACATCTTTGCCTATAGCAGTCAAAGCCATGAACTCAGATTCCATAGTTGAGTGTGTTATGCAAGTTTGTTTCTTGGATCCCTAAGATACAACTAGGGGTATACACAAACCGGGCTAGCTCGGTTAGCTCGCTCGACTCGGCCCGAAAAAGCTCAACTCAGCCCGACCTGGAACTGAGTTCGAGTCGGGATGGGCCATTTTTCTTAGCCCGAAACTGAGTTCGGGCCGAGTTCGGCCCAACTCGGTCCGAAACCCGACTCAACCCGACCAGACTCGGCCTGACCCAGTCGAGTGTGTGTGTGTGTATATGTGTGTGTGTGTGTGTGTGTGTGTGTGTGTGTGTGTATATTCATAACTTAACCCTACCGATCCCTTTCCCCTTTTGCCTTTTGAGATTGCCCGAGCCCACCAAACCCTCCTCCCTCTCTCCCTGCCCGACGACCCGACCCCACCAAATCTCTCTAATCTCTCTCTCTCTCTCTCTCTCTCTCTCTCTCTCTCTCTCTTCTTCTCTAATCTCCCTCTCCCTACCCAACGGCCCGACCTCACCAAATCTGGATGAGTTCGTCGGGGCCTCTACCACAGTAGGTTCCATCTCATGGTGGCGACCCAAACGGTTGATCTAATGGGCCCAACTGAGACATCATTTACATATGGAGAAATGATTAGGTACTGCCCACAATACCATAGCTTGCTGCACACCGCGTTTTTTGGCACTCATATGTCACATGTTTAGGACATCCTATTTGTCCAAATAGTCGACCCCTTAGCTAAGATCACATACCCGCTCATGCTATACCTGAAACCTGTACGTGTTAATTCATTTTGATGGTGTGGCCCACCTGACACTTTGATCAGCTAATTTTCATGCAATGTGATATCCAAGGTGACCCGACCTTCTGGATGGATAGGATGTTTTACACATGTAACACATTGGCCGAAAAATGTGAACTATTGTAAAGAAATTTTTTAATTTTTTCATGATTACATTCAGCTTCCGAATCAATGATCAGGATCATAGTTTGATTGCATTGATAGATAGTCTTATTTACAGTGACACTAATAAGATGGACAGTTCCAATTATCCAAAAATCTTTGCATGTGGCCCCATTAAGTGATGCATACTGGTGACCTGAGTTGCTATTCTTATA
Organism: Magnolia officinalis; assembly: GCA_021015155.1. Lineage (NCBI taxonomy): Eukaryota > Viridiplantae > Streptophyta > Magnoliopsida > Magnoliales > Magnoliaceae > Magnolia > Magnolia officinalis. Next base: position 81,746,758 of record JAJHSJ010000006.1, read on the forward strand.
AAACGGTCTTCTATAAAATATATATGATGGATACATGCTTTTGGGTGGAACCTATTACATCTCCATAGATTGATTTACCTTAACTGTGAAGCTTACCATCGAACTGCTTAATCTTAAATGTGGGTTTTCTTTGATTTGTTGTATCCATTTTGGCACATGTTACATTTAATCTTATTTTGGATGCAAATAAGTTTAATTTTTACTAGTGGGATACTATCATGGTGAATCGGTATATAGTGTCAGAAACTGGCCCGAACTCAAGTTTGAAATTGGCCCCGAACTCGGTGAATTGCTGTCGGGCTGGTTCGGGCTGGACATGTTGGCCCGGTGATCGGGCCGGGTGTGGCTGGTGACCGGGACGGGTTGTGTTGAGCCCAGTTTGACCCGGATCGACCCGTGTACGCCCTTAGATATAGCTGCACCTCCTAGGGTGAATATTCACCGTGTAGTGGACTTGTTGTCCCCTGCACTCGATATCCAACTTGCATCGGTATATCTTTCCACACTGCTGAAAATTTTGAGTAAAATAGCCCTAGTTCTTTGGTTTCTTTAAGATAGCCTATAACTCTACTTATTACTTTCCAGTGTTCAACATTTGACTTACTTGTAAACCTGCTTAGTTTACTCACAGCGTATGCTATATCTGGTCTTGTGCATTGCATTGCATACGTAAGACTGTTTATAACACTAGTATACTCTAGTTGTGCAAGTGCTCTTCCACTGTTTTCTTTTAACTTAATACTTGGATCAAACGAGGTTTTTGTTTCTTTATTTTCAAGTGATTAAACTTGTTTAGAATTATCTCAATATAATGAGACTGACATAATGCAAAACCCCCATTATGTTTTTTAACTTTGATACCTAATATAGTATCCACTTGTCCAAGATTCTTCATTTTAAAAACTAAAGAGAGAAACTTCTTAGTTTCATTTACACCTTCCATTTTATTACTGATTATTAATATATCATATACATACAAGCATATGATTATAACATACATTTATCAACAATATTATATTTAAAACCATAAGACAGGACTTTAGAATCAAATTTATCATGTCACTGTTTTGGTGCTTGCTTTAATCCATACAAAGACTTAACAAGTCCACACACTTTTCTTTCATTGCCTAGTAGAACAAACCCTCCTAGTTGCTCCATGTATACCTCCTCATCGAGATCACCATTGAGGAATGTTGTCTTCACGTCCATTTAATGGATAATGTATCGATATTAGAGCAAATAAGATCCTAATCGATGATATTTTAGCTACTGGTGAATAAGTGTTAAAATAATTGATTCATTCTTTCTGTTAGAAACCCTTAGCAACTAACCTTGCCTTAAAGGTTTGAATTGTACCATCTGTGTGATATTTTTTCTTAAATACCCACTTACAACCTAATGGTTTAGAACCTGGAGGTAGATTTACCAACTCCCATGTTTGATTAGATATAATGGAATCCATTTCATCATTAATAGCATCTTTCCAAAAAGCGGAGTCTCTTGAAGTTATAACTTCACTAAAGGTTTTAGGTTCATCTTCTATAGTTAAAATCATAGGTATTTTCTTAATGACCTTCTCTCTATCACCCTCAACTAGATGAAAAGAGAGTCGTTGAGAGTCTATATAATCAGGATCAAGACTCTTCTTTACTCTTGCTCTCTGACTCCTACGAGGTTCACTTTGAGTTTTTTCTTCTATTTGTGTTTCTTTTATAGTTTCATTAGGAGATTGAATCTCATTATTCTTTTTCTCTGTAAATACAGAATTCTCAAATAACTCTACATTTCTAGACTCTATGATTACATTGGAGTCTAAGTCTAGAAGTCTATAGGCCTTACTATGTTGTGCATATCTTACAAGGACGCACTTGATAGCTCTTGGTCCTAACTTAGTTCTTTTTTTGTTCTGGAGTTCTACAGTATGCAAGACACCCTCACACTCTAAGATACCCTATGTTTGGTTTTCTTCCTTTCCATATTTTGTATGGAGAGGTCTTGATTTTCTTAGATAGAATTCTAATTAAAATATGACATGCAGCTAACAGTACTTCTCCCATAGGTTTAATGACAACTGTGCTTGTATTACCATTGAGTTGACCATTTCAACTAAGGTCCTATTTTTTCTCTCTGCTACACCATTTTTTTTGTGGTGTATGAGGTGTTGTGTACTGATGTATTATGTCGTGTTCTTCACAATAGGTAGAAAATCATTAGAGAAATATTCTCCTCGGTCACTACGAAGAATTTTAATATTTTTAACTAATTGATTTTCTACTTCAGATTTATAGATCTTGAATGCAGTAATGCTTCATCTTTTAATTTCAACAGATACACATATACATATCTTGAACAATCATCTATAAACGTTATAAAGTACCTTTTACCTCCACGGGTAAGAACGTCATTTAGTTCACATATGTCAGTATGCACTAGGTCTAATATTTGAGATGATCTCTCAACGCTAAGGAATGGTTTCTTGATTATTTTAGACCTATGTATACTTCACATTTATCTTTATCACTATCATTGTACGATATTAGGCCGTTCTTAGCCATAAGTTTTATGGTACTGTAGCCAATATGGGCTAATCTACCATGCTATAGCGTTACAGACTCAATCATATAAGCAGAATAATTCTTTTTAGTTAAAGAAAATTTGATCATCCAATTACAAGCATAACACTTACCCACAAAGTTTTCATTCTTAGACAAGATCAGCTTGCCTTATTCAAACACAACCCTAATCCCAAGTTTTGCTTAAGAGATCCCCTGAGACAAGATTCCTCTTTATGTTTGGGATATGCAGTACGTTGGTCAGGATTACCTTCTTTTCAGAGGTAAAGAATAATTCTACGGTTCATTTGCCTGCACAACTTTCGATCGTCCTTCATTTCCCATTTGAACCTCTTGACCATTGGTCTCGTCTTCATAGGTTTTAAAGGTAGATCAATCATTGCATACATGGACTGTGTCACTTGTATCATACCACCAACCAGGAATTTTCTCTTGAACTAAGTTCACTTCTGTGACCATGGCTACGGTATCATCGTCTACTGCAATAGCCTCTTTCTTAGGTTTTTTTCAGTCCCTACAGACTCGGGCGAAATGCCCGGTCTTTTCCGTAGACATAACAAGCTCCCTTAGGTTTGTCGTTTTTCTTATTTTAGGTTTTTTAAAATTCCCTTGATCTTTGTTGGATTTAAGGGAATCAGATTTCTCATAGGTATTATTTTGGGATGACCTTTCTATTGCATTCACCTTGGATGAGGATGCACCATTAGGGTCATCATTTTTGTCTTTGTTACGGGATTATTCTTGGATTTATGCAGTAGTTTTTCTTCGGATTTATGCAGTAGTTTTTTCATGTAGTCTTTCCAGCTTGGAGGCAATTTTGCGATAATAGCTTCAACTCGAAAGGATTCAGGTACGTTTATTTTTAATGCCTTTATCTTGTTTATAATTAATTGTAATTCATAGATTTGGGCAAGCAGCGGCAAATAGTCTACCATCGTGAAGTCGAAATACCTGGTAATTAAAAATTTCTGTGTACCTTCCTCTTTAGCCTTGTATATGTATTCCAGCGCACTCCAAATTTCTTTAGCTGATGTGGTCCCCGTGTACAGATCATACAATCGATCGAGAGAGCATTGAGAATGTGGTCGCGACATAGCAGTTCATCTTCTCGTCGCTTAACCCTAGCAACAACTTGTTCTAGAGTGTCAGTGTCTTTCGCTTCAGGCAGAGGCTGGAGAGTCGGGTCCAGGATGTAAAAGATCTTCAAAGCTGTCAGCAGAAATTTCAGCCTGTCCTGCCCATCTAGTGAAATTTGAACCATCGAATCAGTCCAATCGGATCAGATCCTAGTTCATCAGTTTGACTGGTGCAACACTTTCGGTGTCCATATCATCACGTTTTAATATTGTTAGAAAATATACTGATGGATACACCAAAAAATAAAAATAAAATAAAATATAAATTTGTTCTTCACTAGGCTGAATCACGTAAACTGATACACTGTCCTTAAAGCGTGATTCGCCTCCTTATCAAATTGCTGATGGGTTATAGGCGAATTGCTTCCAGGATAAGATAAGCCTGTCTGGATCCGGCGTGCAACAATCACGATGGGTCCATTTTGGAATGTTTTAACGCAGTAGATTTGTTCGAACCAAACAACAGACTAGTTCACAATATTCTAAAAGAGATATTTGGAGAATCTGATGGGAGAGATGGTGTTGAGATGTGCAAAGTGCGCCAACTAGCGCCACTACAGCCACACTGCCCGTGCCTGTGCCCGAGCGAGCGCGCGCGCGTGTGTCCCGAGCGTCTCCACATCCAAAACATCCAAGTAAGAATACTTTTCACAAGTCCACATATAAACCCCAAAAAAATTTCTACCTTTTCCGATGTGGGATAAAGCACACATCGCACTTTTAGATTTGAAATTTTCGAAAAACGTTTGGCGGCAAAATCTTGAAAATTTCAAATTTCAATATATATATATTTTTATATATTTTAAACCACAAAATTTCAATAGAGTCACCGTGATAACTATGAAAAATTCAACCCATCTATTTTTTTTGTCAGATCATGTTTAGACATGGCCTAAAAATAAGGCATATGTAAAACTCAAGCGGAATGCACAGCGTGAAAAAGTGGCAATGAAAATTCCAGCTATTCAAACCTCACTGGTCCACCGTTTACTTAAGTCTTGGATCTGACTTGCGTTTTGGATCTGCCACAGGCGCCATGTGCTAACATGCTTCGGTGTCCACACGTATCTCTTTTGGACGGAAAAGGATGGGCTACGCCCCCCTGCCACCGTCCCGGTAGCTGATGGTTGGTGCTCTGTGGGCCCCACTGCGATGTATTTATTTCATCCATTCTGTTCATCCATTTTTACGTATCATTTTAGAGTTTGACTCAAAAAATGAGAGGGATATAAACCTAAGGTGGACCACACCGCAGGAAAACAATCGTGATTGGATATCCACCATTAAAATCCTCCTAAGATCCACTGTACTGTTTATTTGACATCCAATTTGTTGGTTAGGCCATACCGGCGCAGATGAAGGGAAAAAAAACACAAAGATCAGCTTGATCCAAAACTTTTATGGCCCCGAAAGGTTTTTAATGGTAGACGTTCATTCAACACTATTTCCTGTAATGTGGTCCACTTGAGATTGGGATATACCTCATTATATGATGATTATTAAAAATAGATGGACAGCATGGATGAAATACATACATCATGTTAGCCCACAGAGCTATGACCATCAGCCATTGGCTGGTGGCATGGGTGAGTAGCCAATCCGTTTCCTTTCGGACGCAATCTGCCGTACTTTTTGTTTTGCCTTTAGAAAAAGGGAATTGATGCTGCACCACTCCTCCAGGAAAGGGCATTTTCCGCCGCTGGATGCCTTAAATAATTATTTTTTATCCTATTTAATGCATCCAACGGCTAAAATGGCCCTGTACCACAAGTGGTTCAGCGTCCGTAGGTTGTCAGTTTTCAGATAAATGAATGATGCCAAGTGCACTTTACCAACCCGCAAGATCTGACTCGCTGTCCAGGTGGGCCCCACTGGCAAGTTACTCAGTTGGTGGGCCACTACTACGCCGAACGTGGACGACGGGTCAATTTCTTTTCTACCGTCCATTTCTCTGACGAAACCCAAGTCTCACATAATCGGAAACGTCTGCCACACCTGTTTTATGCAAGCACTTAAAATACTCAAACCTTGTAGAGATCTTTACACTCTATATCTAAATCCAATCCGTCTATCAGGTGGGGGCCATTATTTTAACCGCTAGTACAAGATATCGGAGAAAAATAAAACTCATATAGGCCACACCAGTGGTAACGACGTAAAATTCTTCCTAAAATCTCAAAGTTCAGGTGGTGTGGCCTTCCTGGGTTCTTTATCAGCCTGATTTTTGTATCTTCGCGTTATCCTGCTGACTTACACCTGATTAACGGGTTTAAATAAAGATATACTCCACGGTGGCCCACACAAAAACCGATGGCCTGTATTTCATTCCCATTATTCCTTGTGGTGTGGCCCATTTGAGAAGCAGACATGTCTAATTTTTCTAAATTGCATAGAATCGAGGCTATTACCTAATGGACGGAGTGGATGCTACATATTCGACGTTGTGGATCCCACATGGATTGGATGTTTTACGCCCTGGGTGGAACAGAGCTGTACGTCTTCGGTCCACGTTGACGACTGTGGCGGCGAGTTCACTTTACTGTGGCTTTTAGTTTTAGGTAGCGGCGCACCGAATCAATCATGGTCCATTGCCATTGATCTGCCTGTGGAAGCGTGGTCAGTGAATCTCGACTGTCCAAAGAACGTAACTAAGTGCTGATGGTCTACAGGATAAAAATTCACACCGTTGAATTACAATTAATCCCATTGTTTCCTTTTGAATCTAGACCGTTGAAAACTTATAGTTTTCATTGTTTATTTGGGAGGCCCCAAATCTGGCGCCGGGAATGTTTTTCAGGCGCGTTTATTTATTTATTTATATTCCAAGAGCAATGACAGCAAGCCGCACCACATGGACAGTCCAAAATAATCGACCGTACAAGCATGTGGGACGAACTGTGACCACGTCATTGCGCGACGGACAGCTTTGGCCTCGGGTTTTGATCGGATAAGCTGCCCAACCAATCCCAGCAACGGCCTGGGTGTGGGTTTGCCCACGGATTGCATTTTATATGATGATCTGAACCGTTCATATGCTTTATTCTATACCATAAGGGCCATTCTGTGAAAAAATTCTGTCTATTAAGATGACTTTGGAACGTTTACAAGTGAATTTTTAATGGATCAGATTCAACTGGTAGAATGGAAGGTTAAGATAATATATTAAGAAAATTTTAAGATCATAACTTATATAGTCGATTAATAGTATATGAACCGTTCAGATCATATCTAAGATGCCATTCAAAAAGTCACCCACTACTGTACTGTGGAACGGTGCACCTCATTCTATCAAAACCCCTCAGCCAGATATTTTTCTTGGTATTTTCGAAGAACCATAAACTCGAGTCAGCTTTATTGTTAATCGTCGAGCTCACTCGCGTGGATCTTCTCGGATAACTTGATAATGTAGCCATGACAAAATAAATCCGGACCGTTAATATTGTGTTTTATACTTTGAAAATAGATCATAAAAGAAAAACTTTTGTTTCGCTTATCAGATAGATCTAGATGGACCATTACCGTTCTTTATTTTACACTTATTTTTCTTAATTTTTCCTAGCTGTCTATATTTCTAACCATATGATTCTAATCCATTCTCTTTGTAATCTATACCTGATGAATGATCTGGATCTTTCAAGCGTGTGCCATGTTTTGATATGGGTCGTGAAACTCGCATGCAGTTCACGCGAGCCACATTGTGCATTCCTCGCAAGAATTGATACGGCATTCGGCGGCCGCTGGAAGAGATTGAATATATGACTCGCGGGATAACCGCTAACGTGTGACACGTGTATTAGATCCATGCATCTAGTACACGTGTACTAGATCCATGCAACCGATCAAGTTGGGATCATCATGATATAACCTTTCTGGAAATCTAGGATGGTCCACATCATGTGTTGAGCACACGTGTAAATCATCCGTTGATATCTACTTTCTCTACGATGGGGTTGACATGGTATGTTCATTAGCCAGATTAACGAATCAACATATCTTCACCACCAATTCCACCTAACGAATGGTCAGGATATCTAACACATGTGACACCTTTGCACGTGTTCCGCGATTGACATCTTCAATCTCTTCTCGCGCGAAACGGCATTGTTGAATTAGACAGTTCTGTCTTCATGCATGGAAGCTGAATAGTGTCCTGATGCATCGTTCCTACAAATGAGCGCATTCTTCGGCGATCCAGGCCGTTGGTCTTACTGGGCCCATGCAGTCTACCGGACAGATGTGTTCCTAACCCTTCAAAATACAGTAAGGGTCAGTTTGGGCAGTGGGATTAGAAGGGATTAGATGGGATGGGATTTAAAAAACACAATTATTACCCAGGGATTGTCCCCTATTGCCATGGGATAAAATTAACGCCATGTTTTGTTGATAATACGGTGGTACATTGAATGGATATACCCACCATCATTTAAAATTACTGACAATCACACACATGTGTTATACCTAAACCGTTCATTTGTTTTGTAACCTCATTTTATGGCATGAGCTTAAAAATGAGGTAGATCCAAAACTTATGTAGCCCTAAAGAAATTTTCAATGGTAAGTATTCAATCCCTGTTGTCTTCTATGGTGGGGTCCACTTGAGCTTTAGATTTACTTAATTTTTTGGCCCATGCTCGAAAATAATCTTGATAAATGGGTGGACGGTGTGGATATAGCCCACACATCATGGTGGGACCTACACAACTTCTCAAACATTGAGTGAAATTAGCACAGGACCCAATGCAGTTTCTTTTAATGTAATCCCACGCTTTTTCATTCTTCCCTCACATGGAGTGGAATTGGCACAGGACCAGATGAATCCTATCCCACCTAATCCCTTCTAATCCCACCGCCCAAACTGACCCAAGGTCCAGAAAATGGTAAAGAATTTTTATCACGAGAATGTTCAACTCCGGAATATTTCTGACGCAGTTTGGCTGGTGTTAAAGCTATGTGGGCTTCTCTATTATTTATCTCTTTTATCCATTCTGTCCATCCATTTTTTCAGTTCATTTTAGTTCATGATCTCAAAAATAAGACAGATCCAAATCTTAAGTGGACCACACAACAGGAAACACTGGGGACAATGATGACTACCGTTGAAACGTTCTTTGGGTTCACCATGAAGTTTGTTTGCCATCCAACCTGTTCATCAGGTCATACGGAACTTATAAAGGATAAACAAAAATATAAAATCGATCCCCAAGAATTTTTCAATGGTAAGCGTTTAATCCCCACTTTTTCATGTGGTGTGGTCCGGTTGAGCATTGGATCTTCATCATTTTCGGGCCATTCTTTTAAATGATCTTAAAAAATGGATGGACGGCGTGGATAAAACACATACATCATGGTGGCCCCCACAGATCTTTGACACTACTATGTGGCTGGTGTTGGTGTCATCAGCCAATCCGCGTCTGAATATTTTTGGATAATTTCACCCATGTATTGTAGCTTCGATACGATTAACGGTCTGGATGAAAACAACGTACGAAATGGGTGCAGGACGTTGCTATTCGCCTTCGGATGTACCAAGCGCGACTTCGCTGCGACCCTGAACCACGTATGTGGACCCTGACCGTAGGGCCACCTCAATGTGTAAATTTCTATATCCACGCGGTCCATCTGTTTTTCCAGCTTATTCTAGAACATGATCCTAAAAATGAAGTAGATAAAAATTTCAGGTAGACGCACTACAGGAAACAGTGGTTATTGACCCTTAATAATATTTTGTGGGCCACAAAAGTTTTGGATCAAGTTAATATTTACTTTTTTCCCTTAATCCAGGTCTTTTCGACAGGAACTAGGGCTGAAAGTCGGTTGGGTTGGGTTGGGTTGGGTTGGGTTGGGTTTGTGCTCAACCCTAGCCTAACCCATGGTTCTTATGCCTCAACTTTAACTTAACCTAACCCAACCTTGGGTTGAAAATTCTCAACCTAAGCCCAACCCAAGTGGTCCCGGTCAAGTTGGTAGAGTGGATACATGCTATTATTTTTGTTATTACATTACTTTATTATATTCCTATACATGTCTTATATTTCGTACGTTTGATTTTATCAATTATATATGTAATTATTTATTATAAATTTTTTATTATTTTTAAATAAATAAGCTAAAATATAGGATAATGTTTAGCATGCGATATATTTGGGAGAGAGAAATCCGGCGTATCTTATTAGCTTGGGTCATTGGAAATAATGTGGACTAATGAGACCCAACGACAACACTATACTGTATATACAAGTTGGGTTGGGCAACTCGTGTCTTTAAGCCAATCCTAACCCAAGTTTTATCGGGTTGATGTTTATATAACCCAAGACTGGGACCAAACCCAATAAATTCTGTCCGAGCCCAACCAAATGTCCGTCAGTTACGGAGTGGCTTTCAGCCCAATCAGTGACATTATACAGACCGTAGGAAGTATTTAACGGTGAATATTCAATGACCACTGTTTCCTTTGGTATGGTCCACCTGAAATTTATATATTCTTAATTACTGGAACTATGGTCTAAAATAAGATTTCAAAACAGATGGACGGTGTGGATATACCATGCATACTAGAGGTGGGCCCTACGGACTGGTTCCGGTGTCGCAGCGAAGTCGTGCTCGAATGCACCGGTACTTCGTTGATTCCTCTAAATCCTCTGTAGTTCTTCTCTTCAAATCAGAAAGAAGCTGATTTTTCTAGGGTTTTAAATCTCTGACTCTCACATTCGCATCAGAACTCGAGAATTCCCACTTGGGTCTTTCTTGAAACCCTAATTTCTGAAATGCGCATCCGGCTCTCGAGCAGATTCCAGAAATTCTCCTACTCCATGTAGATTTTATTGTTATTATTATTTTTTTAATCGGGATCGTCTCTTTCCAATCCCCATTTTGGATTCCGTAGAAATCGCATCACAAAAATCTAATTCTCTCATCAAAATCATACAAATTCGCATCTGGGTTATGGTGAAATTCCCAAATTTCTCATCCCTTTCGTAGCCATTATTAGGTTTTGTGGGGATTCTCGTGGGATCCACTTCGTCTTGGCAAGGATCCACCAAGAAATCCAACTCAAATTGACGTTTTTGCTCTCTTTGGATAAACAAAATTTCTTCTTGGTCACTCTCCGATTCCTCAATTTCTTTGCATTTTTGCAGGCGTACTAAGCTTCTTGAGAGCTTTTGGCGACAACCATTTCGTTTCTCTGGAAAGCTGTCCAAGAAATTCTACTCCTCTGAACCTTGTCGCTCATCCGAATCTCATCAAAACCAGAAATTCGTATCTGGGTTTGGCTCAAAATCCAAACTTTCCTTGGTTTTTTTGTGAGGACATCTGATTTCGTAGGGCTTGCTATCACGCCTGTTTCTCCTCGAATTCCAATTCCCCTCCCTTCTTTCTTCATCCTTTCAACTTTGAAATCCTAAATTTCCATTTGGGTCATGCCTGAAATCATTCGTTCTTATTCTCTCTAGATTTTTGCTCTAATCTTTTATTTTGGCAACACCTCTCGATTTGATCATGGACGACGGAGAGCTCGATTTCTCTAACCAGGATGTTTTTCCGAGCCAGAACATTGGCGGGGTGGGCGATGAGCAGTTTCCCAGCAGCTGTTCGATGGACAGCTTGTTTGACGAGTACCTCAAAGACACCCATGCTTGCACACACACCCACACCTGCAACCCGCCTGGCCCCGACCTTTCCCACACCCATACCTGCTTCCATGTCCACACCAAGATCCTCTCGGCCTCTGCTGATGATAAAACTGCCACAGATGACACTGCTGAGTCTGCGGAAAAGACCTCAAAGAAACGCCCACTGGGCAATCGGGAAGCTGTCCGCAAGTACCGTGAGAAGAAGAAGGCACGTGCTGCATCTTTAGAGGATGAGGTCATCCGGCTGCGGGCCCTTAACCAGCAGCTCATGAGGAGGTTGCAGGGGCAGGCCGCGCTTGAGGCAGAGATTGCACGGCTGAAGTGCTTGCTTGTGGATATCAGGGGGAGGATCGAAGGGGAGATTGGATCCTTCCCTTATCAGAAGTCGCGGAAGGGAGGAGACGGGGTTCCGAATCCTGGGCCCCACCAAAACATGTCCGGAGGGTATGTTTTGAATTCGTGCGATTTGAGGTGTGATGATGATCAAATTTATTGCTTGCACCCTGGGGTGGAAGGGAAGGACAGTGAAGCTGGAAGCGGCGGATTGGGTGAGCCAGGGTTCAGTGTCTGTGACATTGGGAATGTTCAGTGCATGGGGAGCCCTAATCTGGGATGGAAGGAGTTTTTGGGTTGCGGGAATGGGAACATGGGGCCAACTGGCATTTCATCGACGATGAGTGGGAGAAAAGGTGATATTTTGTGAAAATTCTTTCCACTTCTCTTCCTGCATCTGTTTGAATTTCGAGTTTTTAGGTACATCCTGTGCTGATAACATAGAATTAAAAACTGATACCATGGAGAATATGAAAGCTAGTATGCAGTGAGTGTTGCATAAATGTTCTATTCAGTTCTCTCCTCAAGGTGTATGTGGCAAACTTGTCGTGATTGGGTTTGTTGTCTGGTTGGCTGCAGTGTGGATGGGCTATGGACCAAAAAATTGCATTGGTTGGATGACCCTGTCAATCCAGTTGTTGTGAGTTTTAATTGTTCAATGTGGATTTCTACTCTAAGCGTTCATTTGGTAGGTCACTTATCAGATGGTTACGACAGTCCACTCCCCTTGATTTTTGAATATGGTCTATCCACATGATGATCTACCAGAACATTAGTTACAATCACCACATGTTTGCCATGTGTGCCATGTTGAGAGTACTTCATTGCATTTTTATGTAGCGCTTGCTGCATCTAGCGTTCCTTCATTGAGAATGGTTCTGTACTTTTGATGATTGTGATCTTTCATGCTCATGGTATGTTTATAGGAGAAATGATTAAGTGTTTCCACTTTCCAGAGCACCATAAATTATAGTGCTGTCCATTAGGTTCTACACACATTTTGTGGGGTACCTTGCAGAAGTCCCACTTACTGATGATCCAATCCTTATTATAGCCGTCCATGATGGGCCTGGCTGGATCATTGACTGGACCTATTTTTATATAAACAATTGTAACTGTCCATTTTAGAGGTGATTGGTCGGATGGTTAGAGTTGTCTGATCAGTGTGATTTTATTGTTATGACCCATGGAATGTGTTCTGGACCTAATGAGCATTTGGGACCAGTTGTTAACTGTCGAAGTGTCTTGGTGCCAGTAGGGTTACTATTACTTATATTTGCACAAAGAGCATTGCATTGTTTCTCTATTAGTAGATAGTTTTTTTCCTCTGTGTGTGTGTGTGTGTGTGTGTGTGTGTGTGTGTGTGTGTGTGTGTGTATTACCCAGAATTTTGTTAAGACAATGGATAATGTGGGTGCTAATGATGAGACAATGGATAATGGATACAACTATCTATAAAGACAATGGATAATGTGTACATTAATGATGAGGCTGGAATGGATGACATTATAATTTGCTTGGAAGTCTGCAATAGAACTGGCGTCATGGTTCTGAATATTGGTATCAGTGGGCGTATCAGCCCGGCAAAAAACCTCTATGATATGGTGTTGTATATTGGTATTAAACTCGTATCAGTCTGTATTGGACATTTTTGTTATAAAAAAAAATTATGCAAAAACATCACAAAAAAGGAAAAAAAGTGAGATATCCAAGAATCTATCATTTTCTTGTGTTTTGAACATGTATTTAATGGTGCATCAGACCGATATGGTGCATTTAAAAATTTTTTTTTTTGACATGGGCTGATACGGACCTGTATTATGTACATGCCGACATGGAAAGGTGCAGCTGTATTGGCTGATATGATATAAATAATTTCCAATCCATGACTAGCATCCCAGTGCTTGTGATGAAAATGATATCCAAAGTACTCAAACTCATTGACTATACCATTTACAAGGAAAGCCGCTTTCCGGGAGCCCTGCTATTTCCAGAAACCCATCACATTGAAATTCTAGAATGAACTTCAATAATCAAAGGACCTGACAGGTGATTCTTGAAGAAAGACACTTTAATTGCTACTGTATCTTAATGCTTGTTTCACCAACTCTGCTAGCCGTGAGAAAGCGAACTTAATCTCACCCTGATGATCCTGGATAATCTTACCAATTTCGGAATTCCCTGGTTTCCCCATAGAGCCACTGTTAACCGACTACTCTGAATGACCAGTTTCCAATAATTGAGAAGATATGCAATTCTCACCCCTCTAAATTCTCTTGCATTTTGGATAATCTTGCAAGGAGCATTTAATATTCACTGCTGCTGCTTGTTATGATCTAGATTAGCCAGAGAACATTATCTTCCACCACTTGACATTATCCAGGTTTTTCCTATTATTCCTTATCCAGACTGTTTCTCAACGCCTGGCCTGAGCTGCTGACTTATTGTTAGGGGCAGCTTTCTGTGGTGGGTACACACCTTTCAGTGATACAAAAGTTCATCTGGCAGGTTCCATCATGGATTTGGATGCTGGAAAAAAGAAAAAAACATTCCACTGTTAGATCTTCCTAGTTATATGATTGTTACTTGGAAATGGATGGCTAAGAATAAAATACAGCTGATGGTCTGTGTTCAATGTGATAAGGTCCCATATTGGTTAGAATCAGCAGATGGACAAGGACGTACAGTTTGGGAGATTTTTGGTCCATCTCCCATCCATGATGGGCCCAAATATGAATGATCTGGTTCTCTAAAAGGTGGGGCCACACATCTACGCATGATGACTTGATAAAATAAAGAACATTTGTAATTTGGGCAGAGCATTTTATAATGATACCTTATATCTCTCCTCTATTTTGAGGATTTCTGTTTGTTTGTCCATCAGAGCCTATAACAATTAGCAACTTGGCATTTGTTACCACCAGGGGAGATTTAAGTAATTGTCTTCGTTCCCATCAGTTTTTGGTGATGCACATTCAGCTGAATCGGTGGCAATTGAAATGGGGTGTCCCTTTTCTCCATACTTGGTCCCCTCATCATTGAGGGCCTGTTTGGGTAGAGTGTAAAGTTGGAAAAAGTGATGCAAAGCAAATTTGTGACATGAGCCGAATGCAAGTGACATCAGTGCTAGGGAAGCAAACCCCTTGCACTTGTTTGCTTTGCTAAAGAGAAATCCTGGAAAATGCTTTTCCTTTGCTTTTGTAACTGTTTCGATTGCAAACCCAAAAAGGGAAACCCTTTTCCCTCCAAAATTGTAATTTAAAATATGGCATGAGGCAAACTCTTTTCCCTCTAGTTGAATTTTTGAAAAAAAGGTTGCACTCACTCCTTGAGGAGGGGAAAGCAAATGCAAACACTTTGCTGCAGCATCCGCTGCTTTGCATATAGGTGCAAATGTCTTGTTGATGCAAACTGATTGCATTCTATTCAAACAGGCTCTGAACTGATTTTAGAAATGCTATTGCATGGAATTTCAGAAGGAACTTAGGCTGTTCAGCTCCTTAGGAGTGCGCCTTCTTTGTAAAAGATTTTATAGAAAGATGTTATGCTTTGATGGTCATTTTCAGTCATGTTTGAAGGGAAGCTAAAGTCCATTGCTGATGCTCTTGCATAGGAAGGTCCCCATCAGAATAGTCTGTTCTATTGGGTCCCTGTTTCAATGATCTTGTATCTTTTTACCCTTTTTAATGAAGTGTTTGTTATCGATTAAAAAAAGTTTTGTGGTGTTTCTCGATCAGCCACAACTGGTTTTATAATCAGGACTGCCTTTTTCAGTCTTAGGAGCGAATGAGGAAGTTCTGACCTTAAAAGAAGATGGGATGAAGTTCAGGAGGCTCTCTTGATCAAGTGCCTTTTCTGCAACATTACAATTCTACAGTTTTTTTTTAGGGCACGGCTTTAGTGACTGCAAACCAATATTGTCAAAATCGTTTTTATATCGCAAATCGTAATGTATATCAAGTCGAAAATTTTATTGTAAATCATAAGATTTTTTTAAATTGAAAAAATATGGAAAATATAAATAAATAAGAAAAAAAAACTCATCAATCATCCTTTTGCCGTCAATATGCACCAAGTAATACAATGTCATAAAAGTGTTAAAGGATTCTTATTTTTCCTTTATTTTATTGTATTTTTTGCCTTTTAAGAAATTTCCTTGAAAAACATACAAGGTCCTTTAATAATTTATGTTCTTGTTACCTTTCTTGAATGTAGAATCACATTGGAAAAGCAACATTTAATTCTGTGGACCGACAAAAAAAGATATTTGGATTTTTGGCCATTATTCCATAATACATATAAGTCAACATGATCAAAACCATTAGAGATGGACACCGAGCCGAACGAGTCAAGCTTGGCACAGCTCGGCTCAGTTCAGCCAGCAACCCACCTCAGCTTGAGTTCTGCTTGGTCCTCGAGCCTGATTGGCCGGCTCGCCTTGGTTCAGTCAGCAGCTCAGTTCGAGTTCGAGCACCCAAATAGAGAGAGGGAGAGAGAGTTGAACAGACAGCTGGACAGGGATGACTGAGTGCTTTTATAGGGAAGGACGACTGGACAGGGACGACTGATTACTTGGACAGGGAAGGACGGCCAGAGAGAGCGAGAGAGAGTCATAGATTGAGAGTTTTATTTCAGATTGAGAGGGAGAGAGAGCCGGTCGGGTCAGCTAGGGCAAAAAAGGAAAGGGGATTTGAGAGGGAGGGCCGGTCGGGTCTGCTTTGACGTAAAAAAAAAAAGAGAGGAAATTTAGGGCGATATATATATATATATATATATATATATAATATTTATATTTATTTTAAAATGTATATAGGTCAAGCCAAGTCAAGCTATGATTGAATCGAATCAATTTCGAGTCGAGGTCGGCTCGAAATTTTTTAGAACTTAAAAAAAAAGGCTTGATTCGGCCCGAACCCAGCTTTCGATCCGAGCCGAGTTGAGCTGGCCCGATCCGAGTCGAGTGAGTTAACCGAGGTAGCTCGGTTCGTGTCCACCTCGAGTTACCATCCATAAAAAACATTCCGGATAAATTATGCATCAATTTGGACTTTCTACCAGTTAATATGTAAGAAATCATTAAAAAAGCTCAATGATTTAATTTTGAAGAGAGATATATATCATTTAATCTCTTATAAATAACAAACTAAAAAATGTACCTTATCTAAACTCTTCTTAAAGCCCTCACCAATTTAAAAACACAAAATGAAAGCGAACTGAAGATTAAAATGGAAGAAGACAAGCATAATTTGAATCGTAAATCATAAGATTCAAATCCTGGAGTCGTATGATTCATATAAAAGGGATTCAAATAATTTTGCTTAAGATTCGACTCAAATTGTAAATCGTAGGATTTTGACAACACTGGTGCAAACCGACAGTTGGCATGCATGTATTATCTCTCATCATTTAAAGCTAGTTGGCAGGAATCAAGCAGCATCTTAAAATTCAAAATTTCAGAAGTCCGTTTTGGAATGCACGTTAAGATTCCCAGCCCCACCCAACAATTTTGGTTGGTAGGAGATATTTTTGCACCGACTTCTGGTAAACGCGGTGCACGGGAACTGTTCCCTTTTTTTTCTTGCCTTTTATCCTTGAAATAATGGACTTATTGTGATTTTGATCTCTTGTTATTTCTTGATCAGGAGCTTGTGCATCAACAGAGGGTTGAAGTACCATTTGCATGAGATGGCTCGTGGGTACATATGTTCTACCTAGAAGTAGTTTATTAGAACTGCACTTTGGGCTTGTCTTCAACTATTATTTCTTGGTTCTTATGGTAAGGGGCTGCTTATTTTCCTTTCAGTTAAGCCTACTCCTGAAGACATTATTTATACCTTTTAGTTGCTTTCGTTGGTTGCCTATATTCAATCCTAGATATCAATTTAAGCTGGCAGGCTTTGCAGATGTGTTTGGCAATTGGTATTGTATTTAGCTGATTAGGCAAATGAACAGATATGGACATTGTAGCTGTATATCAACTGCCATCTTTCCAAGCCCAATCTTTTCTATCAATAAAATGGATTCCCTTTCTTGGTTCTGTTCAGCTGTCTGCACCTCCTAGGCTCTATACTCATTTTCTTGTCAAATGTTTTGGGTGCGTTTGGATTTACTATCGAATTGAGTTGCGGTATTGACAATCAGATTACTAGTTCCTTTGCTAGTATTCACATCGATGTTCTTGGTTCCAGGTTACAATCATATTCTTTATCTTCATGGAGTGTATCTGCAATTCAAGGGTTATTTTATGGTGTAACGGACACGGCCTGAGCCTGGACCAATACTACAAAGCCCGGCCCTATCATGAGACTGGCCAATTTCTCTTGGCCTGCCCAACCTAGTTAAAGTTGGTCATTCCTGATCATGGGGTTTTTCAACACGTCATTGATCTGAGCATGCATTTCTTTTTTTGCTTTTTTCGGGTGTTTCTTTCTACTAATGATTACAGGAGTGTTATTTGCATAACAAGAAGCAGCGAGCTTCAGAAGAATCTTTGACAGGCATGGTGGATCTATTCACCCAGGTAATAGTTAGGGTGAAAAAAGAAAATTCACTGCATTATTCTTACATTGCTGGGATAGATGTTTTATGTATTGATATCACACTGTATTGCACCTTTGCCATGGAAACATGGGGAAATATTGCATCTAGAATGCTACGTGTTGTTCAAAAATGAGCATTAAAATGAGCACTTTCGGTATCTTGCTTAGATAATTCATGAGTGTGGAGAGTTTGGGAAGGATGTTGCTGTACAATTCAAGCTGGGTGGAAGAAATAGAGATGTGCTTAGTCATGTCAATATATCCTCTTGAAACTCTTTCTTTCCAACATCCACCAGATCAACTTTCTAGGGAGCTACTGGATGCTTTTTCCAAGGGCCTATTTGAATTCATGGAACTTTTTCTTTTTTCGAAGAAAATAGTGTTTTTTGGGAAATGCCATTTGTAGAAAACAATGAGAAATGAAAAGCCATTTCCCTTCATTGTCTTTTAACAAGATTTATTGGAGAAAAAAAAAAATCATTTCCAAATCTGTTGCTTGAGAAGGATGTTGCCCATAGAATTCAAGTTGGGTGGAAGAAACGGAGATGCTCCTCTAGAGTTTTATGTGATTGTCATATACCACTCAAGCTGAAAGGGAAATTTTATGGGATAACTGTATGTCTAGCCATGCTTTATTAGATAGAATGTTGGGCAGTCAAGGAACATGTTCATAGGCTGAGTGTAGTAGGTGAGATGAGGATGTTGAGATGGATGAGTGGCAAGACAAGGATGGATAGAATTAGAAATGAATGCGTCTCGTTAAGTTCCTTTGAATGCAGTTTCAACCTTCCACCATCTCTTGCCTCAAAACTAAAAGCTCTTAGTTTAGGAATGCAGTTTTAATATCCATTTAAATTAAGTGGTGTGTTTGGATGGAGTAAAACTATAAAATGCAGACTCGAAAATGTAACTCAGGAGATGGAAAACCATGGATTTCCTCCGGAAATGGAGATTCATAATTTCAATTGTTGTTTGTTTTGGATTCCACTTTTACATGGATAATCACATGTAGGGTTATTGTATATGTTCTTTGCCTCAAATGGATTTTATTGACAACCCCCCCCCCCCCCCCCAAATGTAGGAAAATGGTTTTCCAACTGATATCATTTCTACATATTCAGGTTTTTTCAATATACCTCTAAAACGAGTCTTTCCATAGCCGTGGGTTCTTCGTGTTTTAGTTGATGATGATCTTTAATACATAATTACTGATACCTGAAATGAGATTATGTATTAGAGATGATGATTATGATAAACTAAAATGAGATGGAACTCATTTCAGGCGTGTCTACCATGCAGCCCAAAAGTCAGCTGGTCCAAAACTCAGGTGGGCCGTGACTAGGGATTGAGATCTCGGTCATGGAGTGCGATTTACTGGGTGGACCTGAATCCCCAGCCCAGCCAGTGATGCATGACTAGGGTTCTGTCTAGGCCGTTTATTGAAATACTAGTGCCTGTCTAGCCGAATTTAATTGTTGGGGTCCATCCCATGGGCCTTTAGCCTCAGCTTATGTCCCACTCGGCCTTAAGGAGTGGCCCAGCGTAAACATCCCTGGCCCCCAAACCACTCCAATCCATTCATCAGGTGGGCTACACTAGTATGCAAAAAATGAATGATTAGAAACAAAATCAGCAATGGTATTACATTCAAGATATACATGCCCCATGTACGGTGGGGTGCCGGATTACTGGGTATGTATTGTTGCACCCAACATTGCGCTTGGAACCGAAGCCGGCAGGTCACTTTCGAAAAGGCCCGCTGGCTTCCATGAGCGGTCCCATGGTGTTATGTGAATAAAGCGATTTAAACTTTGATTCTAGACCAGTTTATTGGACCAGATGGACGGATGGTGCTGGACTAGTTAGACCCAGGCAGATCTGAGGGTTCTTTCAGTGGCCCACCCTTTCCATTGGATGGTCTTGTTCTAGTTTCTAGCAGGTGGGTCTGAGCTGGGGAGGGCCTAGTCTGTTCATATACGGGCTTTGGTCCATTTCTCAAGCAAAAGTTATTAAATCTGCACTTGGCCCATTCATTTTTTGGGTTAGAAATCAAGGCCATGCACAAGCCCAAGCCTGTTGTCAGCCCTGCTTTCCAAGACTTTTAAGAGTGGTTTCTGTGTCCATGTTGGTTCTATTTCATTCCCTCGATCTGGATGGTGTGCTTGAGGTTTCAATTTGTACAAGTAGGGCCCATTGATCAGTGATCCAGGCCATTTGGTTGTTGGGCCTGATCAGTGACAGACTACCCTCCAAGTTTCCAAAATAAAGTATCCTTGTCACTGCTACGTGGCCCTTTTCAATTGAATGTGGATCGCTGCGGCATTTCCATTTTGAACTGTGGCCATAATTTGAATGGGATGGTCCATCTAGGATGGGTCTCAATAGACCAATGGTCTGATTTAAGAAGCATTGGCCCACCTGTACAAACTGAGAATCTGGGTGCACTCCATATCATTAAGCTAAGCCAACCGACGGCCTCATCATAGCGACTTCCAAACAGACCATTTGTATTATCAGCAGGTGTTTGTGGTCATAATATGGACAGTGATAAAAGAGCCATGGTCCACAATCAAAGTGAAAATGGGAACGCATGCTCATTACTGGACAGAAAACTCTTTTAAGTGAATCGATCACACAGGGAACAGTGGGAATGAAGATGCCAACCATTGAAACCTTTCAGGGGCCCACCATGATTTTTATATACCAAAAATAGAAGGAAATAATCAGATGGGCCCACTTCCATCCTAACTATTCCCTGTGGTGTCCCACTTTTAAAGTTGTGGATTGGCCTGATTTTTGGGCTTAAAATAAGCACAATCTATTGCAGTTGGAGGAAGTGGACTTCAAACGGGCATCATGGCGGGCCCCACAAATAATTTATTTCATTCTTGTCATAATCTGGGAGAGATGCATGTCCTAAGTAGACAAATCAATACAGCATTATTCTTTTTTCTGTCTATTTATTTCTGCTTGTGTGGCCAACCATCATGTGATGTATGGAAATCATTTGCAATGAGAAATAAGGATTTAACGAATTTTTGGGTGAGCAGGATCCAAGAACAGGCCCAAGAATTTCAGGGTTGGGCCAGCTGTGCTAGTCCATGCCAGGGTCAGGCCTTGTTGAGCCCTTAACAGGCTAGCCAGACCCTGTCATTGCCACCCCTATTTGAAATGAAAAATGGCAGGGTTTCATAATCAAATTCAACAAATAAATGTCCATTATTTATTTATTATTTATTTATTTTTAACAAATAAATGTCCATTATTAGGGGCTTTGAATCATAATATGATTGATTTGAGGCCCGCGATCTGGATGGTTTGGATTGTACAAGTCGTACAATGCTGGCAGTCTCTAGCAGCCTAAATCTCTTGCATTAGTTGTGGCCCCACATGGGCTATTATATGTGTGGCGCAAATGGCTGCTTATGATCAAATGGTCCATCCATCACATGGCCAATGGCATTTTCCTCTATCCTTTTCTACAGAAAAGATAACCTTTCATTTCCCACTTAAAGGAATCCTCACCACTTCAAGCCAGCTAAACAGATCTAGATTCCAAGCTCTTCTAAAAGCATGTGGGGCTAGATTCTCTGGCATCTTTATTTCAATGCTTTACTCTTTTCCTTCGCCATCTATTACTCATGGAAAATTCTATTTCTTTTGGGACATTGATAACCTTATCCCATCACAAGTTTGGTTCTATCAATGACAGGTTTGGCTGTGTTTTATTTCAATCCTTCGTTCTAGATTGTGAAAGACGAAGACATTGAAAAATAATTCGATTTTTATGGGCATCTATCCAATTTTTACACTGTTTGATGAGAAGAAGGAAAAAAAGAAGAAGAAGAAAACCAAATCTTCCATTTGGGAGCTTGTATTTAGAATGCATTGGAATTCTTCATTATAGGACCCAAACTTGATTAATTGAATCAGCTTTCATATCCCAAATTAGTGTGTGTATACGTGCATGTGCATGTGTGTGTGTGAGAGAGAGGTATTTGATAGAATAATTGTCATAAGCCCATTGAAATATACACCCACTGACATTTTCTAACCATCCATTTAGATGTCCATCATTTGGATGGCTTGGATCATTCTATCGATGTGATTTTAATGTTCAACAGGAAAATAAAAAATAAAAAATCAATGTCACGTGAACAGTGAATTAGTAGCCTAATGACACCTTTGTTATAAGTGCGACTCTTTTGCCGGTGAAAAAGATTCAATAAAGGCATTTCATCTGACTTACACTGGAATCACAACATTTTACTAAGATTTCAAAACACTAGGTATTTGAAATTACTCCAGTTTCATTTACTGCCAAATCCTGGGCTGCCAAACAGAAGAGGTAGCTACTGGGATTTGAAATACACTCATTTACCTCCAAATCCAAGGTGCCAAACGACCCCCAAGGGAATTATTGTTGGATTTTGCAAATTTTCATTTCTTGAGGATTCTGTGGGGGTTTTATGAAAGATTACAGAGCTTGGATGGGATGGACATCAACTGAGGACGCTTTAACTATCCCCACCAACATGTGATCCAAAGAAGGATGATTATATTATCAATTTTCAAGCCACCTCAATATTCAAAGGCTCTAATATTATGGTGGTGAGAAACATAGTGATTTTCTGAATTTTTACTCCTAAGGCATGTTTGGATTGGAGGATTCCATGGTAATGTATTGGAAAACTCAATCATGATTATTTTCTACGGTACTATTCCAAGTTGGGTTCCATTTTCATGGTCTTTTATGGATAGCAAGCAGAATTCGAGAATAATAGCTACACTCATTTCTTGATAAATGTTCATCTCAGCAAGGGTAGGAAATGTAAGCTTGGAATCCACAGTTTCTTTGTTATCCAAACATGCCAGCTTGTTGCATCAAGGGAAAACCATTTCCTTTTCCAATCCTATACCATGGAATCCTCCAACCCAAAAATGACCTTAGGGTTAGGGTGTGTATGGATAGTAAGAACCCAAGTGAAATGGAAATTATTTTCCACCCTAGTGCCAGTTACAAAGTGACCTTTTGTAGAATAGCCCTTGGAATTTTCAAAAATCATGAACCATGATTGAATAGCCCTTTCTATCCAATTACAACACAGACTCATTTCATAATTCCTTGAAATTCTACTATTCCAAAATCACGAATAATTTTTCTTTGCTCTTGAAATGGCCATGAGCTAATGATCAACAAAAATATGTAAGAGCCAACCTGAGATTTTGGCATTATCACCGTAAAGAAGAGATTCAGGATTTTGGTTCCTTCGTTTTGCATCTTCAAGGACGATTGAATCAAGTGGCTAAAAAGTATCAAACTTTCTGTTACATATCCTTAGCAGTCGCTATTTGGGTGTTTTTGCTAGAGCCAGATGAGATGAAATTCTCATATACAGTTCTCATAGGGGGGTCTCCTTGGTTTACCTATCTCAATAAGTATATGATTGGTTGGAGGAGCATCTCAAATGATCCACAACCCTAAGAAAATAGAACCAAATGCCAAACACCAAGGTGCATCAAGCTAGAGGGTATGACTTACCCATGTTAAGAGCCAATCTAGTATCTCTTCTTGGCAAGAGAATCTGTAACATCACCATCCTCTATATATTTAAAAGGAAGTTTAGAGAAGAACCATCCAAATTTAATTCAAGATGGAGTTAAAGCCTCAAAAGCTCTGAGAAACTCCTTGGACACCCAACTGATGAAATTTCTGGAATCTCCTCCAATAATATTCTCCCTTGGGCATCGTTGCAAGAATTGCAAGACCTCCGTAAGTGTCTTTGCCTCCGCCATGTTAGAGTTCTCCAATCCTGCGGGTATAGAGTTCTTTGGAATGTGTCATCTCCAACAAAAGCCCCAATTGGATGAGGTCCCAAATAACCCATGAATGAGCTGTCAAGATTTGTTTCCACTGTTCAATAGGAGGACACACCCACTTTTGATCTCACCTTCCTGCCATGCAGTTCATGATGGGGCCTGCAATTGAGTTTCTCCATATCTTTGATTGAATCCAAGAAGAAAAGCTTGACATGCCTTATGAGGGCCCGTCTGTATATGCAAGAACAAGATACTATAAATAAACAAATAAATCATCGCCTCCAGGCTATCGAAGGTTCTCTCATTCCTTTCATTCCACACATGCCTGAAAGATCTGCTAGAGGGACAAATCTCCTAAGTATTCTATCTCTTTCTTTGAAAGGACGTCTACCCCAACTTTCAAGTATCTTGGCAACTGAGATTTGGGAAGATTCCCTCGAGTGAGAGGAAGGCATATCAATTGAAACCAAATCCTTGGAATGACCTTGGATTGATTAAAAAAGATATTCCCCTGTTTTCTCGTTCTTACACATAAAGCATATGTTTGGAATTTGGTGGTGAGTTGGTTCTGCCATGTCCTGTCCATGTTTTGGATGCTACTCTATACTGGCCACAATAACAAGCTTGCCTCAAAAGGATCTAGATCGATGCAGACATCATAAGGAACATTTCCAATGCCTCAACAACTCCAAAATCAAAGATCAGGATGGTTCTGGATCATGATTATTTCACTTTAGCTCATGTATGGCAGCGCTGAGAAGATGGATGGTTCCAATCATTGGACCATCTCCACGTGTTGCCCAAAGCAACCTTTCTATGGTATGCATTTTCAAATTTCTCCATGGTGATTACTCCATTAGCTGCCGCAGTCCAACAGAAAGCTTCAACTTCTGGAGGCCCCCTCTCAACCCAAATCAATGGCCAAGGACTTGGCATTGCTAGCAACCATGGAGTTAAATCATCTTCATAGTTGGGACCACCGCTAAGACATCCCACACATTTGCAGAATTGGAACGTCTGCAGCTTGTGGGGCTAGCAAGCCTCCATAATCACATAAGAATCCCTTCTTCATGTGCACTTGTGTTTGTTCCAGGCACATAGCCCAAACCTCTCATATGGCTTACTAGACTATCCACCACAGAAAATATCTCATATACTTTGGTGTTTGAACCATCTTCGGCTTTAAACCTGTAAATCTCACTCCCGATTTCGATCCAGCTATATCCTGGACTTGGCTTCAACCCTTTCCGCTTCATCTGTTTCCGGACTTCCAACACATGATTCCACCACCCTGCACTAGCATACAGATTTGCCAGTTGCACGTGGGATGCAGCACAACCCGGTTCCAACAGAAGCCGGTTTTCTGCAGCCTTAACCCCGATTGGCACATTGCCATGAAGTGTGCATGATGAAAGCAACGAGCCCCATATAATGGCATTCGGGCGGATAGGCATCTTTTTGATGAACTCATAGGCCTCTTCAAGCAGTCCGGCCCGGCCAAGGAGATCGACGACACATGAATAATGGTCTAATTCTGGTTCCACTCCATGTTCGAGCATCGAATCAAAGCAGTGGCGGCCTTGTTCCACAAGGCCCGCATGACGACATGAGGAGAGAATGGCGAGGTAAGTGATCACATCAGGCGAAATATTCTCGCTCTCCATATCACGAAGTAAACGTAGTACCCGTTCGGCAAGCCCGTGTTGTGCATACCCAGTAATCACAGAATTCCATGAGATGAGATCCTTGTGGAGCATACTTTCAAACACATGAAAAGCTTCCTCCATGCTCCCACACTTAGCATACATCGAGATCAGAGAGTTTGCAACATGAACGTACGAATCAAAACCCATCCGCACTGTCTGGCAGTGTGCTGTCCTCCCAAGGCTGAGTGAACCACTAACCGCGCACACGCTCAAAATGCTCGCAAACGTGAAATCGTTAGGCTTCAATACCGATCTCTTCATCTGAAGAAAAAGCTGAAGACATGACTCAACCTGCCAATTCTGCGCAAACCCAGCAATGATCGCAGTCCATGATACTGTATTCCTCACAGGCATATTCTCAAACACCCTATACGCATTGTCCAAAATCCCACATTTGCAATACAAACTAACCAACGCACTACCAACAGAGACATGCTCATCGAATCCACCTTTGATCACAAACCCATGAATCTGCATCCCTCGATCAAGATCCCGTAAAGCTCCAAAATCACTCAAAACACCTGAAAGACTAACGGCATCGACTCGCTTCCCATCTTCAAGCATTTCATCAAACAGATAAAGGGCGTCCTTCTTAGGCAACATGAGAGCATCACGACCGCCAGGAACAGTATTTCTCGATCGTTTGAGCCGTTCCTCATTGGGGTCCGTTCGGGAAAGCTCCAGAATACAATCCTGTATGAGGCGAAGGTGGTTTTCGGACCGTTGGATGCAGGGTCGGGGGTTTATGAGATGCAGAAGCTGCAATGAACGGTCTAGATTTGTCCACTCTTTCTCCTCCTCTGTTTTCTTCCTCTTGTTCTTTGAATTTGAAGAATGTGAAGGTGGGGATGAGGAAACGAATGCTAGTTGATAGATTAACGGCGAGGATTTGGAAATGATGCGATCAGATCGCCTGAGAAAAGAAAGCTGAAAGAGGGGGAATTTCATTCATTCCTTAAAGCATAGTTACTGGCGTTTTCATATTTTTATTTTTGAACTCATGCGTCGGGATTCGGGATTTGGCTTTGTAGGAGGAACATAGTTTTAAGACTCGTATGAGTCCGACATGAATCGTCCGAGTCGACTCAGTTTTGGTAGTACCCACACGTTCCAAGTCAGGTGAGTCTTGCTGATTCAGCCCTGACTCAGTTTTGGTAGTACCCACACGTTCCAAGCATTTCATCAACAGATTTTGCATAGATTTTTCGCAAAACTGTAAAATTACGGAATTTGTTTCTGATTTCATTTGAGATTCTTTCTAATGTTATATATATGGGTGTAAACGAGATTGAGAGGTATTTTAAAGGTTTCTAAATTGTCCTGGGGTTTCAAAGGATGTATAGCAAGGGTGAGATTCGAGATTGTTCGAATCAAATAAGCTCACTCTCTTTGTAATTTCTGCTTTCTTAGTGATCATCTGTCGTTTCGTGTTGTGGTTTTTTTCCAAAAGGATTTTTCCACATTAAATCATTGTGTTTGCTTGGTGCTATTAGATTGCTATCCTAGATTCATCTCCGTGTGCTTCCACAATCCCCCAACACCCTTGTATCTGGATTTTGATGTTGCTTACTAAGTGTTTAATGAAATACTTGTAAATTGCTACTGTTATTTTACATACAATGAGAAATTGAAAGTGCACTCCATGTGTTTGAGAAAATGCTGCATGGGCTTGATCTGGACTTAAACTCGACTCAAACCGGCTCGAGCTACTGACTGAACCAAGCCAAGCAAGCCAGTCAGGCTCGAGGACTGAGCCGAGCCGAGTTCGAGCTAGGTCAGCTAGTGGCCAAACCGAGTCGAGCTGTGCCAAGCTCGACTCGGTTCAACTCGTGTACAGCTCTAATAAACAGCATATGGTCAAAAAAATAATTCATGGATAAAAAATACCTACGATCGCTTGTATAGATAAAAAATTAATGCATATGGTCAACAAAATAAGACCAAGATGTGATCTTTCAAGTAAAGACTCGATTGTATAGAGAGATTGTGTTTTAGTAAGGACTTGAAGTTCTTCTTCGGGTGCTCCTTATATATATCTGGGAGATCGATCATCCATATCAAGATCTCCTTGCCAGCCTGGCTACCGAGATCCTTAAAGGTCACAGGATTAGTTTGTATAGTTGCCGCCGGACTTGAATTTCTCATCATGTCTTTTGATTTCCTTTTGTTTTATGAGGAATGGGCTTCTTAAACTATCTTAGTATCCGTGAAAGTACCTTCTTAAACTTTTTTAGTCTCATACCCTAAAATGATCTAAAAAAACAGATGGATAGCATGGATGAAACACATACATCATGGGGGGCCACAGAGCACCGACCACCAGCTTGGCTGGTTGCAGGGGGAATAGCCAATCTGTTTCCCAAGCGCTGCTGTTCATCTTTAAGCGCTGAATTCGATGAGTGTGGGCCCATCACTGACGTATGAATTTCATCAACGTTGTCCATCTTGGCATTGGCAGGTCATTTGAGGGTGGGTCCCACCACGTGGGATAGTGGGACCCACCATGATTTTTGTGGGAAATCCACGCTGTTCATCCACCACTCCATGTCACGTTAGGGGCGCCGTTCATAAGCCACGTGTTCAACATCTGCCAAGTTGTACACTACATGTACCATGTCCACCCGTACATCGCAAGTTTCTCGCATGTGTATCATGTGCCACTTAGATTATTGAATGGACCATTTTTTGGGAGCGGATTAGGTTAGACCCAGGACTCACCCAACAGGGTGAGGCCCTTACCGTGGGACCCATCTTGATGTATGTATTCTGTATCCACGCCGTCTATCCATTTTTTCAGATCACTTTAGGGATTGACCCAAAAATGAAACAGATCCAGTTATCAAGTGGACCATACCCTGGAAAAATGTGGTGATTCACCATTTATGGGCCATAAAAGTTTTTTATCAAGCTGATATTTATTTTTTTTCCTTTATCCAGGCTTATGTGATCTTATCAACAAATTGGATGGCAAATATACGCTAGTTGAGCCCTAAGAGGTTTTTAATAGTAGGTCGTTCAATCACCACTGTTTCCTATGTTTCTTATGACATGGTTCACCTGATAATTGGATCTGCATCATTTTTTGGATAATCCCCTAAAATGATATGGAAAAATGGATGGACCGCGTGAATACAGAATACATACATCAAGGTGGGCCCCACGGTAAGGGCCGCACCGTCTTGGCCTCTTGGGTGAGTCTGTCGGACGCGTATTTCCTGCGAAATCCTTTCGCAGGAAGTTCCTGCCCTGGGAAATTAGGTGGGCCCACTGTGATGTTTGTGAGAAATCCTTCCTGTCCATCCGTTGAAATATTTGCGGGGCCACGGAAGTTTTGATTCATGCTAATATTTTTGTTTTCAGTTCATCCCAATGGGAATGACGTTATTAGCAGTATGGATGGCATCTAAACATCACTGTTGAACCTAGGAAGGTTTCAATGGTAGGAATTTTCCTAACCACATTTTCCTTTAGTACGGCTTACTTTAGCTTTGGATACGGTTCATGTTTTACAACATGTCCTAAAATAAACTCACAAAACGGAAGGACGGAGAGGATTTCTCACAAACATCACAGTGCCCCACCTAAGTTCCCAGCACAGGAACTTGCTGCGAAAGGCTTTCGGAGGAAATCCGCGTCCCGCCTAATCTCTTCCCTAATTTTTTAAGCACCACGTGCCAACATGTGCCACATTAAAAATGTGCATGTGCACCGCAAGTGATGGATAATCCTTCTTTATATCAGACAATTGACAAACGCCACTAATCCAAGTCGGCTAACTCGCTCAGTCCAATCGTGACCGTTGATCAGCTTAAGTGGGACTTAGGACTCAATTTTACTGGTTTCCAGTCAGGTCCATGATCTATCTGTACTAGTACAGAAATGAACGTTGCGGTGGCAGGGACCCACATGATATGTATATAACGTTCAAACCACTCATCATGTGGGCCATGCTTGGCCTTATGCCCAAAAAATGAGGTTGATTCAATCATCAAGTGGGCCACACACCATCGGGAACAATGAAGGGGACGCTATTTCAAAAATCACTTGGAGATGTCAGGTGGGGCCCAACAAGGTGTGTTTCGCCATCCAACACATGGTATCAGGTATGCCCCACCATTATGGTGGGATCTCCCAAAAATCAGGGTGATTAAATTATTGGGTGGGCCACCACTTATAATTTATAGTTTTGATGATCCTGGACATTGGCCTACATTATACTTTATAACCGGCGGATCATCTATGCATCAACAATAAAGATTCAATACCATAACGTTAAAGTATGCTTGATATGGAAGACATTTTCAATGCTTCAATGTTTTTTTTACGAAATCTTGATCTTTTGCACTCCGAACTTTTAGAAAATTTTTGAATGAGATTAGGATTTTCTCTCTTGTATTAGTTATGGGATCAAAACATCGGTTGGAAGCTTACCCATCACCCTTCTCTCTTCTAAAGTCTTCATACTATGGGTTTTTATATCTAACTTAATAATTATGTATAGGGACTATGGTTCAAGGGTCCCGCCCCAACTTATTTATAATGATCACAATTATAGTAGAGCCCATTAAATTGCTCAATCTGAATAATTCACCAGCCCAATTTTTGGTTGATCCAAAGATGAGATAAGCCACACCATATGGACTGGTGGGGCTCGTTGTGGTGTTTATATGGCAATCCATTCATCTGATGCCACTCACCAGGACTAAGGGACTCACTGAAATTCAAGCTATTTCAAAGCTCGGGTGCTCCATACAAAGTGAATTTACATGATTTTATACTATTTCCTAAAAGTGTGGCCCACCTGAGTTTTTGGATCTGCCGGATTTTTAAGATCAATGCCAAAAGATAAGTGGCGCACCTGATGGACTGGGTGGATCTCATTTACAAACGGACTTTCCCATTCCAACAACATGTTGGTTCTACTGTCAAGCGTCTTGTGCCCACCAAGATGTTTATATGCCATCCAAACCGTTCATAACCCACTTGATGAGTGGACCGCTCTGATTTTATGACGGGGCACACCTCTACTGTACCGCACTTGATGAGTATTTTGGGAATATGGTCAAATTAAGATCTGGTCGTGGACGTGGATTGGAGATAGATTTCTTATGATGCCATATGTAGAAGACTTATCTAAGGCCTTCAAATTTTCTACCAATCTTTTCAACCAGCTTTAATATATTAAGTATGAATTAAAATTTGTTGCGTCTCAAAAGTAGTTTCAAATTCGTGCTCATAATATATATTAATGGTCTATTATAAGTGGTTGGGGATTGGGACATTTTATATATATAATTTGAATTTTTTTTTTTCTTCAACTTGGAATATGTCAATATGATACGTGTACGTTGGCAAGGGACAACTAGCCAATTTCTTTTGTTATAAGATATATTTATGTGCATCTATATATACTATAGATAGCTATTTACATAGGTTGGTGTATACTTTTGTTAAGATCCATAGAGATCAACCCATTCCCAGATATGTTCTCCATCTGATCGGTATACCGGCCATTGAATGTCCATCGTTAGAAACTTCGTGGGGCCACATGTTTTGGAACAGGCTGATATTCCTGCTTTAGCTTCAAGTCAAAAGTCATCTTATGAAAGGGTTGAATGGCAAATAAACATCGTTGTGGGCCCTAGGAAGGTTTCAATAGTGGGCATCATTAAGTCAAAAGGTCATCTTATTAAAGGGTTGAATGGCAAATAAACATTAGGGTGGGCCCTTGGAAGGTTTCAATAGTGGCATAATTATATCCCCACTGTTTCCTGTAGTGTGGTCCACTTGAATGGCAAATAAACATTAGGGTGGGCCCTATTAGTAGGCAAGTGAAGATTAATGTCCGAACCTCAAAAGGACAAATGATTAAAATTTACCCATTCAACGCATCTGCATCATGGGAAACAAGTCAAAATCCTTTTGAGTTTTGGATCCGTCTCATGTTTGAGCACACGTCTTAAAATAGCAGGTAAAAGAGATTGGGCAGAGCATATATAAGACTGGCCAACCAGCAGCTAATCAAGTTTGCCACACATGCTCATTGAAATTGGATTAATGGTCTTTTTCCTACTCTCAAACATATCTCTCAAACGAGTTTAATCCACCTGAGAGCAGAGGGGCGTATATTATTTGTTGGACCAGGCCATGTTCAAAGTTAAACACTATAATGATGAATTGCCAAGATCTCTGTCGAATGGAAATAGATAAGATCGCCCACAAACAAATTATCAAAATAAATAATATGCTAATCATCAAAACACTCGCCCTATGTTGGCGGGGTTGGGGCGGCCATCTGTCCTTTTTGTCTGGCTCATCATCTTAGTGTTTGTCTTTAGTGAATTATTTATCTCCACACTGGGGCAACTTGAAAACTATTTCCAACGTTGAAGAGGAAAGCAGCCAAAAAAGGGAGAGTTCTTCCAAAAACACTGGAAGAATATTTCATCAAATTGAAGAATGGGAACCCTGACCCTAAATCCCTCCATACTGGATGGGCCATTGCCACGTGTTTAGGTAGCTGGGCCCTATCCAAATAGTGCAGTGGCAACGATCGTAATCTTCTTCTTTAAAAAAAAAAATAAAAATTCAAAATGGAAATCATCAAAAACTCCAAACAATAGCAAAACACATCATTCTAAACCAAAAAGGGAAAAGAATCCAAAGCATGGAAGACTAGAAAGCAAGGTCCAAAACACAAGTGTAGAATGCAAAAGGATAAAAAAAGGAAAGAAAGCAAATCTGAGGTTGGAAGCGAGTATCCATAGTCTGCCTCCACCCAACCCCTCTATACACTTAAAAACTACTAAGACGCCAACCCTACTAATTTAATGACTCTGTACTTACCACCACCGCTACCTCCGTCATGTATGTATGATCAACACATGGTAAGCGGTGGTCAGGGGGGTTCATTTACTCAAAGGCCCATTGGTTCTCCCTTCGGACCTCTTCCTCTTCCTCGGGGGTGAAATCATTCTTGATGTTGAATGTCCGACGGATCTCTTCAGGAGTCTTTCCCTTTATCATGTCGGCCACTGTTTGGCAAGTCAGGTCGAGCAAGCTCTTGATGTTCAGATAGTTTGCAGCCTGTAAAAAAAACACACCGCAAACAAAGAAAAGCTAAGAAGAGGAAAATAAAACTGATAACTGCAAAAGACAGCTCCCCAACATATGATTGCTAAAGAGAACAAGTTTACTTGGGGTTTAAATCATGATGACCGCAGGTTAAAAATGCACTCCTGCATAATGTGGGAAGAGATGCAGAATAAACATGTGCAGCCATGGTTACGGGATCCAACCTTTTAATCTGATGGGGCCCTACCATGCTGGGAGATTCCATGAAAATATTTCAGATGAAGATCCTAACCCTTCATTCAATGGCTCACATATTCTTTTCTTTCTGTTTTTATTCGAATAAATAGTGCAAAGAACAGAGTTAGGACCCCATGCATATCTTTTTAGGCCATTCCATAGCCCTCCACTAGCACAATCTGACAAAAGGTTTTGCGGGGGGTTTTTTTTTTCAATGAGAGAGAGAGAGAGAGAGAGAGAGAGAGAGACTGTAATAGCCTTTATGGGAGCGATAACGGTCATTACAGCCCATAACGTTACCTTAAGGTCCTGGCCATTATGACCAACGTCACGGAATACCTTGACTATCATGCTTCCAGAGGGGAGGGTAAGGTGTTCAGTAAAGAACACAGTGACCCGTCAGAGAAACAAATACAAGAAATGCTGCAACATAGGGATGCACAGTACTCCTCATATTACAACTGTTATACCTATTTTAGCCTAAAAAATGGAACAGCGGGATACAGACATGAAGAAAACTAGTAGTTACAAGGGGAAAGAGGGTTTCCTAGTAAACCTTAGGCCCCTGAGTCATGCAATTTCATATCCCAGTTTCTGGACCACAGGATACAGGAGCAGGAGATACCAATATTGTGAGCCTAAATGGCTTGCCTAATAACAATATATATATATATATATATATATATATATATATTATATATATATATATATATATATATATTTGTTAGCTTGTTGGTACACCCACTGTCAGTTCACACTTCACTGTTAGCCACCCCCACCAGAGAATCGATACCAAGACCTCGGTGTTGAAACGAGGTATCTTTCACTCAGTTATCTTGCCTAATAACAATATAACACTACCATTGAATACCTCAAATAATACGAACAATATAAGCCTTCTCCTCAATATACCCAGATTTGAGCTGAGAACGGAAGAACGAGATAATTTTACAAAAAGAACCAAGCCTAAATGGCTTGCCAATGTGATCACCTATAACTATTTACCACTGGCCAATCTCAGCACAAATAGAGTCCATTTCACGCCAGTATAGATAGAAACTGAGTAAACAACAATTGAGTGAACAGTGGCTTGCTAACTGCTAAGACCACACGCATCTAGAGTCGGACTATACAGAGACAAGTGCAAATGCCTATACGGCAAACACGTGCAAGATCTAAGCTTTCCATTAGGAGGCTGCACTGTGTACATCTTCTGGTTTTTTGGATCAAGGGACGCAAGCTTGAACCTGATCCAAAAAACCAGAAGATGTGTAGCTCTTCTAGCTAAATAGAATCAGACAATTTCACTCCTCAGGTAGGCCAAAATGTATGAAACAAACAATTTTGTCAAGCAATCCATTTGTTTTGGAACCTAGGACCCCCTCAGACATGAAGGATAATGGTACATGCATTTGCGAGTTACATGAGCAGGGCCCTGCATGACTTTTGGCTAGGCAAACCTCTGCTATTTATGGGAGGAAGGAAAGCCAAAAATATGGGTGAACAGTGACCTGCTACTTAAATATAGAAATTGATACGCTCGTGCAGTTTATAGTAGAATGCATGCCATTAGGAAAAAGAGTTGCATCAAGATATAGAAAAATAAATTGAGATAAATAGATGCAGAATAAAACTGTGTAAACAACATACAGTACCAAAATATCATGAAAGATAATCAAAGTTATCCTAGGCATCTTGATCTGCACAATTTCCATTTCGAAAAGAGTGACCTTTGTACATAGTTTCCATGAGACACATTTTAGCTCTGTTCCATAAAACACATTTAGCTATGAAGTTTCCAAAAGACACTAAAATTGAAGAGTAAAGATGGATACTATGTGCAAATTACTACTTTTAAAGGATAAAATACTATTATTTTTTATCAGTACAATCTATAAATATCTCATTTGAGACGACGTTAAACGAGCATAAGAGCCAAGCATTTCAGGATATACACATCGAGAATGGTTATTGGAAACATCGATAAAAATGAGACCCCTAGCCAATACTATTGAACATGCTTAAAACAAAACCACAAAGGCATTAGCATCTGTACTAAATTCCTTCAACTGAGAAGGGTAGCTCATAAATGATTGCATCTTAATCAGTGGATTTCACAAGACTTCAGTTGAATAAAACCAACCAGTCCCAGTTTTGGTATATATAAAAAAAAAATCATATGAAATCAGTTCAGTCCTAGGTCAACTTAACTCAGCCCAAGTTCAAGGAAAAGATTTAAATATGCTATCAATCTGAAACAGAACCTTTGACCTACATTGATAACAAAACAGAACTACCAAGACGAATCAATACATTCCTGAGACTGATTATGAGTTTGGCCTAGAAAGATCTCTTCTGAGTCCACAGAACCTTGCCCATGATTATAGTCAAACCAATCACAAATCATTCATTATGTAAAAATTACTTTTTTTCAATATGCAATCGTTATCAAAACAGATCAATATCATCTACGAACTTCCTTAGAAAATGCTTCCACTGCAAACAGAATATGCCAAGTAGAACATGTAATCCATGTCAAAGGATTGGATTTAGTAGCTTCAATCAAATATATCTACCACAGAATTGTAGATCAAACCCCTTCCCCAAAGGGCTTATATTCCATAATTTGGATGAAAATCCGACCTATAACCACCAATGACACTCATATCTAGTATATCTTAAAGGATGCTTAAGAGTTGCCAATGCTACGAGGTTAAAAGAGACAATCAAAACATACACTAATACACCTCCACTTATGTACTACACTGCAACACAAGCTAGCATCCATATAGCATTCAATCAAAAGACTAATATCCTTTTATATCAGTTGCACCATCTATATAGTAAGCTCTCACTTCATACAACCTCATAAACAAGAAAAAAGAAACTCTTTTTTTCCAACCATTAACAAGCAAGAGGAATTACATGACATGCAGCCCAGGTCCTTCAACATTACACACAGGTTTTTCAATCCTGAGAAGCAGGGTCCATGGTTTGGTAGTCCAGCACATGGGTCGATTGCTTCCCACTCCCACCATGGATGGAGCATGCCCAATAACCTCCTTGATTGGAAGATCCCATCAACCAATCTGGAAAAATTTTCGGTTGAATGTGAATTGTAGATAACAGACCCATCACCTATACTACCAAACCATGGGCCCACTTGTCGGAATTGAACACCTGTGTATACTCTACAAAGATGCAGGTTGTGTATCATATAACCTCAACAGGCATCTACCTAATTATCCTTTCAAAAAAAATAATCAGGAAAACCCTTCTACCTAATTATCCATTACCCAAGGGCACAACCCCCAAGACACAACAAAAGGTTTAAGAAAATCATCATGATTGCAAGATCTCATCATCTCATCAACATGTCTTGCGATTTTTTTTTCAGTTGAATGTGAATTGTACACAGCAAAAGGCAGGCATCTACCTAATTATCCTTTCATATAGCCTCAACTACCTAAGGTATCCACCAATTTATCCTTTCGAGAGAAAAAAAAAAAACACAAAAAACCCATCTAACTATCATCCATTACCAAAAGGCACAACCCCCAAGACACAACAAAAGGTCTAAGAAAAAGCATAATCGCTGCAAGATCTCATAATCTCAACAACCAATCTTGGGATTTTAGTTCAGTTGAATGTGAACCGTACACAACAGACCCATCATCCGGATTACCAAACCATGGGCCCCCCTTGTCAGAATTGATCACCAATGTATACTATGCAAAGATGCATGTTGAGCATCATATAACCTCAACTAACAGACCTTTCTCTAATGCAATTTCTATACAAATATTCCCCAAAACCCATTAACCTAATAATCCATTATGAAAAGCGCACCAGTCAAAATCCCAATATCGTAGAATCAAGATATGCATTGATTAATACCCATATATGGTCTGTAACATCAACGTCTGTATCACATAGTTCAAAAATATAATAGCATCAATCAAGAAACAACAACAACAACCAACGATTAAAACCCTAAGGCGCAGAAAAGGGAATTTATCAAAACCCTAATTTATCCATCCACGATCAACAAAAAAAGGAATTATCGATCAAAACCTAATCCAATTAATCAAAAAATAGTGACAGAAAGGGTTACTGACATCCCCATCAATCATAATATCTATTATTGCAATTTCTCAGGATAATCAAAACAACCTCGATTTCATCATATCAAAGAGAATTAATCAAAACCCTAATTTCATCATCCAATAAAACAGCAGAAAAGAATATCAACTCCCAAAACATTAAAGGTTAACCGATAGAAACCCTAAAATCCAATGACGAGAGAAAGAGCGAGAGATCGGGTTATGATCGACTGACCAGGATAAGATCGAAGAGGGTGGCCTGATCGACCTTGACGAAATCCAAATCCCAGGCCTTGAGTTCGTCGTCGCTGGAGCGGTCATCGGGGTTCTTACCGGCAGCCGCCTCGACGTGCTTCTTGCAGTACTCGATGACCTTGGATAGGATCTTGCTGGTGACGTTGGGAAGGGGGATGCCGTTGTCCGCGCAGTCGTCCTCGATCATGTGCTTGATCGTCTGCGATTCGAGGGCCACCGCCTCATCGATCACGAACTCCTCGCCGTCCGAGCTCTTCAGGGTCACCTTCTTCGAAGCCATCGATATCAAACAGATCGAAAAGCCTGGAAACCCTAGATGAGAAGAACGAACAGATGAATGAAAGAGAAAACACCTAACCCACGGGGGTATTTATAGTAGTGTACATGGAAAACCAGTCTTCCATAACAGCGCGTGAAACACCTAACCTCCGTGTGGCCCACCATGTTGTATTTGTAAAATCCCCTCCGTCCATCAGGCTCTATCCTTGATGATAGATCTTAAAATCAAAAACTAGGAAAATAAACGGCTAATATTGTCTACAAATCATGGAACAGATAGGATGTGACGCCAGCCACAGGTTTGTGTATGGGACCATCATGGTGTGTATCTCTCATCAAAACCGTTCATCTGATGAAACTCATCAGGATGAAGGGAATGTATGAAGCACTAACCTGATAATAATAAAAACTCAGGCGAGCCACAGGGCTTGAACTCAGATGTTTTAGTAGCAACTTCACATCATTCCTATTTTCATGGCACATGTAACCTCCTATATTATCTGATAACTTGTATGTACGGTTAAAATGATGTTTCTCACCTGATGGACGGAGTGGATTTTACACTTATAACAAGGTGGGCCCCAAAGAACTTTGTTGTTTTATGCGCTGTGGTGGAGGATTCCGGTCCGGCGGAGACGAATCATCATCCAGTGCGGATTGGACCACTATCCTTGTTCCAGTGCAAATTGGTTTACGTGGCCCACTATGATCTCTCACGATCAATGGTTTGGATGTATCCACCGTAAACTGCTGTTATCTTGAGAATAACCACGATTGGATGATCAGAACCGACGGATTGGAGGATGTGTAAAATGGACGGTAAGAATGGAGTTAATCGTATGGTCCATTTCTCATGCCCTGATCGGATGGCTCTGATCATCCGACAGGGTGCCATCAAGGATCATCTGCAATCAAAGGTGAATGGTTCCTCCCCAATTGTATACCATGATCATAGATGGGCCCACCTGATCCAATGGAAGAAATTGTGAGGTGATAAGGGAGGAAGAATCTGGACTTGATCATGGTTCGGACAGATACGTGTGCACACGCACCTAAGCATGCAGCACGCATGCCGTCCTAATACAGTTTAAGACTCGGAACCGAGGATCAGGTGGGTCCCTGCGTCTGTATCATTCTCTTTTCGGAAAAAAGGAAAAAGGTTCAGGCGAAACAACTGCCACGTGGGCCACACGTGTACGGAAACAATGTATGGTCTAGAAATCTTCAAAAGGTGGAGGCCCCTGAAACCTTGCTAGGAAGTCCTAACGTGAAAAGACATACACGTGTTCACACGTGCAGTGACGCGGATTGCGTCCTAACCCGCTGAGATTTGTGTGGCCACCGTGATATATGGGTATTATCCACACAGTGCATTCAATTTTATAGTATCACCCTGAGGCTGTTTGGACAGTGGTATTAAGTTGTATTAAATGGGATTGTATTCCTACTACCACTTTGAAATTTGGAATACCATGTTTAGAAGGAGTGTCAGATGGGATTAAAATTAACTTTGTAAACTCTGAAAAATGAGCCTTATGTTGAAAAGTATGAAATGAGATGGGTAACGGTGATGATGAGTTTTTGTTTCTTTCATGTTCAAGTCAAACGCAATTTGAAAATATTTTTTTTTAATGCATACGGTCCAAATATAGGATTAGAAAACATGGGATACACCCGATCCGGGGACAATACCTTACACATGCATTTATTGAAACTTTTATAATTTCATCCACCTTAATCCCACCTAATGCAACTGGCCAACAGGCCCTTAGGCCTGTTTGGCCAGCCGGATTGAACAAAATTTGGATGGATGAGATCAATTTTAAGGTAATGATGGTGATGTTAGTGGATTGGTTTAAGATCCATGAGTTTGCTATATCCCGGGACAAGTTAATCGGTCTGTTTGGCATGATTGACATATCTTGAGATATTACCTTCCAATCTGTCTGTCCAAACAGGCCTCAGGCCCGATTGAATGGGATTAAGAGGGATGGGATCAATTTTAAGGTAACGATGGTGATGTCAGTGGATTGGTTTATGATCCATGGTATATCCCGGGACAAGTTTACCAGGTCTGTTTGGCACGTTTGGCATATCCCAGGATTTTACCATCCAATCCCTTTCAATCCCTTCCAATCCGTCCATCCAAACACCCCCTTAGAGTATAAGACCAAAGATGAGGCAGATCCAAGGATTAAGTGGACTACACAAGGGGGATTAAACTTTTACCATTGAAAACTTATTGAGGGCCACAAAAGTTTTGAATGGAGCTGATATTTGTGTTTTCTATTCATCCATGTGTATGTAACCTTATGAATATGTTGGATGTCAAATAAATACTACTCCGTGCTCTAGAAAAGTTTCAACAATTAGAATCATTACATCGTTGCTTCATGTGGTGTGGTCCACTTGAACGTTGGATCTGCCTCATTTTTAAGTTTATCCTCCAAAATTATACAAAAAGTGGATGGACAGTGTGGATAAGACCCATACATCACGGTGGCAACTCAAAGCTCATGTCCATTCCCAGCTGGAGACAGGCGGGGTAGGACGCGATCCGCGTCCGACATGCAGAGGTGTTTGTGTGGAGTGTGCAGAGATAGGGGTGTACATCGAGTCAAACCGAGTCGAGCTAGCCTCAGCTCAACTCGGCTCAACCACTAGCTGACCTCGGCTCGAACTCGGCTTGGTCCTCGAGCCTGACTGGCTAGCTCGGCTTAGTTCGGTCAGTAGCTCGGGCCAGTTTGAGCTGAGTTCGAGCCAAGATTGAGCCGAGTTTTTCATTGCAACATTTTCACACACACCTAGATTGCACCTTTAAAATCTCACTGTATTTGAGACAGCAACAATGGTTTTACATGTATTTTATCAAACACCTTCTAAGATATATAAAAATCAAGAAAAAAAAAAGGGTGTTGGTTTCATATACATACCTTCCTTGCCACCAGCCACACTTCTTTGAGTCATTTCATCAAACACTTGGTGAGCAACATCAATGTCAAAGTAACCGAGTCACTGAACTGGTTCGATCCAAGTTCAATTCGAGCTAGGTTCGATCCGAGTTGAGTCGAGCTAGTGTCAACTCAAACTCATTTTTGAGCTCAAAAAATCAGCTCGACTCGGCTCGACTCGGCTCGAACTCAACTTTGAACCGAGTCGAATCGAGCTTTTTCGAGTCGAGCCGAGCTAGCTTGGTTCGTGTACACCTCAATGCAGAAAGCCAAGACAAGATGCGCGGCCCTTATCGTGGGGCCCACCTCATGTATCCACGTCGTCCATCTATTTTTTTCAGATGATTGATCACTAATGAGCCACAAAAGTTTTAGATCAAGTTGATATTTCTTTTTTCCATTC
Organism: Magnolia officinalis; assembly: GCA_021015155.1. Lineage (NCBI taxonomy): Eukaryota > Viridiplantae > Streptophyta > Magnoliopsida > Magnoliales > Magnoliaceae > Magnolia > Magnolia officinalis. The sequence continues at coordinate 81,787,798 of JAJHSJ010000006.1, forward strand.
ACCCAAGCTTATGTGGCCTTATTAATAGATTGAATGATAAATAAATACCATTGAAATATTGAAGTGCGCCTTAAGAAGTTTTAAATTGTAGGATGGTCAATCACCACAGTTTCTTATAGTCCACCTGATAATTATATATATCTGCTTTATTTATGGGATAATGTATAAATATGAGCTGGAAAAATGGATGGAACGAGTGGATACATAGTATAGTAACCACACGGTGAAGGCCGACCATCCAACCATCTTGGGTGAGCCTAGGGTCTCACCTAATCCGCTCTCAAGCGTGTAGGCATGCCGATTGGGTGCTACCCATGAGCGTCACTAATTAGGAACATACAGGGCTTTGAAGGGCCACCATGATGTATGGGTTTTACTTACACCGTTCATCAATGTAGTAAAATATCTAAAAAATAACATAGATCGAAGGCTTGAGTGGACCACGCTATAAGAAGCTGCAGTGATAATGATACCCTCCTATTGAAACCTTTCTAGGGCTCACCATGATTGTTAATTGCCATCCAACTTGTTCGCAAGGTCATATGGACTCTATCCTAAACTTTTTAGCTCGAACTATGGGGGTTTAATGGGTGCATGGCCCATTTGAGCCTTGGATCTACTTTATTTTTGGGCCTATACATTAAAATGATATGGCAAAATGTATAGACGATGCAAATTCCATATGACGTTTGGAGATTACCGAAATGATTAAGATTATGTGAGATAGAATTGCATTTGGTCCCATACGAGATTTTTAGTACATTTGTGCCCCCACATTAATGCATGTATTTTATCCACTACATGCATCCATATGCGTCCTTTACACTTGACATTCAAGTTATATATATGCATACAAGTGACTAAGTTCAGCACACCATATGCTTGTTTTAGTGCATTTCAAAAGAAAATTTTGATCCCAAACATGAAGATCAGGTGGCAAAAATACAAAATGTTTCTAGACATGAAGTCGTTGTACAAAATTAATATTAATTATTTCTAAAGCAATTTCATACCATTTAAACTCACGGGCCAAACACACCCTCAAAATCCATGTACAGTTAGATTTTTTTATTTTATTTTATTTTTTTTAAAGAAAATTTAAAAATACACACGCACACACCCCACACACACCACAATAGGATTTCACCACAGTGGCGTTGGAACGGCGTGAGTAGGACATTAAGTTTCTAATCAGCAATGCATGGGAAAGTATCAGTTTGCACCTTACATGTTGGGAGGCAGATTACATATTTTCTAGGTGCCACGTAGTAATGTACATCCACATTGTCCATCCATTTTATCAGCTCAAGCGCATAAGTAAAAAAATAAAATAAAATGAGGTAAATTCAAATCTCAAGTGGACCACACCAAAAGAAAATAGTGTGATTGAAGGCCCATTATTAAAACTTCCTAAAGCTTAAGATAATGTTTATGTGCCATCTAACACGTTGATTGTTGAAAATTTGGTTTTAAAAAATTAAAATGTTTTGAAAATTTCATTTTTTGTAAAAAAAATAAAATAAAATGATGTTGATATTTTCAACTGAAAGTTGTGGTTTCTTTAGCCCCACATTAGAACGAATTGAAGAAAATATATGGTTTATAAGTGATTGAGTAGGTAATATTTTTACTTGAAGAAATTGATGATGAGATGCTCGATTTGCGTGGTTGTAGTAGCCTTAATAGCCAAAACAATCCGAAAACAGACGGGTCTTAATGATCCAACGGTTAGATCGTCTGAAACACTCCAGATTAAGTGTCAAACAGTCAAAATATTTTACAAACGTTTTGAATCATTAATGACCACCTAGCAACGGTCCACTCTTTTAATGCTTATAAAATTCGAACCATCCTATTCTAGAACCATAAATTCCAATAGTTCTCATCAGAATTCATCTTATCTCTCCAAAACACTTTCCTTCTAAGAAATTACCAAATGGCTACTAATCTAATCTGTAAGATGACTAGCTATGTTTATCAATTCTTAAGTATATCCTTTGGTAATTGTTGCACGCATATGATCTAAAGAGAATATTTGTCTTATTCTAAAAGCAATTCACTTGTAACCCATCAGCAATCGATAAGGGAGTAAATTAGGATATTATATTTATACGTGATTCAATCTGGTGTTAAAATATAAGTAATTTTTTTTCAATTCTTCTAATATATTTGTCCAACGTTAATTAGGTTAAGAGACAATGAAAGGAAAACATCCATACCTTGGCCCCGGTAAATCTCTAATGGTGGGTGTTCAATTACCATCACTTACCTGGGACATACGGGGAGATTTTGATGATGGTACTCCCCATTGGGATTCGGTAGTGATCCATACCTACTCGGTCGGCCCTGGAAAAGCTCATGGTACGTAGAGCCATCCATCCATTTTTTTCTTATCATTTATGGCATAAGCCCAAAAATAAATAAGATCTAAAACTTAGGTGGACCACACCATAAGAAACCGTGGTTGTTGTACGTCCACAGTCAATAACATGTATGGCAAATAAGCATTGTAGTCGGCCATTGAAACTTTTTAATTGTAGGTATCTAATCACCACTGTTTCCTGTCGTGTGGTACACCTGAAATTTAAATTCGCCTCAATTTTCGTCTCGTAATTTAAAATAATGATCCAAAATGGATGGACAGCTTAAATAAAACACTTACATCATTGTGGGCCCACCGAGTGACATTGTCAGTTCACAATCGCAGTCAGGTCCATCCAAAGCGTGGCCCACCAGAGGATCGGTTCAGATCTGGCACAACTTCCACTCCTAGAAAAGCATTAGTGGGGATTGATTGTATATTAACCCTGCCATCAGTGACAAGGTGCATGTGTTTGATCTGACCTTGACCTGACAAGGACAAGGACGTCTGACCTTACTGAAAACTCTACGGCTATATGAATTACTGAAGTTAGGTTGATGTTTGTGAGAAATCCATCAGCGTAGATCCAAAAAGTCAAGTGAGCTACATGAAAGGAACTGTATTGAACGTCTCCTACTGAAACATTGGTGGGGCCATAGAAATTTTGGACTAGGCTAATAATAATAATTGTGGTTTTCATCCCAGCAAGAATGACCTTATGAACGCTGAAGGTTGCATATAAACATTACGGTGGACCCATTTTGGCTTCAATGGGATGCATTTTCCTATCCATTTTTTTTTCCATCGTATGGTTAGTTTTGGATTTGCCTCATTTTTTTAGCATGTGTCTTGGCAGGATCAACAGGTGAATTTCTCATAAAAATCAAAGTGGCCCACTAACTGCCTTCATGTGGCTCATTTGAGTTTTGGATCTGCCTTAATTTTTAGCTCAGTGTCATCCTACGATCAACAAGTGAATTTCTCACAAACATCACAGTGGCCCACTAACTTCTTTTATGTGGCTTTTTCGAGTTTTAGATCTGCCTCATTTTTTAGCATGTGTCCTCGGACGATCAAATGGGCGAATTTCTTACAAACATCATAATGGCCCACTAACTTCTTTTATGTGGCTTATCTGGGTTTTGGATCTGCCTCATTTATTAGCATGTGTCGTTGGACAACCAAACAGGTGAACTTCTCACAAACATCCTAGTAGCCCACTAACTTCTTTTATGTGGCTTATCTGTGTTTTGGATCTGCCTCATTTTTTAGCATGTGTCCTCGACAATCAAACACGTGAATTTCTCACAAACATCGTTGTGGCCCACTAACTTGCATACAGGTATTCAATTTAAATTGTCCAAATAATGGACTCAGTTTAGATGTATCTGTTTGCACAATTCATTCAAACACTTAGTCACACATGTGAATGAGAGCTTGTATTCGATTTATGTGTGCGATTACGAAGTGCAGGCATGCTAGAGTCGTGCTCAACTCAAAATTTGATTGAACACCAGTGCCCTCATGCTTAGATGGACCGATTAAGACTGAATTTAGGATCCAATCACCGTCTCAACCATCAATTGTAATAGCATTTAGGCAATTTGCAAAAGGGTAAGGATTAGTAATTCCTGATAGATTCTTTTTTGCCATGAGTTAAGGACTTTTTTTCATCAATAATTGCAACTAATGTAATTCTCAAAAGAATGAAGATGAATAGATAAACAACAGACTAAAATAGTATTGCCTTTATTAATTTATATATGATGCTTATTACATTTGACAAAGTAAGAAATAACCAGAGATAAATACCTAATTTGTCCATATGAATAGACAATCCAGTCGGATGGTCAACAAGATGTGACCAGAATGATGATCACCTAAGTAATAACTCGGTTGATCAAAATCCAACAACGTAAGGTTTGTGCATGTTTATGCTAATCCTACGACACTATGGCAATGGGTTGGACAGTATAGATTTATGTTAAAACTAGGTTATGATAAGGTAAATGTAAATAAGATAAATTGTGTCTGGCCTGGGCCTCAAGCTCTTAATCACCCTCTCCTTTTATAGATTCTCGAGGCGACAAAACCCTTGTTGGGTTTTCTTTATGGTTCAAGATCCATCGTACTTAACAATTTTTTATGCAGTCTCCCCATAGGGAGATCTAGAACCATGGGTCAGATCTCCCTTTTACATAGATGCTCCCATATTGGAGACCTTCAGGGTTGCATCGAGATATGGGTCAATCAGAGCCATCTCCACCCTTCTCCTATTGTATCCTTGAAGAACTATAGAACTGGTGGGACCGAATCCACTATATCCCAATCTCTCATTCTTTTGATTCTGATCCGCTCCGATATTGGTCCCAATCCATTGGCGTCAATCCGCTTATATATTGGTTTGATATTTGGATATTCAAAATCTTCATAATTATCGTGGGAGCTCCGAATGTTTCTAGGAAGATTTTCCATTTTAAAAGGATTATAAGAGCTGGTCTTACCGAGTATATCATGATTTGTGATAGGATCCTTGCCTCAGAGGGTCTTTCATAGACGTGTCACGTACATTAACTCGATTGCACCCTAAGGTTACGTGTCATTCGACATTTTGCTCCTAGAAAGGCATGGGTACAATTCCATACCACCAAATTCACAATGGAATGTGTATAGTTGAATATAAGAGCATTGAAAGATATCTTTAGATGCACTTACAATTTTCTAGCATCAAACCCGTAGTACCGACACGTAGCGACTTTTGATTGGTCTATGCCAGTGTGCCGAAGATGGGTGTAAACAATGCCCCCCCACATCCCTTTACATCAAGAGATGTGATGAGACGTATGACGTTTAATTTTCAACGGTTGCTCCGACGTTCGACACATGGTGGCACGAAGTTCACGTTCGACCATCACGCACATAATGCCAACGTCGGAATTCGTCTAGCATGATTGTCAACTTTTAATGTGGATGTGAACCATGATGATCATTTTTAGCTTGTCGCCTTGTGATCATATTAATCTTTCCGCCATAGACACTTCGTTGATGCATGAGGTGAAAAGACCCTGTAAAAATGGCGTCGATCTCTACGGGTGGCAGCAAAAGCTCAGGGCTTGCCCGCTATTTTATTAAAAGAATGGAAATAAAATTGGGCTCTCAGTCAGAAAAGACACGTATATCTATAAAATATCCTATGTGAACTCGCTTGTAAAAGAAAACTACGTTTTATACCAAGTCTTTATAGCGGTTGATTTCTCTTCTTTAACCTTCATTCTAATCATGATTCCCACAACATTGGGTAGTATTTCTTTAGGTATTGGTCATTGATGTGATTCCTACTTTCCTAGCCGTTCATATACTGTAACAAATATTCTCTTCCATGCAGAACTGGTTTTGACTTTCGGTGGTCCTTCCCATGTCGACGACTACTTACCATATTTATAATTTTTTGCACCAACCTAAAATACGATTTTCCATACAATTTATCTTTCATTTAAGCTCTTTCCTTTCACCTTTTTGTCATAAGTTTTGGTAACTTTGAGCTTATTTACTTTCAGCATATTCAGATCTTTCAATCAGACATTGTCTAACTCTTTCAGCTCCATAAGTATGACTTCAATAAATTCTCCGAGAGTTAGCCGATTCTAATATGTTACCCTTAAGGAAGAAATGTTAACTTCCATATGTTCATAATAATTATGGAGGTTGGGGTATTCTAGCTAGCTGTATGACCGATCATCCCAGTCATTCCTTAATGCCATGCCAACAACAATAAAGGTAATCTTTAGGGTTCGATCTAACTGGCTCTTACACGGAGCTCAACCAACCATTCTACCTCTCGCTCGATTGATTGATAGGGGCAAAAAGGGTAACAATATTAGTCGCAAGCATCTAAAAGAAATTCTCAGTCAATCTCTAACTAATCTTTACTTATGCCTTGTCTCCTCCAGTGATCTGCTACATATGTTCTTCCATGCGGATCAAATGAGTAGCAAAGTTGACAAAGTATGACTATGAAGATGATCTTACTTATACGTCGATGGAGGGCTCATATTATTGTGGCGCAGCACGCCAACAACGCAGTGAACTAAGATCCAATTTTCGGTCTCACCCACAAACGATAAACAGAAAGAAATATAATCTAGAAGAAGAATCAAAGCATACCAAACAAACCACAAGACAAGATATACATGGAAAAATCCCAAACAAGGGTAAAAAACCATGAATGCAAACTTTCACTATGACGAAAACGAGATTACAAGCAATATACTAACTTTTTTCCTTGGATGTATAGAGAAAACCATTTGCCCATACTTTAGAATAACTCTCATAACCCTAGAAAAGCCCTAGGGACCCCTATTTATAGTTTAGGCAACTTTCATTTCGCACATCTGCGAAACCGCCTCAAAAATCCGCAGTCCGTATCAAATCCGTAAAACAAAATTGCGTAACCTCGACTGGTCGAGCAGGCTACTCGACTAGTCGAGCGGACCCTCAACTGGTCGAGCATGGGCCTCGACCGGTCAAGCACCTCGGACCCAAAAAATCATAGCACGCTGGACTTTGAGTCGAGCCAGCCCTCGACCGGTCGAGCAGCCCACTCGACTGGTCGAGTGGCACTGCCCAGATGTGACTCCACATCTCAACAATCTCCCACTTGGAGACACATCACCATAATCTTTCGTCTTCTACATCCGGAGTGCACCACCTCTCCGTCTTTAAGCCTAAAGACCAATCAAAGTTGAACAGAGCTTCAGCTTCTCCCGTGTGACCGCCTTGGTCAGCGTATCTGCACGATTCTCACTTGTATGAATCTTCTTTAAAGCAATCGATCCATCTTCCAGTAAAAAATGCACGAAGTGATATCTGATGTCAATATGCTTGGTCCTTGAATGAAAAGATGAATTCTTAGCCAAGTGTATTGCACTCTGCCTGTCACTGTACAGCTTACAGTCTGCTTGCTTATTTCCCAACTCTTCCATGAAACCTTACATCCACACCATTCTCCTTACACGCTTCTGTAGCTGCAACATATTCTGCTTCCGTTGTACTGATAGATACTATCTTCTGTAACTAAAAGACTCAACTGATTGCAGCACTACCCAGAGTAAAGACATAACCTGTAGTGCTTCTTTTGTTGTTGGTATCTTCTGCCAAATCTAAGTCTACGTAGCCTTGTAGCTTGATTTTTGATCCTCCATTACACAGCCCTATAACCACAGTACCTACCAAGTATCTGAGGATCCACTTCACAGCTTCACAATGTTCCTTCCTGGGGTTGTTCATGAACCTGCTAATAACTCTCACTGCTTAAGCAATATCTGGTCTCGTGCTCACCATAGCATACATGAGACTCCCGATAGCTGACGCATATGAGACTTTAGCCATGTAGTCTCGTTCCTCCTGCGTCTTCGCACCTTGCTCCTTAGAAAGCTTGAAGTGGTTGGCTAATTGAGTGCTAACCGGCTTAGCACCTCCCATATTGAATCGATCAAGTACCTTGGCTATGTACTCTGCCTGTGACAAAACTAGTTTCTTATTTTCTCTTTCACGCTTTATCCTCATGCCTAGGATCTGTTTTGCGGCTCCTAAATCTTTCATGGCAAATTCTCTAGACAATTGTCTTTTGAGATCTGAGATGTCCTTCATGCTTGAACCTGCCACAAGCATATCATCAACGTACAGAAGAAGGATGATATATGACGTATCAAACTTTTTCAAATAGCAATAGTGGTCAGCATGACATCTCGTATAACCGATTCCTGACATGAAACTGTCGAACTTCTTGTACCACTGTCTCGGGGCTTGCTTCAGGCCATATAGACTCTTTTTCAATCTACACACCTTGTTCTCCTTTCCTGGTGTCACGTATCTTGTCGGCTAATGCATATATATCTCTTCTTCAAGGTCCCCATAAAGAAATATTGTCTTAACATCTAGCTGCTCTAAATGTAAGTCCTATGTAGCCATTATACTCAAGACCATACGAATCGTAGACATTTTCACCACTTGTGAAAATATTTCAGTGAAGTCGATACATGCCTTTTATTGGAACCCTTTCAAAACCAATCTAGCCTTGTACCATTTTGAACCATCATGTTCCTCCTTCGGTCTATAAACCCACTTGTTATGAAGAGTTTTCTTACCCTTAGGTAGAGTGACTAGCTCTCATGTACGATTAAACTCAAGAGAGTTCATCTCATCATCCATGGTCTGCTCCCACTTAACTCGTGTATCTGACTGTAATGTGTCTTCAAAACATTTTGATTCACCATTATCTGTCAGCAGTGGATAATGTAAGGAGGGTGAGTATCGGATCGTGGGTCTCCTCTCCCGAGTAGACCTCCTCACAATCGGTGTCTGCGGCTCTACCTCATAATGCTCTTATGCGTGATCATCCTGTGGTGCTGTAACACCCGTGTCCGGTAACTTTTCCAACTCTACGAATTCTTTCTCATCGGCTTTATTTTGCTGCACACTATCCTTATGCATTACTTTTTCATTGAAGACTACATCTTTGCTTCTGATGATTTTCTTGTTTTCTATATGCCAAAACCTGTAGCCAAAATCATGCTACCCGTCACCTATAAACGTGTACTTCCTGGACGTCGCATCCAACTTGTTTTTGTGCTCTGCATCAATGTGAACGTATGAAGTGCAATCAAACACTTTGAGATGTGCAAGGTTCACTTCTTTCCCAGTCGACGTTTCTTCTGTTAGTCCACCATCCAATGGTGCTGAGGGACTTCTATTAATAAGATATGCGGCAGTGTTCACAGCATCTGCCCAAAACGTCTTAGGCAACCCTGCATGTAACCTCATGCTCCTAGCTAGAGCTGGGCATTTCTGGTCCGATATGGTGGATCCGACCCGATCCTACCCGATCCAACCCGACCCGATCCGAACCGAAGGATTGGATCGGTGCGGTTCGACTTGGATTAGTCAAATCCGACCATCCATCGGATCGAGGTCGGATCATAGTGAATTCAGACCGATCCAAACAGAAAACAGTGGGACAGTGAAGCCCACCATTGAAATTTTCTAAGGGCCACGAAAGTTTAAATCAAGCTAATATTTGTGTTTTCCTTATTTCATGTATTTAAAAAAAAAAAAAACTTTTTAATAGGTTGGATTTCTAATAAACATTATGATGGACCTTAGGATAGTTTCAACGATGGAAATTACTCTCCCTACTGTTTTCTTTAGTGTGGTCTACTACAGACTTTTATTTACCTCATCTTTGGTTCATACCATAAAATGATATTTTAAAATGGATGAATAGTGTGGATATAACACATACATCATAGTGGGGCCCATAGAACTTGGTGATGCCAACTCAACTTCTTAGTATCTAATCTGCGTACTGTGGATCGTAGCATGTATTTCGTGCCCAACACGTTAATAGGTTGTGACAGCCTGATAAGTAGATACGTGTCGTGCATGGACGAGCAGTGAGCGGCCTCGAGCTCCGAGTTGTATGAACGACTCAAATGAGATCAAAGTGACATGGGCCCCACAGTTATGTATTTATTATATCCACAACGTTCATCCATATTTGGAGATCATTTTGGAGCATTATAAAAAAAATTTCAAAAAAAAAAAAAAAAAACATATCTAAAGATCAACTGGACCACACCACAAAGAGCAACGAGAATAATGATTTTCACCGTTAAAAAATTCATAGGGCCCACCATCACGTTTATTTTCTATCTAATCTGTTATTAAGGTTAAAAATACATAGATAAAGAGGAAAGACGAATTTCATATTAATTCAAAAATTATATGATCTCCAAAAAGATTTCAATGGTAAACGTTCAATCCCCACTATTTTTTATAGTGTGGGCCAACTGATCTTTAGATCTGTCTTATTTTTCGGCTCAAGCCTTAGGACGAACTCTACAAATGGATGAACGGTTTGGATATAACACATACCTCGTAGTTTGACCCATAAATCTAAGCCGATCCGAATCGTACCCAACTCGATCCGACTCAGTTTCCCTGACCAAGTCAGACTCGGTTCGGGTCAGGCTAACCATACATCGGATCGGTTCGGGTCAGGTGTCCTGGACTTGGTCCCGGATCGGATCGAGTTCGGATCAGCTCACGTAGATTTCAGATCGGATTGAGTTGAACCCAATCCGATCCAACTCGGTCCGATGCCCAGCTCTACTCTTGGCGCGCTTAAGGATGGTCCTATTAATGCGCTCAACCACACCGTTCTGCTGTAGTGTCCCTGAAATCATTTTTTAATGTTTGATTCCATTTGCTGCACAATACTCCTCAAATCTCTTATCACATTATTCTCCCCCATTATTTGATCAGAGACATTTTACTGTTTTACCTGTCTCATTTTCTACCATTACTTTTCACTTCTTAAATACATCAAATACATTAGATTTATGTTTTAAGAAATAGACTCACAGTTTTCTACTAACATCATCAATAAAAGAAACAAATTAACGTGAGCCACCAAGAGATGATACCTGTGCCGGTCCCCAAACATCAGTGTGTACAAGCTCCAACAGATGTGTCTTTGGAGTGCATCATGTCTTCTTGAAACTTACCTTCTTCTGCTTGTCATACACGCAGTCCTCGCAGAATTCAAAGTCAATAGACTTTAGCCCTGGTAGCTTCTCTTTTAACAATAGTACTTTCATCTATTTCTCACTCATATGTCCCAACCTCTGATGTCATAACTGCACATTCACTCCAGTTGATGCGACTGCAAGTGAACTATACGATCCTGAAGTCACGTACAAAGTACATTCCTTCTTGTCTCGAGATATCACCAAGGCACCTTTTGTGATCTTCCAGGAATCGCTAGTGAATGTCGTCACATATCCGGTATCAGCCAACTGCCCCATTGAGATCAAGTTTCGTTTCAAACTCAGTACATGTCTGACATCCTTCAATTTCAAAGTCGTTCCGTCTTTCTGATTTATATGAACGTCTCCTTTTCCAACAATACAGCACGGCTCATCATCACCCAGGTAGACTCTCCCGAAGTCACCGACACATAATCACGCAGAACTTCCTTACACGAAGTGACATGAAATGAAGCACCCAAGTCTATGACCCAAGACTCATTCCTCGCATCAAGAGACAAGATCAACGCCTCTGTGTCATTCTCCTCAGATAAATTCACTGAATCTTTCCTGCCTTGAGAGCTTCTTTCTTGTTTCTTAAGCGTCATGCAATCGCGTTTCATGTGCCCCTTCTTGCCGTATGCCAACACCTGTCTTTGTCTTTCGGTCCATTGGACTTCTTTCTTGACTTCGAACGTCCGTGTTTATTGCCTCCTTTGTTCAGTGATCTTCCTCTTCCTTCAATGTTTAGAGCACTCCCCGAATCTCCTGAAACTCCTGATGCCTTTCTTCTAGATTCTTCGCTTAGAATTAGACCGACCACATCATCAAATTTCAGCTTTATCAACCCTGAAGAATTGCTCATAGCAATCACCAAACCATCCCAACTGTCTGACAAACTGGACAAGATCAATAACGCTCTGACCACGTCCTCGAAAACAATGTCAACGGATTCCAATTGACTCGTGACTGTATTGAACTCGTTTAGATGTTCAGTCACGTTCCTACCATCTGACATCTTCATGTTGAATAGTTGTTTCATAAGATGAACCTTGTTGGATGCTGAGGGTTTCTCATACATCGTAGTTAGGGCTTCCATTAATTCTTTTGTGGTTTTCACCTTGGATATATTGAAAGCGATGCTCTTAGACAAAAAGAGTCAGATCGTTCCTAAAGTCTTCCGATCCAATAAAAACCATTCATCATCTGTCATCTTCTCTGGTTTCTTCTCTATTCCTCATAGAGGAATATAGAGGTCCTTCTAATACAAATAATCCTCCATCTGCTTCTTATAGAAGGCAAAGTTTGAACCATCAAACTTCTCAATTATAGTCTTCCCTTCTTCCGTCATCACTCCCACTTGAACTAAACTTAGCTCTAATACCAGTTGTTGCGCAGCACGCCAACAACGCAGTGAACCGAGATCCAATCTCCGGTCTCGCTCACAAACGATAAATAGAAAAAAATATAATCTAGAATAAGAATCAAAGCATACCAAACAAACCACAAGATAAGATATACGTGGAAAAACCCCCAAACAAGGGTAAAAAACCACGGGTGCAAACTTCCACTATGAAGAAAATGAGATTACAAGCAATATACTAACCTTTTCCCTTGGACGTATAGAGAAAACCCTTTGCCCACACTTTAGAATAACTCCCATAACCCTAAAAAAGCCCTAGAGACCCATATTTATAGTTTAGGCAACTTCCATTTTGCACCTCTGCGAAACCGCCTCAAAAATCCGCAGTCCGTATCAAATCCACAAAACGAATATGCGTAACCTTAACTGGTCGAGCAGGCTGCTCGACTGGTCAAGCGGACCCTCGATTGGTCGAGCATGGGCCTCGACAGGTCGAGCACCTCGGACCCAAAAAATCATAGCACGCTGGACTTTGAGTCAAGCCAGCCCTCGATCGGTCAAGTGGGCCCCTCGACCGGTCGAGCAGCTCACTCAACTAGTCAAGTGGCGCTGCCCAGATGTGACTCCACATCTCAACAATTAGTTGCCCAAGTCTCGCGGTTTTTCTACAGTGTCAACAATGAAATTAGTTTTTCTTGACTTATGAGGCATCTTATTCTATTAAGAAATTCTAAAAGTAGCTAGCTTGCTCAATCTCATTGGGCGTGCTAAAAAATATGTTCGCATAATTCAATCAAACACTTAGCCACACGTGTGAACGAGGGCCTATTTTCGATTTAGATGTGCGATTTGGAAGTGTGAGCGTGCTAGAGTCATACTCGACTTAATGTTTGATTGAATGTTATTGCCCCCCCACACTAAGATGGACCGATTAAGACCGGATTCAGGATTCAACTGCCATCTCAACCACCAGTCGTAACAACAATTAGGCAATTTCCAAAAGGGTAGGGTTAGTTATTTCTGATGGTTTTTTTTTTTTTTTTTTTGCCTTACATTAAGGACCTTTTTGATTTTCCATGATACGGGTAAATCCTGGTAATACGTAATTATTACTTTTTCACCTTGTTTTAAAATGTGAGAGTAATTTCACCTCGAAAATCAATACAAAAGTGTTGACTTAAATATGTGGACCCCACTGTAATTGATATATCCGTATTGTCCATCTATTTTATTAGAACATTTTGGGGCATGAGATGAAAAATGAGGTAGATCCAACACTTAAATGGCCCACACTGAAGGAAACAATAGCCTTATTTTGTCCACCGTTGAAAGTTGTTTTCTTTACTGGGCCCACATTAAGGTTTTTCATCATCTAACCCATTCATAGGGTCACACAGACATGGATAAGGGGAAAACACAATAATCAGCTTGATTCTAAACTTTTAAGGGCCCCAAGAAGTTTTTGATGGTAGGTATTCGATTACCGCTATTGCTTATGGTGTGGTCCACTTAAGCTTTGGATCTGCCTCATTTTTTTGTTCATGCCCTAAATTTAGCTAGCATAACAAATGAGCGATGTGGATAACTCACATACATCGTGATGGGCCCCACGTTGATTTTGTAAATTTCTCGATTTAAGTATTAAAAAAGTAAATTGTCACATCTGCATTGGAAAAGATGTGGTAATTACCTACGTAAATAATTATTACCCATTTACATGGTAATTACAGTTGAGCCAAGAAATCAAACAGGCCCTAAGAACTTTTCTTTCACAAATAATTACATTTAATGTATTTCTCAAAAAAATGAAAATGAACAGATAAACGAAAAAGACTAAAACAATATTGTCTTTATTAATTTATACATAATGCTTGTTACGATCGACAAAGTAAGAGATAAGTATCTAATTTGTTCGTATGAATAGACGATCCAGGTGGATGGTCGGAAGGATGTGATTAGAATGGTGATTGCCTAAATAAGAACTTAGTTGATCGGAATCCAATAATGTAAGGTTATAGATGTTTATACTAATCCAACGGTATTGTAGCTATACTAAAACTAGTCCATGCTAAGATCAAAGGTAAATGTAAAGAAGGAAAATTGTATTCGGCCTAGGCCTTGTGCTCTTTATTGCACTCTCCTTTTATAGGTTGTTAAAGCGACAAAACTCTCGCTGGTTTCCTTGATGGTCTAGGATTCTTACCTCTATGATTTTTTAATGTAATCTTCCCATTGAGAGTTTTCATAAATCTAGAACTATTAGTCAGATTTTCCTTTTACGTTAATGCACTCATATTGGAAACTTTCGTGACATTGTTGCATCGAGATTTAGCTCAATCAGAGCCATCTCTACCCTTCTCCTATCATGCCCTTGAATATCTATGGATCTAGTAGGATCAAATCCATTAAATCTTAATCTACCATTCTTTTTATTCCGATCTGCTCTAATATTGATCGCAGATCATTAATATCAATACACTCAGATATTAATCCAATCTTTAGATATTCAGAATCTTTGTAATCATCATGAGAGTTCCAAACATATCTGAGAAGATTTTTCATTTTAGGAGGATTGTGAGAAACAACTTTATCAAGTATATTCAAATTTATGATAATATCTTTTTTTCAATTAGTCTTTTATAGACGTATCACATACGTTACCTTGATTGTGACTTAGGGCTCTATGTCATTCAACCTTTCAATTCTCAAAAGGTATATGTACGATTCTAAGGCACCATATTAATAACGAAAGGCATATCATTGAACATAAGAACCGTGAAAGATATATTCAATGTGAGCGTAAATTTGTCAGAACCCGTGGTACCGGCATAGGGTGACTTCTGGTTAATCTATATAAATATACAAAAAAATGGGTGTAAACAATGCCATCAATTAAAAGTAAAGCTAATTGAACAATCTAATTATCGGATGAACATTTATCGGAAAAGTAAAAAATGAAAAGAAAAATTAACAGTCTAGTTCCACAAACAAACAAGGGTCTATGAAAATAAGAAGATTAGGATGATTTGGCCAAGCTAATCCTGATATTGATGCATGGTATGCCATCTTAAGAATTTCCTACTACCCCCGCATGTCCGGAGCTCGACGCAGACACGAGACGGACGGGAGCGGTGAAAAGACACCCTTGATGTATTAGTTTCATCCACACCGTTCATTCATTTTTCTTTATCATTATAAGTGCAAACCTGAGGCAGATCCAAGGCTGGGGTGGATCAGACCACAGGAAACAGCATTGAAAATGACGCCCACCGTTGAAACCTTAGGAAAACACAAATATCAGCTGGACCCAAAACTCCTGTAGTCCCAGAGTAATTTTCAACCGTAGGCATTTGATCCCCTACGTGTGGTCCACTTGAGCCTTAGATTTAGATCTGCCACATTTTTATTTATTTATATCATTTAGAAAAAATAGATGGACGGTGTGGATGAAACCCATACATCACGGTGGGCCCTCAGAGACCCGCCTGTCTGGAGCTCAGGACAGGCGGGGATAGTACGCATCCGCGTACCAGAACAGGAATGGTTAGTACCAAAAAAAGTGCTCGTATGGAACGAGTGCTGCATAAGAGTTTCTGGGTAGTTCCTTCCTTACGGTGCACGTGGCAGACATGTGATCGAGACCATTGATTCGGTGGGCCATCGTATGAATGGGCCAGAGACGGTGCGTCCCTTACCGTGGGACCCACCTTGACGTATGTATTATGTATCCACACCGTCCATCCGTTTTTTTCGATCATTTTATGGCTTTATTTCAAAAAATGAAGCAGATCCAATTATTAGGTGGACCATACCATAGGAAATAGTGTGATTGACCATTAATGGACCACAAAAGTTTTGGATCAAGCTAATATTTGTTTTTTCCCTTCATCCAGGCTTTTGTAACCTTATCAACAGATTGGATGGTAAATAAACACTACAGAAACATGAAGATGTGCCCTAAGAAGTTTTTAATGGTACGATGGTCATCACCACTGTTTCTTATGATATAGTCCACCTGATAATTGTATCCACCTAATTTTTGGTATAATGCTCTAAAATAATCTAGAAAATGGATGGACGGTGTGGATGCATAATACATAGATCGAGGTGGGCCCTATGATGACCCCACGGTAAGGTCTCACCTAATCCGCTGTCCACACATTGGGAAGTGTGGGCTCAAAGTGATATATGTGCATTAATCCCACACCATCCAACCGTTTTGAAAGCTCGTTTTAGGGCATGATCCAAAATATGAAGCAGAGGGGACCATACTACTGAAAAGAGTAGTGATTGAATCCCCACCATTAAAACTTCATGGGGCCGACAGATTGTTTATTTACCATCCAACCGGTTGATAAGGCCACAAATATCTGAATGAAGAGACCACATAAATATCAGCTTGATCCAAAACTTTTGTAGCCCACAAAAAGTTTTTATTAAACCATTACCACTGTTTCGTATCTTATAGTCAACCTGAGATTTGGATCTGCTTCATTTCTTATCAGGCAGTAAAATGAGCTTAGGGTGGATGTAGTCACATACATCACAGTGGGCCCCACAGTCAGGACTCCCACCTACCTCAGTGGATCTAGGGTCTCACCTAATCCGCTTCCCCTCCTCACCCAAGATGGTGGGGCCCACCTTCATATATTTATTCTGTATCTAAGCATCCATTCATTTTTCCATATATATATATATATATATATATATATATATATATATATATATATATATATATATATATATATATATATATATATTAGGGCATTAGCCTAAAAATGAAGAAGATTCAAATCTCAAGTGGACCATACTGTAGGAAAGAGGGGTGATTGAACGGCCACCATTGAAACTTCCCAAGGCCACTGTAATGTTTTGGTAATGATCATTTGCCATACAATCAATTGATAAGGTCACCTAAACCAGTGTGAACAGATAAAAACAAATATTAGCTTGTCCTAAAAATTTTGTGGCCCATTAATGCCCAATCACCACCACCACCCCAGAATTAGATCTGCTTCATTTTTGGGCTCATGCCCTGAAATGATCTGAACAAAAATATATTTATTTACAAAAAAAAAAAAAAAAAAAAAAAAAACACGAAGAAGAAGAAGAAGAAGAAGAAGATAAAGATAGACGGTGTTGATATAGAATACATACATCAAGGTGGGCCATGGTAAGGGCCGTACCTTCTTGGGTGAGACTGGGGCTCACTTAATCGGCAGGAGAGATAACCAGAGCAACGCCCAGCTAGGTTATATGTTGGGCGTTGTGGGGCCACCATGATGTAAGTATTAATGTATTATATATTGCCCTTTTGCCAGATCTATTTAGGACATGAACCCGAAAATAAAGCAGCTATAAAGTTGAAGTGGACAGTATGACAGAAACAGTGGTGATAACGACACTCACTGCCCACTCTTTTTAGGGCAAGAGCCCGTAAATAAAGTGGATTGGAATTTGAAGTGGACCACACCACAGGAACAGTACGGATTATGACACTCACCGTTGAAACCTTTTGAGCCACCACTATGCTAAGGTCCTAGATGAAGGGAAAACACATCCAAAACTTTTGTTATCTATAATAAATTTTTAATAGTTGGCCTTGAGTTACTATTATGCCTTGTGTTGTGGTCCACTTGAGTTTTTGATCCGCTTCATTTTTTGGGTTTATGAGCTAAGAAAATAGATGAATGGCATGGATAAAACACATACATAGTCATGGTGAGCTAAGTGCCAGACACCACCTAGCTGGGTGGTGATGGGTCAAATCGCTTCCCATATGAGTGATGAGCAGCTCAACGCCCACACTGATTGTGAAATGACGTGGAATTTTTTTACTAGTGAGTTGTTACATCAGAAATGGGACAGAACCAATACTGCCTGCAAACCCATCATGATGTTTGTGAGAAATTTAATTCATTGCTCTGCTTTATTTTAAGACATTGCTTTTGCTACTTTATTTCAAGACAGAGATAAAAAATGAGGTAAATCCAAAACTCACATGAGCCTATAGTTGAAACCTTTCTAGGTTCATCATTATGTTTATATGCCATCTAAACTGTTCACAAGGTCATTTTCATTGGGAAAAATTGAAAGCACAAATATTAGCTTGATCCAAACCTTCTATGGCCCCACAAATGTTTCAACCGTAGGTATTCAATCCCCACCCTTACTTGTCATGTGGCTTCCTTAGTTTTGGAGTGGCTCATTTTTTTTTCTCTCATTTACGAAAATGAGGTGGCAAAGCAAACAGATGGTGGCTTTCTCAAAAATATCAATATCATGTCTAGGCTTAGTGCTTCTTCGCCAGCCTCCATCCAAGCAACAATCTTCTACGATTATGATTACATTGGAAGTTGATGGTACTCCACATTATCTGATTAGTGAGCCTTCTTGGTTTTTAGGGGCAAGTCATGTTCATGGTGGTCCCACTTGATGAACAGCCTAGGCCTAGTGAGTTTTGCCATGCTGGAATGTGCTCATTGTCTTAGAATTTTTCGATGGATATAGAAATTATATATGAAAGAGATACATTATTACGTTCAAATTTTCTTTTTTATTTTTGAAGAAAAAAGACAATTCCATGTTCTATTGTTCAGATGGCCTAACTTCCATCAACTTCTCATAACCTTCTTGTTTCGCCCTGATAATGTAAAGGAAAAGTGTCAACAATACAATTTTACCACATCGAACCAAACACAGAAATTATCGATCAAATGCAGATGCATTTAGTTGACTAGTAAAGGAATTGTAATCACGCTACCACTTTTTCACGGTGTTACCTTGAAAATCTCAAACCCAAATGGCAACATCAATGTATTTTGGTAATGATTGACATTAATGTAATGGAAGAATGCCATCGTTGCAATGTTACTGCCAATATACCAAATTCAGGAACGAAATGCACATGTTGTCAGGAGTGGTAAATTGATTAATAAAGACAGGCCCTAAACTAGAGTTCCACAAAAAAAGAACCAAACACAGAAGTTATCGATCAAATGCAGATGCATTTAGTTGACTAGTAAAGGAATTTGTAATCACTCACTGCACTTTTTCACGGTGTTACCTGAAAATCTCAACCCAAATGGCAACATCAATGTATTTTGTAATGATTTGACATTAATGTAATGGAAGAATGCCATCGTTGCAATGTTACTCTGCCAATATACCAAATTCAGGAATGAAATGCACATGTTGTCAGGAGTGGTAAATTGATGAATAAAGACAGGCCCTAAACTAGAGTTCCACAAAAAAAGAACCAAACACAGAAATTATCGATCAAATGCAGATGCATTTAGTTGACTAGTAAAGGAATTTGTAATCACTGCACTTTTTCAAGGTGTTACCTTGAAAATCTCAAACCCAAATGGCAACATCAATGTATTTTGGTAATGATTTGACATTAATGTAATGGAAGAATGCCATCGTTGCAATGTTACTGCCAATATACCAAATTCAGGAATGAAATGCACATGTTGTCAGGAGTGGTAAATTGATGAATAAAGACAGGCCCTGAACTAGAGTTCCACAAAAAAAAAAAAAAAAAAAACCATGTAATTAGGCTTTTTTTGTAAAGAGCTGAGGTGTTTCGGTGGAGGAAAAACAAAAACTTCTATACAGAAAAGTAACATGGAATCCTCAGGAGATTAAAAACCATGGATTCCAATTTTCCTTCTGCTGATTGTTTTAGATTCCAATTTTACATGGATCCTACATACAATCACCTCATGTGTCTTCTTTGCCTCACAAATCGATTTAAACTCTTTCTTGAGAGAAATGAATGTCAATTGTCAACAGTTTTTTTAGGAAAAGCTCAGAAATGAAAATCGGTTTGCACACTGCTATTTTTCGGAAATAGAGAAAAAACGGGATTTCTACATAAACCAAATTAATTTCCAGGGTTCCACATTCCTGGAAATGGACTAGTGTGGATTCCAACATAATTTTCTTGTTGATTTTAGAGTGAGATTTTTCATGGAAAACCTTGAGAAAGCAAACCAAAATGAGAACTGTAGTCAGCTCACTTTCTTTCCTTTCTACGGTTACAACTTTCCTAGAAGACTCAACAGTACCATTTGGATTGTGGGACTTCCCAATCCAAAGGGAGTTGGGCATTATGGAATATACCTTGGGAGTTATTAATCCTAGGAGTGGTCAATCTTGGATCAGTAACTCCTGGGTGGGATCTCGTGTTTGGTTGACATCTCAGATTGAGAGTCACAAATCCAGAAACCTGTAAACATGCCGTTTCGTTGACAGATTTATGATAACGAGAAAAACTTGTTTGGTTGACAGATTTATGATAACGAGAAAAACTTGTTTGGTTGACAGATTTGCAATTCAGTTTACTTGGTCATCCAAACGCAACTTGAGAAATTAAATGGTGAACATTGCTGTAACAGTTCTTTTTCATTCTGCAATTTCTTTTTACTTTTAAGCTTTTATCATTGGTTTGGAAATTGTTGGAGGAAAGAAATAAATACCCATCTTGAGATTTGACAGTGACACAAACAACAGCTAGACTGCCATGTGAACTTCCCGCCGCTTCTTAAATGGTGGTGACTCAATCACTATTCATGGGCATTGATAGAGACTGTCCAATCCCTATGCCCTACTGCAGATGAAGCATACCCCAAAAATGTAACTTGTCTAAAGACCCAAACCATCCAATTGGTGGCCATGAAATGGACAGCTAAAAGAATGGTCAGCAGTCCAAATTCAAAGGCCACCATAAGATGATTAAGAATTTCAGACCATTTGATCATAGTAGTTTTGGAATATGCTCCATCCACAATGGGGCCAACAACTTGGATGGTCTGAAATGACCTAGATATATGCCCCACAGAAGATGTACGAGTTGCCACCATTTTAGAAATGGCAGAAAGCATTGGTAGCAATCTAGCCCCAACCTTTTTTTTAGTAGCAGGCTGACCTGGTGCAGTAGGAACACCTCCTTTATCAAACGGGACCCACCACTATTTACAAGCCTTCATTTAGCTATTAGATATCATCACAGAGACCAACTTGAATGAAGCATCAGTGCAGGAGCTCTCTCATTCATCGTATATACAATGCCAGGCTGCAAGCTGAATCTCTTTCCGAAACTGAACTTCAGGAAAGCTTCCATCTGGAAATGGACCAAAGTAGAGGGTCGTTCGATCATTCCACCCGTGCTCACACCCCATCCCATCTCATCCTCAGGTGTTTCAGACAGACAAACGGCCCACTGCAAATTTCTTGGATTCGACTTCTGCAATTCAACCCAACCCCCAATTCTCATACTCTCGTCAAGTTCTGACTCAAGCATCAGAGCAACGGATCCTAACGAGATATTCTCTTTTGGGTTCCTGGTGAAGGACGAAGATGCCCCCACTGATGTGGCAGGGCCTGCACGGAATCTCAAACTGCTTATCGGTATGGTGAGGGAGTCTAATCTGATATGCTGAGGTTGTGAAATGGGCATTTGGTGAAGACCCATGAGAGTGAGTTTGGTTCCGTCCCATGGCTGATACATGAATTGCCCGAAAGTGCTTAAGCAACGCCTAATACCCACTGAATTCGGTTGTGTCCCCAACCAAGAAACGAACTCCGTTAAAGAAGCCGCAACATTTGATCCTTTCACAATCAAACCAGCAGCACAACCATGATATTGATCAATGAGAGGTGGCGCCCAAGAAGAGAAGTTTGTAAGGCCTCGGCTCTGTCGACAAATATGAATGATTAGTCAGCAGGAAAAGGACTGTAATGGAGAGACTGCAATCTACTAGAACACGATATGCCTCTTTATACAAGTACATAATTGGGCATGAGGATGTTTATATTTATATTACCCTTAAGCTGGAGATATGTATTATATCCTCAAGACCTGAGTTTGTACAAGTGGGAAGGGATTGACGGTTATGTGATCCAGACCGTCAATCTGATGGGCCCAAGGTTCTAATTCTTGGTATCAAAGTGCACAACAGGCACCTCCAAAACCATTTAGTAGCGATACATATCAGCGAATACACAATATGTAACAGCTGTACCTGTGTGAGTTTTGACGGATTTAGTGCTGTATCAGCAATAAATACAAAAATGCATTGTTCAGTTTCTCAAAATACCAATCTATATTGGCCCGATACGATAACTATTGCCCAATATTTTGAACCATGATGGTCCCCATCTTGGACATGATTGAAGCAGAAATCTCCAGGAAAGGACAATCCTGACACTACAATTGTTGGCCTCATAGATGGTTAAGAAAAATGTAGCAACAATCCAGATTCAACGTAAAAAGGGACAATATTGGATGGGTAGGATCCTCCAATCTGGGGGACTACAGGGCATGGCCTGTCTGCATTGAGGCCTATGAGATCAATGGCTCAACTTGTACAAACTGAAGACCCAAGGATACTACATGTGTCCCCTTGTTGAAGATCATAAAATTCCTCTTGAGGTGTTACCTGTAAAGGACTAGAAGCATTTGCAACATCTCTGCATTGAGCTCCAACCGGAATCGCAATTGCAGAAAGCCAATCATTAATATTAGCCAAATACATAACTTTCTTCAATGCAAGCGGGCTCCCGAAAACATCACCATGGAAACCCTGGCTAGAGTGCCTAGCTACAAATTCAGCTACAAGAGCGTCTTTCTGCCTGACAATCGTCTCAAAAGTGAACTTCGAACTGACACCAGTCCTAACTCCGGCTCTATTCAGCATCTCGCATGTCTGTTCATCGACATTCTCCATGAGCAATAAAGCTCCAACCACATCAACCTCCCCTTTTATATGCGTACTTGCTTCTTGGAATGGGCCTCCCTTGCTAGATTTATAGAAGGAAAGCATGCGCTCAACCTTGTCCTGTCTGTCCCTCAGTTTCATCAGATCAGAAAATGCTTCCCGTTGCAAACGTTTTAAGATTTCAATCTGAAAATAACATAATGGATAGAGTTGTAAGGCTCCACCATACAGCTTCTTGTTGCTGAACATATATTCACAAAACCAAGCCCAAAGATCAGTTCATCTGGAATAATATGTAGTACAAACATTTCATGAGGTTGACGCAACGCAGTTCATGCTCAAGCTTTTCACCCAGAAGTAATTTTCGGACACATAAGGTTTCTTCTTTTTACAGCATTCTCGAGAAAAAAAACTACTGTTGTGATAAAGTCAAAATGGTTTCGGAGCTTTGCCAAGTGTGCGCACATATACAATCAAGCTCATGTACATGCCATAATTGCTACCATGGCATACATGTGCTAGATCCAATCCATCCATAAGGTTGGTCCATTTCCCAAAAATAAATCCGGTCCACGCAGTATGTGGGCTCCAATGTTGGAAACAGGTGGATGGGTTAGAAATCCTCAGCCAAGTTTTTAAGCCGAACATTTGTTTTGCAAACTGTGGTCCACCTGACAAGTATATCAACCTGATTCTTGGGCTAGCTCACTGATGTATTGGTGCCTTTCTGATGGATGGATTGGATATCAGACCTATCTTGCCATACCGGCATGTGTTGTGCACATGAGCTTTATTGCACACACGTGTGCTCTTTGCAAAGCTGATGGTTTTGAACCATATTTTATGGCGTGTACTATGTCACTCGGTACAGGCACAGGTACAGGTCTCAGAGTTGGTTGACCCAAAATCTCAAAAGTGTAAAAACCAAGGTTCAAAATATCAGCACTGTTGCAGGGATCATCTTTATTTTGATCCCTACAAAACTGACATGTACCAGCAGTATCAGCCCATACATCAGTCATATTATTAACTATATTGATTTCGTATTAGGCTATCAGCCACATCGTTCTTTTAAAAAGTTGGTTGTACCAGATGATACAATACATATCGACAGATATTTTGAACAATGGGCACAACTATATATATTTGATATGGACTGATCACCTACACCTGGCGCTACACTAACCCAGTTTTTTTATGCATTAAGAATTTTGGTTTCAAATTTTTCTGAGTTGTCATGTACCACAAGTTTTAGGTGACCTATGGTTTAACAAAGCATATGGTTCTTGATATAGTAGAATAGCAGAACAGGATTCAAGTCGCTGACCCAATTAGTTGGGATAAGCTTTAATGATGATGAAGAATTTTGCATTTGAAAATCTCATATTCGAGGGGAAAATGTAAAAATGGTTGTAGGTAATCAGTTCTCTTTGATATTTTAGTATTTTACTTAAATTATTAGCATATTTCAGTAGTTATTATTTTCTTTTCTTTTTTCTTTTTTTTTTCCCTTAAAAAAAAAATAAATAAATAAATAAATTTACACACGCACCCATACCCCCACATGCTCACGCCACCACCTATGGATACTCGAACCCTTGACCGGGTGTTGTTACTCCTGATAGTCTACCACCAGAGCAAGAGTAAGGATCCATTATCTTTAAATATTCAGTTACAGCCAAACAACGCCATTCCAAAGAAAGGTTCTAATGAGCCATTTCCAACACAGATCCCATAACCATGACTGTGTCTTCTCATATCCGACACAATGCCCCCAGGGTATTGAAGGAGCCAGGTATCATAAACTGGAAATAATCCCCCCTCCACTCTACACGATAAAAGTAAAAATAATACCAAATCATTTAATTGCAATATTTAGCCGACCCCAATTAGTTGGGATAAGGCTCATATGATGATGATGACGGTTTTATTACAATATTTGTATCTCAACCCTTTTTAAAGATGGCAATGTTAGTAGAATATATTCAAAGTTAGTGTGCAAAACTCAGAACCTTTCTACTTTCCTTTTAAAAACCTTTGCTCGCTTTTCAAGCCAATGAGTCAAATCAGTAATTCATTGTGTCACATCCACCATCAACCAATTTGTCTTATCAATAACAAAAGAATAATTAAAAAGAAAAGTAGGCATTAGCATCCATTAAGGAATCAATAAGAGCTGCCAATATACATATCTGGTGATGCCTTCCCTAGTGGCTGTTTGGATTTGGAAAATTTTGTGTCCCGACTTGTAGTCATGGATAGCCATACATAACAATTTGTCAACCCCCTTGTGCAAGGGAACAATGCACTTTGGGACAAGTAGTCATGGATAGTCATGGATTGGGCATCTTTAGTGGAGAGGTGCAACTACTTGTCAATTAATTTACACTTTATAGTTTTGGTGCACATGGGGATCATATTTATCTGTGTACATGCGTGATAGGTTTCAATATGTCACTGTATGACTGTCCAAGTTCGAGCATCCACATGTGCATATGTGCCACCATCAATCTTCAAGCAATAAAAAAATTGTGGAACATTTGTCAATGTACATACATGTCAATGTGCACATGGACATGTGCCACCAACCAATCTTTAATTTCCCCGCATGTAACACAATCTATCATGTCCATGATACTGCATGCTTGGCAAACAAGGGATGAAACAACTAGTCAACAACAGTATGTCCATGACCAGTCTAGACAACGTGCCATGGATTGCTAGTGGCAACACAACTTTGCCAAAATCCAAACAGGCCCTTAGCAAAGAAATGGAAGGAGTTCGCATCTCTAGGAGCTTGAATTAAAGAGCGCCCCCGAAATTACTCTAAGAGCACCAAAAATCATCTTTGGCCCCCTCTTTTGTCATTCCTAATTCAGCCTGCAAGTCATCACCAGGCCCGACTGGACCCAGGAAAAACAAATGTATCAACCCCTCCGATACCCAAATCTCCTGGATTTTCCCAGGGAACACCTATCAACATTTAAATGCATCCCCACCCAGAAGGGTGCAGACTGCAGACTCCAATTGACATGAAGCTTGCTGAAGTCCATAATTCCTACTAACATCTGAAGTAGGAATGCCGAGATAGTCCAACTCATTATAAGATACTTACGTTTTCCACCAACACCAATGACAACAAAACATCCAAAAAGATTACTCATGTTTTCCACCAACACCATTGACAACTAAACATCCAAAAAGATTTGATGATTGCCCTCTTTTCCAGATGCCCCATAAGATCAAATGACAAAGCAAACTACAAAACATGCAGCTCTCAAATTGCAAGGGCCTGTCGAGCAACTGCAGAAAACATCATCCATGGAAGCACCCAAGCAATATTAAACAACTGAAATGAATACCATACCTACCAGGCTGTCTTGCAATGTCAAAAAAGATGGCTTACATTTTCCAACACAAAAAGCATATGCCCGGGAGAGCAAAATTCCTGTCTTGCAAATTGTCTAATGTAAGGATCTCTTGTAGAAAGGGTCCTCAACTGAAGCATTGCAATTGCAAACCTTGACTAAGCACACTGGATGATGTCATCCACAAAAAAAAGCCTCAAAAATCCTAAATCTCAGAGATTTCAGTTTGCCAGACAATTTTATACCCAAACAAAGGATATCAACTAAGATACCTTGAACCTTCAAAAATCTGGAATATTTGACTTCGATGCTCAGATAAGGCTGGAAAGAGGTTCATCACTCTTCCTGATGACTTAACTCTAAATGTACCCAGATTTTGAACTCTATACTTACTGGCTATTTAGATTGTAGATTGACCTAAGCCAATTGGGCTACCAGCACAACTTGTAAATACCAAGAATAATTAAATAACATCATGAGACCCATATTCTGACAGTCTGGGATTTTGAGGTATTCAACTGACCCTTGACACACTCAATACCCACACCCATACTTGGGTGATATAGGATACCAATGCCCTCTCGAATTAGCGAGTAAACTGCAGGGATGTGGCATAGGTATGGCTTTCTATGCTTATAATTTAAGTATTGAATAGGATATGTGGGCTATGGATTGATTGGCTATTTTGACGTATCTGGGTATTATAGCCTGTTGTGAGCACATTGTCACATGATCCAAGAACTGGAGAGGGAACTGGGACTGATGTGAGAACCAAAGATATGATCCAAGCATCATATTTTTCCCTAGTTGAAATTTCAGATACCAATGAATAGTTGAAATAAGAAGGGCAGTCAGTCTTACCAGAAAAAAAGCCATGTTGCAGCCTACCAGGAACAGGATTAGGACCAGATGACCTCCCAAAATAAGCATGATAGAGGATTAAATTACTAATAACATTGATGATTGACTTCAGGGACCAATTTAAGGGGGAACGAGTATTGAAGGTATACTTTGGGTCTGTTTGCAAGTCCATGGTTTGTTGCAGATTTCATTATTCCAGAGATGCACAGGGATAGATATGGTTGTGGTTTGGAACAATGAAATATAGAAAAAGGGAGTCCTCAAATACAAGTTGGATTGATTAAGCTGAAAATGCAGAATCAATCCCAGTTTCTAGGGACTTCCAAATGGGACCATAGTGTCGCAACTGCAAGTCTCCAACCTCAAAGCAACACTAAGACTCAGTCCTTTTAAAATAAAATAAAATACTCAGTTTAAGATGCTATGAACAATGTCTTAAATGTCGCTTTAGCTTATGTTGAGAATGGGAAAAATCGTGGGAGGTATAAGGAAATATTGCAGATATCGCATGATGTTTTGCAGTTTGAGGATACGTTGGAGAAACTTTAGAAAATGGGGGAATTTTTCAATGGAACTTCAGGAGATGTTAAAAAACACATGGTTACACACTTAGAACATACCCCCCCCCCCCAAAAAAAAAAAAAAAAAAAAAAAAACGGAGAAGAGGAAGACAAAGAAGAAGAAAAGAAAAAATTAAGCATAATAGTTTTCCATTGTTCAGGGGACGAAACTATGCTCCATTGTCACTAAATGGTGCAATTATATCCAAAATGAGTTCATATCATTCAAATGTCATGCAATACAAATAATAAAACGCAAACCATGCAGCAAAAACTAAAATTTCTTCATTTTTCACTTTGGAAATCCAAATTTGCTTTCTTGAAATCCATTTAAATGCATCAAAGCCATGCAAAGACATGGATTTTAGAATATTTCATTGTTAATCTATTGAAAAAACATTTTTTGTTTTTTAAAGGCCTTTTTCTTACCTTAAGGTTAGGTTTGCAACTTGGACCGACCCGACTCGAGTGATGGCCAAGTCGGGTTGGGTTGTCAAGGTCCTACGGTCAGTTTAGGGTTGGAAAACTCCAACCTAGTGAATTTGGGTTGGGTTTGGATTGAGCAAATTTTATATGCATTTGGGTCGGGTTGGGCCTTGGTAGGCTAAGTTGGGTTTTAGGGTTGAGTATCAAGGAATTTGGGTTGGGTTCAGGTTAAGTGCCTTGGTTAGTATTCGGGTCGGATCCTCTTGAGGTAGGCTCGGGCTGGGGTTGACCCTCAACCCAACCCACCCAAGTTTTTTTTTTAGCAAAGAAATTTTATTGAAAAGACCGGCCGAGAACTGGAACAGGAAAAGAATACGAAAAGGATATAAAAAAAAAAGACCTCCATAACATCCTAATCAGGGAGGAGAAATCAAAATTGGATTCAACTAGAAGTGAGGAGGCCCATTCAACAACTGAGGCTTTAATCTTGTTCATCACCAATTCAACCGTACTGGAAGAATTGTAGAAACGCCGATTGTTTCTCCCCCCAGATAGCCCACCAAATGGCAGGAAGGATGAGTTGCCATATGATCTTTCCTTGGTTCCCCACCCCTCCATCATGCCGAGCCCAAAGAAGCATCTTTGTTGAGGATGGCATAACCCACGATGTGCTGAAACTCAAGATAAAATACAACCAAATTTTGATTGTGAATGGGCAATGTATAAATAGATGATCGATTGTCTCCACATCTTTGCTTGCAAATAACACATGTCGGGAATGGCTATAGATCTTCTCTGGAGGTTATCGATAGTCAACACTTTACTTCTCCCCACCAACCAAGTGAAGATCATCACCTTAGGGACAGCGCCATAACCCTAGAAATGGAATGGAAAATTCCTCTCCCCTTGAGGCTCAGGAGGTCTAAGCTTCGCGTAGAAAGTCTTCATTGAAAATCGGCTCGAGCTATGGAGCCACCAGACCAATTCATCCTTCCCATCAGTTGGGATGGGAGCTAACTTCAGCCTTTCCAAAAGATTGACGAAATAGTTTCTTTCAATGTCCGATAGGCCCGACGGCACGGAAGCACCCAAATAGGAGTAGGCAATGTTCAAAATATCGGTATCACATTACATATCGCACCTTGGGATATAGATACGTATCGGTTATTGTACGGGTTATATCGTTTGTATCGGGTAACTTATTGTACTTTTTGGGAAACATTGGGGAAACATTAGGGAAATGGTTGAATTTTTCAATGAAACTTCAGGGATTGTCAAAAAAGACCATGATATACACTTTTAAATCATAACATCTTAAAAAAGAAGTAAACATAATAGGCTTCCTTTGTATAGGGTCCTAAGCTATGTGTTGTTTGATTTAACTAATGCAACTATATTCAAATTGAATGCATAACATTTAGAGTGTATGTGATGATCATTTACTCCTAAATACTTCGAAATTGGTCTCAATTGATAGCTAGTTGAAGGGAAATTTTGAATTTTTTAAAATATTTTCATAATTTTTAATTAAAAATAAATTTTATTTTAAAAAAATTGACAAGGACTTGACAAATCGGTAGATCAGCCCTCATACATACTTGATTTCATGTTTGGAGTACAACATTGCAAGCAATTTGAGAGAAATTGCATAAATTTCAAATTTTCTCAAAATTTCCCAAATCGAATCACCTACACTCAAATTTCAAAATTAGAGTGTATGTGATGATCATTTCATCAAATACTTCTAAATACTTCGAAATTAGTCTCAATTGAGAGCTGGTTGAAGGAAATTTTCGAAAAAAAAAAAAATGGAGAACATGAAAAACAAATGGATATCAAAATCAAAGCTCCAACTCCATGATTTTTCATGCAAAACGTGAAGAACCGATGGATTTGTAACCATTTGACATTGATTTAACATAATTTCAACCAAAAAAAAAAAAAAGGAATCGGAAATTGAAAATGCTCATCGGATTGAACATGTGGGATATATCAGCACTACTTGTGCATGTCGTATCTCACAGGTGGGATACAGGATATATCGTGGAATATATCGGCCGATATCGTCGATATTTAAAACATTGGGAGTAGGATTATCGAGGTAGAAGCATTTTGCAATTTTGATGTCTCTTGACGGAGCAAGGTGAGCCAAACCTAAATACGTGTGGATCAACGACGAGTCACCGCACCAATGGTCTTCCCAAACTCTCACCCTCAAATCATTATTGATTGAAAAAGAAGTGTGTTTGTTGGATTCCCCCCTAACTGCCTCGATCGCCTTCCAACGTGAGAAGCCCAATGAAGGGAGGACTCTCTAATCTCCCAACCACTCGCTTTAAGACCATACTTGCTACTAATAACCAAATGCCATAAACTCCCCTCCTCAGTCTCGAAGCGTCAAAAACACTTTCTGAGGAGAGCGATATTCATACTCCTAAGGTCCCTCAACCCCGCACTTCTAAGATGAATCGGTAAGCACACCTCATTGCAACTAATGTGATTAAATTTGTGGTTAGTATATGAGATTTGTGGTTAGTATATGAGACCCTCCAAAGGAAATCCCTTCTCAACTTTTCTAATTTCTCCGAAACTACTCTAGGACACCTGTAAATGGACATGAAGTAAAGCGGCATGTTGGAAAGGGTAGCTTTTAAAAGAGTTAGTCGGCCCCCCAAGGACAAATATAGGGTCTTCCAACTAGCGAGCCTTTTCTCAAATCTATCAAATCTCAAATATCCCATAGGTTCCTAGCGGGCTTGCCGATGCCTAAAAGAAGCCCCAGATAAGTGGAAGGAAAGACACTGGCCTTGCAACCAAACACAGAATCTAGACTAGTAATTTCATTCAGAGTTAAATGAATACCCAATAACTCGCTTTTCAAAAAAATTACCTTAAAACTAGAGATGGCCTCGAAACAAATAATAATTTTCCGCAAGTTGTCAATTTTTTCTAGATCCACCTCGCAAAAGATGATGGTATCATCTACAAATTGAAGATGAGATTACCCGATTTAATCACATCAAAACTAGAGATGAGATTAGATTCTCACTCACCATCTTGCTAACATACAGCCAAAAGATTCAGCCACAACCAGGAAAAGATAAGGGGAGAGTGGGTCTCATTGCCGAAGCTCTCTAGAAGGCGTGAAGAAGCCTTTAGGAGAGTCGTTTGCAAGAATTGAGACCTTAGGGTATGAGACACCATATTCTACCCAATACCACCACTTCGGCCCACATCCCATCATTTTCAATAGATAATCTAGGAAATCCCACTCCACGGGATCATACGCCTTCTCGATGCCTAATTTGCAAACAACCCCGACCTTGCCTTGTTTAAATTTAGCATCTATGCACTCATGGGCTATAAGGACGCTATCCATAATTTTTCTAACCAACACAAAAGCCCCCTAATTCTCGGAAATAACTGTGGATATGACAGACTGAAATCTAGAAGCGAGGATCTTGGCAACTATCTTGTAGGGATTGCCAATCAAGCTAATGGGCGGGAAGTCCTTTAGGCATTATGCACCCTCGACTTTAGGTATTAGAGCTATAAGAAAAGCTCCCAATTCTAATGCTAAACGACTTGATGCAAAGAAGTTTTTGACTCACGCGAGAACATCAACTTTTAGGATATTCCAAAAAACTTGAAAGAATGCCATAGGGTATCCATCAAGCCCCGGCGCTTTATCTCTTCCAAGGCTGAACATGGCATCTTTAATTTCTGAATTATTAACTGGCTTCTCCATAAAAGCCATTTCATCCACCCGAGAGGGAGCTAAAGGTATCCATCAAATTCATGTTTTGATGCAAAACAAATCAAGTCAAGTTGTTAAAACACAACTCACAAAAGGAATTGCCAAAACAATTTGGGTAGAAACCCTTTTTTCCAAAATTCTATGAACTATGTGAATATTGGTCAAAGTTTGCTAATTTTGATCGATATTTTGTAGCTTTGAAACTAAATGCATGCCGGTATATTGAATATCACAACATGGCAGCAAATTTCAGCAAAAATATCGTCAAAGTTCTGTAAACTGTGGAATCCACTAACCAGTGGAGTTTTGTTTTCCCGCATGTGATCACCGATATATTGGCTGATATCAACAATATTTCAAATGCTAGCTATGAAGCGATTTTCGGCTGATCAATCATGTGAAATCAGATGTGCTAAGGGGACAGTTAGATGATAGGGAGGCCAAAAGGATTGCATGAGTGTTGGATGTAGGTTGGCATCTCTCCTTCAGATATCGACCTTCCCCTTGACGTGGGGAAACCAATGAAGGGTCTTTTGGATGCAATCATAGAAAGTGTGGGAAAAAAGTTATCAGCTTGGACAAGTACATATGTGTGGAGGCCATCTTACTGTTCTCATGACCTTACTGAACATGTCAATTTATCATATGGCCATCTTACGCTTCTCATGACCTTACCAAACAAGTCGATTTATCATATTCCTTCTCATGATGTTACCGAACATGTCAATTTATCATATGCCTCTATCCATTGCTCTGTGTCTTTAGTAAACAGATTGAAAGGTTTTAAGGGACTTTGTCTACAAAGTAATGGTAGAGAAGCATCAGTTTCATCTAGTGGAGTGGAAGTACACAAATCCCAGAAGCAAGGAGGGTGAGGTTAAAGGTGTTAAAGTTTATGAATCAAGCGCTCTTGGGACATGGCTTTGGACATTTTGGAGGAGTATAATGTAGTCTAAGGAAGCAAGGTTACCAATGCCATGCATAAGGGAAATCATGCTCCAAAATCTGTAAAAATATCTTCGAAGTGTCCCAAAAAAGAGACGTTAAGATTCTTAGAGGTTGTTTGGCAGCTCGGATTTGAAGGGATTTGAGGGCATTTGGAGGCAAAAGAGGGTTTTGAGGGTGTTTGGGACCAAGGATTTGAGGGGATTTGGATTTGGAGATAATCTGAATCCTCAAAAAACAGTTGTTTCGAAATCTCGGCTGAGAGCTGAGATTTGAGAGGCTTTGCTCTCCAACGGTCAGAAAATCGACCATTGGGACTTGTCCCTCTAAAACCTTGCATTCGCGCCAGACCGATGTAGCTCGTAAAATTCCACCCCTTTCCGATGCAGTAGCTATGGTGGTGGGATCTAATCGAGATGGGTTCCATGCCTGCTGGGTTTTCTTCTTCTCCAAATCACCCAACGCCCACAAAACACCGTTGTGGAAGACTGCCATGATTGTTGGTGTCCACAATGGCTGATGGACAGAACTAGGTGGTGGGTTTCTAAAAAAGAAACCCCTTTTTTTACACATGGACAACAACTACCACCGGACAAGGTAATTGCCGGAATCCAACGCCGTCCGCAAGGTTTTTTAGCGCATGATGGGAAGAGAATGTTCTGGATCTAGGGCCAATGGTGGTGGTCTCATTGAATCAAGGAACCCTAGTTGATTATTGTGATCAAATCAGATTGGGGAAGGACCACTTTAGGCCTCCAAATTGGGCCTGCGCTTAGTGCTTTTGGGCCCTGATCTTTTCTAGGCCAGGTGGTGGGGCACACACGATAGTTGATGACATCGTAGAGTGACACCCAATGGGCCCCAAACCCATGATCCTTTGGACGGTGATGATCATCCATCACTGCTACCCCAATGGTGATGAACTCGCATGGGTCCAAAGAAGCTCGCATGGCTTTTGGAGGTTCTTAATGACACATTTATTCCAGGTCAAGGGGCTGATGAACATTTTTGGAGATGCATGCCACCAGACACCTTTTTCCACTGGATCTTTCTTCCATGCGATGTCTAATTCTAGGAAGCACCTCCATACCTCCGTGTTTAGTTGTCTGAAGAACATCCCACTCCCCCTCCTCCCCAGAAAATAATAATAATAAAGTGTAGCAGCTTATTCGTCCCCCTGGCCAAATGCGCGCGTGGGCCAAGTGGGCATGGCATTCCAACCTTCCTCCAAAAATTGCAGTTTTTATTTGGAAGATTCTAAACAATGCCATGCCATCCCAGTCGATATCTGTGTGAAGAGGAAAGGGGTATATATGGCCTCTTCCTGCGTCTGCTGCAAGCCCAACTGCCGCAAGGAAGAATCCCTCGACTACCTCTTCGCCGAAGGAGAGCTAGCTTCTTCCCTTTGGTCTCACTTCTCGGCCATCCTCTCGGTTTCTTTCCTTCACGGTCAATCTGCAGGGGGAAGAGCATCCCAATGGTGGGCCACTACCAAAGATACTTCCACCTTGGGCGTCCTCAGAGGTCTTACTCCGGCCTTGATCTTCTGGGAGATCTGGAAGGCTAGGAACGAGCAGCGGTTTGAGGATGTCCAGTTCACGGTAGCCCACTCCATCCGCCAGGTTCGGTCCTGGCTCCATAGTTTGGCCAACACCTTTCCTCTTCCGCCAAGTAAAAATCAGGAAGATAGAGATGTTGTGGCTGATCTTGGGCTCGATCCAGGGAGAGGCATTTCTTCTTCGGTGTCATTTCTGAAGTGGATTAGGCCAATCAGGGGCTAGGTGAAGTTGAATGTAGACGGCTCTTCTAAGGGCAACCCAGGGCCTTCAGGTAGTGGGGGCATTTGTAGAGATGATTAGGGAGATCTTATATTTGCTTTCTCTAAAGGCTATGGTGTGGGGTCGAGTTTCCAAGCGGAAGTGAAGGCAATGATAGATGGCCTCAACATTTGTAAGGATAGGGGGTTCTCCAACGTCAAGGTGGAGAGCGATTCGCTAGCAGTGGTTGAATTGTTCTCCAAGGTAGGCAATATTCCATGGATCATGTTCTATTGGAAAAACCGTTTCGATTCCATCCGGGCTACAACTTCCATTTCAATCAAGCACACTCCCAGAGAGGCCAAGAAGGTAGTAGACAACCTAGCCCGCTGGGGTAGTACAAATCAGCAGAACAAGATTTTCATGGCTGTCTCCGACCTCCCTTATCTCTCTCGTGGGGAGTTGGTCCTGGATAGGACAAGTTTAGGTGCAGTTCGTGTTTCTTAGTTTATTTTGGTTAGCTTTGATATGATAGGGGGGCCCTTCCTTGGTCAAGGCCAACTCAAATGTGAATGTGTTGTAAAAACAGGGGAGGCTCATGCTTTATTTTTCTGCCTGAGCCTGCCCGCACAACTTGTAAGGTTTATTTCCATATTAATGATATTTTGAGGAGTCTTTAAAATAAATAAATAAATAAAAGTTCCTCACATTCGATCATCTCATCGATTGGAGTTCTAGTACCCCAATTATGTGAATCATGCACAAAAGAATAAGCAATTATCCTCTTCATCATTGCATAGCGGTTTAGAAACTCTGGAGTTACTCCCTTAATTTATTCAATACTGCATGAGTCTTTCAAAGAAGCCCTTGGTTGGAGAAGAGGGACATTTTAGAAGAGGCTCAATTATGTAGAGAATGCACCCAGCTGCTCTGTTGGGAGTAAGGAAGGAGAGAAATAATAGAAATTTTCAAAGATACAAAAAGTTCTTTTAGTTGAATGCATAGAAAGTAATACATTGGGCTTCCTCCTGGGCCAATTTCAGTGGTTTATTGGGTTCAAATTTCTTCTCTAATTGGACAGTGTTGGCGAGTAGAGAAGCTATCTCTTCAACAATCATTCCTTGTCGGAACCCCCTTGTCCTGTTGGGTGCCCCATGCTTTATGCTGACTACTTTGCTCCACAAAGCTTGATTTTCCTTCCTATACCTCCACCATTTGCTTAGGAGGCTACAATTCTCCCTTATGCACTAAATTAGAGGCCCCTCCTTTTCATTTTATTTTTGAATTTCACTCCACTGAATATGGTGGAATTTCCTCTTTTTGCTCTTACCTTCCCACATAAAGTCCTAAATCATTTTGAGTTTCTTAGACACCAACACCAGAATTTTTAAAGAGGGACAGAGGTCTCTTTGGTAGGCACTACGTGACCTCCACAGGATAGGTAGTTTCTCTTCCACGGTACAAGTCTCTTATCAAATGTATCCACAACAAGATCCCACATGGCAGTGGATGAAGCTCCTAAGCTTTTAATAGGTGGCTAACAAAGATATGGTTAAGAAAGAAAATATGGAACTTCCATTCAACCAATCACCATCATCTTAGCCTTCCTCCTAGTAACTTGGGATCAGCTTTTAAATGGTATGTTGGCAAAAGTTGTATGATCGACCACCCACCAGACATCAACCTTCTTTTACCGAGGCTTTTGGGAGCGATCATGGAAGAGGCTCACATAGGCCCCATTCAGATGTCGATACGTTTCACTTAGTATTGACCCACAACTCAATTGCCCAGCTATTATGCGCACGCACCAAATGGTGATCAAGCAAAGTGGGGCCATTGAAAGCAGCTTGATCAAAGCACTAAGTATGAAGCGCCCACACACATGAAAGGTCATGAAATTGCTTTTTATTCAAGTGGATTAGTTCAGATTTTACAAAGGAGTCCTTATTAATTAGTAAATGATTTTTTGAGCAAGTTCCCATTATTTTCGTCAAATACCTTGAGGATCATTTTTTGAGTGTCAAATAATGCCAGAACAATACAAAATTGGTCACATTTGGAAGCCTATTGACCTAGCTTTCAAACAAGTCCAATATCATACTATTCCAATGTCAATTGAGTTACGGTCGATTTATGGGAGGCCGTATGGTTGTGACAATATTGGGGGTATTCCAATCTATTCTAATATTTTTATTAAAATAGATGGTTAGGATTAGATTATGGATTTTGCTTTCTGCATGGTATATATACATATATAATACTCTTCTATATTAGATTGAGAAATGGAAGAAACTTTCTGTTTTCCTTATTTGTGAGTGAAATAAAATTACAAGTGAGACACTTCTACTCGTGGTGTGACTCTACAGAAAACCCTTGGCTTGGAGAGATTCAGACTATTACCCTTACACACTCTCCCATCCTTCCGTCTACAAATCCATTTCACATGCGTTTACAGGTAAGAGACTGATTATTCTATGTGTTCAGAGTACTTGCTGGAAAATCTATTTCCAGATTGATCTGCAGCTTGTCCTTCATCAGATGCGATGAACTATTGGTTGACTCACAGATTGGCAAGGTATGACATTCTACAAATAGTATTAGAGTTACTTGGCATAGCTGTTGCACTATTAGAGGCACTCCAAGAAGTGCCCACTTATGCAACCTAGACCTACATGACCACCTATTGTTAAGGGGAAATAACTACTTTCCTTGAAGGGCAATGAAATATTTTACATGGATAAGAGCAAAAAAAAATAATAATAAATAACCAAAATATGGCAAATATTTAAGAAAATAAGGCCAAATATTATACAGAGAGGATCTTCCTATCTGCAGGATATTTTCTGCAGCTGCCATCTCTGCCTCTGGTGAGTCCAACCATATCAGTGTTTTGGGGGTGAGTGGTTGGTTTTCCCACCTCTAGTGGCTAACCCCATGTTTGCCGGAAACAGAGACTATGTCTTTTGAACCACCCCCATCCAAAGGTTAGGCGCTGGGAGGTTAAGCTTCACTTTCACCTACCACTAAGTGGCTTGCCCAAGGTATAAGGATCACTTCACTTTTTTTCTTTTTTCTTTAAAAAAAAAAAAAAAAACAAAACAAAAAACAAAAAAACAAAAAACAAAAAAAAAAAAAAAAAAACAAAAACAAACAAACAAACAAACAAAAAAAACAACGAGAATAAATTAAAGAAACAAAAAAACGAGGAATACAAAGGAGGACTGCTAAGATAGCAGAACCAAGGCTAAATGCCTAAAAACAAAAGGTTAACATCTTTTAGACCCGGGACATTGGCCACCCATTCAATTAGTAATTTTTTCGTAAACGAACCCACAGCCTTAGCCGAAGATTGGCTGTTGTTGAAACATCTGTCATTTCTCTCCTTCCAGACAACCCACCAGACAGCAAGAATCCTCATTCTCCAAACACGCGAATTGATTTTGCCCAACTTGAAGTCGTGCCAGTATGCAAGCATCGAGTAAGCGGATTCCGGGCAGCATCCGCTGACGTTAAATCTGGAGAAGAAGTCCAGCCAAATTTTCGAGATAAAGGGGCAGTGAACAAACAAATGATCAACTGACTCCTTGCTGTTCGTACAGCAAAGACAAATGTTAACTAATTGCATGCCTCTTTTCTTCAAATTGTCAACAATTAAAATTCGATTCTTAGCCGCCAGCTAGCCAAAACAGATAATCTTGGGAGGGGCTGCATGCTTCCAAATAAAAGGAGAAGCCAAAGTCGTAGGGGGGGGGATAGAGATTTAACCGAAAATTGGTTAGATTTGTCCCTCTTCCAGATAATTTAATCCTGATTGGCCTGCACCGGAACGACAATGGATAAGCATTGAATGAGATTGACGTACCCAGTGGACCAAATAAGGATCACTTCACCTTGACCGTCCACTTAGTGGACCATTTAAGGCAACTAGGGAAGTACTTCACAAAGTCCCCCAGCTAGCAATTTTAGGATATGCTCAAACTGATAGAGCATGGCGAATTAATCCCTTTATTGAAAAGCCCAGGCCCCACATCCCATGGGTTAGGACCTCGGCCAAACCCCCCTTGTGGGCCCCACGTCACATGGGTTCCGCTTCACACAAGTCACCCGCCTCACACAGGTAGGGCCCACCTCACACGAGCCACCCGCCTCACACAGGCCGCCCACCCCGAGTGTGCCCCTGCATCCCACACGCCACCCCATTCGAGACTGGTGTGAAAATGCCCTTGCATTACACCATATCAATGTTTTAGATCATTGAACCATACAAACTGTGAGCCCAAATGTACTGTACAATCTCTCAGCATAAACATTGTATAATACATCCTTCCAAACTACCAAACAAAATGGCAATCCCACCACCAGAACCCGACTGGGAGGTAAGCACTTCTCCATGGATTTGTAAGCAAATGCATGCCCATTAGTCACTTTCATGTCCAACTTAGCTCCCCATCTTGTGACTTGTCATGGAGATCCGGAACATTCATCCCATGGATCCTGTCATGGATGTTCCATGCTCCAAAAATCCACCCAACCACATAACGTTAACCGTCCCGATTAGAAGCCTTCAAATGGATGATTATCCAACGTCGACCGGCCAATTTTGTGGCCAGAATTTTCCAATGGGGAAGATTCTCAGGACAAGCACTATACATGATGGAGCCTCCTAAGCACAAAATGCTTACGATCGAGCAAAGGCAGGCACCGCCACAAGTGCACAGCCGATGACCATTTTTCTAAAGATCCATACCGTTAATCTGACAGGACACTGTTCAAGGATGTGTCGTGCCCCAGATATCCAATCCATCATACGATCTTAACCGTCCGATCGCTGGCCAGCAGGGTGACAGGCAACTACGCACCAATCACACTGCCAAAGCTTTCATGATGGGCGAGATTTTTGTAACATGTTACGTATACGATCAGGCGAAGGTGGGCCCCACTGCAGCTTATGGAATGAAGATGTCCACAGAAGGATGAATGGGGTCCACCATTTCAAATGACTCAACAAATAATAATAATAATAATTACAACAACAACTATAATAATAGCTCAAGAAAATGAAGAAGAAGCATACCGGGTTGCGAGAACACCGATTTTCGGTGGTCCTGCGTACTACGTCCTTGAAGAACTCCTCGCTCGATTTCGCGAAGGCCTTGAACTTATCTACAACAGATGTAACTGGTTCCATTGCAGATTTCGCGAGGGTTTTGGATAGAAAGATGATAAAAACAAAAGGAGAAGGGCAAAATGGGAATACCGAAATTTGGAGGTATTCGCAGTAGACGACGTCCGGCCGGTTCTTCCGACGAACAGACGCAAGGTGCTTTTGTTACCGAACGAAGGATGGACTTCTGTGTTAGTTTTGTACGGTTTAGAAAATGGTAGTGACTCTTCGACTGAACACTTGGGACAGGTTTACTCCAATCCAGACCGTCCAAGACTCTAAATCGATGATATAAGGTGTTAATAAATCACAAAATATAAATTTTAAATATTTATTTTGACCTTTGCAATTTAACTTTTAATCTTATTTTATGGTGGATATTATCTGTATGGTTATGATTCGTTAATCAGTATTATCTTAGATATATAATTCATCCAATGTTGGACCTACGATTTGGGTGGTATGGATTTCTTTAATATATGCCACGTGTAAGAATGAATAGTCACCACCATGTATTAAATAGTGTACGGGTTTAGCACACGAAGGTATTGGAAAAATACTTCGATGCTTTGCAGTAGTTTGTTCTTGCGTACACACGCAGATTGACAGTCTTCTATGCAGTAAATGATTAACTCAAATTAAACCGTTGAAAAGAGTGGGCCTCGTTAGAGATGGAGTAAATTGAAATAATAATACTTTAAAAATCATTTCAATTGGAAGATTGCTGAACACATGATGAACGGTTAAAATGGAAAGTGATTATTCAGAGGCCGGGATTGTCTATTTATCTGGTTTTGGGACCTGTCCTATCTACAGTGGGTCCCACTGTTATGATGTTCACCACGCGATTTGGCTAGTGACCCAACATCAGCCACCTAGCTGATGTCAAATCCCTGTGGGGCCCACATGATGTATGTGTTTTATCCACACCGTTCATCCATTTTACCATCTTATTTTAGTGTAATCAGCCCAAAAATGAGGCATATCCAAGTCACAGGTGGACCACACCATAGGAAAACAGTATTGACTGAAGGTCTACCATTAAAAGCTTCTAGGGCCCACTGTAATATTTATTTCTCATCCAACCTGTTGATCAGGTCACAGGGATGAAGGGAAAACACAAATATCAGCTTGATCCAAGACTTCTGTGACCGGATTTTGAACTGTTCGAGCCGGCCGGACGGGCTCGACCTACTCAAAGTTTTCATTTTGCCTGGCCCGACCCCGCCCGTTGACAGCCATGGAAGTGATTTGATACACCGGGTTGCGAGAACACCGATTTTCGGTGGTCCTGCGTACTACGTCCTTGAAGAACTCCTCGCCCGATTTCGCGAAGGCCTTGAACTTATCTACAACAGATGTAACTGGTTCCATTGCAGATTTCGCGAGGGTTTTGGATAGAAAGATGATAAAAACAAAAGGAGAAGGGCAAAATGGGAATACCGAAATTTGGAGGTATTCGCAGTAGACGACGTCCGGCCGGTTCTTCCGACGAAGAGACGCAAGGTTGCTTTTGTTACCGAACGAAGGATGGACTTCTGTGTTAGTTTTGTACGGTTTAGAAAATGGTGGTGACTCTTCGACTGAACACTTGGAACAGTTTTACTCCAATCCAGACCGTCCAAGACTGTAAATCGATGATATAAATTTAATAAATCACAACCTAGAATTTTTAAATATTTATTTTGACCTTTGCAATTTAACTTTTAATCTTCATTTTATGGTGGACATTATCTGTATGGTTATGATTCGTTAATCAGTATTATCTTAGATATATAATCCATCCAATGTGGACCTACGATTTGGGTGGTATGGATTTCTTTAATATATGCCACGTGTAAGAATGAAGAGTCACCACCATGTATTAAATAGTGTACGGGTTTAGCACACGAAGGTATTGGTAAAAATGATTCAATGCTTTGCAGTCGTTTGCTCTTGCGTACACACGCAAATTGACTGTCTTCTATGCAGTATATGATTAACTCAAATTAAACCGTTGAAAAGAGTGGGCCTCGTTAGAGATGGAGAAAATTGAAATAATAATACTTAAAAAATAATTTCAATTGGAAGATTGCTGAACACATGATGAACGGTTAAAATGGAAAGTGCTTATTCAGAGGCCTGGATTGTCTATTTATCTGGTTTGGGGACCTGTCCTATCTACAGTGGGTCCCACTGTTATGATGTTTACCACGCGATTTGGCTAGTGACCCCAACATCAGCCACCTAGCTGATGTCAAATCCTGTGGGGCCCACATGATGTATGGTTTTATCCACACCGTTCATCCATTTTACCATCTTATTTTAGTGCATGAGCCCAAAAATGAGGCATATCCAAGTCACAGGTGGACCACACCATAGGAAAACAGTACTGACTGAAGGTCTACCATTAAAAGCTTTCTAGGGTCCACTCTAATATTTATTTGCCATCCAACCTGTTGATCAGGTCACAGGGATGAAGGGAAAACACAAATATCAGCTTGGTCCAAGACTTCTGTGGACCGGATTTTGAACTGTTCGAGCCGGCCGGACGGGCTCGACCTACTCAAAGTTTTCATTTTGCCTGGCCCGAGCCCGCCCGTTGACAGCCATGGAAGTGATTTGATACACTGGCGGAGTATGAGAACCATACGAACCATACGCGTAATGCATGTACTCATTCATAATACGAGTGGGCCACACATGTCTCGATCTAAATCTCAAACACGTTCACCTTGAAAATTCCGTAATCTGATCCTTGAGCTTTTTATTTCCGTTGGATTCAGACCATTGAGCATCTTTTGTTCAGACCCTTGAATAGATGTACAGCCATCTACTGGTAAAAAACGATAAATTCAGTTTTATTTTTGGGTTATGGCCCCATTTAGTGGGACCCACCAATGGGACGGTCAGTTTTAGGTGAATGTATTCCACGCATCTAAAATCTTAGATGAAAAATATATATAGGTTGAATAACGATTCTAGTTATCCAATTAGATGACTTTGCTACTTTAAGTTCTTGTAGGCTACTGATCGTAGACGGTTCAGATCATCCAATCTGTTTGTTGAGCTAAGACAGAGAGATGCTT
Organism: Magnolia officinalis; assembly: GCA_021015155.1. NCBI lineage: Eukaryota > Viridiplantae > Streptophyta > Magnoliopsida > Magnoliales > Magnoliaceae > Magnolia > Magnolia officinalis. Next base: position 81,830,738 of record JAJHSJ010000006.1, read on the forward strand.
CATGGTAGAGTCCTTCTAATGAACGGTCCAGATCTCATCTAACAAAGCTCCATGATTACGCTTTTGATCGTGAAGAGCATAAGCCTGTTTGGGAGCGTGGATTCGGAACCCCTGGATTTGCAATCTTCCCCGTGTGTTATCATCCATGTAAAATGTGTGTTGTGATTGTCCGAGTTGGTGGTGGCTCAATTCAAATCGAATGTCTTATAACATCATGCATCAAAATAAAACTTAAGATTGGATCTGTGAACATTGGCTTGATTACTCAGTCACCAATTGCACATAATCAAGTAATTAATGAAGGGGAGAGTCCGTATTTCTTAAAAATTATTTTTGCCTTTGAAATAAAAACTATATTTTTTATTAAGTGTTTGATTCACAAATATACCATTTAATAATAAAATTACGTTACAGCCAAACAATAAAATAAATAAGTTTTAACTATGATTAACTGGATAATAAAGTAAAATAAAAAAATAATAATAACTAATGATAATATGTTCATAGCGAGACGATGGCTGAAAACAACTGCTAGTTAATCGCAATAAGGTCATCAGGCACGATAGTTGGATTGCCTGTTCAGTTGGCTTTGTAGTTAAATGATCATTAAGAACGACAAATTGTTATCCACTTGTTGAACTATAATTTGAATGGTATAATAAATTATTTGTTTATGTATTGATAATGGAAATTATTGAATTTGATCTTAAACGCATACATCGTTGGGAATAGGGGTGCACATTTAACCGGTAGAACCGTGGAACCGGACCGGAACCGTTGGATCGGTCCGGTTTGGTCCGGTTCTGGACAGCACCGGTTCCGGTTCCGGTTCCAAAACTGCAAGAACCGTTGGATACGGTTCGGTTCCGGTTTAGGGACAGGTAGAACCGACCCGAACCGTGGAACCGTGGTCCCCACCTCTTCTTACACATTACTAAGAGGATGAATGGAGTAGATCTCCGAGAATGCCATCAGAAGTGGCCCTACCTATTTTTTTTTTTTACAAAACATCCCAGCCAAAAACGTCCAGCAATGGACGTGCGTGCCAATGACGATTGGGTTTTGACATTGAGCCCCATCCATCATCCTTTTTAATAATCTGGACCGTCCAATGTGTCCCAAAGGGGGGTTTGACCCTTGCCTAGGTGACGGAATTGAAAAACTCAGAACCGTGGAACCGATCCGGAACTGAACCGGTTTTCACGGTTCGGTTCCGGTTCCGGTTCCAGTGTGTTAACGGTTCGGTTCCGGTTCCGAAAATCGCAGAACCGTTAGGAACGGTTCGGTTCCGGTTTTACCCCAGAACCGGACCAAACCGACCCGTGTGCACCCCTAGTTGGGAAGATATTCTCAACGATACAATATCGTTTTTATGAGATATTGATTCTGCACCTTACACCATTATGAAAACCTCTCAGTGAAACTAGAATTTTCTATTTATGTAGGTGAGCAGACCAATATACGTATTTACAATAAAAAGTAACCAAAAAAGCTTAGTCATCATGTTTCTCCATTTGAAGTCTCAACATTATAGGTTTTCATATCCATATTAATAGCCACATATAAGGACCATGGTTCAAGGGTCACACCTCAAACCTATATGCAATGATTATAGCCATAGTGGGGGCCACTAAACCACTTGATATGAACAATCCAACGATCATATCAAAATTGATCATCACGTGTGACCCACTAAGTATGAGTCTTACATTCTCCACTTGAAATTGTAACGACTCGGAAAATTCCGTACAAAAACCCAAGTATCACCTCAAGCATAAATCACTCATGACCAAATCCTTTAGAAATTAGACAAGATTAACTAAGTGTCAAACTATTTAACTACGAAATCCGCTTGATCCACTTTAAATACGATCTGCAAGACCCAAAACTTGTAGAATCAGTGACGCTAGGTTACCCTGAAAATCTAGGATCAATCTCATTACCCAGTTGTTCTCGGGAGCACACTGAAACTCCGTATTGGATCTGGACCGCACGTCGAAAGTCCGATTACTACGAAATTATATAATTAAGACCGTCTTGCTGGGCTTGGCAACCATCTCGGAGATTAAATCCAGATAGTGTCTCGGGGCTATTCGCTTGAGCCCGGAGCGAAGAGTGTGAGAAAACGTGGTTTTCTTTAGAAATAGAATATAATTTAAGTAATCTGAGACTTGTCGCTTGCGGGCCAGATATAAGCAATCAGACCGTCAGAATCTGACCTAAATACACCCTCGAATCAGGAGAAATTTCATACACAGGTCAGTGTACTTGTGGCCCTGATCGAGTTTCGGTAACCGTTGAACTGAAACTAGTCCGCCACATGCGATCTGGAAACCCGATTGGAACAAAAACTTAACTCGACCTAGATACATGGTCAGGGAGCTTAAGTCCGACCTTTGGCTCAAGGGGGGGCTTTGGAAGTGCTCCGTTGAGCTGAAACAGATACCCTTTGACTATAACCTAAGTATACTTGGCCCTGGGGCCATTCCCATCAGTTTTAAGCCTATATAAGGACCTTAAACCCTCTTTCATTTACTCCATACAAATTTGAGAAAACCTATGAGAGAGAAGAGAGTAAAGAGAGGAAAAGTGTGAGAGAAGTGAGAGAAGATTCCTGACACTCTATCCTGTCATTCTGCGTGCTTAACCATCCCCATCTAATCGCTATTCCGGCGATTCTGACTTCGTTCTTAGGTAAGAAAACCTAACCCTAATCTGTTATAGGGTTTCTGATAATGTTAGTTATGAAATGGCTAACCTAATTCATGTTATAGGTTGCAAATCCGCCGTTGACAAAGACTTAACGTCTAAAACGACTTCGTTACGCATTTATCGGCGTAAGGTGCAGACTATAGACGTATAGGTTATGGTTTTTCAAAACTTTCAATGTCAGATAATGATAGATTCCTGATGTGGGTGTTATTTCACATGCAAAATGCGATATTCGTTTTGCGATTCAATTATATATGCAATTTGTGGCGTTTAACATACTATGTGTATTTGTAGAAAATACCGTATACATACGAAATATGAAAGTGTGTTTGTCATGATTAAGTACTGTGTGCACATGCTAGTTATATGTGTAATAACTATTCGGCGAAAGGATTCGCCCTAATACATGTTTTTGCCAACATACGTTATGTATGTTAATAAGTGTATTCTAAGTGTTTGTGAAAATGCTTGTATGAGTAAGTACTTAATGCTTAGGGTGGGTGTTGAGATAGGATTCTCAACTACCTTAGAAATGTGTATGATTTCCTCCATGCAAGTTGTTTAGTTTAATCGCTTACTTATGCAATGTATGTGTTTGGATTTCCTGTTTGCATTGTGTTTTATAACATGCTCGTTAATATGTTTGAATTACTTGTTTGTTTAATTCTGCTTTGACTACTCCACATGCTTATTGTTTAAGGATTGAATGTGTTTGGGACTACAGTATAGTCCAGGCATTCGGTAACAGGCTTTGAGTTCGTGGCTGAGATTCATTCGCCACGTAGGACGTGTTTGACGAACCCGAGTCGTACCAGAGTTGTTGGCAGTGGTTAGGCCACACGGAGTGTTTACGCACTCCGTGTCGATCAACTTCAGGTGCACTCGTATTAGTCGAGCTCGCCAAGTAACCCAATTTGCCTATTGTATGTTCACCATGTATGAACGTCATTGTTTGAACCTAAGGTACTGAACTCACCAGTGAACCCTATTTAACCTTGGTATCTCGATCTGCTAAGACTCATGAGCCGGATATGGTGGTATGGGACACCGTGGTCGAGCCGTCGGCCTACGTCGAGGCGACAAGTCCACCCGTAGTGACCAGTGAGCAACCTAGACTCGTGAGCCGAATACGGTGGTATGAGACACTGTATTCGAGCTGTCGGCTTACACTGATTTGGTGACAAGCCCTTTGTAGCGACCTCGAGCATACTCTGAACCTGCGTAGAGGCGACGAGCCTTTTCGTAGTAATCAGAGTATACACTAAGTCTGTGCTGATTTAGCGACGAGCCCAATGCAGCGACCTAGAACCGTAATATCGTATGAGATTTACTAGGACTGTCGACCCTAGAATGGATCCTTGTTTGGGAATTTTTAAAGGAGGTACCTTAGTTTCCAAATTCTGTTGTATGAAAAAGGACTAATAAAAACTCGGTAATCATGCTCGTAACATCGCACTGCATGTGCCCTGGGTTGAAGAACACAAAGGGAAGAAAGCATATCGCGACCGTAAGATGGTATCGCACAAGGGAGTGTAAGCAAGGGCATGCATCATTATTCATATCATTCTCGCATTAATAAGTATACTCAGGGATGTTTGATTTTACTGTTTTATCATTACTGCTTGACTGAATTGATAACATGTTAACATTTGCTGTATAATTCCACTGAGTTGATCACTCACTCCCATGTTATGGGACGGTGTTTTAAACACCAACCAGACTCTGTCTTGATTTCAGATGATGGCGTGACCCCTAAGGCGGAGCCTGATTACTACGATGATCAAGATGAGTTCTCATATATGCAGTTCTCCGGCGGTTTCGCTTAGGCTGTTTGGATCGACGGGGCTACAGGGTTTATCATTATAGTTGAACTATGTTTTTGATATTTTGATTCTTAAACTATTACATGTATATGTTGACTCACTGATGTATTCATACTCTGGAGACCGATCGTAGATTTTTACTCGTACATGTACATATATACATCTTTTAGTCTTCCGTTTACATTGTATAAACTGATCTGGAGTATGAATTACTGTTTTGGTATAATCCCACTCATAATTAATGCATTAACATTGACAACATTTGAATCATAAGCATATATGTTGCATAAGTGATGTTTTGGAACTCGGGAGTCGAGTTGCTACTCGACCCCTGATTTTCAGTGATGTATAAGCATATATGTTGCACCAGTGGGAGCCCCGTTAACCTTGGTACCTCGATCCGCTAAGACTCTTGAGTCGGACATGGTGGTATGAGACACCGTGGTCGAGCTGTCGGCCTACGCTGGGGCGACGAACCTTCCCATAGTGTCCAGTAAGCAACCCAAACTCGTGAGCCGAATATGGTGGTATGAGACATTGTATTCGAGATGTCGGCCTACACTGATCATGTGACAAGCCATTTGTAGTGACATCGAGCGTACTCTGAGACAGCGTTGAGGCGACGAGCCTTTCCGTAACAACTAGAATATAAACTAGGCCCACACTGATCAAGTGACGAGCCCTTTGTGGTAACATAGAACCATAACATCGTATGATATTTACTAAGACTGACGACCCTATAATAGATCATTGTTTGAGAAATGATTTAAGGGAGGTATCTTAGCTTCCCAACACTGCTATATGAATCAACCTAATTAAGCATTGGCTAACATAAGCATGCACCGCATTGCATGTGCTTTGGCGAGGAAGAGCACTTTCGAAAGTTTGTCATGCGCGTCGTGAGATGAAGACGCTGAGGGAATGTAGGCGAGGGCATGCATCATCTTCGCATACCATTCTTGCATTAATCAGAGTACTTAGGGATGTTTGACTGTATTGCTTTATCATTACTGCTTGACTGAATTGATAACATGTTAACCTTTGCTTTATAGTTCCACTGAGTTGATCACTCACTCCCACGTTACGGGACGGTGTTGTACACACCAACCAGACTTTGTCTTAGTTGCAGGTGGTGGCGATGCCTACGAGGCGGAGCCGGACTTCGAGGATGACGAGGAGGCATTCTCCTACATGCACTTTTCAGGTGGCTTCATATGAGTCGTGTCCTGATCGACGGAGATTTTTAGGATGTTGACTAGATGCCATTACACTTGCTATTTTATTTTTTTTAAACACACATGTATATTCATTTTTTGTCCATTTTGGGAAGTATACATGTATATATTTAACCTGGTAACATGTTCACACTTTGGAGACTTACAACAATTTATATATTTTATATATCTATCTCAGTTCTTTCGCTTGCGTAATTTAACTGTCTTTGGAGTATGATATGTTGTTTTGGTATAATCTTATTCATGTTCAAGGCACTAAGACAAACAACATTTAATCATCAATACCCATGTTGCATAAGTGATGCGTTAGAACACGGGAGTTGAGCGTATGCTCGACCCCCGATTTTCAGGACATTACACCCCACCTCTCTCTCATACGATTTTTTCTAACCCTAGGAGAGATAAGAGAGAAAAGAGCATAAAAGATTGAGGAAAAGAGAGAGAGTTCGGGAGATAGTTGTTAGGATTCACTTCCACCACTCCACGCGCTGATTTGCCTCCCTACCACCGCTACACAACTTGATCCAACGACGATTTGGTTAAGAAATCCAAACCCTAACGCCGTAGTTAAGGTTTAGAATAGTTGTTTATCAACTTAGCTAACGGATTTCATGATTTAGGTAACCGTTATTCCGTTTTCGAAAACGTAGGATACAAACCGAGTTTGTAATGAGTATACCGACGAAAGGTGCGGACTATAAACATTTAGGTTATAATTTTCAAGGCTTTCAATGTCAGCAATGATTTATGTCTGACTTAATTGCTGTCATATGATCTTAGTTACGACGTATTCGATAAATTATACATGTGTGTGAACTATGTGAATATATAATGCATTCCATGTGTTTGTTAAAATGTTTGAATGAACTTGCAATTATGATTTGTGCTTGCCATGACTATTAATCTAGAATGCATGTTTGTTGTATGCATGACAACTCCTTTGTGAAAGGATTTGACATAATATATGTTGTAACTAATTTAGTCTAAGTATGTAGTAATGTGTAGTCTAAGTGTTTGATAAAATGTATAAATGAGAAATTGTTGGATGAATTGTATTTAATAAGGGGGTTGAGATAAGATTCTCAATTACCTTATCCATATGTATAATTTCCTTCATGTAATCTTAATTCGAACTACGCAATTTATGGATGAAATATAAACATTGGTAACATGTTCAAGGTGTTTGATAAAATGCTTACATGAGATTTATATTTGAATTGTTTGTTAAATGCTGTTATAATTATCACAAGTGACTACCTATTGCACTTGAGTATGATTAGGACTACTGCGTAGTCCAGGCAATCGGTAATGGTTCCCGATTGAGTGGTTGAACTAATATCGCCACATTGGATACGTTCGATTAATCCGAGCCGTACGGTGATCGTCGACAGTGGTTAGGCCATGTGGAATACTTATGCACTCGATGTTGATAAATCCAGCGTGCGCTCGTACCAATCGAACTTGTCAAATAACTCGATTGGCCTATTATGTGTTTACCATGTATGGATACTACTGCTTGAATCTAAGGTATCACTTACCAATGTAAAGCCCATTTCAACCATGGTATCAAGATCCGCTAAGACTCATGAGCCGGGCATGGTGGTATGAGACATCGTGGTTGAGCTGTCGGCCTACGCCGAGCCTCCCCGTAGTGACCAGTGAGCAACCTAAAACTCATGAGCCGAATACGGTTGTATGAGACACTATATTCGAGCTGTCGGCCTATGCCGAGGTGACGAGCCTCCCCGTAATGACCTCGAGTATAAACTCTTGAATTTACATATTCACTGCTTTCATTAGGGGTGATGCCCTACAACTTGTCAAACGTTTGTGATTAACTAGGATTGACGACCCTAGATGGATCCCCGCTTAGGTAAATGATATAAAGGGAGGTACCTTAGCTTCCCGAATTTACTATATGAATAAGTCTAATTAAGAACTTGACTAACATGACCATGCACCACATTTCATGTGTTTTGGCAAGGAAGCGCACGTTTAAGGAGTTTGTTATGCGCGAATGGTTGATGAAGTCACTGAGAGAGTGCATGAGAGGGCATGCATCATTACTACATATCATCATTATATTAATAAGAGTAGTTAGAAATGATTGTTGTACTGCTTTATCATTATTGCTTGACTGAATTGATAATATGTTAACCTTTGCCTTATAGTACCATTGAGTTGATCTCTCACTCCCACTCTGGGGCGGTGTTTTAAAACACTAACCAGACTCTGGTTTAGTTGTAGATAGCGATGAGGCTTAAGCGACGGAGCCGAATTTCATAGACAAGGAGGAGGAGTTCTCCTACGTACAACTCTCAGGCGGGTCTGTGTAGACTTAAAGCTGCGTCGTCGGGATTACAGGGCTATTGGATAGTTGGACACTTTATGTTTTACTATTTTGTAAATTTTGAAAATAATACATGTAAACATTCAGCCCAGTTACATCATCACACTCTAGAGGCAGATAACCGCTTACTTATTTCAATACATATATTTCAGTCTTCCGCTTGCTAAATTACATTATCTCTGGAGTATGATATGTTGTTTTAGTGTAATCCCACTCATGTTTAATGCACTAATATGGACAACATTTAAACATCATTATCTATGTTGCATAAGTGATGCGTTGGATCTTGGGAGTCGGGTTTTGCTTGACCCTCGAAATTCAGGGCGTTACACTCATTTTCCTAAGCACTAAGAGAGGTGGACGTCCAAGCATTCCCAAAGAGAGAGAGAGCTTTGTGTGTGGCCAACTTCCTACCCCTCTCATCTCTCATCTCCGCCCTTCAGTCCTCATCATCTTCCATCAAAGAGAGAGTTAAGGAGTTTAGCATTCCATAAAACCAATAAGATCCAACGGTGGGTGTTTTATAGGCTTAAATTTTGTTATTTTATGATGGGCCAAGTGGGGCCTGATGGTACGGATCTCACTTTAGACCCTAGGTGTGGCCGATGGCCTACCGTGATTCATATATTCATCCCATGACGGGGCCATTCTCCATGGACCCCATCATGATGTTTATTTTCCTAGTATGAAAAGGTCATCTAGACCTTGCTTCTCCACCGTTGATTTTGATTGAGAAGGGATCTCCACCGTTGATTTTGATTGGTGGGTCCACATGTAATGGGACCCACTTGATGTATGTTTGTAATGCACGGAAGGGAGGGCTCATAGTGGCGGAGCCCTCCATCACTCGTTCTCTCCCTCTCTCTATCTCTCTCTTTTCCCTGATTTTATGGCCCACTTATGATGTATGTATTTTATCCATATCTAGCACCAAGTGGACCAAATCGGGGCCCACGTTGCAGCCACCTTGCTGCCCGTTTGGGCAGGCCCTGTTGAAGGGAAAACACAAATATCAGTTTGGCCCAACAATGGGCCACGTGTGCGTGAACCCCACTTGATGCATGCGATCATCTGGGCCGTCCTTATATAGCATGCTCTTGGACTGCTGTCCAGCAGCTGCAGGATGCTTGGACGTTGCCTTTTTTTTTAATAATTAAATAATAAATAAATAATAAATAATATATATATATACATGATATATATATATATGTATATGTGGTGGGCCCCACGTGGGACCCACCAAGAGGATTGGCTGGCGTGCATTACATAGCTGTATAGCTGCTGTAGTAATGTCAGCATGTTCCGTGGGTCTCAGCATGATGTATATGCGATGATCCACATCGTCCAAATGGCTGGACGGTGGGCCACACCGTGATGTATGTGCTTTGGTCCACACCGTCCAGATGGTTGGACGGTGGGCCACGCCATGATGTATATGTTGTAATCCACACCGTCCAAATGGCTGGACGGTGGGCCACACTATGATGTATGTGATTTATATCCAGGCCATCCATCCATGGCTAGGACGTGAGGCCAGCCTTGATGCACGTGTTGCATATCCTCACCGTCCTGGACGATGGGACTCCATGATGTATGTGTTACATCTAATCGTCCATCTGCTGGGTCACACCAGCTGCATAATTGTTGTAGTGACGTAAGCAATTATGGCCCTGATCATGAGTTATGTGTTAGATCCAAACCGTCCATTTGTTGGACGAGCTTGTCTTAAGGCTTGAGACTAAAGATAAGACAGATCCATCTATCAGATGGACCACATTGCAAAAACCAGTGGAGGATTGAACGCCTACCATTGAAACCCATTTGGAGTTCTAAAAGTTTTGGATCAATATGAAATTTATTTTCCTCTTAATTCAGGTCTTTAAGACCTTATGAACAAATTGGATGGAAAAATCAACATTATGGTGGGCCCTGTGGTTGCTAGTAGTGAAAATTATTATCTCCGCTACTATTTGTGGTATGGTCCAAATGATCTCCGATATGATTCATTTTTTTTGGGTAATGCTCCAAGTGATCTCTAAAAATAGATGAATGGTGTAGATAGTAGTATACAGGACGATGGGTCCCACTTGAAGTGTATATGAGGCCCTTTGTTACGGCCCATGTGATGCAACCCACTTGACGTGTATGAGGCCCATTGTTGCAGCCCATGTGATGCAACCCACTTGATGTATTGAAGGCCCACGAGTGAGGCCCAATGCGATATATATGAGGCCCACGAGTGAGGCCCAATGTGACGTATATGAGGCCCATGAGTGAGGCCCAATGTGATGTATGAGGCCCATTATTGTGTCCCACCTTGATGTATATGAGGCCCATTGTTGCGGCTCATCTTAATGTATATGAGGCCCATTGTTGTGGCCCACCTAGATGTACATGAGGTCCATTGTTACAGCCCATCTTAATGTATATGAAGCCCATTGTTGCGGCCCATCTTGATGTATATAAGGACTATGCGTGAGGTCCAATGAGATGTATGTGAGGCCGAATGTGATGTATATGAGGTCCATTGCGATGTGTGATTTCCACCATGATTTATGTAATAATGTTTTGATGGGCCATGCCTTGGGAGCAATGATGGTTTGATGTCCACATTGTAAAAGCAATGATGGTTAAATGTCCACATTGTAACTCTCCCTAGGGCCCATTGTTAGGCCCATTCTTATATTCCCTTAGCGGGCTAACCCAAACCATTGGGCCTCCATTGATGATGATACTTTCCACCGTCCTCTCAAGTGGACCCCGCCTTAGGATATACGATATGCTAGTATCTTGAATAGGTTATGATAGTCTAACATGGAGCATTCCATAAAGACTTCTATATATTTAGCGGGACGTATCGTTCAACTCTTACTCTTGTAAGTAGCATACCGGCTAAGGCCGATCATCGCCTGCTATATCTGATAATCATGCTAGTTTACTTAGTCTAGTAGAACACATTGAGAATATGCCTAGTATAACATCATACTACATGCCCATACGCATCACTTGTATACCTGTTATGAGAAGTGTTTGATCATAGCATACGGCGTTGGGCTAAGACATTAATGAGACTCTTATGAGACAGAGTGTTCCACATGATCGCGCGGTACGTGCAGGATTGATGCATGACTGGATTGTGTGACTCATACATCTTACATTGTGTGTTATGATTGTTGTATGCCCTAGCGATATCAGGGATGTAACCTCCACAGGTATAGCGCGGATGGCAGGATTAGATACTGGAAATTTTTTCACTACATGGGGTGCTATAGATGCCCCTGGGTGAAATTTCCTAAACTCTTATGGTACTAGGAGGTCACTCGAACGTCTAGACTGAGTGGATGCATGAGGCGCTACGTGCCAAATACCAAGAGGTCGCGCTTCCCACTGTGTTGTAGTCGGTTGGAAGGGGGTGTGGCCTTACCCGCCCAAAAGGAGGGGGCAAAACTAGGCTAAGTTTAACCAGCTCGAGGAATGGGTCCGCTATCGACGAGTCGAGCCCGATATTGGCAGACAGATAGTGAGGTCTTTTTCACTCACCTTGTTGCGCGCGATGCGGTGACAATCTGGTTTAGAGTATATTAGACCCTGGTGATTATCCAGAGAGACTTGTACTGATATATGATGCTCCGGAGATGAATTGGATTGATATGTGGATTGGTATGCTTGAGCTGCATCTTGCACATGACATTGGCTATGTAGGCCTTCATTGCATCGCATCGCATGGCCTTGGTGTAGCCGACAACATTCATGCCTTGCATCGCATAACCTTGATACAGCTGAAAATATTCATGGACTCGCCAACATATTCCGCATTATTCTGATATCACATACTTGCATTGTTACCTTGCGCATACACTTTCACCACCCTCTAAGCTTTATATAAGCCTATGCACGATTGATGCGTGCAGGTGACGCTATGTCATAGATGAGCAGGAGTAGGAGAGTGTCGTAGAGCTTCCGGAGTTTCTATCACTATTATCTTTGTATTTCCCTTTATACGTATTGTACTTAAAGTTTTAATTATAGTGATATGTGGTGATGTTTCTAGTTGTTGTTGTTTGTGGGTTATGCTTGGTTATGCATTTTGCTAGATAAATGTACGTCAAAATCCTCCTTGTATGATCCCTAGATCGGAATCTGGTGTATGAACACTGGGAGCCGAGAATGGGGTATTACGGAGGTTGTCGGCGCCGAATTCAGGGATCAAGAATTTTGTGAGCCCGGTTTCCAAGTTTGGGGCGTGACAGATCGAATCATTTGTTTCAATGGTAGACGTTCAACCCCCACTATTTTTTGTTGTGTGGTCCACTTGATCTTTAGATCTGTCTTATTTTTCGACTCAAGCCTTAAGACGAGTCCGCCAAATGGATAGACGGTTTGGATATAACACATACCTCATGATGGGACCCACTGTGACGTCAATACACCAGTTGGCATGGTGCGTCATACACTTGCCAATCCGCTTACGTACAAACGTTGAGAGGGGTTATGGCTTACCCTCCCATTAAAACATTCATGATCATTTTTTGGCCCCACCGAGGTGTGGTTCACAAACCCAGACCATCCATTATGTGTCCCACTTGGATGAGGGGTCAGACCAAGTTTCAGATGCATCTAAATTTTAGGTGGGCCCCACCAAGTGCTTTTATATGTTTTGAGAATGTCTTCACATGATTTTAGATGGTATAACCCACCTGTGTTACGTATATGGTTGATTTTTGGGATATCTCATAATTTAAAGGGGACCCATCAAATGCATGGTATTGATGTTCGACACGCATCACAGTGGGGCCCACACAGCCCAACCTCATAGGAAGTTCCCATGAGCTCGACGGTATAGAACCTTTTCCCTCTGTCTCTGAGTCAGAGCTCAGTGCTTGATGCACCTCGAGCCTTGAGCACAGTTGCACAGAGGAGGGATTGGCTACTCCCCCTGCCACTAGCTAATGACTGATAGTTGGTGCTTTGTGGACCCCACCATGATGTCTTTATTTCATCCATGTCATCCATCTATTTTTATAGATCATGTTACGGTATTAAACAAAAAATGAGGTATATCCCACTATCAAGTGGACAACATCACAATAAATAATATTGAATGAACATTGTGCGGATCAGGTATATGGATTTCAGTACCCTTATATACCATGACCATCACAAGTACTTAAGACCAACCAATGAACATGGAATCGTGAGATGCATAGTCATCTCGAGTGAAGAGTGAAGAGATTTACTTAGTTAAGATGGACAATTTTCACTATTAGGATTAGCTTAGTACTAGTGATCTTTCTCCCTTATCTCACTTGTAAGTGTGTGTGCCATGGACAAAAGATCTATGGTCAACCTTCGAATACTTGCATGGTTAGATTTTAAATTAAGTCATTAACTTGAAAGACTCACTAGCTTAGACTATGATATATGTGATTAAGAGCATGATGATGCAGAAACAATGATCAATCATTATACACAAGGACTCGTAAGAGTCACAGTTATGATCGGTCAACTTTAGCTCCTCATAAGAGGTTATTACATGACTATTAAAAGTAAATGTAGCTAGGTACTTCCATAACCAGTTCTTGATTATTTCTTAGGCTAACGAAGGGTCCACTAAGTCTACATAGGGACATGTCTAATGGTTAGACCTAATTAGACAAGGGATCCATAAAATGATTATATTTATGGCTTATGATGTTTTAAGTGGTTTTTAAAAGCTTTTCAACCATTGGTTTTTTATTTTGATTGTTAAAATCATTTTAATTACACTTAACAACGACATGATGACTTAAATAAGATGATCCACTATTTAATTAGCACAAGATATATATCCATAGCGAATTGCAATGATAGTGAGATGAATAGATCACGAGTATATTAATGAATAAGGTGGCATAAAGAGGGCCTTGGTCGTTCCTCTTTATAAAGTAGGAGAGAGAGGTTTATCTCCTATTTTTCATATTTCCTTAGCTCGTCTTCCTCTCTCTTCACATCACACGTGTGATCATATAGGGTCCATTGTCACGAATAATGTGTTATGGGAAAATGGGCCAACCTATAGGAAAAGGCTAAGATAGAACATTAGGATCTCGGTCAAGCCATATAATGTAACGCCCTGAAAATCGGGGGTCGAGTAGAAACCCAACTCCTGAGTTTCAACACATCACTTATGCAACATATTTAATGATGATTTTATGTTGTCTGTATTAGTGCATAAAACATGAATGAGATTAAGCCAAATCAGCAAAACATAATCTAGGGACAATTGTAATAAGCAAGCGGAAAACTGAAACAAATATGTATAACTTTATAAACCAGTATAAGTCCCCAGAGTATGCATGCGTTGCCAGTCAATAATTACAAGTATTATTTGAAAATACAAAATGTAAAAAAAAAATGTGATAGTCCACTACAAGTATAACCCTGAAGCCCCGTCGATCAGAACGGTGTATATAAACCCGCCTGAATACTGCATATATGAGACAATATCCTCATCGTCTGCGAAGTCTAGCTCCGCCTCATCAGTCGGGTCTCCATCTGCAACTAAGACAGAGTCTGGTTGGTGTTTAAAACACCGTCCCATAACGTGGGAGTAAGTGATAAACTCAGTGAAACAATAAAGCAAAGGTTAACATGTAATCAATTCAGTCAAGCAGTAATGATAAAATAATACAATCAAACATCCCTAAGTACTCTGATTAATGCAGGAATGATATGTATAAATGATGTGTAACAGCCTGACTCTCGAAACCCGAGGATGCTCGCCCGAGTACGAGAACCCGAGGGTTACGTTAAGAAATGAAACTACCATTCATCTATCTATCAACACAATTCATAGTAATAAGGTATAATCATGGTATAAACTAACCAAGGGAGTTCAACATGCGTGAATGAACGTATGAGGTATAGTAAGTAGCACTGGATACCACAGCAGGGGACTTTTAATTACAAATCTCAGAGCAAACCAAACTAAAACAGTGTCTGAAAGCATGAAATGAAAGCAGTAAATCCTAAGTGTTTAGTGGAGTTCCTGCGGCTCGGCTACATCATCATACTAGCCCTCTTCTCCGTACTCCTCTTCTGCTACGCCAGGAGTGACATCATAGACACCATTTTCGTCGGTCATACCTGCGTCTATTTGGTGCAACCGCACTATTGGGTGAGTGAAAACTCAGTGAGAATTTTCCTCATAGATTCAACCAAAACACATCATTTCAAAATAGATTAACAATTCATATATAATTCACAGGGCAATACAAATACATATACAATATATTCAAATTACAAGGAGACTGATCATGAAATTATAAATGAATGTATGTATGTATGAATGTATGCTCAAGTCACAGATCTGGGTATGCAATCCAGCTGTCAAAATAAAAGACCGCCCGTGGTAGGTAGACTACCTGGAAAAAGCCATGAAGGTGAGTGCGCCCAAGGACGACCTCCTGGAAAAATACTTGGGGTATGCCCGAAGAGGTATAAAAATCCCGGAAAAGCCTCATGAAAGAGCGGCCCAAAGTGCGCAAATACACATAACCTGATGGTCGAACTTAGGTAATAGAACCTTACACAACCCAACAAGATGTGACTTACGATGAACACTCAGAAAAGCTTACATGTTATGCGTGGATGTTATACACCATGACACATATATACATTACTTTGATATAATAATGATGATCTTCAACTTTCAAATATCCAACTATGCATTCCATATGAACTTCCATGATTTATATTCAAAGTAGGGCTCACCAAGAGTTATGTAAATGTTCAAGTGAGGTCGTATCATTCGGATTATCTAAGAGTCTTTTTATGTCCCTTAAGGACTGTTCTCATGCTCAAGCTTCATACTACTCACAATGTGTAAAAAAATAAGAGTTTAAAGAACGTAGACAGTTATGAAGGAAATGTCTCACAATTCACAAATGAGCTAGTATGAAAGCCTTCCTTTCTCAACATAAGAAAACAATCATAATGTTGCATGGAGTTTGCAAGACAATACATAATACACATAATTATAGGGAAATGTGGCATTAAGACAAATTACTTCATGAAATTCAAGATAGCTAGGAATTAATAAATTTCTAAAATTCTATACATCAGAGATTTAATCCACATGGCAAATTGTGAAAGGAATAAGCTATAGGGGATGCTCCTCACCTCGAATGAGTGTTCCACCTGGTTTGATTCTTCCTGTAATGGGAGTTTATAACTTCCTTATCCCAGCAATTGAGTTTTAGACACTATTCCTGTAATGGCTAAGTGTTACTTGAAATCGTCATTACTTGGTTGATTTGAAATCAACAGAAGGTGAGTATTCTACAAGGTTTTAGACTGGTAGGCAGCCCTGGATGGGAGGTTACAGATATCCAGTGAGTCACGGCTGAGTTGACTCAGTTAGATTCCCCAATCCTAGTTTAGCTAAGTGAGGGCCCAAGGTAGTTGTCTTTGGTGTAAGATTATTAACCCCTTTGGGTCTGATGAACAGAAGTTTATTCCCAGATGATATCTGACATCAGTGGGTCAACACTGAGACGGATCAATTGGAGAAAACTGGACGAGTTAACTTAACAGCGAGTTGGGTGGGATTTGAAATTCAAACAGTCGGGATCCATAGGCAGATTGGTGTGGAACAGTTGAGCTAACAGAGCCACCCGATCTTGGTTCCAAACGCCGATTGGAGCTTGAGGTAGATTGACCACAGCTGCTGGTCCAAATCAGAGGTTTCCCCCAGGCATTTGGTTCTGAGTCACGACAACTCGTGACCAAGTTGGAAGTAACCGAGAACGTAGCTGGCGGAGTGGGTGTAGAGCTCTGGTGAGTGATGGTTTGGTTATATTGGAGCAATCCGACCATAGCCATGGTGTCGGATCAGAGCTTGGTTACCTTGGAACGTGTAGTTGAGTTACTCAGCTAGGAACTGGGTCGAGGTGACTGTGGACACAGTCAGCCAAACCAGCAAGTTTGTCATTAACTGAGGGGAAGCGACGAGAATATACCTGACTCGGGATACTGATAGATGGTTTGGGATGACCGACTTCCCAGCAGTTGAAGCAGCCAGGCGGTGGTGCGATTTCAGTTGGCTCAGGATGAGTTGGAACGGTAGCTGCAAACTGGTTCCAGCAGCCGTTTCAACCTCAATCTCACTCTCTAACTTCTTTCTATCTCAAAATCTCGCTACACTCCCTTTGTTCTCTTTACAGCAGACGGATCACTCACTGAGTCGAGTTGCAACTGGTCATGCAACTCGCACCAGTAGAGACAGGCCCACGATCTCATTCTCTCTCTTTTCATTTCTTTTCTCTTGCTCCCCTTAGAATTTGCCCTAATTCCCGGCCCTTTTATAGCCATTCTGCTTCTGGAACTATCCTCTGCTAATCACAAGGATTAGCACGCAGTTAGCACAAATCGGCCGAGAGAACACCATCATCAGGATTCTTTCAAGTAGCGGAACGTGTGCATGGGTCTAGATGTCCTTCACGGATGGGTTTCGGGTCTGATGGGCCACAAGATGGACGTCTCGGATGGGTGAATGGGCCATACATGCAAATGGTGGGTTTCTCAGTCGATTTGGGAAGATGAAGTAAATCTGTAATGGGCCGCTTATCTTCGGATCAGGACCGTATGGACGGTCCTGATACGTCTTAAATATGATGTGGGGCCCATTTTCACAGTGAAGGAATGCCCGTTGATTACCGCATTTGTTAAGTCGGGGGTCGGTTCGAGATGTGGCTGCGTCTTGCCGATTTCTCGATGTTGCTACGAGTTTTTTAACAGCCCTAGCACAAACGATTCGAATTTTCTCCAGAGAAGCTTCTCGAAGCCAGAGGAGGGCAGAGATCGTCCTTACCCGAAACGGAAGTTTTTTCTTCCACTTTTCCGTCGCTTAGGGTATTATTTCCGAAAATCATAGGTCTGACTCGGCCTTCCTCTGCGGACGTGGCCTCCGTCCGCCCATTTTCATCGGTCGGATTGGTCGAAAGCGCGGCGTACGTGGACACTTCATCCTTGTCAGCATCATTCTCGTGTGTTGTTTGCTAGTTTGTTAACAGAGGAGGAGAGGATGGTTTTCAATGGGTAATATCAACATGGACGTGGTCGGTGGGACCCAATGAATCAGATGGACGGTGTGGATTCGGTTACTTTATTCGGAAATTGATCATTTACACGGTCGAATGGACGGTCCACGTTGAGCCAGCGACAGGCGGGAGAGTTTCTTTTGAATTGGTTGCTTTTGTGAGTTTTATCGGGTCAACGGAAGTTTGACCGAGTATTTAGGTGTTGTGTGCGTCGTGAGCACACTATCTGTGTTCGTGCATCTATCAAAATGGGCTCCATGACTTGATCTAGAGTTATCAGCACTGACCATTAGCCTTGGAAGGTCACTATTTATCCATGTATGCTGTTATTTGGAAATTCCTGATTTCCATGTGGTGAGGTGTAGGTCATCCGGTTCTCAAATAGAGTTTATAATTCGTTTTAAGCTTGTTTCCACTCTTGTAGAAGCTTGTACTAGGAGTTTTAGGGTTGGTTATCGTAGTTAGACAGTTAGTTCTTACTTAGTTGTGTTAGTTAGTATCATGGGGTGGTTTAAAGTCAGTTAGGGGTTATTAGTTGAAATGTTAGTTTCAAGTGGGGGATGGTTCGTCTTATTTGTATTGAAAATTAATGTAAAGAAGGAATTTATTTTAGGGTCGTTACATGATGCATGCCCTTGCATGCACTCCCTCTGCGATCTTCATCTAACGGTCGCGCATGCCAGTCACTTCCTCAGTGCTCCACCCAACGCTAAACGGCACATGCAATGCGGTGCATGAGCATGATTACCCAATTCTTATTAGTCCTTTTCATACAGCAGGATTGAGAAACTAAGGTATCTCCCTTATATCAATACCCAAACAGTGATCCATTTTAGGGTCGTCAGTCATAGTAAATCTCATACGATGTTGCGGTTCTAGGTCACTACAAAGGGCTCGTCACCTCGATGCAGTGTAGGCCTAGTTATACTCTAGTTGCTACGGAAAGGCTCGTCGCCTCTCCGCAGGCTCAGAGTATGCTTGAGGTCACTACAAAGGGCTCGTCACCTTATCAGTGTAGGCCGATAGCTTGAATACAATGTCCTATACCACCATATTTGGCTCATGAGGCTGCATTGCTCACTGGACACTACGGGGAGGCTCGTCGCCCTAACGTAGGCCGACAGCTCGACCACGGTGTCCCATACTACCATGTCCGGCTCATGAGTCTTAGCGGATTGAGGTACCAAGGTTAACGGGGTTTCCACTGGTGAGTTTGGTACCCTAGGTTCAAGCAGTAGCGTCCAAACATGGTAAACATACATCGGGCCAATCAGGTTACTTGACGAGCTTGACGAGCACGAGCGCACGTCGAGCTGATTGACATGAAGTGCGTGGGCACTCCGCGTGGCCTAACCACTGTCAACAACCGAAGTACGGCTCAAATTCGTCAGGCACGTCCCGTGTGGCGAAACAAGATCAGCCACCTATTCAAGATCTGTTACCGATTGCCTGGACTATACTGTAGTCCCAAACACATCCAATTCCAACAAGTATTCATATGAAATAGTCAAAGTAGTAATAAACACATAATTCCAATCCTACAACCATTTGAGCATGTTATGAAGTACAACATACATATGAATTCACACATGCGCATTTCATAAGTAAAGTAGACAATATGGTATAGGTTACATGGACAGATTTATACACATAGAGAAGGTAGTTGAGACTTTTTATCTCAACACCCATATAAAGTACCTGATGCCAAGTACTTGTTCATTCAGACATTTATACGAACACTTAGACTACACTTTTTAACATACACGACGTATGTTGGCCATAATATGTATTGGAGCAAATCCTTTCACCAAGGAGTTGTTACACATACAACTAGTATAATCACACGGTAATTAATCATGACAAACACACTTTCAAATTCCATACATATACGATCCTTTCTACACATACATATAATACACTAAACTCAATATAGTTCATATATATCTGAAACGCGAAACAAACATCGCATTTGACATGTGAAATAGCACCCGCGTCAGTAATAAATCATTAACATACATTGAAAGTCTTAAAAAGCATAACCTAAACGTATATAGTCTGCACCCTACGCCGGTAAACGCGTAACGAATTCATTTTATACACTTAGTTTTTGTCAGCGGCGGATTGACAACCTATAACATGAATTAGGTTAGCTATTTCATAACTTACACTATCTGAAACCCTAAAACAGATTAGGGTTAGATTTTCTTACCCAAGTACGTTGTTGAAAATGTCGGATTTGTAATACAGATAGGGTGGCTAAGTGCGTGGAGCAACGAGATCAAATCCCAGGATGAATCTCCAACTCTCTCTCTCTCTCTCTCTTTCCTTTCCTTTTCCTCTCCTCTCTTTCTTAGGGTTTTAAAATTCGTATGGAATATGAGAGAGAGGGTTTAAGGCCCTTATATAGGCCTAGAACTGACCGGAATGGCCCCAGGGCCATGATATACTTGGGTTATAGCCAAAACCCATCTATTTCGGCTCAATGGAGCACTTATAGAGGCACCCTTTCTGCGTGCGGTCGGACTTAAGCTCCCTGACATTGGATCTAGGTTGAGTTATGTTTTCAGTCCGATCGAATTTACAGATCGACTGTGGCGGACTAGTTTCAGTTCAACGGTCATCGACATTCGATTAGGGCCACAAGTACACTGACAAGTGTTGGAAATTTTCCTTGATTCGAGGGTGTAATTGGGTCAGATTCTGACGGTCTGAATCCTTATATTTGTCCCCAAGCGACACGACTCAGTTTACTTAAATTCAGAGTCTATTTCTAAAGATATTCACGTTTCTCACACACTTTGCTCCGGGCCCAAGTTAAGCGTTTTTAGACACAATTAGGACTTGATTTCCGAAATGTTGTCAAGTCCAACTAGGCGGTCATAATAGTATATTTTCGTAGCTATCGGACTTTCGACGTACGGTCCAGGTCCGATACGAAGTTTCAATGTGCTCCCGAGAGCAACTGGGTTTTGAGATTGTTTCTAGATTGTAGGGTAATGTAGCGTCAATGATTCTGCACGTTTTGGGTCTTGTAGATCATATTTAAAGTGATTAGTGCTAATTTCATAAATATTTTAGTTTAGCACTAACTAATCCTCGTTTAATTTCTAAAGGATTTGGTCCTGAGTGATTTCTGTTTTAGGTAAAACTCGGGTCTTTATACGGATTTTTTCGAGACGTTACATATAACAATGGAAGTTTCGGACTCCAACCTTCGACACTAAAGTCGAAGAGAAGATGAAGTCGGCTCAACATCCCGCCAATCAGCCATGAGAACCGTGGTCCTCGGTGGAAGGAGCTCGACTACTCGACTAAGGAAATAGGTCGGCACGCCCCAGGTCGGCATGTCCCTAGTCGACATATCCCAGGTCGGCATTCCCTAGGTTGGAATAACCTGGGCCAACGCATCTCGAATTAACATGTTCTAGTTCAGAACGAGATAACTCGGATCACTTCAGGTCGACCCAAATCGCTTCCTATCAAAGGACCAACCTAACCCTCTCGAAATCCTAGTCAAGAATCTAGGGCAATTATTACCACTCTCAATAGGATTATAATTCCGTTGCGAGATATCTTAACTATGTAGGAAGATCTCCCCTATGCCATCGCCTCTCCTTCACTATAAATAGTAGCACTCCTAGTGGTGAAATGTATGCACAATCTTTAGCTCTAAAACCTCGATACTCAACTAGACTCAGATTCCTTTCATGACTTAGGCATCGGAGAGTCCCTTGCTCTAGCTAGGGTCTTCCTTGTCCATTCCTTATGCAAGTATGTGTATTCAAGAAGGGTTAATCAAATTTCTGCATCAATAGTGTGCATCTTCATTGGGCCACACTGGGTGTGTAGACGGTAGCTCTCTAACCTCTGCCACCCTACTTAAATTCCCAACTCTTAGGATAAGCATTGATAAACCAAATACATTCACATTATGATAAATTGTGGAAAAGCATGATATAAACCATTCACTACGTTTAGGTTAGTTTATAAACCTGATGTTATATGGAGACGATGTATATGAGTTATTTGAAGTTTGAATTTTGGTAAAAATAAATTATATTTTATTGCATTTACCAATGAAATTCATCTATCTATGCCCACATAGGTGTGATGAGTTGCAATCACTAGACAGGCCCATTTAAGTTCTTGATTAAAGTAAGGGGCATAACCTTAGACCACAAGCCCATTAATCAACCTAGACCCTGTGCCATGTCATTTCATAGTACAGGACCAAAAATTAAGTAGATTTAAGGCTGAACTAGACCACACCACACCATATGAAGTGCAATAACAATGCTGGCGGCTGAAACTTTTCTAAGGCTAATTGTGATATTTATTTGCTATCCAACTTATTCATAAAGTCGTATAGACCTGTATGAAGGAAAAATTCAAATATCAGCTCCATCCAAATCTTCCGTGGGCCTCAAGAAATTTTCAACGGTAAGAATTTAAACTCCATTGTGTGGTCCACTTGCCTTGAATCTGCCTCAAAATGGGCGAACGGTGTGGCGTCCGACTCTTGTCCATCTACAGCTCGGAACGGGTAGGGCTTTGAGTGGCTACCAAGACATATGTATTTTATCCACACCATTCATCACTTTTTTCATATTATTTTAGCATACAGGCCCAAAAATAAGTTAGATCTAAAACACAAGTGTATCACACAACGGGAATTAAACTTTTATCGTTGAAAACTTTTAAGAGCTAGAGAGGTTTTTGATCAAGCTGATATTTCTGTTTTACCTTCATTAAGTTCTATTTAACTTGATGAATAGGTCGGATGCTAAATAAACATCATGGTGGGCCGTAGGAAAGTTTCAACGGTGAGAATCATTATCACCGCTTATTCCTGTGGTGTGGTCCATTTGAGCATTGGATCTACCTAAATTTTGGTCCAATTTCATAAAATACCACATAGAAATGGATGGACGGTGTGGATAAATCTCATACATCACCGTGGCCGCTCAGAGCTCCTGCCCGTTCCCAGCTGGAAAAGAGTCGGGTAGGACGCAATCTTCGTTCGAAACGGTTATGCAGTCTCCACTGCGGAGGAGTATTTACTATTTAGTGAGCTAGGAATGCCGCATGCAGTCTGCATCTCATAGCATAAATACAAGCGCCCCACGTGTACAGATGATAAAACGTGTGAGGGATCTGTGCTGCTCATCTACCGGTCGCTATGGTGAATGTGTACATTGATTGTGGACATTTGGTTAGCCTATACAAGTCCAATTTTCTCACTCATTCATGGTCCAGATGTCCAACAGAAAGACCTAATATTCCATCCAAGCACATTTAACTGTGGGCCCCACAAGATAAACGGCTAGGATCTCAATTAAAACTCCACTTGCCAAGTGTACGGTGGCGCTTGTAGATGTACGCGTTTTCAAGCCGTATTTTCGACGAAATACAGGCTATTTTGAACATTTCTGCAATAACTCTCTTCATGAAGAACAACTGATAGGCGCCGGCCATCGTGGAGATAACTTGGACTCCAAATGACGAAATTGCCCATCTCATCTTTTAAATTCCCATGCCCCTAACTGGAATTTTCTAGGGGTAATTTTGTCTGAAAATTTCAAGGTTATTTTCGTCATGTTGTCATTAATAAAATTCAATTATCGTTAATCCCGATTTCCCTCCATAACGCCTTCTTAAAAAATTAAAAAACCATATTTTAAAATAGGAGTATCCACTGAAAGGTTAAACTGATAGTTTGCCACCAGTTCTTAGATGGCGGTGATGCCGACTACGTACACGTGGCAAACAAGCAATGAAATCCAGGCCGTCCAAATAGTACAGGCCATTGACAGTGGAGCATAACCCAAAAATCAAGTGACTGGATGTTACATCACATCCAGTCGGCTGCCATCTCTTCAGACATGGACGGTAGTGTCAGGATCGTAACTGGACGAGCGAAATCGGATGGTGAGATCCGGATCATCCTGATAGAGCCGCCCTATTCAGAAAGGGCCCACTATTTATGTGGTCTAGATTGCAGTAAATCTATCCTGACCGTACCAAGTGTATGATGGAGGAATCACCACCATTTTAGCAATGACCGGTCTGTGGCCCAGTGATCCAACTCCCTAAAACTGCATCTACTCTCTTCAGCAAGTAGGACAAAACCGCATGCGCCCTCCTTCCAAATTAATCCCTAACCAATAAAAACACGCCACGTGTCGATTTAGCTCAGACCACTAGATTCGCTGTTCCTTCCATTGATGATGATATGGTAGATCCGGTAGAACGGGAATGTGGTACATGCATCTGTAGACATCATACATGATAGGTGTAAAGATCAATCTGGACCGTGAATCTAATGGGTCTCATCACAGATTGAATATGATTAAAAATAAGACATTTTTTCATAATATCCGTCACTTTAAATGTTCCCCAAAAAATTATGGTTTTCTACCGTATGTTTTGAAGGTCTCTGATCAGACGGTTACCATCACTAGATCTGAATAATTTTGAAACGATCTTCCATCTGTACCAGTAGAAGCTAGATGGACGGTCCTGAATCATCATTTACCCTTACACGTACACATTTCTGGCATGGCCCTACTTTTGTATTTTGGAAAAGGACGCATCACATGTAGGAGCACTCTCAAACAGTAGTCCTCGTGATATCCATTGATTAATGTTTTCACTCTCGATGATCGCAGCCGCTCCTTCGTACGAATGGACGATTAGTATGTCGTACCTTGTCAAGGATTCACATAAAAGCCGCAGATCTGGGTTCATCTGGTCCGTCAGTTTTCATGCAGTGGGCCACACCAAATAGAGCCAATATAAAGTGTTTAGAACCGTTCATTCGGAAAAGGCTCCTGTGGTGTGGAAACGACACTGTTGAATAATTTCAAAGGCATCCGGAGATTACTTGAGCTCGTGAGGACTACTGTTTGGGTAGTCTCGTGGACTACTCCCGCTACTCCGTATTTCTTGCGAGTCTTGCTTGAAATTTTTGGCGGGCAACTCCAAGAAATTCAAAAAAGCGAGCCTTAAGAGGTCCCATCTCTCTCTCTCTCTCTCGCTCTCTCTCTCTCTCTCTCTCTCTCTCTCTCTCTCTCTCTCTCTCTCTCTCTATGCTCTGCAATCTGTCGAAGGTATGGTATTCCTATGTATTTTTTTCTCAATCTTGGTTAGGGTTTGAACATTTCAAGTGGGTTTTTTTTTTTTTTTTTTTTTTCCTTCTGCTTTTTTGGGGATTTGGGTATTTTCATTTTTTAATTTGGGTTTTTTCCATATAGTATTGTAGAAGAAGTCTGTTTGGGGTTTTGATGTTTGATTGAGTGTTCTTCTTTGATTACAGGTGAGAAAGAGACGAATACGAGTCCGAAGGAGAATGTGATTTTCATGTAAGTTTTGATGTTCTCTTCAGAACTCCTTTTTTGTGAAAATTTTATTTTATAGAAATCGAAGTATTTGGATGAGTGGAATAGTGGAAAATGCTCGATCGAGCAAACTGTACATTTGGGGCCCACCTTCTAATCCAAAATTGTTCATATGGTGGGTCCTGGATGGGAGAAACCCTTAAATCTTTCCTATGGGATGATCCTTAAGCATCTGATTTGGGAAATCCCCCAGTTAAATTCAATCGAGGGTTTTAAGTGTTCGTTTTCATTTAACGATTTGGATAATCTGATGGGGCATGGTCCATCAATGATGGGTGGTTGGGCCTGCCATATCAAGGGCTTAGCAATTGAAAGGTTGGTTTCATCAGTGCCGTTGTTGGGTTGAGCAAAAAATGCAGTTTTGAGGAAATGTGTTTTATATGATGCTCAATCAGAGAACTATTTTTGGCTCTACCTATAAGGGCCTGTTTGGATGCCTGTAACTTTTTTAAGTTGTAAGTAAGTTACATGTAACTTAGTTACAGGTGTATCTAAGTTACAGGTAATCCTGTTTGGATGTAAGTTGTAACTTAGTTACAGGTAACTTTGTTTTTGTGTTTGGATAACCTGTAACTTTGCAGGTTCGATTCTTCCCAAGGTTTTGCATTTCAAAAATTCCAACCGTTACCTGTAACTAAGTTACAGGTAACTTGAAAAACGACTTTTTCTCCTGTAAGATTTTCAGCCCTTTCTCCTGTAACTTAGTTACAGGTTGAGAGAAAGTCACCTGTGACTTTTCTCCCCCAACACCAACTGTAACTAAGTCACCTGTAACTTACTTACATTTTAGAGAAGTTACAGGCATCCAAACGACCCCTAAATGATATTGGGGGGGTCCATCTTTTGGAGTCTTGGAAATCAACAATCACAGTGTAAGGTCCATAATTTACATTGGTCTAGCCGAACAGCTAAGATTGAATGTTGGCGAAGATAGTGGGTTATTTCCCATCCACCGTAGCATGAACCCCATCATATGAATGCTTTGTGCCCCACATGCAATTCCTGTTGGGCTGAGCAACTTGCTGGATTGAGCAGTGTATATGTGAGTTGTATCTCTATTATTTCCCTGAATATTCATGGATTTACTCTCTCTCTCTCTCTCTCTCTCTCTCTCTCTCTCTCTCTCTCTCTCTCTCTCTCTCTCTCTCTCTCCCTCCCTCCCTCCCTCCCTCCCTCCCTCCCTCTCCTCCCTCCCTCCCTGAATAGATTAGCTCTCTCTTCCCCCCCCTTTCTTACAAGGTATTTGACTGATTTTAGTTAAGACGATTAAGTAAAAAAAAAACCCCGTTGTAGTTCTTTTTTGGTTGGTGACTTCGTAAAAATGTGGGATAATACCCTTTTAGGATGTATCTAACTGGGATTTGTGATCATTTCTATGTGAAAGAGGAGGCATCCTATTTCAAGGGAAAAGGAAACAAATGAGTGGCTGCATTTTTACTTGATTTAGGAAATACTACAGATTTCTTGGATTTCCCAAATCATGGTTATTATTTTTCCTTGATCTGAATCATTGCAGAAGAAGAAGAAGAAGAAACAGTGAAAAAGTAAAGAGTTGTTTCCTTCATTATTTTTCCTTGATCTGAATCATTTTCACATGCTTTGCATTCACCATAGTTGGGTGCCTGGGCCCCAACTTTTGTGGACCTAGACATTTAATCCGGCGCCTTAATGTGGATGGGTGATGTTATCAAATACTTTTGCATGATCATGTGATCCATCTACTTTTCAGCTTGCTAATGGATTGTTTTAAGTATAACTACAGGCAATAATCCATTTGCAACAGGAAGGAGTCCAATGCATAGATGGGTGGGTCTTGTTTGATGGAGGTGATGTTGGGAAGCATTGCAATTCTGGTCAAGGTGTTCCATAACGGCAATGGTGGCTGTAATGGCCACTGCTATTACCATTATGACAAGGGCCATAACGGCCATTATGACATTTTTTTGTTTTTTGTTTTTTGTTTTTGAAAAATCCTGTTTCTGGACTGTTACGGGGCTGTTACAGGTAAATTTTTCTGTAATTGCTATTATGGCCGTTTTGGCCCTGTAATGCGTAATAGTTATGTCCGTTACTATTACGTAATGGTTGTTGTGGCCATTACGTAACTATTTTTGTACACCATGAATTGCTGGTAGAAGAGTTGTGGTAGTAGGACCCTGATTTTCTTATTGTGCTAGTGAAAAGGCAACTCTCTTACAAAGAGCTGGGCGGATGTATGAATTTAGGTTTATTGGTTAAAAACTGAGTTTAGGATGCTAAATCTTGGTTGAGTGGTGTTTTGTTGTAATTAGTGGCATTGCTCAAAATCGATTGCTGGTGCAAGAAGAAGAAGAACCAAAAAACCTTGTGCACCAAAACTAGGAACTGTACAAAATAAATATAGTGGAGAATGATAAGTGAGAAATCGCAAGGAATGATTTGACTTCTCTTTTTTTGTCAACAATAACTCTTTGTAAAAACAAATAAATATCACACTACCATCTCATCGCTGAAAAACGTTGTTGGAGATCACCTTTGGTCATTATGATTTGAACCAAGAGGTCCAAGAGAAGATCTTTTGTTTTTTCTTTCTTTCCTTTTTTTTATTTTATTTTTTATTATTACATCTTTCTTTTGTTTCAGGAAAAATAAAATAAAATTGTCTTATAGTGGTTATTTTGATGTTATCAACCCAAAACTTGATACCACCCTAACAATTAAGGGATTTAGTCAACAAAGATGAAAAACCAAATTTGTTTGAAGAGGTAATAAAATATGGTTCTGGGAATTGGATGAAGGACATGGAAGAAGAAATGATTTCTCTAAAGAACCAAACATGTGATATGGTCAAATTACCAAATGCTTTAAGGCGGTTGGCTGTAAATGTGTTTATAAAATCAAGAAGAGTGCGGGTGGTCAAATTGAATGGTACGGGGCATGGCTAGTTGCCAAGGGTTTTGTGCAAGAAGTATTGATGCTTTGAGTAGTTTTGCATTGGTGGTAAAACTTGTATCCATCCAATTTGTTCTTGCATCTATACTTTCTTAGACTTGAAAATTAGCAAATGGATCTAAAGACTACATTTTTATATGGGGGTCTTGCAACGGAGGTCTACATACGACAATCAAAAGGGTTTATTGTAATTTTTTAAGGGAAAGGAGAACCTTAGATACAAGTTGAATAAATCTTTATATGGCCTTAAGCAAGCATTTAGGGAGTTGAATTAGATTTTTTTTTTTCCGTGCTAACCCTTGGATAGTGATGATTATGACCATTGTTGTTTTTGAAAATTTTCAATGATGAAACTTTGCATCTTGTTTTTATGTGTTGAGTATGTAAATGTAAGGGCTAGAAAGATGTGTTAAAGGCTCTTCTTGAGTGAAGAACTGAATCTTTAAGATGAAAGATTTAGAACTGGCATGCCAAATCCTTAGAATAGAAATACAATGAGAAAAGTAAAGTGGAATTTTATCACTTCCTCAAAAGGGGTTCATTAAGAAGATGCTCGACAAGTTTGGCATGTGTAAGGCAAAGCTCAAGGAGACATTATTGCTGGCTCATTTTATGTTAACTTTGGACACAGTTTGAAGACAGAAGAAGAAATGTATGGCTTGAGTATCTTGTGCAAGTTTAGTTGGAAATTTGATGTTTGCTATGTTGTATACTAGGTTGGATATATGGTATGCGATTGGTGTATTGGCTCATGGCAAATTTGGATAAAACACATTAGGAAGTGGCTAAATGGGTACTTCAGCACTTGAGAGGTACAACTAGGAGCTTACATGCAACAAAGTAACAAAGGTGATGCATGGTATTGTGGATGCAATTTTTATTGGTGATCTCTGAAAACAGTGAAGCCAAAAGGTTTTCTGTATTTGAGACAACCCAATGAGGTTGAATATATAGAGATTACAACCATCTATACAAGGAAAATAATAAACTCAGAATCCTCTACCTATGGAAACAAACTATACAAGGTATGCTAGTTATACAAGGTATGTGAGTTGTCTAACATCCCCCCTCAAACTAATGCTGGTAATCGACAAGTAATAGTTTGCCAACTAGAAAAGATTGACGTGCAAAAGTGAAGGACTTGGTGAGAATGTCGGCAATCTGATCATGGGATGCAACATGTGGAAGAGAAATGAGCCCAAACTGAAATTTCTCGCGGATAAAGTGACAGTCAACTTCAATATGCTTCGTCCGTTCATGAAAAACCGGGTTAGAGGTAATCTGAATGGCACTGAGATTATCGACATGGAATAGAGTAGGATTCTGTAGAGGAATGCCCAAGTCTGAAAGAAGTCCATGTAACCCGACGAGCTCACTACACGCAGTGGACATCACCCGATACTCGGCTTCGGTGCTCGATTTGGAAACAGTGGCCTGCTTCTTACACTTCCAAGAGATGAGAGAAGTGCCAAGAAAAACACAATAGTCAGTGGTAGATCTTCGTGTGAGAGCACAACCTGCCCAATCAACATCCAAATAAGCACGAAGGTCTAGAGTCGTTGTGGAGGAGAAGAACAGGGATCGATCTAGAGTTCCATAAAAGTATTGTAGGATGCGCAACACCGCAGCTATGTGAAGAGTTCGAGGAGCAAAAATAAATTGACTGATGACTTGGACAGTATAGGCAATATTAGGGCGAGTCATAGTTAAGTAAACTAGACTCCCAACCAAACAGCGGTATAAGTCAGGTTGTGCAAGTAGACCACCATCGTCACAGCCATAGTAAACGTTAAGTTCTAAGGGAGTCTGAATTGTCTTCTGATCCGTCAATGATGCCAAGGCGAGAAGATCCTTGGTATATTTACGCTGGCTGACCAGGATCCCATGGTTGGAACGTGAAAATTCAAGTACAAGAAAGTATGTTAGATGACCGAGGTCTTTCATCTTGAAGGATGATTGCAAAACTTCTTTTAAAGCCGAAATGCCAGTAGCATCGCTACCAGTCAGGAGGAGGTCGTCAACATAGACCAGAACAATGACAATTCCGTGAGCAGTGGTACGTAAAAATAAGGATGGGTCATGACCACTTTTAGGAAAGCCAACACCCGTAACAACATCGTGAAAGCGTTGGAACCATGCCTGAGGTTTCTGTTTGAGGCCGTATAGGGTTTTCTTTAAGCGACATACCTTATTGTCAGGGATTAAAGAGCCAAGAGAATGTTTCAAATATACGGTTTCTTGGAGGTCTCCATGAAGAAAGGCATTTTTCACATCCATCTGAGCGAGTGGCCATGAGCGAACATAAGATATAGTTAGAAGAGTACGAATAGTTTTCATCTTGGCCACGGGAGCGAATGTCTCATCATAATCAATTCCGTATTCCTGTTTGTATCCCTGAGCGACAAGTCGAGCCTTATATCGATCCAATGATCCACCAGACTTGAGCTTGGCAGAATAAATTTATTTGTTACCAATTAGATGTTGGTCTGCGGGTCGAGTGACAATGTCCTACGTATGATTATCATCCAATGCCGCAAATTCTTCTGTCATAGCCTTCTTCCAACAATCATGAGTGGCTGCCTGATAGTATGAAGTAGGAATAGAAACAATATCCAGAGTAACATTCATGACAGACATAGAGCATATCAAGCGATCAGACGCTTGATGTTCACGAGCGGAACGACGTATCGAGGTAGGTTCGGGATCTGCAACCGGTACAATAGGTTCGGGTTGAGTAATAGGTGGTGGATTTGTACGTGGTCGACGTGAGTAAACCTGCAATGGACGAGGGAGAGTACTTGAGGCAAACGAAATTTCAGGAAAGGCGGTTAGACCAGGAGAGTTTGGATTATGCGGAGGAGGAAGAGATGAATGAAAGACAATGTGTTTAAGAAAAATAATATGTCGTGAAACCCGAACACGACGAGAAACAGGATCATAACATCGAAAACCCTTCTGAGTTTCCCAAAATCCCAAGTACATATATTTTACTGATTTTGGAGATAGTTTGTTACGTTCACGTAAAGCCAGGTGAACATAACAAATACAACAAAAAACACGAAATGTGGAATATGCAGGAGGTAATCTAGTGAGAACAAAGTAGGGAGATTTACTGTTCAGAACTTTGGTTGGCATCCGATTAATCAAGTAGACTGAATGTAACATTGCTTCCGCCCAGAAAGAATGAGGAACACTCATAGTTGTCGTCAGGGTGTTGGAAGTTTCAACAATATGACGATTTTTTTGGTTTAGCCACCCCGTTCTGTTGTGGAGTATCAGAACAGGTGGTCTGATGAATAATCCCATAACTTTGAAGAAATGTACGAAAATCGGTCGAGAGATATTCCCCCCCTGAGTCAGAGCGGAGAGTTTGAATTGGAACTTGAAATTGAGTCTCCACCATAGAGTGAAATAACTTGAATTTTTCAAAAACCTGTGACTTCGATTGCAAAAAGTAAATTCAAGTGTAACGTGTGAAATCATCAATGAATATAACATAGTATTGTAACCCAGAGAGAGACATAATTGGTGATGGACCCCAGACATCTGTATACACAAGTTCAAACATAGAAGATGATTTTGTAGTACTTAGAGAAAAGGAAATACACTTACTTTTTGAAAGACAACAGGAAGAACAAGAATAATCGAAATCATTTTTATTAAGAGAAATATTCCCTAACATGCCAGAGGAAATTAACTGAAGTAATCGATCGGAATGTGGATGACCCAGGCGAAAGTGCCACAGTTTCCACAATTTATTTGCCGAACCAATATCTGATGAAGATGGAGAAAAAAAACAACGAGCCGGAGTGACAGATGGATCAAAGTTCAGCACGTACAGACAACCATGCCGCTTACCCATCTCAAGTACCTTTCCCGTTGTTAGATCCTATACAAAACAACAGTTGAGAAGAAATATGACTAAGCAGTTATTGGATGTGAGTTGACCAACTGAAATTAAATTGGAGAAAAGGTTAGGGACATGAAACACATCACGAAGGATGAACTGGCGATGAGCAGAAGGAGAGAAAGTCAATGATCCAACGGACTGAATAGGTAGTCTAGTGTCATCCGCAGTAGAAATAGTTTGATTGCCGGTGTAGGGACGAATGTCACGAAGATAGGATACAGCACCGGTCATATGGTTTGAAGCACCTGAATCGAAGAATCATGTAGAAGATGGGGATAACATACTGACAGCAGAAAGGGCCTGAATGATTTGCTGGAGCATTGCAGGAGTCAACGGAGATGAAAGATTTTGAAGCTTTGTAGTGATGTTGAAGCTTCATACAATGGTACCTGACAAAAAGGAAGGTCGACTATGGGATATGTAGTGATGTTGAAGCTTCATACAATGGTAGCAATATTGATGACCTCAGCCGAGTACATGGTGGCGAAGCAAGCTTGCGAAAAAGCAATTTGACTTCTAGGCTTAATGGGTAAAATAGATATTGATTTTAAACTTTTGGACTTATTTTGTGTAATATGTGTAACATTTATTTGGCAAAGAATATCTTGAATCATAAAAGGACTCGATATTTCTGTGTAGTATCAATATTTTTAGTAAGTTATTGAAGACAATGTTCACTTGTTAAAGGTGAGAACAAAGGAGAATAGTGAGTACGTGTTCACTAAGTCCAAGTAGAGAAGTTGGAATGAAGTTTAACTTCTGCAGGTGTCAAGAAATGTTACTGACAGTGAGTTGACATGATAACTGGATGTTTTTGCAGTCAAAGTGGAGATTGTTTGGGTGGTGCTATTAGTTTTTGGGTTAGTGATGTCAAAACCACCACTCCCAAGGTATTTTAGTATTTCTTGAAAAGTTGTAACGACGGTGATATGTGATATGTAAAAGGTCTCTTTTGTGTTGATGAGAGTACAGAAATAAAAAGAAGATGTGAAAAACGATTTTTTTTTTTCTTGTTTTAATCATATCAACCAAAGTTGAACTTCAGCCATGATTTTTAATGGAAACAATGGCAATGGGAGATCTGTTTGTATATGCAAAGAGTTTTGATATAGACAAGAAGAGATAACCCAAATTATCATTGTAACCTTTCTTTCATAGTGGATTTCTTTTTTTTTGAATTGCTCTCGATGAAGTCCAAGTGGCGAAGCACGGAAATTCCCATGGTTTGTTGTGGTTGTTTATGGCTTATAGTTGTTTGCATTCTAGAATTGCATTCTCATCTATTTTGATTGCACATGTTTCTTGGCGGTTTTGGTGATTGCTACTTGCTAGTGGTGTGCATAAGGTGCTTATCTTTTGCTTGTACTGGTGACCAGTTTTGAGTGACAGTTTTGTCACCCCAATTTTCTTCTAGGGGGATCCACTAAAGTCAATCCCATCTGTAGCAAATCAATCATAAATTGCTGCTATTTATGTTCTTCCTTTCATTGGTTGATTTGTGTAACGGGATCATGAGTGTCTACTTGTCTTCTGATGGTGTTTCAACATGTCGCGTTGATGGCGTTTGCTTCTCAGGAATAATCCAACATGGGTTTACAGTTGTGCTGTGTTGAGAAGCCCAATTGGTATTGGAGCCCTGGACAGGGATTTGTCATTATTCATTATTGATTGTTCAATGAATGGAGCAAAGGTATCAGTGTTGACAGTCCATTTGCTCGAGGAAGAGTAGTTATGCACAGTTGGTGTTTGTTTCCTCAAGAAGTAGACTGGTGTCTTTGGTGGTTTGTTTGCTCGAGGAGTACAGGCCATGTATCTTGGGTGGTACTTTTGTAGGTCAAAGGCATTGGTTGTTCGATCACCCGATGCTTTAATGGAGTACTGCCAATGCCTCATTCTTGTGGTGTATATTGAGAACAAGTAGAGGTGATGCTTCGTTGTTGCAAAGTGGAGTAGATTGAAGATCTACAAAGGAGATGAGTTGCATGCCAAAGATATGATGATGCGAGTAGCAAGCAGTTTGTTTATGAGATCCATGATCGTGTAGAAGGTAGCATGCATGGAGCAGAGAGCATAGCAATAAAAGCATGGGGTTTTCAATGGATTTTTAGGTTTGCAGGGGTTCTGTGCAGAAATGACTGTAGTATTAGGCACAGCGGATAGTCTCTGTGGCATGGAGAATTAGCAATGTGGGGAGGTTGTTGGGAAACATTGTTAAGACGGTAATATGGGATTCTAGAAGAGTTATTGCCAGAGTGTGATTTTCTTGTAGAATGCAAATTTTTGGTAAGAATTGGAAACTCTTGTAAAAGGGGTTTGTGTTTGAATGTAGGGGGTGATCGTCTTAGTCAATAAAAAAGAGTGACTTAGGAAAATAAATCTTGGATGAGTGTCCCCCCTTCCCCTTTTCTAAGGAGCTTGCTACACCCATTCTATCTATGGCAATTGCATCGTAGGTGGGTGTTTTTTTGGTGATGGATCCTGATCATTTGATCACCTTCTGATGGTAATGACATGTTGTGATGATGGCATTGGCTACTAATCATCTATTGTGGGTTCATTGATTCTGCTGCGCCAATAAACCCAACAGGAGATTCTTGGCCCATCTTGCATCCAGTGGGGAAACACACAGATTGATCTGGATGACAGTGAGTGGGCCCACCTGTACAGAATGCTGGCGAAAACATCTTTAGTTCAAGCGGATCATTCTATCCCACCTCTGATTAAATGCTGTTGTTTGCATCTTCATGCCACCAAAAAAAGATATTTTGCTTCAGCTATAATCTGTTGTCTCTGGTACTTCTGTAATAAAGTTGCAGCTTAGTAATTGTACCCACAACCCCCATGTTTATAGTACCAGAAATTATCCAATGTGAAACACTGGAATGGAATATTGTTGCACATTGATCTTGATCATGACCATGATGGGATATGGTGGCCTACCATCTGATCACCGTCTGATCATGGGGGGGCTAAGAGTCTTAAGACGCAATTCACATTCTATGATTCTTTGATTATTCTTCATTCCTGTTGTGTTTATGACATTTCTAGGCTGTATTAGCGAAGTAATATGTTTGTCTTTTGAGGTCTCATGGTTCTAATTTTAAGTTTTAAATTTATTTTTTTACTTCCCACTTTAGTAGGAAGAGAAAGAACAGATCTAGCAAAATGGGGAAAACTTCGCCGAAGGAATTGTTGGAATTCAAGCGGAAGAG
Organism: Magnolia officinalis; assembly: GCA_021015155.1. Taxonomy (NCBI): domain Eukaryota; kingdom Viridiplantae; phylum Streptophyta; class Magnoliopsida; order Magnoliales; family Magnoliaceae; genus Magnolia; species Magnolia officinalis. The sequence goes on from JAJHSJ010000006.1 coordinate 81,866,387, forward strand.
GCAAGTAAGGACTAATTCAAGGAACAATTACCTGAGGCCAGGTGCTCTGGCCCAGCTGCGATACAGCAGGGTTACCACCCGATCATCATGCACGGACATTGGCAGGAAAAGGGTTCTTGTGTTGGATTCTGAGAAGGTGAAAGATGACTTGCTACTTCAATCCAAGGTTGCCGATGTTGACCACAGCCCTTCAATGCTGTCGCCAGAAAGGATCAGTTTCCGGCCAGCTGTAGAGCTGACAGATGAGATTAAACAACAGAAATTGCCGGGAACACCGAAGACGCCTCGAAGTACTGATTGCGAATTTGAGTCGAGGTTGGAGTCTCTTCCCATCGACATTCTGGTAACATCCATGTCCAAGTTTTGCTTTTTAATTTAATTTAATTTAATTTTCTTCTTAAGCTTGACTATATGATGTATGTTTATGATTTTAGGTTAAGATCATGTGCCATTTGCATCATGATCAGCTGAGTGCGGTTTTTCATGTTTCTAAGAGGATTAGGAAGGCTGTAAGTATCCCATCCCCCCTCCCTCTTTATATCTATTTGCATCAAGTTTCATTGAGAGATGCTGGTATGGCCCTATGATATCTAAAATGCATGATGATTGATTGGGTCTTTTGATCTGGTGGCCTGCCACATGGATGGGCAGTAGCCCAGTAATTGCAGCAGCCAATCAATTCTGATCCTTTCAAGTTTGCCTTTTGAATATAGACAATTCAACATCTTTTGGTAGATTTTCATTTAACCATCCATTTGAAGGCAGATGGTTGCGGTAGTCTGATCACCTTGCTTACTGTGCGATAGCCCATTGATGTAATGACCCAGTAAATCAGAGGCCCTAATCATTGCGAGCAAGTTTGGCATGCATGAAAATCTTTTGGCAAGCACTTCATCGGATAATGGGTGTTGATGTTAATATCTCCAATCAGGTCTTGCATGCTCGGCAACTCCATTTCAATTACACAACTCCGGATCGGTCACGGCAGGAGATGTTGAGGACGAAGACTCCTCTTCCCACTGAACATTGGCCATTTGTAAGGTATAACAAAGTGCAGGATTTGCATGTATTTCTACTTGTCATGACTTCAATAGTGCATAAGGGTGTTACAGATAGTTTTGAATTCAATTTACTATCAGTGTTTCCAATCTTGAAAACTCTCGGAGTTTCCTTAGGTCCATTGCCTTTTGAGAGTAAACCGAATCTGGTGAAACCCAATGTGCAGGAAGGTTGATTTGGTGTTTGGTTTTGTCACAATATATGGGCCTTCCAGACACTGTTAGCTGATTTTGGTTTACTTGCAGCAAAGGAGATGGAAGGGGCAGCTGGGGCTCGAGCCCTCATACTCCAAAAGCTCCTAAACATGGGCCTCGCCCTCCTTCACGTCTCAACATAACGGAGATGCGGCAGATTGCAGCTGTTCTGTTTCAGGAATCTGCATTTCCTAAGAGGTGCAAGATGCCGCCCGGCTTGCCAAAGCCTCCTTGCAAGTCGTTGGCTTCGAATCGGGTTCTATTCTATGAAGATGAGTTGTGCCAGGCAGTTGCGCAAAATAAGCTTCGCTGATTCCTTTTCTGGTCTCCTGCTTCTCCTCCCACATAATGTAAATTCGTTTTCCTTCCAGGATGCTAGCTTGTAGAGGATGCAGTTTTGTAGTTGAGAAATGGTACAGTCATTTGCATGGGGTGAGATCGAAGAAGTGGATTCCGGCATTTGTGTCAATGCGGGACGCCTGCAACCACAATTCAGTCTAGTCTATTGATTAGGTGGGCCGCACTCCTATGAGGAAAATGGAATGTTTGAAAGAAAATCACCAATGGACTATATCCAACTTACATCTGATGAGCAGACATGGACCAACCTGCAGTTTGGAACATGGTGTGTTCAATACCACATTTCCTGATCACGGCCCGGATCTTGTGCACATGTGCAATGTTGGCACTTATGCCCTGCAATTCTCTTCTTCAATTTCACATGTGAATGGCTTTAGCATTTCTCTTTATAGTTTGAAATGGTGTACTAGGCCAATATCATATTTCAGACCAAGGCGATTAAGGGTTTTAGGCCACGTTTGGATGCACTATTGAATTGAAAAGCAGGAGTTTAGTTCGATGAAAGATGAACAAACCAAATTGTAATTGTCTTCCTTAGTATTTGCATTGAGTACATGGTTCTGAATTGCAATTACATTACTTTAAAGCTGGACGTGAGAGGAACTCGATTGCAATTTGAGGCTGCTTCCTCATAGCGAATGCTTGGAGATGTTGTAATTTGGCTGTTTTCTCTTTACTCAATTGAACTTCTTACGATTCAATTCAACTTTCCATCCAAACGTGACCTTATATAGTGATTTGGTTATCATACTACTAGATTTCAAGTTGGTTCCTTTGTATAGTTCTATTTATATTTATTCTCAATGGAAGGCTATTGTCTACCTATGATTTCAATGTGAATGGTATCTCTCTTGTTTGTAAGGGGTGCCATGGCTATATTTTTCGAATTTGGTATTATGCATTTGTTACAGACATGCAGTTCTAGATAGTATTTTGGACATGGTTTGTAGATGCAGCAAGTCTGATCGACTTGTTTGGTCTTGGCCTGAGTTGGGTTGTGTCAGCCCAACTTGGCTGAGTCAAGGGTGACTTGTTCTATCAAACTGGATTCGGTAGTAGTGATTCTGAATTAAGAGACTGTGTGGCCCTTACTATGGGGCCCACCTGTTGCCCAAAAATGAAGCAAATCTAAATCTAAGGTGGACCATACCATAAGAAACAGTGGTGGTTGACCATTAAAAACTTATTATGGGCTACGAAAGTTCTAGATCAAGCTGATATTGGTTTTTATCCCTTCATCCAAGTTTATATGACCTTATCAACAAGTTGGATGGCAAATAAAAGTAAAACATTATGGTGGGGTGTTCAATTACCATTGTTCTGATAGTATGGTCCACTTGAGATTTGGATCTTATTCAATTTTGGGCCGATTCTTTAAAATGATATGGCGGAGCGGATGGACTAGTGTGGAAATAGTATACATGCATCAATTTTGTATGGTGTGTTTGATGTGAGTTTTGGATGTGCTCCAATTTTGGGATCATGCCCTAAAATGAGCTGGCAAAACAGATGGACGATGTGGATAAAACACATTGTCACGGTGGACCCCACAGAGTCTTTACACGGCGGAGCTGCATGGCGTATTGAGTAAACTCTGTGAGGTCTACCATGATTTATGTAATTTATCTGCTTCGTCCATCCATTTTACCAAATAATTTCAGGGCTTGAACCCAAAAATGAGGCATATCCAATATTCAAATGGACCACACCAGATGAAAAGGTTGAATTGAATGTCTACCGTTGAAAAATGCTTGGGGACCACATAAGTTTTGGATCAATCTTTTATTTGTGTTTTCCCTTCATCCATGTTTGCATGAGCTTATGAACAGGTTGGATGACAAATAAACATCACTGAGGGGCCTAGAAAGGTTTCAACGGTGGAAATCATTATCCCCACTGTTTCCAGTGGTATGATCCACTTGATATTTGGATATGCCTCAATTTTGGGCTCAACCCCTTAAATTAGATGGAAAAACGGATGGACGGCGTGGATAGACCAAATACATTCAAGGTGGGCCTAACTGAGTTTACTCGGTACGATAAGAGCTCATTGGCAATTCGATTTCGCGTGGTGTACAATCCGCCTTTGTTAGACGCGACTCACGTCCCTCTCCTCCAAAGCCCTCTCACTTTACTCGTTCGGAAACACTCTGGTAGCTCTTAACGTTCATAAAATCCACACCGTCCATCATGTAAAGCATCCCTTGATGGGCCTTTTAAAAATAAAATTTTTTTTAAAAAAAAAACAGTATAATTCTTCAACACTAAGGCTGATCGATCCATTTTTTTTATACCCACGGCCTCTAAATTCACATGGTATGGCCCACCCAAAGTTTTAGAATACTTATGTTTTTTAATTTTTAGTTTTTCATCCTGAAGAACCACATCAGATAAATGGATTGGACATATAAAACTAACAATCCAGGTTTCATCACAACTATTTCGTGTGGGGTGTCCTACTTAAGTTTTGGATGATCATAATTTTTGCAATCAATGGTTTAAAAAAATAGCACACCTGATGGACGGGGTGGATTTCATGGAAGTTCCACCCATGTGGCTCTATGTATGTGTCTTATCCACGCCATCCATTAATTTTTCCAAATCAGAGGATTTTTCCAAAAATGAGGTGGATCGAGATTTCAGGTGGACCACATCACAGATAATAGTGGTGACTGATCGCCCACCATTTAAAACTTCTCAAGACCTACTGTAATATTTATTTGCCATCCAAACTTTTGATTAGGTCACTTGAACTTGGATGGAGTGAGAACACAAATATTAGCTTGATCCAATACTCTTGGAGCTCCAATAAACATTTAACGGTGGTTTAATCATCAGTAATCACCTCTTCTTGTGGTGTGGTCCACTCGAGATTTGGATCTATTTAATTTTTTGAGGTTATTCTAAGATAATAGGAAAAAAAATGGATGGATAGAGTGGATGGAACACATATGTCACGGTGGCCCACAGCTTTATCCAGCATGGACCAGTACTGGAAGGGTCATGGTGGAATCCGAGTTGGCCAACTTTGCCAGCTAGCTCTATGGACCCAAAGTGATGTATCCATTTTATTCATTACCTACATTAATTTTTCATATCATTTTAGGTAGAGTTGGGCATTGAGTGGAGTTGGACTGAGTTAGGGTTGACATGACTCGGTTCGGTTTTGAAAAAGGCTTGACTCGAACTCAAATAGACTCGGTATTGAGTTCAGTATGCCTAACTCAATCTGAGTCCGAGTTTAACATGGACTAATCCGAACCTAGTTCGACCTGGTCACAAGTACCGAGTTAGGTGCAAAGAGCATTCACAAGCTGAAAACACACTCAAAGCCTATATTCACTTGCTATAATTGCAACTAGAGGTGTACATCGAGCCAAACCGAGTCGATCTAGCCTTAGCTCGACCACTAGCTAACCTCAGCTTGAACTCGGCTCGGCTCGGCTCGGTCCTTGAGCTTGACTAGCCAACTCGGCTCGGTTCCGTTAGCAGCTCAGGCCAGTTCGAGCCGAGTTCGCCTGTGCAACATTTTCACAAACACCTACACTGCACCTTCAAAATCTCACTATATGTAAAACAACAACAATGGTTGTACAAGTATTTTATCAAACACCTTTTAAGCAACATAAAAATCAAGAAAAAATGGTATTTATTTCATATACATACTGTCACGCCCAAAACTTGGAAACCGGGCTCACAAAATTTCTAATCGCCGAATCCGGTGCCGACAGCCTCCGTGGTACCCCATTCTCGCCTCCCGGCACTTATACACCAGGTTCCGATCCTAGAATACTATAAGGAGGATTTCTAATCATTAATTTGATTTGTAATGAGTATAATCATATGCATAACTCATGAACAATAACACAAGAACATCATCACAAAATCCACTATGATCAAAAACTTTTTAGTACAATGCATCTGAAGGGAAATACAATATAATGCAAATAACGGAAACTCCAAAAGCTCGACCGTATGCTCCTGCTGCTGCTATGTTACGGCTGCGTCCTGGCGTCACCTACACGCATCAATCGTGCATAAGCTTATAGAAAGCTTAGAGGGTAGTGTAAGTGTGTGCGCAATACGAGCGTGCTCATAATGCAAGGTCAGAGTAATACGGAATCATGCTGATGAGTACATGAATGCAATCAGCCGTACCAGGGCTATGTGATGCAGAGTATGAATGCTAGCAGTCATATCAAGACCATGCGATGCGAGATGCAACTCAAGCATGCCAATCATCATCCAAATTCTCATACAGGTTATCAATATCAGTACAATTCTCAGTCTGGATAATTACCGGGGTCTAATACACTATACGTCAGCTTGCCGCCCCTATCCGAACGCACAACTAGAAGAGTGGAAGAAACCTCACTATCCGCCTGCCAATATCGGGCCCAACTCGTCGATAGTAGACCCATTCCTCGAGCTGGTTAAACTCAACCTATAAAGTGATCCCTCGCTCAGGCGGGTAAGGTCACATCCCTTTCCAACCGACCACGACATAGTGGGAGACGTGGCCTACTGGTATACGACCCTCGCACGCTCATGTATCCACTCGATCTCGACGTTGGAGTCATCCTTTGGTACTATCGGGTTTAGGAATTTTCACTCAGGGACATCTATGGCGCCCCGATTCTAGAAACAATATTTTCGGTATCCAATTAGGTCATTCACGATGTGTCTATAGAGGCTGTGACCCTGATATCACTAGGGTATACAATAATCACAATCACACGATGCAAGTGCATGATCACTCTACCAAACATGCAACAATCATGCGTGTACCGCACGCTCATGTAGGGCAACTCTGCTTATCAGGGAGACCATAAATAATCCACCCGTGGGCATATGATATGATTAGTCACTCCTCATATCAGGCATACATATGATGCGTATGATCATGAATCATGAATCTATACTAAACATGTTATATAATGATGGGCTTTGTGCATAGCGAAGATGGGCTTAGACGGCCTACACACTGCAAGTGTGGGCCTATCAATGGGCCCTAATGAGAGTGACAATGCGGACATTTAACCAACATCGCCTTACAATATGGACATCAAATCATCATTGCTCTCAAGGCACGGCTTGCCAGGAATCACACATTTCAATGGGCCTTATGTACATCCTGTTGGGCCTCGACCCAAGGGCCTTCAATACGTCAAATAGGCTTCATACCATGGGTCTCATATATATTAAAGTGGGCCTCAGTGGGCGGGCCACAAATACATCAAGTTGGGCCTAATCACATGGGCCTTGCATACGTCACAATGGGCCTCATGACATGGGCCTCATATCTATTAAGGTGGCCACAACCACAAGCCTCATACAATTCAAGGTGGGCCTCATCAATGAGCCATAAATATGGTAAGTGGCCACACCACATGAACCACATGTATATCAAATGGGCCACACTCAAATATAAGTGGTGATAAGGATTTTCATTATTGGGATTTCCAAGGGTTTAATGGTTGATGTTCAAACCCACTATTTTCTATGATGTGGTCCACCTGATCCTAGATGTGTCTTATTCTTAGTCTCAAGCCTTAAAATAATCTTTTAAAAATGGTGGGACGGCTTGGATGCAACCCATGCATCATGGTAGATCCGATAGGGATGGAAAGGATGGACGACATAGATGAAGTACACCCCTCATGGTGGGGTCCACATGAATGGAAGGTGTGGATTACAATGCATACGTCAGTGGGTCCCATGTGGGGCCCACCATAATGTTTACTTTCCATCTGACCCATGGAAAAGGTCACTCAGACCTGGGGGCCCACCGTACCAAACTGTTGATAAGGTCAGTCAGACCTGGGGCCCACCGCGCCGTTTATATGACATCCAAATTGTTCATAAGGTCACGTGGACCTGGGTCCACGGTAATGTTTATCTACCATCCAAAATGTTCATAAGGTCACGTGGACCTGGGCCCACGGTAATGTTTATCTACCATCCAAACTGTTCATAAGGTCACATGGACTAGGGGCCCACCGTAATGTTTATTTTCCACCCAACCGGTTGATGAGGTCACGTGGACTTGGGTTGAGGAGGAAAAACAAATTTCATACTGATCCAAAACTTCTGGCCCCAAAAAAGGTTTCAATGGTAGACGTTCAATCTTCACTGTTCTCTGTGATGTGGGCCACCTGAGCATCGCATGTGGCTGATTTTTGGGAGGGGGCCACTGTTAGAAGGGACCCAACAAATGTACGATGTTGATCATCAACACACATCAGGGTGGGGACCATGGCTGGGGCCGTGGGTCCCTGCCTCCACCGCCATACGCAGCGTCTGAGCTGCTCTCTTCTTTCTCCTTTTTTTTGTTTTAATATATTTTTGGGGTTTTTCCTAGTTGGGGCCCACATCAGGAAAATCCGCCCCGCCCATTAGTTTTTTTGGCTCACTACAAACCCGTCAAGTCCAATATTGGACAGGTTTTGATGTACAGAAATATCGGGGTGTATTTCAACGGTAGAAACATTGTTTTCTATACTATGGTCCGCCCGAGATCAGATGCATCATGGTGGGTCCCACATGTACGTGGCCCACCTGTTTGGATCACCCGACACTTATGTTTTTTTCCTTCCGTCTAGGCCCACTAATGGGTTAGATGGTGTAGATCCAACACATCCAAATGACGGGTCCCACATGAAGGTAAATGGATTAAAAATATATACTCCATGGTGGGACACACACATGCCAAATGGGCCACACACACCCCTTTATCACCATCACCATTCGGAGAGAGAGAGAGAGAGAGAGAGAGAGAGAGAGAGAGAGAGAGAGAGAGAGGGACCTCACCACTATGGGCCCCTCATGGATACATCATATACATCAAAATGGGTCCCATCAACAAGTGGGCCCTAAAATCATGAAATCAACGGTAGACACTCAAAGATCACCCACCTCTAGGCCTTCTCCTTGCTCCCTTAGGCTCCTAAGCTCATTACATTCATCTTTGATGGAGGTTGATGGGGTTTTGATGGTGGGGACGAGGGATGAGAGGGTGGGCCACACTTGGCTTGGGAGAGAATGTTTGGACGTATGAAGTTTTTGGGGTTGCTTGGGAGATTTGATAAATGAGAGAGAGAAGGAAGTAATGGATTAAAAGGATGGGATGATGTAAGGAAGGGTATGGATTTATTTGAAAATTTGTAAAAGAGGTATGGTTGTGGTTGAACTTTTTGTAAAGGGGAATGGTGAGGGGAGAGAGAGAGTTGACATATGGGAAATGAGGGATGGGTGTTGTACTTAGGGGTATGGAGTGACTTGACTTGTACTTGACATGAGTGATTGATTGGTTGATAGGACATGTTGTAGAGATTCCTCGAAATTCGCAACGCGCAGCGTTTCTTCGGAATGAACGCAGGCTCACATCTCCTGGCCTGGGTATCGGTTCGGTGCGCGAGTGGCGGCGTTGGAACCGCGGCGACGGCGCGGTCGCTAAGAAATAAGTTTCGGGTCGCGTCGACTTCGGTATGCAGGACTCGGCTTAGGATCGCGCGTAAACGTTGAAAACGGGTCGAGGTTGCCGGAATTCGACCGGAAGGACCGTGGGAGCCTACGGAATGGTACGGACTAGGATATGGGTCTTACACATACTTTCCTTGCCACCGGCCACACTTCATTGAGTCATTTCATCAAACACTTGGTGAGCAACTTCAATATCAAAGTAACCGAGTCACCGAACTAGTTTGATTTGAGTCGGGTTCAATCCGAGACGAGTCAAGCTGGGGCCAGCTCGAACTCGGCTCGAACTCATTTTTTAGCTCAAAAAATCAGCTCAACTTGGCTTGAACTCAGCTTTGAACCGAGTCAAATCAAGCTTTTTCGAGTCGAGTCGAGCAAGCTAACCGATCTAGCTCGGTTCGTGTACACCTCTAATCGCAACCTCTCAATCAGCTTCATGGCATATCAAATATGAAATGTCATATATATATATGTGTGTGTGTGTGTGTGCACGCGCACGCGCGCGAGTCGAGTTTCGGATCTAGTCGAGTTAGTACCAAGTTGGATTTCAAGTTGAGTTGAGTCAAGTTGAGTTATTGGTTGACTCGAACTTAACTCGGTTTGAGTTCAGATTGGACGAAGTCAACTCGATTCGGATGAACTCACCCACTCAGTTTGGATCAAGTCAGATCTAAACAAGTTAGATGAGTCAATTTTGCCGAGTCGAGTCATCCCATTCCCAACTCTAATTTTAGGGCAGTATCCAAAAAATGAGGTAGATCCCACTCTCAAGTGGACCACACCACACCAAAACAGTGGAATTATTAAAAACTTTCCAAGGTACACAGTAATGTTTATTTGCCATCAATCCTGTTGATAAGGTCACAAAAAATGAAAAAAATTAGAAGAAGAGAAAACACAAACATCCGCTTGATCCAGAATTCTGTGGCCCTTAAAAAGTTTTCAATGGTAAGCATTCAATCCCTAATGTGTGGTGTGGTTGACCTGAGAGTTAGATCTGCCTCATTTATGGTCTCATGCCCTAAATTGAGCTGTAAAAGTGGATGGAGGACATGGATAAAATAGATACATCATGGTGGGCCCATGGAACTTTGATATCGGCTAGCTGGCTAGTGACCATCGTGAATGTATATAGTTTATCCACAATGTCCATCCGTTTTTCCATCTCAGTTTATTGGCTGATCTTAAAGTTGAAATATATCCAAAGCTCGGGTAGACCATACCACATAAAACAGTAGGAATAATGATTTCCACAGTTGAAACCTTCCCAATACTCAGAATGATGTTTATTTGTCATCCAATTTATTCATAATATCAGAGTAATGGTCTCCTACTAACCATCACGCGCGCTACTTGGTGTGGTCCAGTTCTTACTGCAAAGAGGAAATTAGATTGTGTACAGCCCACTGTGAATGTATGTGATTTATCCATGCCGTCCATCTGATTTTCAAGCGCATTTTAATAGTTGAGACTAAAATTGAATAATTTCTAAAGCTCAAGTGGACCATAGAACAGGAAACATTGGGAATAATGATTTCCACCATTGAAACCTTTTTAGGGTCTACAGTGTAATAAAATTTTCAATGGTTGACATTCAATTCACACTGTTTCCTGTGGTGTGGCCCACTCGAGCTTTGGATATACTTCAATTTTGGTTTTAAGCCTTAAAATTACCTATTAAAATGGATGTAAGGTGTGGGTGAAATATATAAATCACGGCAGGCCCCACGGAGGTTACTCAGTACGCAATCCGCTTTCCCCACGAGAGACCTGTCTGCGGATTGGCTATTGACAGGTTGAGAAGCCATCAAATTTTGAGGCCCACATGATATATATTTTGTATCCACATCGTCCATCCATCTGTTGAGATCATTTTAAGGTAATATCCAGTGAATGAGTTGCATCCAAAGCTCCAATCGATCCCACCGCATAAAACTGTGGGGAGAGTGACACCACCGTAGGGATTAGATAAAGACAAAGGGTACACCAAGTTATGTGGACCCCACTGTGATATATGTGTTGAATCTACAATGTCCATCCATTTGGAGATATTATTTTAAGCCATGATCGAGAGAACGAGGCAGATCCAAAGCTTTAGTGGACCCCACCGTAGAAAACAGTGGGAAGATTGATGCCCACCATTGAAACCTTTCTAAGGCCCACCATGATGTTTTATTGAAATCCAACCTGTTCAAAAGTTAACAAAGATATTAAAGATAAGGGAAAATACAAATATAAGCTTTATCGAAAGCTTTTGTGGCCTTTAGAAGTTTTTAACAGTGGCATCACTCTCCCCACTGTTTTTTGTGGCGGGGTCCACTGGAGCTTTGGATGTGACTCATTCTTTGGATATTACCCTAAAATGATCTCTCCAGATGGATGGACGGCATGGATACAAAACATATATCATGATGGGACACAAAATTTGGTGACATCACTTCTCAACCTTTCAACAGCAAAACCGCGCCCAGGTTTGGAAGAAATTGCGCACTGAGTAAACTTCGTGGGGCACCATGATTTATATATTCCTTCTTACATCCATTTTGACAGATAATTTTAAAGCTTAAACCCAAAAATAAAGTATATCCAAAGCTCAAGTGGACTACACCACAGGAAACCGTGTGTATTGAATGTCAACCGTTGAAAATTTTCTCAGGGTCCACAAGTTTCGGACCAATCTGATATTTGTGTTTTCCTTTCATCCATATCTGTGTAATCTTATGAACAGGTTAGATGACAAATAAATATCACTGATAGACTGTAGAAAGGTTTCAACAGTGGAAATTATTATTCTCCATGTTTCCTGTTCTATATTCTACTTGGGCATTGAAAATGATTCAATTTTAGTCTCAACCATTAAAATGCACTTGAAAAATGGATGGACATCGATGGATAGACCACATCCATTCACAGTGAGCCCAACAAAGTTTACTCAGTACGCAATCGATTTCCTTTTGCAATGGGAATTGGATCGCACCAAGGTAGCATGCAAGATGGCTCACAGGAGACCGTTACCCCATGAGATCATACCGACATGGATGAAGGGAAAAAACAAACACCAGTTTTGATCCAAAACTTCTGTGGCCCTCAAGAAAATTTCAGTGGCAGGCGTTCAATTCACACGGTTTCCTGTGGCGAGGTCTACTCGAGATTTGGATATTCTTATATCTTGGTATAAAGACATAAAATTATATTTACGGATGGACGGAGTGGATAAAATAAATAAATAAAGGTAGGCCCCACAGAGTTTACTCGGTACGCAGTCCACTTCCGATAACTCAGTATGCTTTTATGGTGCTGAGTAAACTCAGTTGGGCCCAATGTGAATTTATATGGTTTATCCACACCATTCATCCATTTTCCTGCTAACTTTAAGGGTTGATCCCAAAATTGAAGTAAATTCAAAGCTCAAGTGGACCATGCCATAGGAAATAGTGTGGAATAATGATTTCCACCATCGAAACCTTCCTAGGGTCTACAGTAATATTTATTTGTCATCCAACCTATTCATAAGATCACAAATACATGGATGAAGAGAAAATAGAAACTTCAGCTTGATCCAAAACTTCCGTGGCATCTAAGAATTTTTCAATGCTAGAGGTTTAACCACACTGTTTTTTGTGGTGTGGTCCACTTAATCTTTGTATATATTTCCGTTTTGGGCTTAAGCCCTAAAATTATCTGTTAATATGGATGACCGGAGTGGATAAAATAAATAAATAACGGTGGACCCACGGAGTTTACTCAGTACGCTAGGGGTACTAGTTACTCAGTACGCACTCCGCTTCCCCAGTACGCAATCCGCTTACCCCCTCCTCACTCCACGTGCGTCGCACGTGCCATACCTAGTACCCGTAGAGAAGAGAAAAACCCCTGCGCGGGGAGTCTGTAGGAGGGAAAAGAGAGAGATGGCCATTCAGGGCGGAGGAAAAGGAGCAGCAGCTCCTTCCGCTTCTCAGCTCGCTCGCTTCCAGAGAATCGTTCTCAGCTGGGATTATCTCCGACTTCTCAAAGAACACTCCGTACAGCTCTCTCTCTCTCTCTCTCTCTCTCTCTCTCTCTCTCTCCTGTGTATGTGTGTGTATATATGTATTCTTTTATTTACTATTTATTTTTACTTTATGTGGAACAACAGCAGAAGAAGGGAGCTGCGGCTTCTTCAGGTCTGAAGAAAGTGAAAGCGACGTACAAAGACGTGGCGGACTACATGAGCGTTTTCGAGCCCCTCCTCTTCGAAGAGGTCAAAGCCCACATCGTCCAAGGAAGAGACAATGAAGAAAGTGAGCATTTTCCACCCTCTCCCTCTCTTTCTTTACAATGACTCTGCATTTCAGATGTTTGATGATTATACGCCAGAACACGAGTGTTGGTGTGAGTACATTATACAATGTATGCTCAGGTGCTGGTTTTTCAGCAGGCTTGTAAGTGGCTTTCGTAGTTTGTTCAGTGCTCCTTTGTTCGGTATTCATGGAAAATCTCCATGTTAGTGATAATTAGATGGTTAACAAGATAAAATACAAGATGGGACAGATATTCGATGGCTAGGATCTTCCAATATGGAGATTTTTTTTTTCCATGCATGGACCAAGAAAAATATAAGCTACCCAATGTAATGTGCATGAACTAAAGAAAGCAAAACTTGAAAAAATGAGTGATTGAGTTCGCTGTTTGTTGGGTTTCTTAAAAGGGGCATGCCCATCTCCTCAAGAAGAGGATTCAATGGTTTGGAAGGTGCATAGCTTGGGAAGGTTTGCCGATCATTTGCTCTTCAGCTTGATTAGTGGCCCACCTTTCCTCTCCGGTATGCCTTATCCATTCAATCATTGGTTCTATGGAGCTCCCCCTCGTGCGGTGGTGTTTGTTTGGTTGTTGGGCCGAAAGAGGGTTCTTACCATCGATAATCTTCAAAGGAGATCTTTAGTCCTCCCCAATACATACCTCATGTGTATGAAAGACATGGAATCGATTGATCACCTTTTTGTTCATTGCCCTTTTGCATGTAGAGTGTAGGGGCATTTTTTGGGTTTGCTTAAGACTGATTGGGTGACGCCGAAGACTGTGGAAGGTCTCCTTTGGGCGTGGCAAGGGGGAGGAGTGGGAAAAGTTGAAAAAGCTAAGTGGAGGCTGATTATCATGTCAGTGTTTTGGTCTATTTGGGGAGCTCGGAATGGGGAGTGCTTTCGAAATGAGAATATCAACGTGGAGGAGGTCATTAGGAATCAAGTTTCTTGTTTCGGGTTGGGCCGTTTGTGTGAATGCAGCCTTGATTGCTAACCTTTCTGTTTCCTTTCAATTGTGTTGTGCCTTTTGTATTCTTTCGTTGCTTTGTGCGGGTTTTCTAATAAATTTGTTGTTCTCTCTCTCTCTCTCTCTCTCTCTCAAAAGAAAAAAGAAAAAGAAGAAAGTAAAAGAAAAAAAGAAGAAGAGTAGTAAGCTTGACAGCCAACCCTTCTTCCTTCCATGTAAGACATCCAAGTTCCAACCTCAGCTTATGTAGGGTCACCTGAACATGAGTGTCGATGGGAGTGCATAAGATAGGGAGGCATTATACAATATGCCTAGGCTCTGGTTTTCAATGGGTGTGCTAGTAGCTTCCAAAGTTTATTTGGTAGTATGTGCTCCAAAGTGGATGACCTACTCATGGAAAATCTCCCTGTTTGTAGGGCTGCGACGTTGGTTTGGGTTGGCGTGTCAAGTTCCTCAGGTCGGGTATGGGTTGGAAAATGCCAACTTGATTTGCAATCGGGTTGGGTTTGGGTTGAGAACAATCACATGTATTTGGGTCGGGTTGGGTTGAGTATATAGAGCAATTTGGGTCAGGTTGAGTTGCGGGTTGGGACTTCTTAAGGTTGGTTAGGGCTCAGGTTGACCCTCAACCCGACTCAACCTAACTGAGTTGCACCCCTAGGTCCCCTACCTGTTTTGTTAGTGACAATTAGATGATTAAAAAAAGAAAATATAGGACGGGAGGAATTTTTTTTATTATAAAATTTTTATTATCATGGCCTATCCGCAACAAGGCCCATCATATCAACAGTTATGGATCGCTGAACCATAGGTGCCCCTTGTTCAAGCTGAAAAATTGAGTGTACTATGCAAACTATCAGCCCGAGCATTCCCCAAGACCTCAAAAGTTCAGGCTGGTCCACTCATTAGGTGGGTTGTGAACTTGTGAATGTATGTCCACTATAGTTGGTTATCCTTATTCTGATATCCTCCCTTTCTTATGAATGCAAAGCCTGCATAATGGGCAGGCCAACCTTATGTTTGGGCTGAGGAGACTTCTTCTTGTGGCCCACCTGATGGATGGCCTGGATCTCATGTCTTTGTGCCATGTAGGCTTTTTCAGGCATTTGTGATTTGTGTTTGCTGATGTAAATCTGAAAACGGTCTCCTCTTTTCTGGCTTTGTATTGCAGACCCTGAGTGTTACAAGGGTGTTGTTGTTTCTTGCGTGGAGGACGCCAATGGTTTTCACATGGTTTCAATGGGTGTTAAATCGGAAGTCACCGAAGAGATATCGGAGAATGATCTCTTGCTACTTTCAAATGAGAAGGTATGGCCTTGCTAATTGCTATATTTCAGGCCTAGTTTGGCTGTTGCTAATTGCTATATTTCAGGCCTAGTTTTGAAATGCAGGCACCGCATACCTTGGGGTGATGTGGAAGGACCTCGAGGCTTTTCCCGAGGTTTAAGTACATAAGGCTCAAGCCTTGTATTGATGGGATGTAAGCCTCATGTGTGTGGGCAAATCTGTCTTTTTTATTTTCATTTTATTTCTTTGATTTTTTGGACAGTTTTGTCGTCAGTTCCACGTCTGAGCAAGCCCTGTTGATGGTGAATGGTGAACTGCACCACAAGGGTGCATAAATGCATGGTCTCATGTTTATTTTGGTCCACCATGTTGGTAACTTATGCTGCTATGAATTGGATTTAAACATATGGATGGTCTAACCAATCTAGCCGACCCAATTAGTTGGGATAAAACTTAGATGACAACGACGACGATGATAGGCTGACCATACTTTGAAAAATCACACTAACCAGGTTTTTCTAACAATCCGATTGATGGCCTTTAAAAATCATGGTTATGGCCATTTATATAAAATAGGTTCATCATTAATATGAGCCATCCATATGTTGGCCCCTCGGCTGACTTTCTTTTGATTTCACAGAATAACCTCCATTAACATCCATTTCTGGCTTGGAAAAGGGACAGGTATAAAGTAGAAGGCTGGTATTTGGAAGGATTTTGTCATTTAGTTAATGTGGTCCTTGCACAGTGTCCCATTAGGTGTAGGCCTGACTGAATGGATTGTCCAAATCAATTGATTGGGTCGTTCATATATGAAATAGAACTGCATGCACTATAGAGAGTTATTGGAGACTAGGACGTGTGGTTTGCTTACATTTGCTAATTTGTAAGTTAGTGACTTGTAGTTGTACTCCTTTTGCTCGTTCATTTAATTTAGTTATTTGTTGCATGTGATGAACGAAGTATCTTGGGTCACTTCTTAGTGGTGTCTAATTGATTTGTTGGTTTTCCCATCCCTTCGCAGAGCAATCAGAGATGCAAAGTGGATCAAAGATCAAGGGTAACACGTGAAGTGAGAAAATTCTTCAATGAAAAAAGAGGTGCCTTTTTATAGGCTTTTACAAGAAAGAAAACCTTAAAGCTATGAAAATGACTAATTTGACGTTTACTTAAAACTACACCCTAACAGGTCTAAATGAGTTTAGTGGTGAGCATGTGGACCAAACATAAAGAACTAACACTTCCATCATGTGGACCACATGTCAGCCTCTCATATGGCCCACTCATGTGATCATCTTGATCCACGTGTAGGACAGTGGATCTACTTTCATCACTTGTCTCCTCAACTTCTTTGTTTCCTCAGATCGGTTCTTATGATCACATATATTTGAATAAACAATACGTTGTGGCAAAATTTTGTAATGGCAAGACAATTGAAAAGGGTTGGTGCACTAGGAACTAGGAAGATGGATAAGAATTATTCTGGTAGGGATGAGATGGTAATGGAAGGAAGATGGATAAGGATGGTCGTTAACAGGTACGGGAGTCTGGATAGGAATGGTTGTACCAAGCTACTAACAACCACCTCTTGATGATATCTCAATAATGAAGAACAGGCTGGTTTAAGGTAGGCCATGAACTTTTGTTTTTACATTATAGAGGAGAAATAGAGAAAGGAGAAGGATGAGAAAAGGAGTAGGGGTTGTAATCCTCTCTTACTTGAAGTCTTTTATTTAAATTATAACTAAGGTTTGGTACAATAGAAAGATTGAAAGGAAAAGATAAGGGCACTGCAAAAAAAAGGATTCAAGAATAGGGGATGGGGGATAAACGAAGGTATGGTGCTAAGGGGATAAATAAAGATACGTTGCTCTGTAGGAGCAGTGGTGCACCCTGAAACATACACCACTTCTGACATGCCTCCTCAAGTTGACATGCCTCCACTTCTGACACATCCCAAGCTTGCCTAAGATCTATTCAAATTCAATGATGATTGGTAGCCTTTATTAAGATGTCAGCTAATTCTCTATTAGAGCAAAAGAATGGCATGCTACTTAATTTCTTCATTACTCTCTCTCAAACATAGTGGTAGTCAACTTCAATGTGTTTAGTTTTTTAATGAAATGTGTGATGGTTATCAATATGGATGACATATTTTCACAGTGAAGAGGGATGGGAATGCTTACATCAAACCCCATCTCTTGGAAGATATTTCAACCATATAATCTCACAAGAAGTATATGCCATTGCTCTGTATATAGCCTGCGCAGATGATCGAGGAGAAAGAGATTTATATGACATGAAATTGCTGATGGGATGAGAATTGCATGATCTTTTTTCTTAACACAAGGCAATGAGAAATCAAAAGTGGAGGAATTTGATAGATTGCGATAGTCTCATTTAGCACATGCCGAAACTTTCTCCTTGTGTACATTTTTGTCTACATTCTTGTCTGAGGTTTCTCTTGAGGAACACCTAGGGTAAGTAATGCATGAGCATTTTCACATTAGGCTCGAGTGGGGTTGCTTGTGGGATGCAGGGGCATACTTGGGGTGGGCAGCCCGTGTGAGGTGGGCCCCACCCGTGTGAGGCGGTACCCATGTGATTTGGGGCCCACGAGGAGGGTTCGGCCGAGGTCCTAACCCATGAGATGTGGGGCCTGGGCTATTAGATAAAGGGATTGATTCGCCATGCTCTATCGGTTTGAGCTTTTAGAGCAAGTGGTTAATTATCCTGTATCCAAGTGGTATTAGAGCGGTAGGTCTCGTGTTCAAGACTCCTCACTAGGGGCGATTAATGCAGGGGCATTTTCACATCGGGCTTGAGTGGGGTTGCCAGTGGGATGCAGGGGCACACTCGAGGTGGGCAACCCGTGTGAGGCGAGTGGCTCGTGTGAGGCGGTATCCATGTAATTTGGGGACCACGAGGAGGGTTTGGCCGAGGTCCTAACCCATGATATGGGCTTGGGCTATGAGATAAATGAATTTATTCGCCATGCTCTATCAGTTCAAGCTTTTTGAGCAAGTTGTTAATTGTCTTGCATTAGTAAGCTACTAATCACAGGAAGAGGGAATAATTCATTTAGAGATTCACTGGAAGAGGACTTGTTTGGTGAGGAGAATAAGGGTACCTTTTCAAAAAATGTAACAGAGACTTTTTTCTTGTTATAATAGTAACATTCATATCCAAGAAAGACACAATTTGAGGCATGAGGTCCTAACTCGCTTTGATTAGGTCAAAGTAAATGAATAAAACATATACACCCAAACACTTTGGGTGACAGAGAAAATGGATGAGAGGTTTTAAGATTTGCAAAGAAAACTTGCCATAAAGTGTTGGGGTTGGCAATCACTAATCAGTTAATCAGGTGAGTAGCAATGAGAATTGCTTCACCCCAAGTCCTTAGGAACTGCTATTCCCAACATGATAGATCTAGTGACTTCCAAAAATGCTGATTTTTTCTTTCAGCCACCCCATTTTGTTGGGGTGCGTAAGAGCATGACGTTTGAGATTCTATGCCATTTTTTGCAAAGACAATTGTAGATAATGGTGTAGATACTCAAGCATTGTCATATCATAGATTGTCATATAATATATATATATATATATATATATAATATCCTTTCTAAACTGAGTTCCAACTATTTTGTGAATCATTTTTTACAATTGTTGGAACCTTGTCTCTACTTTTCATGAGATATAACCAGTGTTTAAATTATCGGTGACAATATCGAATTATCGCCGATAATATCGGTATTGCTGGCTCAGCGAAACCGAAAACCCAATTTTTCGTTTCTCTTCCAGATATCGCCGAAATATCGCCGATAATATCGGTTTTCCGATATTTTCTAGATATCGGCCACGTTTTCGACGATAAAATCGTCGAAATCCAAGAAAAAAGAAGAAGAAGAAAGTACTTGGTTTTTTTTTTTTTTTTTTTTTTCGCTCGGATCGATTTGAAGAGGGAAATCCCCAAAAAATTTGCATTTTCCGTCAAGATCCTTGAATGGCGACTTCTCCGGTTTGCCAGCTCCAAAACCCGCTGGCAGGGCTACGAAAATCTGGAGACTCATAGAAAATTTTGAAATTTTGGGAACGAGGGGGAGGGATTTTCTGTTTCGGAGGAATTTGGGGAAGGATTTTCAATTTTTAACCTATTTTAAGGGGACGCGGATTAGGTACACGCAGGTTAATCGTGCGACTAATAACTTTGAAACGTTTCCAAGTTCTGTAGGTCCCACCGTGATATATGTGTTGTATGCACACGGTCCATCCATTTGGAGAGATCATTTTATGGCATGATCCAAGGAATGAGGTAGATCAAAAGCTTTAGTGAACCCCACCACAGAAAACTGTGGAGAGAGTGACCGTACCGTTGAAACCTTCCTAAGGTCCAGTGGACTGTTTATTTGAGATCCAACCTGTTCATAAGTTAATAGTGACATTAAATAAGGCTATTAACAAATATCATCTTGATTGAAAACTTCTGTAGCCCTTATAAGTTTTTTACGGTAGGCATCTCTCTGTCCACTATTTTCTGTGGTGGGGTCCACTCGAGATTTTGATCTGACTCATTCTTTGGCTAATGCCCTGAAATGGTATCTCTATATGTATGGACGGTGTGGATACAAAACATACATCATGGTGGGACCCACATAACTCGGTGACGTAACTTAGTCGCTACGCGTCAGTAGCTAATCCGCATCCATTTCAAATAAGTGGGCTGCGTACGTACACCCTTAACGTAATGGGATGCTTAGGTGGGGTCCACCATGATATTTTTTTGAAAAATCCACCCTGTCCATCCGTTTTTTCAGATCATTTTAGGACATGAGCCAAAAAACCAAGTGTATCCAAAACTCAAGTGGGCCACAGGAGAGGAAACAGTGAAGATTGGTGACCATTGTTTAAACATTCATGTAACCACAAAAGTTTCGTATCAGGCTAAACTTTTTGTGTTTTCACTTCATCTCATTGGGAATGAACTTATAAACGGTTTGGATGGCATATAAACATCAAGGTGGAGCCCGAGAAGGTTTGAAGGGTAGCAAACTCTTCCTTCAGTTTTCCTTCCTGTATGGCCCACTTTAGTTTTGGATTCACCTGATGCTTGGTATCAAGTCCTAAAATGATCTGGAAAAACGGATGGATGGGGTGGATTTTTCGGAAATATCATGGTGGGCCCCACCTAAGCATCCCAGTGCAGGAAATTCTTGCAAAAGCCTTCCCGCATGGATGTGTACCAAGTAACTTAGTACGCTCTTATGGTACTCAGTAAACTCTGTTGGGCCCACTCTGAATTCATGTGGTTTATCCACGCCGTCCATCCGTTTTTTTCAGATCATTATAAGGGTTGAGCCTAAAATCAAAGTATATCAAAATCTCAAGTAGACCATACCAAAGGAAACAATGGAAGTATTGATTTCCATCGTTGAAACCTTTCTAAGGCCCCCAGTGATATTTATTTGTCATCCAAACTTTTCATAAGATCACACACAGACATGGATGAAGGGAAAACACAAATATTGAGCTTTGGTTATGATTAATTTTTGGTTTAAAGACCTAAAATTATATGATAAAATGGATGGATGGAGTTGATACAACGCATGAACGACGGTGGGGCCCACAGAGTTTACTCAGTACGCAGTCCGCTTCCTTTGGCACGAAATCAGATTAGGTACTCCCACTGCCACCAGCCAATGGCTGGTGGTCGGTGCTTTGTGGACCCCACCATGATGTTCATGGTTCATCCATGCTGTCCATCTATTTTTCTAGATCATGTTATTGTATCGGACCAAAAATGAAGTATATCCCAATCTCAAGTGGACCACATTACAGAAACAGTTTTGAATGAACGTCGACCATTAAAAACTTTTCGACCATTAAAAACTTTTTTGGGGCCATAAAAGTTTTGAATGAAGCTAATCTTTGTTTTTTTTTTTTTTTCCCTTCATTTGGGTCCGTATGACCTAATCAACAGATTGGATGTCAAATAAACAGTATAGTAGGTCTTAGGGGGATTTTAATGGTGGATATCCAATCACTATTGTTTGCCCGTGGTGTGGTCCACCTGAGATTTATATCCCTCTCATTTTTTGCATAAAGCCCTAAAATGATCTCTAAAAATGTATGAATGACATGGATGAAACACATACATCATGGTGGGGCCCACAGAGCACCGACCACCACCCATCGGGCCGGTGGCAGGGGAGTAACCTATCTGTTTTCACCACGGAATCGCTGGTGTACACGGACGCAGATTAGATACTGCCATGTTGAGTAGCGAGTCGGCTACTGAAGTGATGTCACCAAGTTCTATGGGCCCCACTATGACGTATGTGTTATATCCACACTGTCCATCCATTTTTAGATATCATTTTAGGGTATGAACCAAAGAATGAGGCAAATAAAAATCTGTACGCTTGCATTTGTATTATATAAACTCATTTTGGTTACTATTTGAGTGATTTCTTACGACAACACATGCCTTTTGACCCACATTAAATGGAAACTTATTATTTAATGCATTCTTTTTGCAATTTTTTCATTCCTGGATATGTAAATATGTGTATTTAGGCATGTCCTGAAGTTTCACTGAAAAATTCCACCATTTTCTCCATGTTTCCCCCTTTTTCCCTGCATTTCCGGTTATCGGTGATAACGATATTATATCTTTATTTTCGGCCAGCGAAACTTGTAGTGATACCGAAAACTCGAACACTGGATATAACCAAGTAAAGTGAGAGTGATCATCAGTGAAGGAGATAAAATATTAACCAAGTAAAGCCACATGTGTCTGCCTCCAAATCTGGGGCCATCCATTGGCCAGATCATAGCTTCATGGTGGTATGAGTGTATATTCATTGAGATGGGCACAGGTGGCTTTACCAAGTGGCACCATAGTGGATTCAGACTACAAGCTTCATGGTGGTATAATGCAGGGGCATTTTCACACTGGGCTCGAGTGGAGTCGCTTGTTGGATGCAGGGGCACACTCGGGGTGGGTGACCCATGCGATTTGGGGCCCACGGAGGAGGTCTCGTGTTCGAGACTCTTTACCAGGGGTGATTAATGCGTATTTCACACCGGGCTCGAGTGGGGTAGCTCGTGGGATGCGGGGACACACTCGGGGTGGGCTGCCCACGTGATTTGGGGTCCACGAAGGAGGTTCGGCCGAGGTCCTAACCCATGAGATGTGGGGCCTGGGCTATGAGATAAAGGGATTAATTCGCCATACTCTAATAGTTCGAGCTTTTAGAGCAAGTGGTTGATTGTCCTGCATCAAATTGGTATAAGAGCGGGAGGTCTCGTGTTCGAGACTCCTCACCGGGGGTGATTAATGCAGGGGCATTTTCACACTGGGCTCAAGTGGAGTCGCCTGTTGGATGCAGGGGCACACTCGGGGTGGGTGACCCATGCGATTTGGGGCCCACGGAGGAGGTCTCGTGTTCGAGACTCCTTACTAGGGGTGATTAATGCGTATTTCACACCGGGCTCGTGGGGTAGCTCGTGGGATGCGGGGACACACTCGGGGTGGGTTGCCCATGTGATTTGGGGCCCATGAAGGAGGTTCGGCCGAGGTCCTAACCCATGAGATGTGGGGCCTGGGCTATGAGATAAAGGGATTATTTCGCCATACTCTAACAGTTCGAGCTTTTAGAGCAAGTGGTTGATTGTCCTGCATCATGTTATTCATGCATATTCTTTGTGTCATTGTTTGCTTTTAATGAGATTTGAGTTTTACAAGTTGGCAGGGCTTTTTTTCTTGCAGTTTCAGGAGGCAACACTCCCAAGTACTTATGCCTTTGCACTGGTGGAATATCGTGATGGTAGAGAGAAACTTAAACTTCGAACATTTCTAGCCGGAGAGGTCAGGAAAATCATTACTGATGAAACTGAATCTAGTCCGAGGCTGTTGAAGATGCTTTCTGTTTTTAAGGCAACTAATAGCTTTTTGTGGATTCTAAAGGTAGGGTTCTATTCCAGATCACAACTCACAATGATCTTTACAAATTGCACAATATTACATATGTTATCCTGCTTGACGCGAAATATTTATATGATGGATTTGATTTTCCTCTTAATCTTTAACTTGATTGTGTATCATAGTTACCAGGGACATTTTACTTTCTAGAATATTATTCAATGCTTACACCCTATGAATCCCAGTACCATTTGCATCCAAAGCATGTTTACTGGTTTCTAGGAGCCCATTGCTTTGTTTTAAAACCCATTTCTTGATTTTGGGTGGCCAGTTGTTGATACCTTTAAAGTTTAAACCTGCTTCTGTTTCCAACTGCCAAAGTGTTAACTTGATGTTGATATATAATATTGCAATGTACATGTACATACATCTTGTAGGCAGAAGCATCTACTATTCTCATCTGTAGTAAAAAACTATTGACAATTTACATTTGTAGAAGTGTGCGCATTCATCCATTGTTTTTGTTCAACATCTTCCTTGCCTACTCCTATATATCTCTTCCATTTTCTATGTTTAGTTGGGTATTACAGCTTGCTTGATCCTTGTTTGTGGATCTATTGCAAATCTCGATAGGAAAAAGAATGAAGGAGGCTCAATTTTGAGGAAAAAAAGCCTCATTGAAATTAAAAAAAAAAAACTTTGATGGGAATGTGGGAGCTCAGTTTTAGTGGAAGCTTTTCAATCTTTAAAAAATATATAAAATTTTGGAAGCTTGGTAGGAAATCCAAGATCTTTCGATATTAGAGTAATTTTTGTGATAAAAGGGGAGATAGGAATAACTTTACTTGCCTAGCCAGAGTATCAAGACAAATAGAGTAGAAATTTGAACTCTTGGAGAGGGGTTAGAATTAGGGCTCGTTTGGGAGCTCGTAAATGGAGGTAAATGGGAAATGGAATTGGAGGTAAATGAATTGGGAGTAATTTGCTTCCTCATCATGTGTTTGGATGGGAGTAAATGAAATGCATTTAAAATCTAAATATTTTGTTTGGATTGGAGTAAACGGGAGAATTTGGAATGGATTGGATTTTTTCAATATATTCATAGTAACATATGTGATATTCCAAATCAGCTTTAATATCCGAAATTAGCATACATATGTGATATTTAATATATTGATTGTAATAAGCCAGTGAAATATATAATTTAGCCATTTTTTTTTTGAGCCTTGGGTAGGCCACAAACAAGCAACTTTTTTTTTTTTTTTTTTTGGGTTAGCTGGTTAGTACACCCCACTGTCAGTTCACACTCAGTGTTAGCCACCCCCACTAGGGATTGATGGCCAACCTTCGGACGGGTTGGATCATTTTATTGGTGTGATTTTAGTAATGTTGCAAGTATTTGAATGGTTTTGGAGCATCACTATCATTTCATGTGTATGGTGGACATGTGCATAGCGCCACCTTTGTTTAGTTGCGTGACTCTCCAAGGGAGCTCAAAAAGGCATTGCACCCCATTTACTTCCAAATCCTCTATCGTAGGGAGGATTTCATTTATAAGCCCATTTACTTCCATTTCATTTCATTTGCTTGCATTTACTTATATCAAAACACATTTAAAACACCATTTACCTTCATTTACTCCCAATTTCTTCTATTTACCCCCATTTACTTCTATCCAAATGGCCCCTTATGTTGTCTTCCATGCCCTTCTTTGTGGGAGGGGCCTCACAAAAATGCTATTGAGTCAAGTGGATCTTATTGAGAGAAACATCTGGTTATTTTACTTTGTAGTGGATGAGATTGTGATTGGTCATCTGGCTGAACACAACTTTTCATCATACCCTTGAGAAGCTAATGATGTCACTCAGTAGTTTTCAAACTAGGACACTGCTTGGGACTAGTGACTTGGTTGGGTTGACCTGGACTCGGCGTCTACTATTGGGTAGACCAGGTGGGTCAAGCAAATAATGTGTATATATATATATATATATATATATATATATATATATTATATATAAATAAATAAAAAACACAATAGAATTAAAGATGTTTGTTGAGAAAACATATTTCATGGTTCACTACAGTCTTCTCCTTTTGTATAGAAAAATCGGAATCCAAAATCTAATAAAAATACTTTAAGGCATACCTCACAACTCACAATCATCTTCTTCCTCCTCAACTCAAAAATAAAATAAAATAAAAATAAAATCAGAAATATAAAATAAAAAAATCTGAATGGAAACATACCTCACAATGAGACTCACCTCTGCTTCTTCTTCTTTGCTAAAGTTGTCTAGCTGGTGGTTTGGGGGGCGGATGTGGGTCTGTCTTTGTTGGTTCTGTCTGGCTCGTTGCATTTGCCATTATTGGTGCGAGGTGCTCTTAGTCTAGCTGGCTGAAAGTGCAGATGGATATGTGTTGTCTCGGTATATTGCTTTTCTGCCTGTTGAAGCAGAGGTTTCATGTGAGCTATGTTGAATGGGGATGTGGAGTGGTGGGAAATTGCTTCATCAAATGAGGTTTCTGCTATGTCTTCTTGCCTGCCGGCTTGAGCCATCAAAATATGTTGGCTATTGATATGTTTTTTTAAGGGCGTCCTTAGAAGTTGTGTAAGTGTGAGCTGAGCTGTGGCTGTCTTTTGCTTGTAATTAGCTCCAACAATGGAAATGCTTTCCCCCCTTTTTTTGTGGTTTACATGATAGGTAAGGCTTGTTTCTTTTTGTGGCGCCCACTCGAATGAATGTACATCATTTTTACCACATTAACAAAATTACAGGTGGTGTGCTCCCACGGTCTCACCTTTCTTAAAAAAAAAAGTTGTCTTGAGGTTACCATTAAAAAAAGAAGTCTTGAGACCTACCCTGTGTTAGGAATAATTTCTATATGTTATTGTACTTCACAACAAATTATGTTGATGCCACTTGATGGATATGCAATTTTTGTTAAAATTAGAAATAGCCCACGTAGATATCAGCTCAATTTACATCAGTTTTGGATTGGTGCCAATAGAACTCTTTGTTGCCATTAAAATAGAGGTTGTGCCAATAGAACTCCATGGTGCCATTTTTTGATTGGTGCCAATAAAATTTAAACAAGTTGAATGGAAACTATCTCTTTCCTCCACTTAGTCGACTAGATTCTTGCTAATATTTTGGTGTTATTGGTGAAATTTCCAACCCTGTAGCTAAAGTTCCCATGAGGCCTAGCTTTCTGTTGGGAAGAAGTTTCTTCTGTTCTGTTACAGTCCTTCATGGCAAAGCATGTTGATGGATATGCATTTGTTCTCTAATTAACAGATGCGGATTGCGTCTTACCCCTGCCCTTCTCTAGCCAAGAACGAGTGGATCTATGTGGGTGCCCACCGTGATGTATCTGTTTATCCATGCCGTCCATCTCTTTTCTCAGATCATTTTAAGGTATGAACCCAAAAATGAGGCAGATCCAATGCTCAAGTGGACCACACCAAATAGTAAGCTTGGGTTGCATTAAATGCAGAAAGCTGATCTGCCTCATTTTGGGCTCATTCCTTAAAATGATTTGAGAAAAGAGATGGATGGCGTGGATAAACAGATACATCACGGTGGGCCCCCACACAGATCCACCCATTCCTGGCTAGAGGCGGGTAGGGGGAGGACGCAATCCCCTTCCATAATTAACATCACCTACATTAAACACGGGGAAAGGTTTCTAGAAGGGTAGAGATTGTCCCATATTATCAGCTTGAATTTACAGTATTTTATCTCAGTGTGTTCAATACTGAGAATATCAGCCGACATTATCAGTATCGCAGGTGCTCGATGCAAAATGTGTAGGGAATTATAAAATTCCTTGGTGTAACTAATAATATCACACTGTATTGATGATATCATGCAATATTCTGAAATATCGTGTGATTTCGTTAGGATTCCTTTATAAAGTTTACCGATATTGTCGTTGCATGCGATACATGTCATTGATATTGAGGTAGCGCGTGGGAGGTGAAAGAAAAAAATCGAAAAACTCATTTTTTGTTGGGATGTTTTTGGGGAATCTCTAGGTGGGATGTAGTGGGCACAAATTTATTTTTCTCCTCTCTTTTGATTTTTGGGTGTATTGTTTGTGTTTTGGCACTTGTATGATTTACAAATTCTATGAAATCTGTTTATATATAATTACATCACTTCTGTTAGACAACATGGTTTATGACCTTATACAATGGAAACTTATTATGCATTCTTGTTCTTTGTAAAATTTTTAAAATCTAAGTGTGTAATTGTCTCTTTTAACATTTCACAAGGAGCTGTGGCACATGCTAATGCACGTGGATAAAGGAAAAAGGAGAGAGATGGTGGGGGAGAGAGAGGAAAAAAGAGATGGAATGGAGGGGAAACAATGAATCTACATGCACCTTGTGTATACATGTAGAGAGGAAGAGAAGGATTTTGTAGTGGATGACCCGTTCGATTTTTTCCAATTTTGGAGCCCATTCTAGATTTTCCGTAGTTTTTGGTTTTATATTTTAACATGAGCGGATGCAGCAAATGTACGGATTGGATTTTAGACATGCATCATGGTGGGCCCCCATAGAAACCTTGGTTGCACGGGCTCTTTGAATACACGGGTGTGGTCTACGTCCAACAGGGAGGAGAAGTGTAGGCTACTTGCAAAGTTTTATGCTAAATTACCCTTGCTTTTGTAAAAATTCTTTGCATATGCTTTAGTTTTAACCACACATAGAACTAATTGCTAGGGTAAAATTTTCATTTGCTACTCGCTTTTGGAGTAAAATCCAGCCTTTAAGGGCTTTTGGTAGGTGAAATCTGAACCGTCCTTGGGACACCAATTACATTTTACAATTCCCAAAATACTCTCGACTTCATTTAAATGGCCTCCCATGTCCGTAAAATGTCGAAAGTTTTCATCCTCACCCTCTCCTTCTTCTTCTTCTTAATGAAGATTGAAGAAATATTATTAATCTTTCTTACTTCTTTCCTCAAACTACATGGTATTAGGGTAGGTTCGTCAAGCTAGAGCCTCTCTCTCTCTCTCTCCTCCTCCTCTTCTGTTTCTTCTCTTAATTCCTTTCCTCGTCCTTCCTTTTCTCTTCTTGTTCTCTTTATTTTCTTTTGTGCTTGGAGTTCTTTAAAGAACTAGTTTTCTTTCTTTTATTTATGCGCCAGCCTATTGTTGATGGCTTGCGCATGAAGCCATGAGTGATGGATGTGGTCATCCTTGACAGTTGAGGACATGTGAAACTGTACACGATCGTTCTACTGTGATGTGTTGGGCTGGTTGGCGTCTCCCGTTCAATGTGTTGTTCTTGTTTGCCCAAGTGATTGAAGCTTTCAAGTGCACAAGCATCTCAACCTGATTTCCATAAGTGGTGTGCATTCCATTATCTTGAATTTGTTTTTTGAAGGAAAAAATTGAGAATGAATCTGGTTTTGTCAGTCCATCAGTTTATTTTATTTAATTTTTTATGGTCCAAATAGCCTCTGCAAAGTTGAATGGGACAAGTTATCTTCAAATGTCATAGTCTGTACAAGTCTTCTTGACGGCCGAAGGGAAGTTAAAATACCTGACTTTCACAAGTCCTGACGAGAATGATACTAAATATGATGAGTAAGTTCAAGAGAGCTCAATTCATGACATGATTATGGAATTGTATGGAACAATCCATCAGTGCAAATGTTGTGTTTCTTGATATTGCAAAGTATGGGATATGATAAACATCTCTCGTACATATCAACAGTTTGAAGAAATATTTACGTATGACAACTCCCTTGGAGAATGCTTTTTACAGCATAAATGCATGTGGAAGAGTTGCATGTACATCAGCCCCTTATGAATCTATCTATAAAGGCAAAATCAATAGCTTGAAGAATTTAGGGTGGCCAAATTCTTATTAGGATTATCTGCTTCAGAAGACTCCTCTCCGGTAAAGGTGATAATTCACAAGCAAGTCAGAAAACTCATCAGGACAGGATGGTGAATGGAAAATATCGAGAAATTGATTGGGACAAAGGCAAACAACTGGATTCAATTCCGGAGGAAGCTTCAGCGATTGAGTGCGAGAAATCAGGTAGATGGGAAATAGTGTCTGGAAAAAAGAAAAATCAGAAGATTCAAAAGAAAAATATTCGTCCCCTCTCAGATTACCCTACCTTGTTTGTAGAAGGCTTTCAGAATCCTGGAAGCCAGTAAATTTTGAGAGGGGTTTTTCAGGTGCAGGAATAGTAATGGAGGTGGTAGCACCTTGACACAGAGATTCAATGGAGAGCAGGGGGGCCGCTTTCGTTCGAATGAGCACGGAAGAGGAACTTGTAAAAGCAATTCAGGATCTCAATGGTGAGAGCTTTGGGGGGGAATTTTTGAAAGTGCAGAAAGCAAGATATAGGCCAGAAAGAAAGCAGAAGGCAGAGTCAAGAAGGGAGGTACAGGAGTGGAGATTACTGAAAAGAGATACGAAGCAAGATGTCTCCAATCATGCTCTGGAAAGTTCGGGCTCTTCAAAGAAGGTTACAGATTCGATTCCAGGTTGCTCTTTCAAACAAGCAGTGCTGAATCTTTCTGAACAAGCAACTGAAGCAAAAGAGGATGATCAAAATCTGCAAAATATATAGGTTTGGAGGACATCTACAGAGGAAGGGCCAGTTGTATCGATTCATTCGAAAATTCTCGAAGACTCCTTGTAGTCTTTTGAACATTGCTTCGTAGTTACTGTGATGCCTGGAATGGAAGAGACAGATCTCATACAGTGGTTAACCGGAAACTGGGGAAATTGAGGAAGAAGATGTGGTAGTCAAAACCTTTCGGGAGAATACAATGCTCGTATCATTGGGATGCCAGGAACATGTGAACACTATCTTCTCCGTTTATAAGTTGAGTGGTAGTGGTGCAGTCTTAAAAATCCAAAAATGGGAAGATTGGTCGATCTTCGGGTGGGAACACTGGTATCAGATTTGGCATATCCCTTTGGAATTCTGGA
Organism: Magnolia officinalis; assembly: GCA_021015155.1. Taxonomy (NCBI): domain Eukaryota; kingdom Viridiplantae; phylum Streptophyta; class Magnoliopsida; order Magnoliales; family Magnoliaceae; genus Magnolia; species Magnolia officinalis. The sequence goes on from JAJHSJ010000006.1 coordinate 81,896,904, forward strand.
TCGATGATATTCTAAAAGAAATTGGAACTTTTATTGGTTCAGTGGTAGCCATTGGTAGCCTTACTGATGGGAGTAAGGAACTGCGATTTGCGAGAATCTGAATTAGAAAAAAGAAATTAATACAATACCCGATCTCGATTGGGTTAAAGAGTGGTGATGCAAAGCTCTTTGAGGCAGTGATTCAGGAACACGAAGATTCTCAGAGACTTGCAGAGGAGGGTACAAACAATGCGGCAAATGTGGTTGCTTGAAATTTTGAAGGAGTATCGCATGCAAACTCTAGTGGAGTACCAATCCTTCAATGCAGTGGCTGTAGCGCTCTTATTGGCTATAAGAGTAAGTCAGGAAATAGTGACGCGTGGCATGGTTTCTGAAGCTGAGAGGACTTGTGGGGCTAGCTATTATGAAGGAGGCGAAAAAGTCGCCCCTCTAGCAAACGATTCCTCAACCTGTGGCAAGGAGCTTTCCGTTTTGGTTCCTTCTTCGAAAAGCATGCTCTCGACCAAAGAGCATGACGATCGGATGCGTGTGGAGTCTACGAAGCATGTTCAGGCATGCTTGGGTGCCGCACATGCGAAAGAAAAGTTTAGTGAAGAAACATGCGATGGGTTTATAACCCATTTCGAACAGAATTTCAAAATGAGTGTGGTGAAATCCTTACTCTTGCACCGGTGGTAGACTCTCGAGAGTTTCAACACCTGGTCAAGGGTTTGAGTATCCATAGGCGGTGAAATCCCACTGAGCGTGAGTGTGTGGGGGTGTGTGTGCGCGTGTAAAAAACTAAAGAAGAAAAAAAGAGCCCGATAGAAATAGAAAACCGGAGCTCGAGTTTCTTTCAGACAAGTCAAAGTGCTATCCAACTTCAATCTAACATTGAAACAGGGGATTTCTCAGATCGTGAGGGGCTTTCGTCAGAAATTGTTGGCAGAAAGGGGTTGAGCGTACATGATGAAGCAGTTGTTTGTGCTTAGAGAAAGGTGGATGAATCTCATGCGGCAACAATGGAGTTCTACGAACGCCTAGATTCAGCGGGTAATCCGTATGCATTCAAAAGCTTCTATGGTCAGATCGTGATTCATGGCCGCCATGAAATAAGTACGGAAGGTACCCCCAACATTGCGGAAGCAGTTTGTCAGATTCATAATGGCCAGGATGACTTGGCTTTGGAAGCAATCGAAGAGGCAAAAACTCTTACTCCCTTAGCAATTATGCATAAATCAGGTACAAAGACAACAAGGGGAAGTGGTCTTTTTCAGGAAACATCGATGATCGAAATATCTCGGTTGAAGGGCAGCAGGATCACAATAGCTCAGGGCATGAGAAGAATCAAGTTGGTAACAATGGAGGTTGCACGATTAATAGGGGTGATAACGTCGATAATAATGGCAGAGTAACAAGAGCATAAAGAATTCAAAAGATAGTTATGTACTGGGCGGCCAGGGGGAACAAACAATGTGCTTATGAAGATCATGATTTGGAATGTGAGGGGGTTGGGGTGTGCGCAGAAAAGAGGGCAGTTTAAAGATATGTGTAAGAGATACAAAATTCAGATGGTAGCAATTCAGGAAACCATGTTGAAAGAGACAGACCAAAGGTTCATTAATTCCATATGGTGGGGAAAGCAAAAACAGTGGCTAGAAGCATATGCGGTTGGTACAACAGGAGGTATTTTACTGATTTGGAATGCGGCATTATGGAGTAAAGAAGGCAGTTGGATAGGTAACTTCTCGGTCTCCGTGCTACTAAAAGATGGGGAATTTGGTTTTTTGTGGTGCTTCACATCAGTTTATGGGCCGCGCAAACCAAAACAACAAGCAAACTTCTGGGTAGAGTTTGATTCTTGTTGGAGTAGATGGTATGTGCCGTGGTGTGTGGGAGGAGATTTCAATGTAGTTAGACTTCTACACGAAAAATCAAATTTCAAGAAGTATGAAAAGACTTTTCTGATTGGATTTCGAAGAATGAGTTACTAGATTTTCCTATGGGGGGTACCGTATTTTACGTATCGATGTGATTGAGTCCTAAGAAATAGTGCATTAGCTTCAGCTTCTTCACTATTGTGGACAGATCTAGGGTTAGGTTTTGGTATGATGTTTGGTGTGGTGATTCTCCTCTTCACGTGTCTTTTCCTGAACTGGCCAATCTTTGCCCGATAGTGAACATCTTGGTTGCCAATTGTTTCTCTTCACAGGGGTTTGGATTCCCCTCATCACCGCAATTTGAATGATTCTGAACTTATTGATCTGGTGAACTTTCTGTCTTATTTGCAAGGGATTTCGCCTACCTCAGGTACGGGGGACAAGCTGGTGTGGAGGTTCAGCAAGTTGGGCTCGTTCTCAGTGTGTTCATTTTATTCCAAGTTGCCCTAGCCTGTGCCTTCGTGCCTCTGGAGCCACACTATGTTCCTTTGGTCCTTTGGGCCCCTCCTAAAATGGCGGCCTTCACCTGGTTAGTGGGTAAAAACGAGATCCTTATGATTGATAATTTGCGTAAAAGATCTATGGTGCTCCCTAATGCTTGCCTTTTCTGCCTAGACATCGAGGAATCCGTTGATCATCTCTTCATCCATTGTTCCTTCTCCGGGGTTGTTTGGTCCGACATCTTTAGATCCACCAACATGTGTTGGGTCATGCCGAGGTCAATAGAAGGCCTCTTTCATTCTTCACATTCTAGTGGCGGCGGTGCTCTTGGCATGACTAGATGGAGACTGGCTTTGCTCGCCCTTTTATGGTCTGTTTGGCTTGAGCGCAACAACTGGTGCTTCTGCAATCTCATTGATATAGGACCAATGCATGAACTCAATTAATGTGAGAGATCAATCAACAAAATCAAAGTTATTAACGAAAATCACAAAGTTTGCTACCATCATCACAAATTCCAAAATTCCAAAAGGAGATCATGCATAGTTTAAGCCTAGGTTGCTAAGCATCATCCTATAAGACCGTTAAATATGAGAAACTAGGACCTAATGGATGTAGAAACATCCATATAGCATAGGGTTAAGACTGTTTTAAAGAAGAATGTCTAATACTACGATTAGAGTTTAGGGAAATTAGGGAAAACTTGAAATTAGGGTTAATGCGGTAAATTGGGTAAATGGGTTAAAGGGTTTGGGTATTAGGAGAAGGAAATTGGGGTTTAAGAAGTAGGTAATGTAGGAATTTGGGTTAAATTGAAGGTTTTGAAGATCTAGGGTTTGGTAGTAATTTAGAAAAAATTTGGATTTTTAGGTTTGGGGTTAGGGTTTAGACAAGAGAAGATAGGGTTTTGTTGTACGGGTAGTGGAAGGACAAAGGGACAAGGGAGGGACCGTATGGCCACACGTGTACGACCACATTTATGGGCAAAGTAGGTTGGGTTTTGGATTTTTATGGTCCAGCTTGTCGAGAAAGGTATGAAGGAGGAGGATCAGAAGGTTGTTAATGGATTTGGATAAAGGGGGAAGAAGAAAATCCTCGTTGCTTCCTATTGTGGGGTCCACTTGAGCTTTAGATTTACGTGATTTTTTGGCCCATGCTCTAAAATAATCTCGAAAAATGGGTGGACGGTGTGGATATAGCCCACACATCATGGTGGGACCTACACAACTTGCTAACATTGAGTGAAATTGGCACGGGACCCAATGCAATTCCATCTACAGCTTTTCCATTCTTTCCAAACATGGAGTGGAATTGGCATAGGACCAGATGCAATTCCATCCCACCTAATCCCTTCTAATCCCACTGCCTTAATGATATTTTGAACAGGAGGTACTTCTGGTAGATGCTCTAGGCTAAGATGGAATTTAATTGAAATTCTCAAGTGCGTATCATCATCCTGGATCAATGGTCGACCTGAAGTAGTTAGTTGAAGTCTCAGAAATTTGTTTCGATGTTGGTGGGTGAATTTATAAGCACATGGGACCTTGTCTTGTCATAAGCAATGTTCACTTACAACAATTCAATGAACCGTACCACAAGGTTATGTCCTTTTTAAATTACCATTGGCTGAAGCCTTGATTTCTTATCAATTGCTACCTCCTCTAATTACTGTGAAAGCAAATAGGATGCTAAGGTTTGTAAGACAATAAATCAAGGAGATATATGAGGAGTTCAAGCGCAAGATAACTCTCAACAATGAGAACTACAAGGTCCATATTAATGTAAGCAGATGTTGCATGCAATTCGAGAAAATTGATGAAGTTATGGTCTTTTTGATGCAGGACAATTAACCACTTGCTCTAAAAGCTCGAATTGATAGAGCATGGCGAATCAATCCCTTTATCTCATAGCCCATGCCCCACATCCCATGGGTTAGGACCTCGACCGAACCCTCCTCGTGGGCTTCGCTTCACATGGGTTCTGCTTCACACGAGCCACCTGCCTCACATGGGCCGCCCACCCCGAGTGTGCCCCTACATCCCACATGCCACCCCACACAAGCTTGGTGTGAAAATGCCCTTACATTAATCACCCCCGGTGAGAAGTCTCGAACACGAGAACTCCCACTCTGACACCACTTTGATGCTGGACAATTAACCACTTGTTCTAAAAGCTCGAACTGATAGAGCATGGTGAATCAATCCATTTTATCTCATAGCCTAGGCCCCACATCCCATGGGTTAGGACCTCGGTCGAACCCCCCTCGTGGGCTTCACTTCACATGGGTTCTGCTTCACGCGAGCCACTCGCCTCACACGGGCCGCCCACCCTGAGTGTGCCCCTGCATCCCACAGGCCCTACATTACTTTCTCAATCCTGAATTGTATACAACAAGATCATATAGAAGCTACATTTGAGTATGGGTCCTCATTAGACATAATGCATGCCTTATTGAACCTTGACCCGGGCTGAAGATTAGTAATAGTACCGTTTTCAACATGAAAGATCTTCCCACACATTTTGCGCTCTATATAGATGAGATCATAGAAGAGCAAGCATTCAAATTCCAAAAGTGCCATGACAATGTGGAGAAGTGATCGAGGATGTGCTTGATGAGAAGAGAGGATCTGCATGTCGAGTTGGATATAACTTATAAGCAGTTATTGGTGAGGTGGAAAGGTTGACAAAGGTTTGAACGCATGTGGTCCCCGCTGAAAATTTTCAACACACCAACCTGGAGTACTATGGGAATAAATTGATATAGACTCGACAAAGTTAAGTTCTTCCAACCCGGGGGACTGATGCAATCAGGGCTTTGTTTACACGTGTGTACAGATGTTCTAAAGTGATCCCCATTCCCCACACGATCACACATGTCAATGAATTAGTGTATAGCTAGTTGCTTAGTAGTTATTCGTGATTTATATTTTAAAATAAGGAAAGGACTAAAACACCAGCACTTATGGGCCGTTAGTCAATGGATCTAAGTGAGGCATTTTGGACCTTTCCATTTGCAGTAGGGCCTTTTTCTTATGTCCTCAACACTATATAAACTTATTCGTGCGTGTAATTGTTATTATGTTTTTGGATGAATAGACTTTCAGCTTGGTTGTTTCTGGTGGGTGGGTGGATGTTTGGGGTGGGAAGTTTTTAGAATTTCATTTTTTTTCCTATATTCCCTTCACAGTGAACAACCAAACCTTAAGATTTCTTTCAAATCTGGATTATAGAGCAAACAACCTTGGTGTTCACTGTTCAGACCTGTGGAATTGGATCCTTGCCTCTCTCCCACCCCCACCCTTCTTGGTCAGTCACCAAACTGCAGAGACCACTCAGTACCAAAAATGCTTAGAAAATAATTCCAGATGAAAGAGGCCTCATTACAATGATGAGAAGGTGGTCCACCATTTCTGTCTTTGAGGCAGATGTAGCTTATACTTGTCAGTGGAATTGTGATGCAGGACAATTAACCACTTGCTCTAAAAGCTCGAACTGTTAGAGTATGGCGAATTAATCCATTTATCTTATAGCCTAGGCCCCACATCTCATGGGTTTAGGACCTCGGCCGAACCCCCTTCGTGGGCCCCAAATCATATGGGCCGCCCACCCCGAGTGTGTCCCCGCATCCCACGGGCTACCCCACTCGAGCCTGATGTGAAATGCGCATTAATCACCCCCGGTGAGGAGTCTCGAATGCGAGGCCTCTTCTGTGGGCCACACCCACCCCGAGTGTGCCCCTACATCCCACAAGCGACCCCACTCGAGTCCGGTGTGAAAATGCTCCTGCATTAATCACCCCCATTGAGGAGGCTCGAACACGAGACCTCCTGCTCTGATACCAATTTGATGCAGGACAATTAACCACTTGCTCTAAAAGCTCGAACTGTTAGAGTATGGCGAATTAATTCATTTATCTCATAGCCTAGGCCCCACATCTCATGGGTTTAGGACCTCGGCCGAACCCCCTTCGTGGGCCCCAAATTACATGGGCCACCCACCCCGAGTGTGTCCCCGTATCCCACGGGCCACCCCACTCGAGCCTGGTGTGAAATGCGCATTAATCACCCCTGGTGAGGAGTCTCGAACACGAGGCCTCTTCCGTGTGCTGCACCCACCCCGAGTGTGCCCCTGCATCCCACAAGCGACCCCACTCGAGTCCGGTGTGAAAATGCTCCTGCATTAAATTGTCCCACTTGTAAATGATCACATTTACCTAACATACTGCGCCACCACCTTGAGTGGGTCATGCTCACCTCGGACTCAACTACAGGATCTGATTCAATCCCGAAAGCAATGAATGTGTTGGTTGGTATGGCAGTGTAATCACCAATTACATGTTTCTTTGCTGGATATGGTTACCTCATTCCACGTATACAATATTTTTTGATTTATTTACCATGTTATCCATGCTAAAGCTTTATTTGGCAGTCTCAGGAAATGTTTTTGTATCTCGTTATCATCCATAGTTTGTGGATGAATGTCAGCTTTCTTCAACAATTTTATAACATGTTAGTCATTGCCACTGTTTCATGCCGTGGTTAGCTTTTAATGATTTCAATTACCAGATTCCAGCTAATTGAATTTTGTACTGAAATGCAATACACCGTACAGATTAGCAGTTTATCAACCATCATGCGTGAATATACGGCTCTTCGGTCCATTGGCTCTCTTCCTTTCAAGGATTTGATATTATCAGCCGCTGATAAATCAACAGATGCTAAAAATGAAGACCGGTCCTGGAATATTCCTCGCCCCCTTATGGAGTATCTTGAAAGTAATCACAATGCATCACAACTTCAGGCGATTCGTGTGAGTCTTACAGTGCAAATGGCTATGTAACTGTTTTCTTTATTTTAATCTATACTATATGTTTTTTCCCCTAAATTTGGCCACCATTCCATAGCTCTGTATGCTGTTGTGTGAAGGTTTTTTTTTTTTTCGTGGGCATGTTATCATGTATTTTCTCAGGCAATTGTTTTGCTCTCATTGCAGGCAGGTCTTTCACGCAAACCTTTTGTGTTAATTCAGGTTGGCTACTGCCTTCTTTTACTTATCCTATGCATGTTTACTGCAGGTTACATCTCTTTCATCCTAGTCTTTGTTCATTTGTGGGTGTTTTTTCTTGTTATTTTACTAATTAAAGAACATGCTTTGCTATTGAGTGCCGCTAATATCCATTGAAACAAGGATGCAAAGATTGGCCAAGACCAATATGTTTTGCCTGGTTTGTGTCAGGGGTTGGTGATAATGAAAGCCCCTATAATGATAGTAACATCTGATACTGACCGGTAATGGTAGTATCAGACGATATAAACCTCTATCATGTGATAATCATTTCTTGTGGGATGGGAATGTGCATGATGGGTTCATCTCCAAAGTGGAAAACAAACCCCCATTGATTTTTCAGACTACTACGTACATTCATAATCTTCTATATTTCTATGCAGTCATAATTTATAATTCTGTCTAGTTTGTCATAGATGTTACTCATTTACTGCTAGTTTCATTAGTCATATTTTCAATATGTATTTGGAAACCAATGATGTCCAATTGTTATTGATGGGTACTAGTCAAATAGTAACTTGTCTTTTCCGATTCAACTGTATACAGTTCACACTGTAAAAAACCAAAGTCATAATATTTAAAAAAAATTACAAAATTCAAATTCTAATACCTTGACGAAGATTGTTAATATCAAACTATTTAATGCAGGGGAATTTTCACACCGGCTTGAGTGGGGTGGCCTGTGGGATGCAGTGGCACACTTGGGGTGGGTGGCTCGTGTGAGGCGGGTGGCTCGTGTGAAGTGGAAACCATGTGAAGTGGGGCCCATGAGGGGGGTTCGGCGGAGGTCCCTAACCCATGGGATGTGGGGCATGGGCTATGAGATAAAGGGATTGATTCGCCATGCTATATCAGTTCGAGCTTTTAGAGCAAGTGGTTAATTGTCCTGCATCACTATTGGACTAAAATAATCTGAACTTGGGAGGCAATGTGGTAACATATAAATGGCCCCTCATATTAATAATCATCATCAGTATTGTTGTCGTCATCATCATAAACCCTTGTCCCAACTATTTGATGTTGGCTTCAAGAATCCTATTTCAGCTATCATTCCTATTTAAGTCCCTATTGTTTGGGAAAGGGAGATGCCTTCACATCCATTCTCACCTCCTAGTTCCAAGCAGTGTTCGAGTTGTCGGTATCGCTACAAGTTTTGTTGGTCGGAGATAAAGATATAATATCGTTATTGTGGATAATATCGCCGATAACCGGAAATTTGGGGGAAATGGAGGAAACATGGGGAAAACAATGAAATTTCTCAGTGAAACTTCAGGACATGCCTAAATACATATATTTGTGTGTGTGTGTGTGTGTGTGTGTGTGTGTGTGTGTGTGTGTGTGTGTGTGTGTATATATATGTATGAATAAAAAATTACAAAAATTTCATTTAATAGGAGCACAAAAGCATGTGTTGCCGTAAGAAATCACTTTAGAACATGAATGGTTTAGATCATTATTTAAGATGCAATGCAGAGCGCAGAGACCAGCACGGTACGGTAATGTGCTAGGGGGCACCCATGCCTTAACCAATCAAAGTCTTTAAACAGCCCGGATTAGATGAGGCAGGTGTAAAAAATAACTGGGTGAGGCCCTGACTGTGGGGCTCACCTCGATGCATATGTTGTATATCCAATGTCGTCCATCCTTTTTGCGAGATCATTTTAGGGATGGTCTTAAAAATGAGGCAGGTCCAAATCTCAGGTGAACCACATAGTTGGGATCAGTGTTCGAAATATCAATACTATCGGCCGATATTATCGTTATCGGCCCCCAACGAGATGATACCCAGGCGATTACGCCCGGAAGATACCAAAAATGCAAAAATTCAGATATCGCACGATATATCGTCGATATCGCACAACCACGGACGCTTTGCAGGGGACTCACGGGTCCCACTGTAGCCAACAATCCACATCTGTTCATAAATAGCCATGCGTATAGGTAGAGAATAAAAAAATTTGAACTAGAAAAAAAAGGAGAAATCGGAGAGTACCCGCGAAGATTGGTGATCGGAGGTGGGCCATTCGACAGGTAAGTACGATTTTCTTGAATTTTCTCGCAATTTTCTTCAATTTCTCTCCTCCATCGCTGATTGGAGAGTATCTGTGGGGATTTCTCGGAGGTTCCGACGAGAAATCGGGCCAGATTGTGGAACCCCTTCCTTCGGAACGAGAATTGTCGCCGTTGCGATCGTCGGAACCTCTGCGTGCGTGAAGGAGAGGGAAAACGAAGAAGAAGGGCCCGAAGATGGGGTGAAAAGGGAAATCGGATTGTGTATTGAGTTACTCAATACGCTCTTATCGTTCTGAGTAAACTCTGTTGGGCCTACTGTGAATTCATGTGATATATCCATGCCGTCCATCAGTTTTTGAAGATCATTTTAAGGGTTGAGCCCAAAATTGAGTTATATCAAACTCTCAAGTGGACCATACCAAAGGAAACAGTGGAAGTACTGATTTCCACCGTTGAAACCTTTCTAAGGCCCCAGTGATGTTTATTTTTCATCCAAACTGTCTATAAGATCACATAGACATGGATGAAGGTAAAACACAAATATCATCTTGATCAAAAACGTCCGTGGGCCCCAAAGAACTTTTTAACGGTAGAATTCAATCGACGCTGTTTCAGGTGGTGTGGTCCACTGGAGATTTGGATATTATTAATTTTTCCTTTATAGCGCTAAAATTATATGATAAAACGGATGGACGGAGTTGATACAATGCATCAATGACGGTGGGCCCCACACGATTTACTCAGTACGCTAAGCATACTGAGTTACTCAGTACGCAATCCGCTTCCGTGAAAGGGGTTTCGATCGTGTGGTGGGTTATGGAGTACGCTCTTATCTACTCAATAAACTTAGTTGGGCCCACATTTAATGTATGTTGTCTATCCACGCCGTCCATCCGTTTTCCCATCTAATTTAAGGGGTTGATCCCTAAATTTAGGAATTTTAAGGGCCCACCTTTAAGGAGTCACTCTCTCCACTGTTTTCTATGGTGGGGTCCACTCGAGCTCTGGATCTGACCCATTTTTTGGCTCATGCCATAAAATGATCTCTTCAAATGTATAGACGGTGTGGATACAAAAAATACATCATGGTGGGACCCACATAAGTTGGTCATGTGGCATTGGGGCCGTCAATGACGGAAACGGATTGGCTACTCCCCTTGACACTAGCCCGCGGATGGTGGTCGGTGCTCTGTGGGCCCCACCATAATGTATGTATTTCATCCATTTCGTTCATCCATTTTTAAAGATCATTTTAGGGCTTTATCCCAAAAACGAGAGGGATATAAATCTCAGGTGGACCATACCACAGGAAAACAATAGTGATTGGATATCCATCATTTAAATCCTCCTAAGGCCCACTGTACTTTTTATTTGACATCAAATCTGTTGATTAGGTCATAAACACCCATATGAAGGGAAAAAACAAATATCAGCAAGATCCAATACTTTTATGGACCCCAAAAAGTTTTTAATGGTCAACGTTCATTCCACACTGTTTCCTGTAATGTGGTCCAGTTGATATTGGCATATACCTAATTTTTTGTGTAATACCATAAAATGATCTAGAAAAATAGATATACGACATGGATGAAACACATACATCATGGTGGGGCCCACAGAGCACTGACCATCAGCCATTGGCTGGTGGAGTAGCCAATCCGTTTCCGTCAATGACGGGTGACATGGGTACGCTCGTACCGAGTAAACTCTGTTGGGCCCACCGTGATTGCACGTGGTTTATCCATGCTGTCCATCTGTTTTTACCGATCATTTTAGGTGTTCAGCCCAAAATTGAACCATATCCACAACTCAAGTGGACCATACCACAAGAAACAGTGGAACTGTTAATTTCCACTGTTGAAACCTTTTTAAGGCCCACAATGATGTTTATTTGTCATCCAACCAGATATTTATTTTTTCCCTTCATCTGGGTCTTTACGACCCAATCAACAGATTGGATGTCAAATAAACAATACAGTGGGCCTTAGGAGGATTTTAATGATGGATATCCAATCATTATTATTTTCTTGTGGTGTGGTCCACATGAGATTATATCCCTATAATTTTTTGTATCAATCACTAAAATGATCCGTAAAAATGGATGAACGGAATGGATGAAACAAATACATTATGGTGGGGCCCACGAAGCTGAGATGAACTGAAATCACAAATATTAACCTGATTCAAAACTTTTATGGCCCCACGAATATTTCGACTGTGGATGTTCAATCCTTACGTTTTCAGCCCATTTGAAAATTGGATCCTGTTCATTTTTGGCTCCATGTTCTAAAATGATCTCAAAAAACGGATGAACGGAGTGGATTACTCACAAACATCGCGTTGGGCCCCACTTAAGTTTTCAGCGCCGGAACTTCCTGCAAAAGGCTTGTGCAGGAAATCCGCATCCTCGGATTCTCAGGACGCGTAGCCAGACCGGCTACTAAATTGCCGTCACCAAGTTCTGTGGGGCCCACCATGATGTATGTGTTATATCTACACTGTCCATCCATTTGGCTAGATCATTTTACGGCATGAGACAAAGAATGGGTCAGATCCAAATCTAGAGTGGACCCCACCATAGAAAACTGTGGGGAGAGGGACGCCCATCATTGAAACCCTGATCGTGGGTCCACTATGATGTTTATCTGAGATCCAACCTGTTTATAAGTTAAGACAGACATGAAAAAAGGGAAAAAACAACTTTCAGCTTGACCAAAGACTTTTGTGGCCCTTAGAAATTTTTAATGGTGGGCGTCACTCTCTCCACTCTTTTCTGTGGTGGGGTCCACTCGAGCTTTGGATCTGACTCATTCTTTTTCTAATGGCCTAAAATGATATCTTCAAATGGATGGACGGTGTGGATACAACACATACATCATGGTGGGCCCTTCAGAACTTGGTGACGTCACTTCAGGTCCCCATCATTGATATATATATTTCTCAAATTTTACTTCTTCATTTCTTCTTTTGCTTTTCAATGAATTGCTTGTGTTTTCATACATGACTATGATATATTTATAAATATCATGCATCCAATTTAAATATAGTTGCATTAGTTCAGTTAAACATCACATAACTTAGCACTCTATACAAAGGAAACTTATTATGTGCATATTTTTTTTTGAGATGTTATGATTTAAAAGTGTGTATTAGGGGCTTTTTTAACAATCCCCAAAGTTTCATTAAAAAATTCAACCATTTCCCCAATGTTTCCCCATGTTTCCCAAAAAGTGCGATAAATAATGCAATACGAACGATATATCCCGTGCGATAACCGATACGTATCTGGATCCCAAGGGTGCGATACATAGTGCGATACCGATATTTCGAACACTGGTTGGGATTGAATTCCCACCATTGAAAACTTCTTGGGGCCACTAAAGTTTTGGATGAAGCTGATACCTCACTTTGCCATGAGAACAGACGAAAGCCAGCAACTTTGCCTATGTTTTCCCTTCATCTAGGTTTGCGTGACCTTACCAACAGGTTGAATGGAAAATAAACATTACATTGGAGCCTTAGGAAGTTTTTAATGGTAGGTGTTCAATCACCACTATTTTCTTGTGGTGTGGTGCACTTGAGATTTGGATTTGTCTAATTTTTGGGTTCATGCCTTAAAATTGCCTGGGAAAATAGATGGATGGCGTGGATAAAGCACCATACATCATAGTGGGGCCCATACACCACTGTCCAATGGGCAGTAGCCACCTCGCTATGGATGACCATTCAAAGGGGGCCACCGTGACGTTTATATCCCATCCATACTGTTCATAGGGTCATTCTTACTGGGATGAATTGAATACATAAAAAATCGCTAGCCCCATCCAAAAGGACTAAAACTTTTCTAGCCCCAACAATGTTTCAACGGTGGACGTTTAATCCTCATTGTTTCATGCCGTGTGGTCTACTTGAGCTTTGGATCTGTTGGATTTTTGAGCTCATGCCCTGATATGCTATGGAAAAATGGATAGACGGAGTGAATTTCTCACAACCATCACGGTGGGCCCCACCAACTGGAAGCGCGTAAAAGTTGGTCCTGTAAGGCACGAATTCAGTACTACCCCAACTAGGACCTAACTAAAGACGGGTGGTTATTGTAGGGGCCTTGTGGGGCCCACAATGATGCGTTTTATCCAAGCCATCCATCCATTTTGAAAGATCATTTTAGAGCATTAACCCAAAAATAATGCAGATCAAAGCCAAAGTGGACCACACTACAAGAAGCAGTGGTGACAATGACCCCAACCGTTGCAACCTTCCTAGGGTCCACCGTGATGTTTATTTATCATCTAACATGTTCATAGGGTCACATAGATCTGTATGGAGGGAAAACATAAATATCATATTGATCCAAAACTTGTGGCCCCCAAGAGGTTTTCAGTGGTAGGCATTCAATCCCTATTGTTTCTTGTGGTGTGTTCCATTGGAGTATTTGATCTGCCTCATTTGTGGGCTCATCAACTAAAAAGAATGGATGGACGGTGCGGATGAAACACATCATCACGGCGGGCAGCACAGTGCTGACAAGACAGTTTGTCTCTAGCTAGGTCCTGGCGGGGGTAGTACCCAGTCCACGCCCGGTTGTTACACGGAACTAGCCATGTGAATGGGACCCCGACAATGGGGCCCACCTCGATGTATGCATGGTATATCCATGTCGTCTATTTGTTTTGCCACATGATTTTAGGGATTGTCATAAAAATGAAGTAGATACAAATTTTAGGTAGACGTGGACCACTCAACACGAAATAGTGGTTATTGACCAATAAAAACTGTGTGCCACAAAAATTATGGATCAAGCTGATATTTGTTTTTTTTTTTTTTGTTTTTTTTTTGTTTTTTTTCTGTCCATCCAAGTCTATATGAACTTATCAACAGGTTGTATGGTCAGTAAACATTACCGTGGACCCTAGGAAGTTTTTAATGGTAGGAGATCAATGACCACTGTTTCTTGTAGTGTGATCCACTTGAAACTTGTATCTGTTTCATTTTTTGGACCATGCCCTAAAATAAGCTATAAAAGCAAATGGACGACATGGATACGCAATACATACATTGAGGTGGGATCTATGAACTCCCCTAATACTTCAACATGACCTCACTGCCAGCCTGAAACTTGAGCTGCTTGATTATCTCAACCCACAAAACCTTTCAAGAGAAAAGTTTCGCCACTGAATCAACCCCAGGAGAAGATCATTTGGCTAAATTTTCAGAGGCATCGGAGCCAAAACGAAGATATATTGAGTGCATGTTACCAAAAAAAAGAGTGAGCCTAAACGAAGAGCCACTTTATTCTCAGATTATTATTATTTTTAATGGTCTCTTCTCAAGCTCAAGAAAGAGGGCATGTTCTTCCTTTAATCACCGTTCATGCTTTTTGAGTGATTTTGGATGAAGATTTAGGTTTTTCCAGCCTTTGCTTCTTTAAAATTTTGGAATGCTGGTTTCCCGCACCGTTGTAGAATAAGCTTATTCTACAACATGTGGGGCCCACTGTGGTGTGTCTATGGCATCCAACCTGTCCGCAGGATTGACCTGACCATCATGCGGGTACCACATGAATTTGGAACTTTCAGGTGGTTATTGTTCTGTGTGGCCCACCTGATGATTGGATATGCTTGATTTTGGGGCATCTGATCATCATGTTTGTCTCGCTTGATTCGCGGGGTGGATGGCATGCTCACAATGGGGTTTGGCTTTTCATACGTTGTTTTGAATGTGCTTTTAACTTGAAAAATCAAGCATATTTTTCTTTATTTTTTATTTCTTTATTTTTGCTGTTTTCGCTATTTTTTGTATTATTTTAAGAAAAAATCTAGCTGCATAGCTTACACCTCATGTGCCAGTGGGGTGAGTTCTACACTACACCCTATTCACTATTTAAAACACTATTGTGCAGCTTGCTGATGTAATGTTTGGTTGTATAACATCCAGTGCATATTTGGCATTTTTTGTTGTCATTATATGAGGCAGTCATGGAGACGTAACTGAGCAGCAGGAGCCTGTAAGGGGGCGTTTGGATCGTAAGTTGCTTAAGATAAGCTACTTATGCCACAAGTAGCTTGTCTTTTCTACTTATTATGAAGATAAGTATGTTTGGTAAACAATATACTTCTCAGCTTTTCCTCTCTTTCGTCTCTCCTGATGCCTCTCTTCATCAACTTACGAAAAGTAGAAAAGCAAAAAAAAATTAACTAAAGTGAAGTACTTTTTAATAAAAAAGTTACTTATAACTAATCATAAACCAAACTTATCTGAAATAAGTCACTTATCTACTGCAATAAGTAGAAAAAGTAACTCATTTGGTGGTATCCAAATGGACCCTAAATGACTTCTAGGAATTTTGATTTCATGTTGTTCAATTGTGATCTTACTTCTAAAATGTTGTATTAACAAATATTGCTTTCTTTATTATTATTATTATTTGTAAATTTCTATCTTTGTGGTCTTAATTTATGTTGCATGAAGTCATTTGGGAATGTTGTATCTCTTATTAGCAAGCAATACTTTTCATTTTCCTTTTCTAGAATGTTGTTTATGCCTTTTGCTTTTTGAACATACTCAGAAACTTACCATGTGTTCCGTTCTAGGGTCCTCCAGGAACTGGGAAAACACAGACCATTCTTGGACTCCTTAGTGCCATTCTGCATGCAGCTCCGGCCAGAGTGCAATCTAAGTAATTCGATTCTGCTTTATTTGATTTGTTTCTGGACATAATTCACAGTATGGAACAATGCCATGTAACGTTTTGTTCTTCATTTCCCAAGCTCTTCAATTGGAAAATGAAGAGGCTGTATTTTTATGCAGTTTTTAATTTCTGTAAACAAGCATGTTGATTCTGTTTATCATGCAGGGGAGCACTGTCTACTGTAAGATGTAAGCCAGAATTACCCATGCAGGAGAAGTATGTCTTCGTTGCTTACTACCTTATTTGTTCTTTTATATTGTTGGGCTCACATTTAAGTTCTTAACAGGGCATGATAATTTTCTTAAATGGGAGTTTATCCCTCTAGAGTGGTTTAGCCAAGTTTTCGCATGGATAGATCACGGTCATGTGTCAGAATTGAAAATGGTGCCAAACTAGATTGAACTATAACCACTTGGATCTTCTTTGCTTATTCGAATGGTATTAATTTGGAATGCTTTTAACTTGGCAGTAGTGTAGAATGTAAAAAATGTGAAATTGAAGTTAGGATTTATTATCCATTTGTTTGGGCCACAATAGGTTCACCACCAACTTCACTATTTGGATATCCTATTAGGCCTAACGGACATGGATACGAAAATGACATCATATTCTACACAAGAGTGAATTATCAAACACAATACAATACACACACATTACCTATTTGAAGCTCTAGATATTGAACACAATACGATACAGATGCATTACCGATTTGAAGCTCTAGATGTCATCTGCAGTTGCCCGTATAGTTACCTATCAATTGGAGCCACAAGTAAACACTCTAAATAAGGTCAATTTCAGTGGGATAGTGGGGAAGTTTGGATACGAATCATACGATAAAGCTTAAAGGTTTGGTGGGTGATGCAGGACATGAAATGTAAATATGATATGCAAGATTTCAGGCTTAGATCATACCAATTCACAATTACACAAATTCCACATCCCACATGAAAATTCAAACGTTCAATTAAAGGGGAATTTATGCGGGTCCAGGCCTACACATGATAGGGCTGGATCAATAAAAATTATGAAGCAAACGATACTCAAAGATAAGAAATAATCCTTCACACATACATAGTAATCAGTCCCTAATCCAAGGGATTCACCAGTTTCAAATCAAAGAACCCTAGGGAAAGAAAATGGGCATATAAGTTAGGGAAAACATAATCTAGGGCTAGGTTTTATGAAAAAAAAAAAGAGGCTATGAGAGGATAAAAGAGGATAAAAACCTGAGCCAAAAGACGATCCCGCGTATGGATAGCGGGCCTAGGGCGCGGGCGTTGTTTGCAGAAAAACTCTCCTTGGCCCTGGTCGGCCAGGGGGAGGCTCCAAAACCCCGAAGTTTCGGGTCGATCCGAGCTACGGCTTGTGCGTGGTGCTCCGCCGAAGTGTCAGTTCGCCTACGGGCCGAAATCTGGAAACCTGCTGTAATGAAGAACTCTGATGCAACAGAAGGATGAATTCGAAGTATGGATGGTGGGAGAAGATGGAAAAAAAATGATGGGGGATGGAGATGAATCGGGGTCGATGTGGCTTCGCACCACGGTAGTTAGCCCTTCGAAAAGGGAGGGCTTCACACCCACTTTTGAATTCTTCCACAACTCACGAAGAGAGCAGAAAAATAAAGCAGGAATTTTTATTAAACTTCAATGAATCAAAAGAACTACAAGGGATGCCTATTTATAGGGAGAACCCTATACCCAAAAACTCGCATTATGTGCGACACCTATTACTTGGTGATGAAGTAAACTAAAATAAAAACCAAACACATAAATCTAAAGCGTTCACGATGTTCTAAATAATAACAATAAGCAAAACCTAAAAAATGAAATCAATCCGACGAGTGGGCCACGATCATGAGATCCCATGATGGGTTTTTCTTGACTATCGGGCCCACTTTTCTGAACCAAAACTTGTCTTCTAGCTAGGGGCCCCTCCCTGAATGTCGTCATCGAGCCAGATCGATGATGGGATCCTCCTTTTGCGTACGTACGTGCGTAGGGGTGGTGGTGTGCGGCCGTGCGTGTGCACGATGTCCTCATCAACTCTCCTCGGCTGCGAAGATTTCGCCACTGGTGAAATAAAACTCCTGAACCGCTCTAGGATGTCAGGATCAAGTCGCTGGAGCTCCTCCTCAGTGAGCCATGTGCTGTCTGAAGCTGGACGTGACTTCCATTTAACGAGGTACTTCTGAAACCCACCATCCGACGTGGAAATTACCTCATGGTCCAGGATATCCTCTATTTCCTCTCTTGGGGTGTGAAGGCTAAGTATGAGAGGTAGAGGCTGGGATGAAAGGTTGGGAAGAGGCCATGGATCAAAGGTTAAGTCTGGGGAATCAGGACGGGTGGGCGAAGGGCCAGACAAAGTATCAGTGGGTCCCTGAAAAGCAACTAGATCCTCCACATTGAATGTGGAACTAATTCCCATGGAGGGTGGAAGATCTACCTCATACGCATTGAGACCGTTTCGCTTTATAATTTTGAAGGGTCTAGCGCTACGCGCGTGTAACTTACGAACGGCCCCTGGAGGGTACCGCTCGGGCCTGATGCGGACCATCACAGAGTCC
The DNA here is from genome assembly GCA_021015155.1 of Magnolia officinalis. Classification (NCBI taxonomy): domain Eukaryota; kingdom Viridiplantae; phylum Streptophyta; class Magnoliopsida; order Magnoliales; family Magnoliaceae; genus Magnolia; species Magnolia officinalis. The sequence continues at coordinate 81,915,595 of JAJHSJ010000006.1, forward strand.
CCAATATTGAACTCTTTGAATCGTCTATGTTGGTCTGCAGAAAATTTGTATTGCTCATTACTAGTAGTGATCTTTCGCCTGATTTCTTGATGCAATGAATGTATATGATGCGCAAAAGACTCTGCAGACTCTGATGGCCTATGGGACAATGACATGGGGATAAGATCAATAGGCTTCCTAGGCTTGTAACCAGTAACGACTTCAAATGAACTTAGACCTGTGGACCTATTGATAGAACTATTGTATGCAAACTCAGCTATGGGTAGTACGGCGTCCCATGTCCTGGTATGCTCCCCCACTAAACATCGAAGTAAACTCCCTAGGCTCCTATTAACCACCTCAGTTTGGCCATCGGTCTGAGGGTGGTAGGCAGAAGAAAATTGGAGCCTAGTATTCATCATGTGCCATAATGTCTTCCAAAAGTAACTCATGAATCTCACGTCACGGTCAGACACTATGGTTTTTGGTAACCCATGCAGTTTGACGACCTCACTAAAGAACATCTTAGCAACATGAGAGGCGTCGGAGGTCTTAGAACAAGGAACGAAGTGGGCCATTTTGGAGAAACGGTCCACGACAACAAATATGGAGTCATGCTTTCGAATAGTCTTGGAAAGTCCAAGCACGAAGTCCATACTGATGTCCTGCCATGGGATGAAGGGGACTGGCAAAGGTGTATATAATCCTGTATTCTGTTTCCTCTGCTTTGCCAGTTGACAAGTACGACATTGCCCTATAATTTTGGCCACATCTCGCTTGAGGCTTGGCCAATGAAATCTATTCTCCACTAGGGCAATGGTCTTGTCACGACCGAAATGACCCGCGACCCCCCCTGAATGTAACTCCCAGACAAGAAAATCGCGAAGGGAGGTGCGTGGTATGCACAAGCGGTCACTCCTAAACAAATATCCGTCCAAAATCAAATACTCATTGTTAGCTCCTGACGGACTCTCTAATAAAGACGTATACACAACCCCAAAATCTGGACACTCAAAATACTCTTCTGTGATGCGCTCAAGGCCCGTAACTTCAACGCTCATGGAGTTGAGTAATGCGATTCGACGACTCAACGCGTCAGCAGGCTTATTCTCTACACCGGCCTTGTGCTTAAGCACAAAAGTGTACTCTTGAAGGAATTGAACCCACTTAGCGTGCCTGGGGCTTAATTTCTTCTGAGAGTTCAAGTATCTTAAGGCCTCGTGATCCGAGAACAAGACGAATTCTTGCGGTAATAAGTAATGTCGCCAGTGGCGTAGTGATTGCACTACCGCATAGAATTCCTTGTCATAGGTGGAATATCTTTGCTTCGCCTCGTTCAGTTTCTCACTAAAAAAGGCGACAGGGTGCCCTTCCTGGCTAAGTACTCCTCCTATGCCGACTCCTGACGCGTCACATGCGACTTCGAAAGCTTTTGAAAAATCTGGAAGTCGCGTGACTGGAGCTTCGGTCATCTTGACCTTTATCTCCTTGAAGGCCTTCGAGGCGGCCTTTGTCCATTGAAACTCTCCCTTTTTTATGCAGTCCGTGATGGGAGCCACAATGGAACTGAAGCCTCGAATGAACCGCCTATAAAAAGTGGCTAAGCCATGAAAGCTACGCACCTCATGAATATTGCGGGGTTCAGGCCAATTAACGATGGCCTTGACCTTCTCGGGATCCGCCGATACGCCCTCAGCTGACACAATAAAACCTAAGAAGATCACACTACTAGACAAGAACGAGCACTTCTTTAGGTTGGCGTACAACTTCTCGGCCCTAAGGATCCCACAAACTTGCCTCAAATGGTTGAGGTGGTGCTCCTTCGTCATACTATAAATCAAGATATCATCAAAGTATACAACTAGGAACTTTCCCATGAAGGGTCTCAACACTTGGGTCATCACACGCATGAAAGTGCTTGGGGCATTAGTTAACCCAAAAGGCATAACTAACCACTCATATAGCCCATCCTTCGTCTTGAATGCCGTCTTCCACTCATCTCCAGGGTGTATACGGATTTGGTGATACCCACTTTTGAGGTCAATTTTTGAGAAGATAGTAGCATTGGCCATCATATCTAACATGTCATCAAGACGTGGTATGGGAAACCGATACTTGATTGTGATTTTGTTAATGGCCCTACTATCAACACACATCCTCCATGTGCCATCCTTCTTAGGTGTAAGAAGGGCGGGCACGGCACACGGACTCATGCTCTCTCGAATGAAACCCTTCTCTAGGAGTTCATCAATCTGCCTCTTCAACTCAGCGTGCTCCTTCGGGTTCATTCTGTAATGCGGGAGGTTTGGTAGAGTTGCCCCAGGGATTAAATCAATGGCATGCTGTATATCTCTCATAGGGGGAAGCTCATTCGGTAAATCATCAGGAAAGACATCACGAAACACAGAATTAGATGAACACAATTTAGAAAGGCTGTGCTATTGGTCTTCATAAGCTTCTAGGGGAGTTGCCCCACTAGAGACCTGGAGGAGTTGTCTTCTGGATAAGAAGAATCTCTCAAAAAGGTGAAGGACCTCTCTCCACACATCCAGTCTCAGGAAAAGAAACAAGAAGCAAACTTTACATTCATAACGTCGACCGCAATATCCACAACAGTCTGTTTTTGTGTATAAAGCCCTACCCAAATCTTACACATGGCTTAGGACCCAAAATAGCAACTGGAAGCTCCATCAATGATCTGCTATTTTGTCTCTTTCATGTTTTACTCTACAGGAAGGCACCTTTTTATGATAAGTTTTCCTAAGGTAATAGCTGCAACCATAACATGATACGTAAGATTCCAATAATTACAAACAAATTAGTAATTCTACAAATGAGCTTATGAATCTGGACTCCTTCAATAATATCAATTAACTAGCGTGTGAGGCTGATGAAGTATAAATCTAGAATTAGGTCCAAAATTGGAAGGATTCATGTAGAATTATGTATACCGGATTTGGGGGTCACTTTCTAGCTCTCGTACTTGATAAACAACACTCAAGAAGCAGAAAATACAGAAAGAATAGGCAAGAGAAGATATATCTGGTGACATCACAACCTTTATAGCAACCCACTGCAGGTTTTAAAAAGAAGTCTTTTATCATGAAAAATAATCATGTAGAGTTCCAAACATATTGCCTGTTATATGTAGGCCTTCAGACATGTACTTTCCTATTTTAATAGAAACTCCAATTGTCTAGCTTGCTAAACAGGTCTGATTAAGAAAATAGGCAACTGTTAAATAAAGAAAATAAAGATTCTTAGTAGCCATATGGCTAAGATGGCCCCATGTTGGAGTGAATAAGCAGCTGATCTGTGGGCACCAGGACTAATTGAACCATTAATAGGCAATCAGTTTGGTCTTGTAGGCTCCAATGATGCAACATATATGGGCCATCTGATTGGTTCAGTGGGTTCCTGAACCAATCTGATGTCCCTTTTGTCTTTTATTATGGATTGGTGAGCAGGTGACATTCACCCCCGTGCGTATGTGTATACATGTGTGATCTGTGGCTTCGATGCGGCCCTATTAACAAGTAATCATTTGGGTGGGTGTGAAAGAAGATGAGAGCTGTCCACCAAGGTGGACCACATGTGTGATGGAGGAGAGGAGAAGAGAATAGTATTGAAGACTCCTTATTCTTCTTGTTCTCCTCTCCTCTCTCTCTCTCTCTCTAGGTGGTGATGTGGGGCTAGGATCTATATATAGGAGTGTCCCTTGTCTTTTTTTTTTTTTTTTTTTTTGAGAGGAAGCAACAATTTTATTCAAAAGGACCACAAAAGCAGAAAAGAATACAACGCCGGATCTACAAGAGAGAAAAAGAGCAGCGAAAGCTGCCTACGCAAAAGGAACCCAACCCAACAATGAGTTAATTATCTTCCAAATCAGCTCTTCGATGGAGGAGCGTTTATCCCGAAAACAGTGGTCATTCTGCTCCTTCCAGATTATCCAAAAGACCGCCATGATGAGCATCCGCCAAGCTTTCTTCCCTCCTTTGGACCCTCTGGCACCTTGCCAAGCCCACAACAGAACATCCACCAACTTCAGCATCACCCACACCACTTGCATAACGGACTAAAAGAACTCCCAGACTGTCCGAGCAATGGGGCAGTGAATGAACAAGTGATCAATTGACTCCGCGTCCATCATGCACATCCAGCACACATTGGGTATAATTAGAGATCTATGCTGCAAGTTATCTATCATCAAGATTTTTTTTTTCTCCCAACTAACCACACAAAAACTGCCACTCTAGGGGGAGCCCTGTAAAACTGCTGATGGAAAGGATGTGGCAGACCTGTTGGGGGATTTGAGGACCGAATCGCATCAAACATCGAGCAGACTGAGATTATCCTTGAAGGTTGGGCCCTCCAAATAAATTGATCATCGTCCGATGAAGGGGCTGCAAGATTCAACAGATCTAGCATAGCAGCAAAATCCGAAACCTCACCCTCATTCGGACTCCACACAACCACATTACCCATACTGGAGAAACATTTGTCTATTGGAATATGGTGGTCTGGGGCAAGAAGAGCCAATCTAGGAAAGACCTCTTGTCGAGCCTCCTCACCACACCAAATATTCGTCCAGAATCTAATACGAGAGCTATTCCCAAGGGCAAATGCAACCCAGCTTTGAACTAAATGCTTAGTTGTCACAATCCCTTTCCATATGCCTGAAGCGCGATAAAGGGAGGAACTCTTGACGAACATCCGCCGTCAATTGCTCCATATTTGCTGACTATGAATTCCCTCCACATTCTTCCCGTCTCGGTGGCAAATCTCCAATGCCACTTTGCTAAAAGAGCAAGATTCACCGGTCTGCAAACCTCCCCCCAATTGAGAAGATGGATTTTGTTGCCCCCATTGGCTCCTTTCCAAAAGAAGCCCCGTCTCAACTTTTCGAGTCTTTCAACCACCTTAGTCGGGCATTTGAAAAGCGACATGAAGTATGTCGGCATGTTTGAGAAAGCAGCTACATCAAATCTATGTTCATGCTTGTCCAGTTTAGCATTTTTAGGGAGTACCACCATATGGTGGTCCTCACTCTTACAGACTTTGGTATCCCTACATAAGAAGTCTAAAATCCTGCCTATCCATGTGCCCAATTTCGCCCAAATTCTTTCACTATCTATGGTGTACATCCTTGGCCCATAATTCCATGCAAGCATGGGTGGTGGGCAACTTAAAGATTTAACTGTTGGATCTCCATTAAGTTTGATAAAAAACACTTTAACAGTAGAAAACGTTTGTTAAACCTTTTGAAAACATTTGAAATTACTAGCGAACTTTGAAACACTTGATGGATATTTCAATTGACAAGATCCATACATAACCAAGTCCCGGGAAGACTAGGGGACCCCTTGGTGCGTGTAAGGTTCTCACCACGTTTTTAATGTGTTCAACCAACAACACTTGTATGTAAGCCACTCGAAGTGCGTCAAGGCCCACAACACTAAGATCATGAAGTCTCTCCATGATCTCAGGTTAAGGATTAGTAAAAGCTAGTGCATGATCAATTCAATTCCATGTAATTGTGATGGGTCTCTCAGTTAGGAGACTGCGATCCTCCAATGCGAATCTCCAATCGAGCCCAATAAGGTACTTATAAGTGGAGGCAATGGTAACAAGATGCCTGGCGCTGGAGATGAGTCCATCCCAACTCATCGTTGGTTCCGCTACTCGGGATGACCACAAAACTAACCTGCCCAAACTTGATGAAGTGATTATGGAATTTAGGATACTCGAGAAACATGTTGCCACAACTCTCCCTTAGCCATGATGGGTGTTGTCTCCACTTCATTCTTTCCCCATGGACCCATAAGAGAGATTTGATAAAGAATCCCTAGAACTTGCTAATAATATTTAATGCATAAGTTCCATGAATAATTAATGATGGAAAACAAAGTATATTCCTTATCCTTCAAAAACAAAGTATATTCCTTTCATCGAAGTGAGCATGAATAATAAAATTCATCAGCATTTATTATCGGTTTTTGGGTGTCACGTATCTAACAAAGGGTATGGACTTAGATCATGTTTGAAGCATTCAAAGCAATGGCATAAGGGTATTGGTTAAGGACCATGAGATGTGGAAAAGCTATTTCTAAAACTCGTTAAAAGACGTACACTCTGAGCTTAGGGATAGAACAAAAGCATTAACTCAATTACGGTTGGAAGCCATGTATACTTTTGTAGGATTTGGATATCTCAGTCAAACAAGCTTTGAGAAAGATGAAGTCAGGAAATGTTTTCAGGGCAGATCAGATGGTATACCAGTAGAGGCTTGGAAGTGCATGGGAAATTGGTTTATTTTGATTGATAAAGCTGTTTAGTATTGGTAAGATTGAAAAAAATGCCAGATGAATGTAGGAATTTGGTAACTATTTATAAGAATAAGGAGAGATACAAAGCTACACTATATTGAGATTAAATTTATAAGTTATATTATGGAATTTTGGGAGAGTGATTGGTCAAAGATTAATGCATGAGACAAATGTATCAGAAAATCAATTTGGATTCATACCAGGAAGGTCAACAATTGAGGCTATTTTCCTACTTAGACAACTGATGGAGAAATATAGGGAGTGGTGGATGTTGGGAAAGGCAAGGATTTTCAAGAGGAAAGTTTGACATGATTAAGAATTTCTATGAGAGATTGGTAACAAATATGAGGACCACTAGTGGAGAGACAAGTGAGTTCCAATTATCATGGTCTTGATCCAAGGGTCATCATGGAGCCCCTATCCTTTTGCATTGGTTCTGGAAGAGTTAACAGGACATTTATAGGAAGTGGTCTCAAAATGTATATTATTTGCCAGATGACAATTTTTATTTACGGGATGCGGGAGGGGGTAGACACAAAGCTAGAACTATGGATGGTTGTTTGTAATCTAAATGTTTTAAAGTTTTTCTGACTAAAACAGAGTACATGGAATGAAATTTAAGTAACAATAGGAGTGGAAATGAGGAATTGTTTAAGGTTGCTGACCAAGAAGTACCCAATATGACCAATTTTGATATCTTGAGTCAGTAATTCAGGATATTGGAGAGTTTGGGAAGGATATTGCTCGTAGAATTAGAGTTGAGTGGATGAAGTGGAGATGTGCATCTGGAGTTTTATGTCGCTGCACACTGATGATATTGCAGGGGAAATTTTATAGGATAGCTATAAGACCAACCATGCTTTGTGCAACATAACGTTGGGAAGTTAAGGAACAAACTGTTTATAGGATGAGCGCAGTTGAAATGAGGATGTTGAGATGGATGAGTGGTATGACAAGGAAAGATAGAATTAGAAATGAATGCATTCGAGGGAGCTTGGTAGTAACACCATTAGGCAATAAGATGAGGAAAGTAGATTTAGATGTTTTGGCCATGTGCAAAGTAGACCAAGAATTGCACCTATTAGGAGGGGGCTGGTTCAAATTTAAGGCTCTAAAAGGGTGATGTGGTGGATATAGTAAGAAAAGGCTTGACCCATGTTTTAATTGACGAAATGGTCGGTGATGAAGTGGAATGGCTGAACATGATTCGTATAGCTTACCCCAATTAGTTGAGATAAGGCTTAGATGATGATGATGATGATGATGATGATGATTAGGGCCTGTTTGCATGCAGGCAGCACGTCAGATAAAATACAGTAGCCCTGTCGAGTAGGAGGCAAAAAGAAATGGGTTAGGGAAAAAGTGCCCTTTTAATGTGTTTTTGGCATTTTGGAGAAAGCAAATGTCCAACTTATTGTAATTCAAGTTCTTCAATAAAAATGTGCGAAGTTCAGGATTCTCCCCCTTTCCAAATGGGCCCTTAATCCCAAAAAAATGTTTAGCATGCGCATTGAAGAACCAATACTCCTTCATCTTTAAATTTCCTAATGGTAGTTCTTCAGCGGTGAAATCCATGAATCATGGTACTGAAATTCGTCATCAAGAAGAAATGTGCTGTAGGAGTTCAAATAGTAGTCAGCCTATATCATTGGAAACGCTAGCACGGAGATCATCGGACAACCCTATTTGCGGGGCTCATTCTTCCACCATGACCTCCAACATGGAGGTTTCATTAGAGATTCCTACAATTTCAGCTGGGAGTATTTCTTTCACTTTGAACTGTACTCACTAAGGGATTTTTGGCTGCTGAGGCTTTGGTTCCTCTTCCAAGTTTGTAACAGGGCAATCCTGAGAGGGGCCTTCTTGGGCTTGCTTTCATCTAACTTTAGGTTATGTTATAGTCTTTGTTTCACGGCTGATGTGCTATTTTCTGTGTTGTCTTTCCAAGCTTGCATATTCTTGTATGATTACTTACAAATTTGTACGACTCACTTTGCAACTGATATTTTATTCTTGCTATTCAAGGGTTTGATTCAATTCGTTGGTGTCCAACGCCAAATTAGGTGACTATCTTTTGAGATACTTATTTTGAGGTTCTGCAGATACTGTCATTGGACCAAAGCATCTCCTTGGTTGACTGGTTCTAATCCAAGAGACCTAATTATGCCCACTGATGGGGATGATGGCTTTTTCCCAACCACTGGGAATGAATTGGTGAGTTCTATTTTTGTCTGTTTGGTTACTTATAATGGTACTAGAGGCCCACATTTCTTTATAATTTTTACTCATTTATGCACAGAAACCTGAAGTTGTCACCTCCAATCGCAAATATCGGGTACATGTGCTAGTTTGTGCTCCATCCAATTCTGCGTTGGATGAGATTGTATTGCGGCTTATAAATACAGGTTAGAAGTTTCCATATCCTGCACGTTGTTCTATTTTGCATTTGTATTTTGGCCTTTTGTCACGGTTTATGGTTGCTGTTCTGTGGATGTAGTTCAATGTTGATTTAAAGCTCTTGTTGACTAGTGTTCCCAGGCACTTTTGCATGCTTAGTGCATACGTATTGACATGGCACAAGACGATAGTGATACCAGATATCTTATGTATTATTTGTTGGATAAATTTTAACATTATCCTGTTCTGTCATCATCATCATCATCATCATCATAGCTTTGTCCTAGCTATTTTGGGCCAGCTTCATGATTTGATTGGTGAAGATTTAATGACTGGGTGCTTACCTTTTCTTTCCTTTTTCTTTTGTGTGTTTTTTTTTTTTTTCCTGTTGTTTTTTATTTATTTATTCTGGATGCTTATCTGTTATCATCATCATAAAATTATCCTGTTCCATCATGTTTATTTTATTCTAAACCACTAACAATTTTCAAACATTTTTATCATTAAGAATATACAATACATCATGGTGTAGTAATTCTTATCATATAGACACCGTATTTGCTTGTCGTTTCCTTAAATTTGCATGTTAGAAAAGATTTAATGATGGTTGTCTGTCCTTTTTTATACTGGGTGCCTGCCTGTCATCATCATCATCGAATTATCCTGTTCTATCATGTTTATTTTATTCTCAACTGCCAACAATTTCTAACATTTTTATCCTTAAGAACATAGAATGAATGGGTGTAGTAATTCTTATCATAAAGACTGTTTTGGTTGTTTCATTAAGCTTACATGTTAAGGGATAGCTGGGCTTGTTTCCCATCCTTTTATTTTTTCTTTTATTTTCAATTTTCACATTAAAATTTTGTCTTTTGTATGCATTTCAGTTGAGGATGGTTTAGACAATGCTCATTCCGTTAATAATACAAGTCAAATATTCCTCATCCTGCTATGTAGGCTGCAAATTTCATAGTGGTCAGCCAGATGCTGCCACACATGTTTCTATAGGGCATTTAGATTCATTGAACTCACTAGATAAGTTCACGGAAAGAGAATCTTTAATTTTTTTGAAAGAACTCGTCTTCCCTTTTATTTGACCTATCTTGTGCTACTTGACTTCTTAAGTGAAAAGTGTTCCATGGAATCCTTGGGCATCCAATTGGTATAACTCTTGCGATGGAACTCAAGTTTTGAAGTGGAGAGGATCTATGCATCCAAGTTAAAACCCACTTAAGTTACTCACTGATGGCAACAACCAAAAAAGGCTGCTCTCATTGCAGATGCACATCTGAGCAGGCAGTGAAACACGCTTTCTATGTTGATTTTCACTTGTGGTAATGTGGATGTTGAATCGCGGGTAGATTGCTCTCACGGATGCCTTTTCAAGGTTTTCATGGTGTATTTGTGGCTTGGGGTATGGTAGATTTGGCTTGGAATCGTCACTAGCCTATTACTCAGATCTCCATAGTCGGTTAGACCCTGTAGAAACCTTAGGAGAAGGAATCAACGGATTCGTCCTGAAATGACTCCTGATTTGCGACCGAAAATTCTGGGTAAAGGACCACGAATACAGAGAGGGAAGGTGTTAGGCATCCTCTTTGCCTATACAAGTGTATAATCTCTACTTCACAGGGTTGAGCAAAAGATCAGGGATGGGATTAGTTCTTGTGTACAAATGATGCAAGTGTGTGGGATGTAGTGTGGCGATGCGGTGCCTACAACAAGCGATATCCCGAGTCATACAAGTCTACCTTGACTCACCCACTTGAAGAAGTGGTTGAAGTCTAGTTAATCTGAGTTTTTGATGGGCTAGATCTGGTGTACTAGCGAGCCGCAGAGCATGCACTTGGACTGACTAAACTGGTAGGTGTGTTGGAGTGGAGATGATGATGCACGATGTTAATGTAGATGCGAATGATGTTGACCAGAGCTGGATGAGTAGTGGGTGAATGGGTTTGTTTCACGGATTGGTTTGAGTGGAATAGATCGCCCTTTCGGTGGCTCAGGTGGAGGTTAGGGCTTGTCTAGGTTGACCTAAGGCTAGTCTTCCTCTCTCGCACTCTTCCTCTCCTTGGTGGATGGATGAGCTTTAAGGAGTGGTGAATATGGGTATAAGGTGAGAAGTGGGAAGTGAAAGATGGATTGGAAATGAAAGGGAATTGTGTATTTATAGGCTTGTCGAGTGATTTTTTGGTAATTCTTAGGAACTCTAAGGGCAAAAGAGGCTCTAAAGGCCAGGATTGGCTACTGAAATGAGATCGCCATGTGGCGCAACATGGATGGTTGGATTGAGGGGCAAAAGTCATAATTTTGAGTAAAGGAGAGGGCAACGAGGTCTTTTCACTTTTTAGCATGTTTGCCAATGCATGTATGCTGACATCATCACTCACCTAACGCCTCCATGAAAGATGGCAGATTTCCACGTGGCGGGCAGTGCATTATGCGCCGCCCACCACATGGATGGCCCCATCTTTTGCCCGAGGGGGGGGGGGGCTTTGGTGTGGTGCTTTACCTCTGGTCCATTTATATTTGCCTTATTGTGGTCCTAAGTGCTAATGGGCCTAGGCTTGGGCTTAGATTGGGCTTGGACTTTGGACTTGGTTTTTAGGGTTCTAGGGGTTGCTACTATGCTCTGATAAGCTTGTTGGCACAAGGTGGGGTGTCTATAGAGGCATAGTTTTCTTGCCATGTGGACAGAGCATGTCCACATTGAGGCTTAGTTTTTTACCGTGTGCATAAAACAACTAAAGATTCATGCTGCAAACTTTCATCCATAGTTAGGCAGTCTCTTGCCATGTTGATGGATCCACTAAAGGATCTGTTTCTCTGTCTCCTTCTCTGATTTTTTCATTTATTATTAATAACATTAATTATATTGAAGGTGGCCGAAAGATACAAGAAAAGCATTAAAAACGGTCAATAAGACAATGGACAAGACAATGTTTTAAATAGCGTGTAGTGTATTACATAGCATTCAACCCTCTATATAGCATGTAGCGTTAGCTACATCGCGTGTAGTGTAAGCTCGATATTTTAAAATTTTTAATTAATAAAAAGGGAAAAATCTGATAAAGATTAATAGTAAGAATTAGTATAAAAAAGCATAAAAATGTTAAAAAAAGAAAAAATCTTGAAAAACTTATTCATTTTTTCAAGTAAAAGCATGTTCAAACATTCCTCAAAGTCTCTCTCTCTCTCTCTCTCTCTCTCTCTCCTCTCTCTCTCTCTTTCCCTTCATACATCTCTTTCTCCTTTTAGTTTACCGAACAATAAAAATGCACAAGTCACAAACTCACAAATCACAATAGATGACAAATAACATACTAACATTTAAGTATTTAACCATGGAAAACAATAGACAGTCACATGATAGAAAACAGTGGACAGCCACAACACAGAAAAATGGATCCACCTTATAGGACTGGGTGATGGACTACACCATAAAATCAATGGCCAACTGTGAGCCACCTAAGAAAATGAAGCCTATCCAATCATCATGTGGGCCGTGCCATAGAAAACAATGAATAGCCACCCAAACAACTCCATAAACACAAAAAAGAAAAGAGAAGAAAAAACAACATTGCATGGCCACCAGTTAAAACATACCGCACAGACCAAAACAGGCCCCTAAAAAAATTGCATAGCCTATCCAACCCAAAACAAAAAATGAAAGAAAATCCCGTTCCCCAGCTAGAAGCTCATCCTAGCCGAGGTGCCCCTCTAGTGTCAGCCACCACTGTCTAATGCGATTAGGTTTGGATATCCCTTTGATATCATCTAAGATGAGGCCGGCAATTAACCAAAGACACTTCCACTATACCCACCACGTCATTGACGAACGATGAATTGTTTCAAACATTTTTTAAAAATATTTTTTATTTGGAATGATAACACAAATTTATTGTGAAAAGAAGCAAAAGCAAGGAGAAGAGAAAATAAGAGGAAGACATGTGATGAAATCATCCACCAACACTACATATAAAGATAAAGAGATGCTTCCCATGGACCTCAACAGAACTTCACAATAACAACGTGTAGCCACCCAACTTGACATGGTTGTCCGTAAGATCATCTACTCAGATTGGATTAGGAGTGCCTTGCATCCAAGTCCTGTTTGTAGGGATTATTTTCCTTTAGTATCAGAACCTCGAGCCCCTTTTGAGCCAAAAGACTAAGAAACACACTGAGTTTTGGAAGAAAATGAGCAAGGGGGCAGAGGTGGTCCCCCCCCCCCCCCCCCCCCCCCCCCCCCCCCCCCCCCCCACACACACCACATTATTGTTATTATTTTTTATAAGATTGTTTATAAAAACTTTTGGCATGAATTGGATTCTGACTTAACTACACAACGAGTTTAGCAGAAATTGGATTTCTTCTCCTGCATACCCTGTTCTTCCAGGATCCCCCCACGACTATCATTAAAAAAGCTCATCCAATCATCTCCTATCCCAAGGTCCTATCAGGTTATGCCATGTGTCCCTAGTACATCTACCCCCTTGCCTTCTCTATACAGGCAAGGGGCTTTTTGATTTTTGCTTTCTCTACACACCTTTTTCACATTCCTTCTTCCCTTGCCAACTTGAAAACCCAACTCTATGAAGGAAATCCTACTACAAATTGGTAAAAGGATAGCAACGAATTTGAAGAAAGAGAAAGGTATTGGGCATGAATTGGATTCCCACTTAACTACACAACGAGTTTAGCAGAAATTGGATTTCTGATCCCTCCACGACTATCATTAAAAAAACTCATCCAATCATCTCTCCTATCTCAAGGTCCTATGGGGTTATGCCATGTGTCCCTAGTACATCTGCCCCCTTGCCTTCTCTATACAAGCAAGGGGCTTTTTGATTTTTGCTTTCTCTCCACCTTTTCACATTCCTTCTTCCCTTGCCAACTCAAAAACCCAACTCTATAAAGGTAATCCTACTACAAATTGGTAGAAGGATAGCAACTAATTTGAAGAAAGAGTAAGGTATTGGGGTTCAAGAACTCTCAAATCCTTCCTCTAGGATTATTGCTAAGGAGAATGCCTTTACTTGTCAGGTTTCTAGAAACAGCTCCAGTAACCATTGCACAAGGGAGAGGATTTCGGGATTCCCGTTTCCAAATATCTCTAAACACATTGTAAAAGGGGTGACTGCGAACCAAGGCCCTCCGCAAATCAAAGAAGAACACTGTTAAGAATAGACTCTCCATCGATTCTCTGCTACATTCTTCTTTCTCTCACCCAACTTTATCTCGTTACATGGGTTCCAATCCATGGCTCGAGCTCATGTTTCAACGTTGAGGTCATAGGTTCGAGCTCATGTTACCTTTAAAAAAAACCTTTTACATTATCCTTTTTCTCTTGTTTCATTTCCATACGAAGTTTACTTTTCGAATTTCAAATGCTGTAAGTAGAGACATGTCTTGATATGGGTGGAGAAGGTGCCTAACACCTTCCTTCTAGGTAACCAAGGATCTTTCCTAGAATCTTTGGGAAGCTAGACAATTGAATGGAGTCATTCAATCAAACAATCATTCCATGTCTTTGGATATTTGGCTCTACATGTCTATAGTCTCCTGTATATTCTGAGAACTTACTGGCTGGTGTTGACTGCTTTTGTATTTTCCATGATTTTCTGACAAATTTTCCTGTATGTCTCATACAACCCTTGAAGAGGATAATCCTCAAAGTCCAATAAATCATCCTTCCCTTGACCTTGAGGAAGATTGCTTCCAAACTGGATACTCTATTGCTACACGCCTTATCGTTATGTTCCTTCTAATAGACCATAGTTGGTATTAAAGAGAGCTGTTGCATTAACCTCTGTCTTTTACTGAGAATCCCCCAATTCCATGATTCGACAAGGACTTTGACTGGCCTTGGCATGGACGAATGCATACCAAAGATAGACAATATCTTCTTCCTAATCCTAGATCCAAAATCATTATGGATGAAAAGATGGTCCATTGACTCGGCATCCCTTAGGCATATAATGCAAATGTTTGTAAGCATCATCTTCCTGTTGTGTCAGTGGACGACGATAAGGAACAACAAGCCACCTAAATATGACCAGTATAGGGGGACCTGGATTATGATACAAGGAAGCCATCCGAGGCTTAAGAAAATTAGCATCGTCATCTCTAAGGATGTTACCTGTTGGTGCTACTCCTAAATTGCCTCTAAAGCATTCATTTCTAATTCTATCCTTTGTCATCTTGCCACTCATCCCTCTCAACATCGTCATTTCAGCTATACTCATCCTATGAACATGTTGTTCCTTAGTTGCGCAACATTTTGTCCCATAAAGCATGGTTGGTTTTATTGCCATCCTATAAAATTTTCCTTTCAGTTTGAGTGATAGATGATGGTTGCATAAAATTCCAAAGACACTTATCCATTTCATCCACCCCACTTGAATTCTATGGGCAACACCCTTCTCAATCTCTCCACTCTTATTATCGAACCAAGATATCGAAAGTGGTCATTTTGGGAAATTTCTTGGTCAACATCTTAAGGGTACCTGGCAAATCTTAGCTGCACGAGTCCTCTTTGGTCCTTTGGAGCTCCACTGGAAGTTGCTGCCTTTGCTTGGCTGGCTGGTAGGAGCCGTATTCTCACTATTGATAATCTCCAGAGGAGGGGGCTATGTTTTCCGAACATCTGTCTTCTCTGTATGCAAGATGCAGAATCCGTAGTCGACCTTCTCCTGCATTGTCCCTTCTTCAACAGAGTCTGGAATGGTCTTCTGGCTCACGCGGGGATTTCCTGGCTGTTCCCCTACTCGTTCGAGGCCCACATTAGATCGTGGGAGGTTGGGGTGGTGGGAAGCTCGGTAAAAAGAGATGGAATCTGGCCCTTCTTGCAGTCATGTGGTCTATTTGGTTGGAAAGAAATAACTGCTGTTTCAGCAGTTCCAGCTGCTCTGATAGTCGGGTTCTCTGTTGTCTTTCATTTCGTTGATGAATGGGATTTGGGCAAAGCTTAGAGGGTTGGGCTCGGGTTTGGGGCTTAGCTCCCACTCTTGTATTTTTCTGCTTTCTCCTTTTGGTGGCTTTCCTCAATCCCTTTTGTTCTTCTTGTATCTTTGGTTCTGTTCTGTTTTGTTTTGTCTTTCTGTTTTTGGGGTTTTTTTTTTTTTTTTTTTCCTTTTAATATAAATTCACCTTTCAAAAAAAAATAAAATCTTAATTAATTCTTCATTCCCAATCCTATTATTACTAAAATTGCACTTCATATAATATGTTTCAGTTTGGCTAATTTTAAGTCCTTGATTCCTCCATAAATCTAGCTTTGTATTTACACCCTCCCTCGTCTTGTCAATCAAAACTATGTCATATACAAACAACATACACCGTGGGATCTCTTCCTCCAATTGCCTTGTTAACTCGTCCGTAACCAATGTGAAAAGGTATAGGCTCAATGCCGACCCCTGGTGCAAGCCTATAGTAATTGGGAAGTCACTTGTCCCTCCACTAGTGGTCCTCACATTTATTACTACTCCATACATATCCTTAATCATGTCAATATTTTTTCTTGAAACTGCTTTCTTTCCCAACACCCACCAGATTAACTATCTAAGGGCCCTATAAAAATCTTTTCTAAGCCAACAAAAATCATATGGAGATCCTCCTCTCGCTATATTTCTCCAACATTTGTCTAAGTACGAAAATAGCTTCAGTGGTAGGTCCCCTGGCATGAAACCAAACTGATTTCATATACATTCATCTCATGCCTTAGTCTTTTGCTCAATCACCCTTTTCCAAAATCTTACCATTTTTTTTTTTTTTTTTTTTGCATAAAGTAACATTAATATCCTTTTATATGGCTTTAATGACTAAGTGATGAAAAATTTTCCCCAAAAATAAAAATATTCACGTGTTCCCTGTTACATATCCTAGTACATGGATAGAGATATGTACAACATGACGATTAGGAGAAAATGAAATTTGCAATCTTATCTTTTCTTTTTTCTGTCTTTTTATCGGAATTGACGCTTCTTACGTTTAGCCTTTGTTTCATTTTAAAATTGAACTTCTAACATGCAGGTGTATTTTCATGATCCCTTCATTCTTTACTTTCATGCACTAATTTGTTAGTACAATATATTTTCTCCACCACCTTTATTTCTTTCCTTCCTTCCTTCCTTCCTTCCTTCCTTCCTTCCTTCTTCTTTCTTTCATGAGATGCGCCAAATCTGAAATTTTGGGTGGTTCTTACCTGAAGTTCTTGTTTGATGTATCTCTTATTAAAATATGATGCTCGGAGCTTTTTCACATGAAAATTGTTTACCCGTTTCTCATTTGATATGAGTTTGGAGACTGCTTTTCAATATTGGTATCCTGGAAATGATCATGGGATGCTTTAATAGTAGTGTGGTGTGTTCCAACACAGATATATATATATATATATATATATGTACGTACGTACGTATGTATTTGCACTGTATGCCTTAGTAATAATTTTCCTTATGTTGGAATATGCTTGCTGTTGTGCCTGTTTATTTGTTTATATATTTGGTTCTGATATAACCGAAGAAACAAAAGAATGAATACTTACTGTCCAAGTTGTATTTTCAGGTATTCGTGATGAAAATGACCATGTATATAACCCTAAAATTGTACGAATTGGTCTAAAGCCACATCATTCTGTTCAAGCAGTTTCCATGGATTACCTTGTGCGTATCTGATTTGGCATCATTGATGGAACTTTGTGTGACACTAGGTTTTTATTTTGAGTCCTTTTGATACAATTGATTTTCCTTTGCAGGTAGATCAAAAGCTTGCTAGTGTTGACCGTTCAATGGCTGGTACAGCGAAACATGGAGATACAGCTGCGCTGGACCGAGACAGAATCCGTACTTCAATTCTTGATGAAGCGGCCATTGTATGCCTATGAACTTGTGTTGGAGGAATGATATTTACATGGTTTATTAATCTCCCTAGTAATTTCTATCTGAATTGGCAGGTTTTCTCCACTCTTAGCTTCAGTGGATCAACGCTTTTTACTCGAATGAATCGTGTCTTCGATGTTGTCATAATAGATGAAGCTGCCCAAGCTGTAAGTATTTTTATTTCTTTACATATTGGGAGGGAAGGCTAATGATCTGGCTAATTTTGAAGTTAAGGTGTAATTGGGCGAATCTTTGCATTGGGACCTTTTCCCCATGAATTGGTTCTGAGTTTTTTTTTTTTCCAATAAAATTAATTTAGTTCTAAAAAATACGTCAATTCTTTGTTATTATTCTTGTAATAATAGCCTTTATGGCTTTTGAATACCACTTAACAGCTGTGACTATGAAACTGCATTTGATTAACTGAAATTTATGTCTGCAGTATTGAGAGAACTTGCATTCCACATAATGAAAGTAGTGATTTCCCCAGTTACCCTGTTCCTCTACGGGTTTTAAAGGATATTTATTCCAAATTAGTTTAAAAGGGACATGAGGTCCTTCCCTGACTGTTGCCAGCCTTGCCTCTGAAACTTGAAGTTATTCAATGGTATCCTGTGTATTTAGCTGTCAATTGGTTAATCTTCTCCATGTTCTCTGAAAGAAGGGTGGGAAATTCTAGAGGGAGTGCAATTTGTTTAGCGTTCGAAAGTCAAGGAGCAAGATTCAACAATCTTCCAAATTGGGTCTGGTAAATGTGAGAAATAGATTTGTTTCAATTAATCAGAATCATCTTATTCAGCTCTCCAGCCAAGCAGCTGTCTTGCGACTACAAGCTGACCAAACACCAAACTATACTGCACAGCCATGATGCCTGGATACTTGTACATGCTCACAGTATTGTGTAGGACAACACAATAATGGTGCTAGTGCTGGATACCTGTAGATAAGTTATAACTGGATCTTACCATGTTATGTTCTTTTATTTTTATTTATTTATTTTAAGATCCCAACGATTCTTATATTCTCATAATATTCTTACCATAAAAACTTTGAAAATGTTAGTAGTTTCACAAAATTTTGCATGATATACCATGTTTAATAAAATTCGAAACTTATACAATAGGTTGGAGGTTTACAATAAAAATAATAAATTCAATGTAAATTACATGTTAGAAATCCGATGCCCATATCCATATTCATGTCCTGGATTTAAGAAATGGAGAATTGTGTCCTCGTTTCATCCTCACTTTGTTCAAGAGAGGGAGTTTGTGGCCTCTTTTTCCCACAACATTTCTTATTAACATTAGAGGCATGTAGGGGATGAGAGGGAAAGGGAAGGAGGTTCAAAAGTGTCCTCTTGGATGATAAGTCCGGTCATGTGTCTGGAGAGGCTACTCCTTACCAGCTGGCTGTTGCAATGCAAGGATCTCTACGTCCGTGATTTGTAGTGTCAAAAGTGTCCTCTTGTATGATAAATTCAGTCATGTATCTAGAGAGGCTACCCCTTACCAGCAGCCCTTTGCAATGGAAGGATCGTTAGATCCTGGATTTGTATTGCTGATCAATATCCACGAACCTTAAATGAAGTGCTGATTTTTCATTTCTTAATAAATTCTCCTCGTCCAAACCAAAAAGAGAAAAAAAGAAAGCCTTCTTGTTATTTCTAGTGTTATTACCAGGATTTGAGATACTTGATGTTCTTTGTACATTTTAATGAACTCAGTAGCTGGTTATATATATATATATATATATATATATATATATATATATATATATATATATATATATATATATATATATATATATATATATATGCTCACCTGCACACCTTCTTATGTGTGTACCTTTGCACAGGTGTCATGGGCACAGAATCTGAACGGTCCATGTGATGCTGCACCCCTTGAAACTTTATTGGCCCAGTTTTCAACATGATCCAAAACTCTAGTGGGCCATAACAAAGAGAAATGCAAATCAAGGGAGGAAAATGTTTCCTTTTTACACGGCCCACTAGAGTTTTGGATCAGGCTGAAAGTTGGGCTTGTGAAGATTCAGGGGGTGCAGTGTGTGTGTGCGCGCGCGTGTGCGTGCGCGTGTGTGTGGCCACATTTATTTAATTTTCGGGGCTTGTGTGTGTATGCGTTAGCGCAACTAGTTAAACTTAGCCACATTTATTTACTTTTCGGGGCTTATGTACATTTATTTAATTTTTGGGGCTTGTGCGTGCGTGCGCGTGCACGACTAGTTAAACTTAGCCACATTTATTTAATTTTTGGGGCTTCTACAGTTCTACAGAGTGGTACCCACCTAATGCACGGCTTGGATCTTGTCCCGTGTACATGTTAGCACATGCGGCGGCATTTAGATGGTCTACCTTTACATGTGTATGAGCTTACCAGATTGATCTCATTTCTGATAAGATGCTCCTCCCCATGTTCAAAATTTTCATAATTTTTTTTTGGTCCATGTTGTTTGTACTCCCTTCATTTCTTGTTGTTCTCTGCATTGGAGTCTAAGACACTTTAGAAGCTGTGTCGTGATATCTATTGGGTTATTTTGTGCTAAGATGGAACTCAAAACTAAAAGATGCCCATTTGCATTTAGTTAGATTTGTTTCCTCTTTCTTCTTCTTCTTCTTCTTCTTCTTTTTTTTTTTTATTTTATAAAAAAAATAAATAAAATTAATTAATTAATTTTAATTCTTCTTCTTTTAATATTCTGTTTAGACTGGCACTGTTGTCATGCATTTGATTTTTGTGGTTCGCAGGTGGAACCGGCAACTCTTGTACCACTGGCACATGGATGTAAACAAGTATTTCTTGTATGTCCTTTTGCTTATGCTTTTATTATAGTGTGAGGAAAGAATTTGTGGTACTGCATCTATAATGGTAGTGCATGTATACCAATCTATTTTGTTAATGGTTTTGAGACTTGGCTAGTTGGATCGACTCATATGGTCTTTAATCGAGTCATACGGATGAGTTAGGGGCAACTTGGCCGAGTCACCCTTATTTTAAATTCTGATAGATGCAGGGCCCATCGTTCAGTAATCCGGACCATTGGTCTCTTCATTTGCATCTTGGATGGAGAATGCCCTAAAAAAATTCCAAAATGTAACAATCTGATAACCTGGCTATGTTAGGACATTTTCAGTTTTATATGTGCTGGCGTTATTTCTCTTTTCTTAACTGTCTAACTGTTGGCCACAAATGAAAGGTTTGTTTGCCTTATTGGGGAAACCCAAGTACATGGTACGGAATCTTGGTTGGATGGGTCAACTTAGCCTGCCACGGCTGTAGCCCGAGTCCCTAGCAACTCGGACAAAGTCTGGATGAGTCCAACTGAGTCATTCGTGGGTTCTGGGAATTGTGGTTTGAACCTGATTGGGTCCAACCGAGTTTGAGGCGACTCAGATGAGTTGGACAGTACTTGTTCTAGTCTTAAAACTGATTTTATTTTTCTACTGCACATTCTCTCCCCCCCTCCCATACGTTCATAGCTGTGGATTCAAGAATATCCGCACCTCTAGTCTGATAGACCAGATCTTTCCATTGCAAAATTGTATTTGATCTGTCCGCCTAACAATATCTTCTTCCCACCCTTGAAATATTAGCAGCGGCTGCAACCTTTTTCTAGTAGGCTTGTTTATGCTATGTGAGTGGTCTGAATAATCTGTGCTTCTTGTTAGAACCTTGATTTTTATTTATCAAACTAGTGTGTCATACAATATGGCTAAATCTGTCTTCCCTTTACTAAAGGGAATGTATGTTCATGTCTACATGTGCATGTAGATGGTGCGCGCATTTTTTTTTTTCTGGGTAGATAAGGTGGGTTCCGTTCATCCCCTGGCAGAAACTAGAAGAAAACAGATATATGGAAGAATTAGTTTCCTATACCTTTTTCCACTCTGCATCCTTATTAATGTCGAGATCAATTGGCAGAAGCTCATTTGGCAATAACACTACATCTCTTACATTTCAATCTTTGCATGAATCGGTGCTTATTTGAAGATTGATCTTCCCTGTCATGTGCAAATTTGACTAGAGCATCTCATCACTTCCTATATATTTGAATCTTTGTTTTGTCGCTGCAAATATTATGATGTTGACAATATCATCGCCTCTATTTTGATCGGAAAATACCTTTGCCTTTTCTCTTGGTTAATGTTCATTTAGGTTGGTGATCCAGTTCAACTGCCAGCTACAGTCATTTCTTCAACCGCTGAGAAAATGGGGTAAACTATCTATATCTTTTCATCCTTCTACGTGTTTTACTAAGCGAATACATCTCTATATGTGGCCATGTCCCAAAATGGTATGCAGGGAGGACATCCCAGCTCTGCATGAGGTTGCCTTTACTGTAGATGATGTGGCCCATGAATCTGGCTGGTCAACTCATCAGGGGGACCAGAAATTTACTTTGGATGTTGCAGGTTAAGATCCTTGGATCCCCTTTGGTTCACTCAATCTAAGCCCGCAGTTTTTAGTCCATGATGAATTATATTAATGCACCAGATAAACAAATAGTCAAACGACTACAGTTGCAGCAGCACATCTATTCATATCTCACATAGGTTAGTAGGTTAGCATCAGACCAACCATTTTGAGAGCATCCCATCAGGTGGATTTTGTGAAATCACTTCTTAGAGGTGAATCTATCCCTTAAAGAGAGAAAACTTGCCTCTTCTTTCTCATTGAAGGAAACACTAAGATGCCTACCTGTAAGATACTACTGAGAATAGCTCAAAACCTTAACCCATATTCTTAAGTCCTGATAAATCAGGCACAATATGGGTCATCTATTTAGTATAATCTCAACATATGATTTTAAATTAACCTAGTTTTCCTTAGACTATCTAGTTTCCTTATTAAGGACTTGAACTTCAAGTTTCCTCTAATTTAGGAACCAACGTGAAGTAGTAGCATATGAGTTAAGTTACCTAATCATATTGGAAACAAGTAGTGATCACTTCTCCCAAAAACCCTAATTTAAGGGCCTGTTTGGATACCACCAAATAAGTTACTTTTTCTACTTATAGCCAATGTTTTAAATATCGATGATAGCAGCCGATATATCTTGTATCTCACCTATGTGATACGAAACACACAGGTATTGCTGATATATCCTACATGTTCCATCCAGTGAGCATTTTCAATTTCCAAACCTTTTTTTTTTTGTTGAAATTATATTAAATCAGTGTCAAATGGTTACAAATGCATTGGTTCTTCATGTTTTGCATAAAAAATCATGGAGTTGGAACTTTGATTTTGATATCCATTGGTTCTCCATGTTTTTTTTTTTTTTTTTTGAAAATTTCCTTCAACCAGCTGTCAATTAAGACAAATTTCGAACAGTGTTTTAAATAGCGGTAGCGTGTTGTGTAGCGTTCAACCCTCCGTAGCGTGTAGCGAAATTGCGTAGCGTGTAGCGTAAGATACATAATACTTCTATTTTTTATTATTTAAAAAAAAAGAAAAATATGATAAATATTAAATAATGCAAATCCACCCCTTCATTCACCTACGCACACCACAGTGGGCCCCACGTGGGCCACACCATAGAAAACAATGCACATCCACACATACGCACACCACTGTGGGCCCCATGTGGGCCACAACATAGAAAACAATGCAAATCCATCCCTTCACGCGCCTCAGTGGGCCCCATGTGGGCCATACCACAGAAAAAAAATCTATATCTACAAGATATTGAAAAAAAAATGAAAAAAATTATAAAGAACAAAAAAATGCACAGTAACCGACATTTTAAAAGGGAAAAAATAAGAAAAAAACTCAAAATACCAAGTTATTTTCATTGTACATTGAAAAAAAATTAAAAAAAGGAGCGTGCGTACCTGTTTTTGTCTCAAGATGAGATTGAATTAAAGAAATATACAAAAGTTGAAGCTCCACGGCCGATCGCAACCGGAATAGGGGAAATTCGATTTCTCCGTCATTTCTTCTCCATTGTTGATGAAATTGCACCAAATGGAGCTCCTTGTAGTCTCCAACAATCGGCCAAAGAAGCCCCTTCGAAGGGCCTTTCGATCATAAGATTGAAGAGGGGGGAGAGGAAACAACGTCGGTTTAGGTCCGGCTGTCGAATACACAGTTTGAAAAGGCTGTTTTATATATATATATAATATATATATATATACTTACTGCTGTGGTGTGAGTTTACCACCATTTACGGCAGTGGAAAAACAAAAAAAAAAATCAAAACAGGTAGCGCACGCTACCTGCGATACACGCTACGTGTACGTAGCGTACGCTACGACCCCTGTAGCGTGCACTACATGGGATTTACGCTACTGTGTACGCTACGTAGTGATTTTGGAGCGTTACGCTACGTAGCGTACGCTACCGCTACGCTACGTACGCTACTGAAAACACTGATTTTGAAGTATTTGATGAAATGATCATCACATACACTCTAATTTTGAAATTTGAGTGTAGATGGTCCGATTTGGGAAAAATCGAAAATTTCCCAATTTCTCCCAAATTGCATGCAATGTTACACTCCAAACATGAAATCAAGCATGTATAAGGGCTGATATACTGATTTGTTTAGTCTTTGTCAATTTTTGAAAAATAAAATCATTTTTAATTAAAAATTATTATTATTATTATTTTTCAAAATTTTCCTTCAACCAGCTGTCAATTGAGACTAATTTTGAAGTATTCACTCAGACAACGCATAGCTTAGAATCCTATACAAAGGAAACATATTATGTGCACTTCTTTTTTGAGATGTTATGATTTAAAAGTGTGTATTCCGGTCTCTCTTTAAAAAAAAAAAAACAATTTTTGAAGTTTCATTGAAAAATTCAACCATTTTTCCAATGTTTCCCCATTCACAAAAAGTGGGATAAATTACCCAATACAAACGATATATCCCATGCAATAACAGATACATATCTCTATGCCAAGGATGCAATATGTAACGTGATACCGACATTTCGAACACTGCTTACAACAGTAGATAAGTAACTTATTTGGGATAAGTAAGTTTGGTTTAAGATCAATTATAAGTAACTATGAGGCATAAGTAGCTTATCTTAAGTAACTTACAATCCAAACACTCCCTAAATGATTCAATAATAGGCCTAAGAAAAGCCTAAAAGATACTTGGGAAATAGTAAAAATAGAAATAGCCCATATCCTCATAAATATGTCCAAATCATACCATTCTCTTTACCCCAAAAACCAAAAAGCTTTAAATTTGAAAGATAACCACCGGACTAAAACCCTGGCCCCATGACTTCTTACAAGTAGTGAAAATATCGCAGCTGGGGAAACAAGGAAGAATACAAAATCTCTAATTTTCTGATCCTTGTCTTCTTGTTTTGCTCTACATCTAATGTGGAGGTTGGCAATTTTTTGAAGCTTCCATGGATTTATTTCATGTGCAGATCACCTGCTGAGTTAACTGGCCTGATTTTTGGGTCAAGATAATGACAAAATGGGGCTCATCTTATGCATGGATTTGAGTGCCCATTCACTTCCATGCTGGCACTTGTGGCCGCATGTAGAACGAGATGTTTGTGTGAGCTTAAGCAGTGCTATCTGTTGTTATTCAATTTTTTTCTTTCTTTCTTTCTTTTACATGCCTGTAATTTTGTGTTCTCTGGCATATTTAGATATGGCATGAGTCTGTTCAAGAGATTTCAGAAGGCTGGCTATCCAGTACAGATGCTCAAAACCCAATACCGCATGCATCCACAGGTTAAATCCGTATTTTTGTTGCTTAAGTCAAACTACTTAATTATTTGTATGGTAACATTTTTGTTCAATCCTCATTCTCCAGATAAGAAGCTTCCCTTCAAGAGAATTCTACTCGGATTCGTTAGATGATGGACCTGATCTTGATCGCTCCACAAAACGTCCATGGCATGAATACCGCTGCTTTGGGCCATTTTGTTTCTTTGATATAGATGGAGTCGAATCCCAGCCATCAGGAAGCGGTTCTTGGGTAAATGTCGATGAGGTGGACTTTGTCCTCCTCATGTATCATCAATTGGTGACGAAGTATTCAGAGCTAAAATCAACTTCTCGATTAGCGGTTATTTCCCCTTACAGACATCAAGTGAAGCTTTTCCGGGAACGTTTTCGCGATGCTTTTGGAGTACAGTCAGATCAATTAGTAGACATCAATACTGTCGATGGATTCCAGGTGGGATGACTCATATACTGGTTCAAGTTCACTTGGAGGAATCATAGGGCCCCGAGCTATGCTTTGCTGTAGTGCAGGATTCTGTACTTGTGGGGCCCATTATTTGGTGATATGGAGTTGATCTGATGGGTTCCATTTTGGAGGGAGCATGCCATGGAAATTTTCGGAGATTGGAAGGTGGTCTTTTTGTTGAATGTAGCCAATTGCTGATTTCCCTTTCCAGTTAAATGTGAATTTGTAGGCCATTGATTTAAGGGTTGAGATCTTCCTATCTAGGAAATTTGGGGCAGCCCACTACCTCCGTGGAGCCCATCAGGCCAACAATCTGGATCACAAAACAATGGGCCTCACATGTAAAATAATCCTGGGCATAGTTGTTCTGAATCAGAGTACCCTATAATTCCTCATTCACTTGCACATCTACCTGTGAAGTAAATGAAGTACATGTTTTCTATTTCTCAGGGACGAGAAAAAGATGTCGCGATCTTTTCATGTGTTCGTTCGAACGATGGAAAAGGCATCGGTTTTGTTGCCGACTTTCGGCGAATGAATGTTGGAATAACCAGAGCTAGGTCCTCCATCCTGGTGAGGCATTATTTTTAGATTTAAGGGATGTTTCTTTTGGATTAGGTTGTCGATTCTCATTCTATATATAGCTCTTGGCACTTTTATCCTCGTTTAACTCCAAGGACTGGATGTTCCTTTCCATTTAGGTGGTGGGTTCGGCATCAACACTGATGCAGGATGAACATTGGAGCAATCTAGTAAAGGCTGCCAAAGATCAAAATTGTCTCATCAAGGCAAGATTTCCTGCTCTTTTTTTATTCTTTTATTTCTCTAAGTCCCATTAGAGGAAGGTCCTGAGTAGCGGCGGGAATGGGTTGGTCGAACCACAGGTCAATTGGCCTGACCTGCTTCTGAGCTGGGTTTGGGCCAAGTTAAGTCAGACTGCAGATCAGCTCAGGCCAAAAAATTAGCCCATTTAGATAAATGTATCTGACTTGGATTTAGCCAAACCTGATTTGACCTGCCCACATGGTGCATCAACAGGCCAGGCTGAAAGACCAAACGTGACCCATAACCCGAAACAAAACACACATCTGTAGGTTCAATCTGAGAATCTAATAGCCAATACATGCCATCAAGGCAATATCAATGAGCACCAACGAAGGACCAATGAAGGAGCAAAAACCAAACCACTTCCGGCAGGTTGATTGAGTGCACTTAGTTCCCTGTGTTGGTTCAGGCAGGTTGATTGAGCCAGACGCAATTATAACTATACAGGTCAGGTTGGGTGGGCTTGAGAAATTTTAAGTGGGTCGGGTTCGGTCACAGGGTAATGGGTTGTGGATCAGGTTTGGGCCAGATTTCTTGGCCCGTTTATTAAATTGGTCAGGCTTGGGCGGACCCTGACCTGGACTGAACCCAACCCATTGCCAGGCATAGTCCTGACTCCTGAGCCCCAACCATCATGGTTTACTTAGGTGTAGGCTTTTGTTCATGTGGTGACCATGGTTAGGTGATCAGACAGTTGATTTGATGGCCCTGGCATGATTAGGCGGCCCCTCAAAAAGTACCCAGATTTCAAGATCTTAATCCTTCAATCAGTCACCTACAAATAGATGGCCAACAAAACAAAAATGAAAGAAAAAGAAAAGTGCGACTACTACATTATATGGAAAAGCTTGAAGGGTCTTGAAATTTCCAATTTGATAGTTTGGGGCATCCTCCACCCAAGGTGTCGTGCATTAGATCTACAGTCTGGATTTCCAAATGATGGGCCACAAATGTACAGATTCCTGCCTCTCCACCCACAGATTACACATCTCGTGAGGTTCAATACGATGATGATTATACTAGAACTTACCACTGCAGGTTTCGAAACCATACGCGCCTTTCTTCAGCCAGGGTAACTTGAAATCGATGCTAGTTGTAAAAGAAGAACCCAAGCTCCAGCTAATTGAGAAGCATCTGGAATTAGTGGAGGCTAACACAGTCAATGATGGCGACCCTGTTGGAGAGGGCGATCACGAAGGGAATGCAGACGATGATAACATGGATGTTGATGATATGGGTTTTGATGAGGACTAAATGCAGCACTGTTGAGCAGTGGTCTTGTTGTGGATCATATGATGCTGTGTGCAGCAGAAGAATCAAACTGTGAAACTGCTGCAAACTGCATTTGCGACTGCGAGGTGATTTCCGGCACTCCCACTTATTATTTGAACTCAGGTGGGCCCCACAAAAGAAAAAAGGGAGTTCAGTGAATGGTTTTGATGCATAAGTTAATTTTGTATCTATATATTCATCAAAAAGAAAATAATTTCTGTGATGCTACAAATAGAATAGGTGAGCATTTTGGTGTAGGGTGATTGGATCCATTGATCTGGTGGGCCGCCAACCGAAGGTGAGCATTGCTCATTTGTTTGGTTTTATCTTTTTTTTGCCATCCACTTGCAAGTGGCATGATACATGCTGTAATGATGCTTCTTTTTTTTTTTTCTTCATCTTCTTAAGGTGGACGATACGGCGAAGCTTTATTGATTCAAAGTGGGGTTTTAGGAGGGATCGACAATCAAAGATGGGCCCCTTGTTGTGGTTTAGATCACTGATTGGACATTGTCTATTGTAATAAATATGGAGAAGCTATTGTTGGCCATTGATCAGATATTGCTAGTCATATGGTCAAAGTAACTTTAAGAGGGACATGCAATCAAAGGTGTGCGTGTCCCACCACATGATGGATGGGTATGCTATTGATATGTGCCATCTATTTTCCTTTCTATGGAGTGATTTTCCGGAAAGGGTTTATCAAGAAATATAGCTCCACATGATGGACAGTTTAGATCACCAATTGAACTTCTCTATTATGATAAAGACAGACCTTGAGTTCCCTACAGATTGATCTTATAGTTAGGATCAAGCAATCAAAGTGGTTTTTGTGGGATCAGCAAGCAAAGGTGGGCCCCAAATGATGGATGGTCTAGACTAAAGGTGTTGTTAGAGCTGTACACGAGTCGAACCAAGGCACAGCTCGGCTCGACTTGGCCAGTAGCTAACCTCAGCCTGAATTTGAGTCAACTCGGTCCTCGAGCCCGACTGGCTAACTCGGCTCGGTTTGGTCAGTAGCTCAGGCCAGTTTGAGCCTTTGCGACATTTTCTTAAACACATAGAGTGCGTGTTCAATTTCTCACAGAATGCAAAACAGTAACAACACCTTACAGGTATTCCAGCAAACACTCGGCGAGCAGCATCAGAATCAAGATATGAGAAGAATATATGCACCCGAAACCTACTGATTTGTTTTGTATCCATTCCTTCCTCGCCACCAGCCGATCCCGTGGAAAATGTATGCACCCGAAACAACAATTTGTTGAGTCATTTTGTCAAACATTTGATGAGCAGCATCAATATCAAAATAACTGAGTCACCATCGATTCGAGTTGAGGTTCGATTCGAGTCGAGTTCGGACAAGCTCAAACTCAGTTCAAAATTTTTTTGAGCTCCAAAAACCAGCTCAACTCGGTGGAATCCAGTTTCGAGCGGAGTTGAGCGACCTAACTCGACTCGTGTACAGCTCTAGTTGTTGTGGTGGTTTTAGTGTTGGCGGAAGAGAACAGCGATTTCTACAATTCATGCGGACCTTATAAAATTCAAGGGTCGTGGTTTGATCGTAGCTTGTTCCCTTGCTTCCCACTAATAATGCAGTGCACGCGTACATCTTGCCCGCTTGTTGCACGTGTAGACACCCATGGCCACGAAAAAGGTGGGCCCCGTCATGAAGAGCGTCTGGCCTGAAAATCAGGCCGGTCCACTCATTAGGGGGCCACTCATAGAAATCAATGGAAGGCCATCAATCTGACCCAATATACAAGTTTGACCGATGTGATGACTGGGCCTTCATCATTTTCAAGCCGTGTGATCTTTACATGGTGTTATGTTAGGAGGCCACCCTTTGAGAGGATATCTGAGGTTTTGCTGTGATCACAACCATTGGTTTAGAAAGCTTGGGCATATGCCCATTAATCAGAAGTGATGATCTTCATTAAATCTGACGGTGGGCCATGAATATCTAAAATGGGTCCAACAGTTTGGACGGTTTGATTTGAGTGACACGTATGCGAAGTGTACAATCGACGGGTGCGCGCTTATGGAAGTCGTACTCTGCCAGCTTATATCAATTAACTCGTGTTTCATGTTTCATCCACAATCATCTTTCTATTTTTTGCATACATGTAAGCAAATCGCGTCCACATTCACATTGATCGAACAATCTCAACCGTCTGATTTTACTCACTGTATTTGGCTTGCTTATCGTTTTGTTCCTGACTGTCCATTTTGTACTCATCACTTGGACGGTTATGATCATCGGATGAGAGTGATTCTCAGGCTATGCTCCATCCACAACAGGCCCTACTATTTGGACGGTTTGGATTGACATGCACATATGCCATGTCACATGCAACGAACGTGACAGTGAACTATCACCACGGTTTTATTCTTCTAGAGAGGAGGTGCACCTTCGTAAGTGTGCAACGCAGATCACTGAAAAAAAGGACGGTAGATGGGAAGAAGCTGGGACGCCACAATCTGATTGAGCCTCTGAGAAGGATGGACGCTATCCCAGAACACGAACTTGGAGGCATCCGAGCATGTGAATGGGTTGTGCTTGTTGCATAAAAGTGCTGATTCTACGGTCCCGGTCCCACAACATCCGAACCGTTCATCATCAAAACCTGCATTAGTTTCGAGGGATGGATGAAATGCTACTAAAATGAGAGAGTAGACAATACCATTTAAGAAGTGATACTTGGATTCAACCCACATTGGAGAGATCCGAGCCATTCATCGGATCATCCTATCCAAAATCATCTGATAATGGTAATTGTTGAACGCCAGTTGCCTGCAACCCCCTCCCATTGTGGAAGTTCCTGTGGTCAGGAAGCTACGTAGGGCTCGATGAGATGTCTGTGAGAAATCCACCCCGTACATCAGTTTCTAGAGCTCATGTTAGTACATGATCCAAAAAATGAGCTAGATCCAAAAATTAAGTGGACCACACTACAGGAAACAGTGGGGATGGAAATACCCACCATTGAAACCAATGTTTATATGCCATCCATACCTTCATAAGGTCATTCTAATTGGGATGAGCTGAAAACACAAATATTAGCCTGATCTAAAACTTTTATGTCCCTATAAAGGTTTTGGGCAGAGGTGTTCCATCCCCACTATTTCTCATAAGGTGGTCCATTTGAGTTTTGGATCTAGCTCAGTTTACATGTCCTAACATGAGCCGAAGAAACTGATGGACATGATGAATTTCTCACGGACATCTCGGTGAGCCCCATGTAGCTTTTAATAGCAGAAACTCCCTTGGACTAGGGTCAGTGGCAACTCCTCCCATGTATTATAAATACAAATTTGATTGAGTGTTGTGCGGTTGTCAGATATGTGACTACTCAAAACATATTTGAAAGTTGTTTCGTTGATTATGTACACAACTAAGTCTCTCTTTAACATGAGCATGTGGTCTAAGCAAATCCTACCCACATACGTCCTAATTTTTAGGTCACAGGCACTTCATAGTGGGCCTCAAATCAAATGGTCCACTGGTCGAATGTGCTCTTCTCTTTCTAATTATTTAGTAGATTACTTAAGGAATTGTGTTCTAAAAACTAATATATAGATAGATGTGCTTATGTGATTTTAGCAATTGGCCTGTCATTTTAGGAGCAGTTTCCACCTATGGTTGGCCCTAGATTGCGATAGAAAATGTTCTTTCATGGAACATTAACATGTACCATTAGCATTTTTCTTCCATACAAGTGCTAGAATCTATAATTAATATTTTCATTCTTGGTGCACACTAGGTGGGGTCCACTTTGTGGACAACACCAAATGTGCAGCCTAGCATTATAGGGTTCCTACCGCGGCTTCACTTGGGTTTAGGTCTGGCAATTTTATCGGGAGTGATTGTGTGGATATTTCTTCAAGCCATTAAAACCAAATGTTTTATGGGGCTATTATGATGTGCGTGACATTCACTCCATCCATCAGTTGCACCATCTCATTTTAAGATAGGAGGCAAAAGCTCAGGTTGATATAAAACTAAATTAGCCCACACCACATGGGATAGTTGGAACACAAATGCCTGTTTGGGGTTATAATGATATTTTATATACGGTCTAACCCATTCATAAAGTACAACTATAATAAGAGGGAAGAACCAACAATCAATCGAATTCAAAACTATGTCTATGTTCCTCCAAGGTCTTAATGGTGCACATTTCTATCCTTGGAGGTTCTAGTGGTGTGTCTCACTCAAGTTTTAGGTCGATTATTGTTCAAAGTATTTCCGATATTATATATATCTCCAGCTCAACGATACCGATAACACACCAATATATTGATATCGCCAATATTTTTTACTATGTAAATTTTAGGTGTTGCTGGTATTGCCAATATATCGTCAATATTTTTAACTGTCTAAATCCAAAGTGTCACTTGTATTGCTGGTGTACTAGTGATATTTCGATAATATCACTAATCTATTGATATTGTAAAATAAAATAAAAAAGTTCCCATTTGAATTTTTTTATAAGCCCGTGGATGTATATATGTAATGTTGTATTTGTAGATGATATTATGATGTTATTGTTATCACAACATGGGTGATATATCGATATCACAATCTTTCATTTCCTTTTTGGTCGTTAATGATTTCCTGGCAAAATAGCGTGCATTGTTGATATTTGAGATATCAATGGATGTATAGATGGAAGGTTGGATGGTTGGATAGATAGATGGGATGGATGGAATGGTTGGATTGATTTCTTACAATAACACATACTTATAAGCCCCCATTAAATGAAAACTCATTACATATGCATTCTTTTTATAACTTTTTTATTCCTAAACTTGCAAATATATATATTCTAGCATCTCCTAAATTTTCACTAAAAAATTCCACGATTTTTTCATGTTTCCATCATTTTCAATTATTGGCTATATTATCGATAATATTGATAGTTTTCGTATCCCCAGCCATCTAAACTTGTAGTGATACATACTGATACTTCAAACACTGGGGCAATATAATTTTTAGCTACACATCCTAGCATGGTCTATAACTAATGATGGATGGAGTGGATGTCACACACGTCATTATAAGCCCCACATCGCTTATTTTTATTATTAATATTTTGCTAATAGAATGTAAATTACCATAATGCCTGGGATGGTTGATGATCTCTAGCAAGACAGTGTAAATGTCAACGTAAACGATCTTGGAGCCTTCAAGATCTGTGGCAAGCGACTTGATTTGCATGGAGAGTTGAGTGTTATAACTCACGCAAGCTTCGTTCAATGATTCATCACATTCTCTCAACGGTCCTCCTTTCATCGTTCTACGCAATGGGACACATCCCAACGGTGGAAGCCCCGTTATGAAGATCCTTCGAGCTCCCAATTCATATAAAGCCTGAAAAGATGCGTGTAATGTTGGAAAATGAGGGTAAAACAAATGAAGAAATCTTAATCCCTTTTTGCTTTTAAAAATAATGGAAAGGGCTTACCATTGTAGATGAGAAAACTCTGGGCCAACCATGGTATATGTAATGAATCCAACCAATCTAGCAATGTTCTCTTAACAAGATTTTGTAGTGTTGTCTCTTTCTTCTTCTTCTTTTTTTTTTTTTTTTTTTTTTTTAACCTTTTTAATGTTAGCTTGTTAGTACACCCTCGGTCAGTTCACACTTCATTGTTAGCCACCCCCACTAGGGAATTGATACCAAGACCTTAGTGTTGAAACGAGGTATCGTTCACTCAGTCTACCACTTGAGATTCAAGCAAAGTTATGTCATTGATAAGAAGCTAAGACAAAAGTACAGGTCATGCAGGGAAGCCCAAGTACTTTTAGACACTATTTGTCATAACTGTTCAATGCACACAAGGAACAATTCATTTATAAATATATATTACATGTTCCAAATGTGCCACGTGTGTGACCATCTAAGTTCAAAAATCATACATTTGCACATATGTCGTTATTAATCTTTAAGCAATAAAAGTCTAGCACATGCCTCAACATCCGTACGTGTCAAATGTGCAAGTACATGTGTGCATTTATCAATTTGCCAAATATATCTTTACTTTCAAGGTGTTTGATAAGAAGAAATGGAACAACCAATCGCGATAGTATGTCCATGGACAATAGTGCAAATAACGTTTCTATAAAATGCCTGTCATGACACAACTTTGCCTGAATCCAAACAGTCACGAAACTATATTGGGGTTGTTATAGTTAACTAATATCCATGGCCATGGGCAATACTTTTCATTTTCTATGTTCAATAAAAAATCAATATGTTGTTGATATCCTTAATAAATCTTGACAAAATTACATTAGAGCCATTATAATTGACTGTTAGCCATTGAAAATGATCCTTTTGTCCCTGATTTAGGAGAGGGTAGGGTTAGGGTTTCATAGAATAGAAGAGATGTTACCGATAAAGTTGGGGGTTTCAAGGATTTGAGACAAGGGTAATCTTGTCATTTAAAATTTTTGTTAACTTAACCATGGTCAGTTTCTCATCCAAAAAATTAAAACAAATGTATTCTTTTTACCCTATTTGAAAAAACAAGTAATGAAGGAACTTATTTATCTTTGGGCCAAAAGGTTGGAATTCACACTTGTACTAATTATCTTAAATGACAATGGTAATCTTGTCATTTAAAATTTTTGCTAACTTAACCATAGTTAGTTTTTCATCTAAAAAATTAACACAAATGTATTCTTTTTACCCTATTTGAAAAAAAAAACAAGTAATGAAGGACATTATTTATCTTTGTGCCAAAAGATTGGAATTCACACTTGTACTATTTATCTTAAATGACAAGAGTAATATTGTCATTTATAAATTTGGCTAACTTAACCATGGTTAGTTTCTCATCTAAAAAATTAACACAAATGTATTCTTTTTACCCTATTTGAAAAAAAAAACAAGTAATGAAGGACATTATTTATCTTTGGGCCAAAAGGTTGGAATTCACACTTGTACTATTTATCTTAACCAATAGAATCCACTCATTAGGTGGGCCACACCTTGTATCAGATCGGTTATTATTAGTTCTTTATGATGGTGTGGCAAGCTAATAAATGGATAGTAAAAATTTTGTATCAGCCGTTCATTACTGTGGGGCCGACCTTTTCAATGGGTTAGATTTTGTACACTATAGTTCTATGTGAAATCATTTACCTTGATCACATTAGAAGCTGCCTCTACAATGAAACTAATGTACGCCGGGAGGTCATAGTGCACTCTTCGGAAAGGAGTAGAATAGTAAGTCGTTAGAAAATCGTTGCTCCCCAAAATCATAGCGTAAAGTGAATTGGATACGATTTTGTTGCCTTTCTCTTCTCCAACCTTTTGCTTTACTCTCTCCAAACACTCTTTTAAGAACTCCAACTGCTTGGAAATAGGTATCACTGACTGAAATTCAAGAAAAGAAAGAAATCAGCGAGGTTAGAGAAAACTGTATTTTTATGTACAACTACCCATCATTGTTAGATGGAATCACTTATTTTTTATTGGGGTTGGATTTAAGCACCTGCATTTAATGAGCCATCCAATTTCCGTTCAAAATTGATAATGGTTGTCCACTTACTCTAGTAAAATGATCAAAATGCATCCCACTTTTAAAATCACCAAATGGTTCTGTAAATTTTGAGAATTCAGCCCAAAGCAGGATATAGGCCTGCCCGCGTGTTGATTCTATACCGAAAGGCCAAATCAGACCGTTGTACTCATCATGCTGGTTATAAATGTATGCATATACAACTATTGCTGACGCAGGGGAGGACGTGAGGTCGAGCACCGTCTTCCTCAAGAGGATAAATATTCCGAATCCACGGAACCTCTCTGGACTCCTCACAGAGACTTTCTCGAATCCATGAGAAAAGAGAGCAGAAAATATAAATAAATTCTAATAAATTTGAAATAGATTAATCAATGCATAAAAACGAGTTCACAACCCTTTAAATAAGGGTACTAAGCAATGGGAAAGAAATTAGAATCAAACTACAACTAGGACTCCTAGAATTCGCGACTTACTATAAATAGTAAACTTACTACTTATAGACGGTCGTGATGTCTACTAGTGAGCAAGGTTTTCGGCCAAAAATAGTAAGTGTCCTATTTGGCTTCGCCAACCTGTTCTCCTAATTATTCTAAGCTCTTTTCACGTTGGGCGCAACTCCTAAAGCCCGACGGATAAAGAGTTATAAGCAAACTAAAACTTACTATTTATAGTAAAAACGAAATTGAAATAGGGAAACGACCGTCAAATCAGGGGTTTCTCGCAATTCCGAGCATCGCAACCCGGCGTAGCGGGTTGGTTGGCTAAAGTAGCTCGTTCTACCCCAAAATCATATATTTTTCGTCGGCTAACTCATCCCGGATTGTGAGATACGCCTGATTTAAGGTCTGATGGTCCAGATCACTTCTGTCGCCGACCGGGCCTTTTCTGATCCATCTTTGCCATGTAATTGTCCGCGACCCGCTCTACATCAATTGCCCAACTCAAATAATGAACAATTCAACTATGGCTTAGGGCTTATTTGGGAGCATGGAATTGAAATCTTTGATTTGTAATTCTGAAACTTTTAGTCTATTTGGTGGCACGGAGTTTTGAAATTCAGAATTTTATAAATTGTATTTGGGAGCATAGATTTTAACTCTTGCAGTTCTTGGTAAGATAATGGATGTGATGAATTAGATGCCCTTAAATATTTTAAAAGTGATGAATGTATGCACATTGGACAATCATTGCAGCGAGCATAAAATAGTCTTGGCAAAGACATAAGACAATTCTAAACTTTTAATGACTTACAATTTCATAAATGAAACAAAATCTCATTTTTTTGGGTGATTGTAAATTATTATTTTTAGTGTAGCCTACCTAATGATTGAATAAGCTTGAGTTTTGTAGCATCCCATCATCACGATATAAAATAAATACGAGTTGAAGTTATCCAATGGCACAAATGAATGTGAATACCTTAATTGAAATTCAAGAGGAGAAGAGGTTGTAATTATGATGGTTGGAGATTACCCAAAATCAAATCTCCCTTGGAATTGAAAAAGGATTAAATTTTTGAATTTTTTGAATTGCCTTAGAATTTAAAATCCAGGATTTTCAAGGGTGCTAAACAACCCCATGTTTTCCCGAATTTCAATTCCAACCACCTAAAATCTAAAATTTTGGAGGGGTTGCTAAACAACCCCTTGGGGCTTGTTGACAGTGTGACCCACCAGATGAATGGCATGTTTGCTCGAAGGCCCCTTCACAATCTTCCTTTCTTATGCATGGTTTTTCCGACTTATTCATAATTTTAAGTAAAGTCATGCACATGCCTCGCCCAAATGAGGTGACTAGTGGGTACTAACCCAACTATTCACGATTGAAACTAAGTTGACTCAAATGGGTCATTAAACCATTCTCTAGTGATGTTGGTGATGATAAGTTGAAGAGATGGTCCCTGAAAGTGTGAAATCTAGACAATTCATCGAGGCCTCAGCCAACATCTAAGCTGGTTTTTTTTTTTTTTTTTGGGTTCTTTTCGAATACTAAAAATATAGATTGTCTCAGTGTTTACACCTGGCCTCGCACGGCAATCAAATAGTTACTAGACACTACCTGTGTAGATAAACATCGAAAGGAAGAGTTAGATATGCATAAGTATTAAATGATAGAGTTTTATTAAAAGCATCTCTCTATAAAGCAAAAGTTTCGTTAAAGCGAGTCTCTCTCCAAATATTAAATGTCAAAAAATTGATTAAAAGAAATATGAATCAAGCGTTAAATGATAGTCCTACTAAAAGAAATTCTCTTAAACACAAGAGCCTAGTGACGTTGTAACTCCAGCAAAGTTTTTTATACAAGAGTTCAGTGACGTTAAGATTCCACCAAGGCTTCCAACGTGTGTTGTAAGACTGAAACGACAATATGCACGTGTGATCTCTTGCACATGTGGTTGTACGCGATAGGTTATGCATACATGGAGAATCGATAAGATTTGCATGCTCATTCATTCAAATCTTTCACAATGATGAAGACTATGTAAGGCCACCACCTCCCAGAAGCCTATATAAACAACACTCCATGAAGAGTTGAAGGACATATCAACATATACCAACATAACCAAACCCAGCTATACGTTCTCTTATATATCTGTCCATCATAGACATTAATATTTTTACTTTATTTTAGTTTAGCCACTAATGTTTCTCACAATATGTGACCCTAGTTTTTTAATCATTAATTTATCTCTCCACCATTAATCCATGGCATCCCGTTGAATCATAAGGAAGATTATTCAATTTCAAACGAAAAGTTGCAGAGCTTTCCTACTACGTGCTAAGTGATTCCATCGATCATCTTACTATGAAGTTTGGTCTATACTAGATAACAAATAGGTATTCAAATCACGACCATCTCGCTACATACTTGATTTCTCTAAGACCACGAACATACTATCATCCCATACCATTCATCTCGCCATGAAGCTTGATTTTTCATCGAGTAATAAATAGATCGTTGAAGATGTGCTCTCTATCAACTATTTCACCATAAAGCCCAGTTTACAATTAAGCAATGAATAGACGACCACCCCGCATATAATGAACATCCTGCTAGGAAGCTCAATGCACAATTGAGCGACAAACGAATCGTCATTCGTTTAGCCAATTATGAGTGTCAATTGTAAATATCATTAATAGAATACTTTTGATTTTTATCTTCTTTCTCTATTATTATTATTATTGTTGTCGTTGAACTACGTTTTTTTTAATCTTATTTCTCTATTATCATTGTTGTTGTTGTTGTTGAACTCCGATTACAAATGTACTTGAAAAAAAAAAAAAAAACCTATTAAGTCTAGTAAGAAGTTTTCATTAAGGACTAACCCTTTCTTTCCTAAATTGCCTATAATAAGATGTGGCTAGCAAAGGCGGCCAATCCAAAAAAATGGGTCTCAGTCAGCTTATTTGAGCATGGGTCACCAACATCCAATTCAACTCAAGTTGGGTATAATTCTAACACACTTGCACTATCTTAATTGCACATGTTTAATTGAATATTGGCCTTTGTTGATACGTATGGCCTTATATTCGATTGTATAAAGCAAGCAATCGGGTCAGCTGTTTCAGCAGACGTTGGGCCCAAATTGTTTGGAAGGGAAATTGTCCACATTCACCAGGAGAAAATAACACCAATCGAAAGGTTAGGATCATCAGATCACTGTGATTTTTACGCAATAGCTTATCCACGAGGTGGTCCACTAAATAAATAGTTTGGATTCCGTGGACATATGCCACGTGTACCGTTCTCGTGATGAGAGTGTATATAATAAATATAGGCAGCTTTGTACCATGATGTTGCACGTCATGTCGTCAAAACCAGCTCCAGCAGATGCGAAGCTTACACCAGTGCACAGGTCTTTGGCTCTCACCCTTGGGTCCAGATAAGCTGGCAAAAGGTCCTTTATGCCCAGCGCAGAAACTGAAATTACACAAATACATGAAACACGCAGTTAAAATTTTGCACGTGCCAGGCACTTGTGTGAGAGATCCGAGCCATTCATCAGACGGGGCCCACGATCTACGCACTATAATTCAAACAACAGCCTCGAGTATCCATTATCCGAATCACATGCATAGGTGAGAATGGCAGCTGAGAAAGACATTTGACGTACACCTGAGGCTCACCTGATGACAGAGCGGCTCCATTTTCGGATTTAGAAAATACACTGCAAGGCCCACCTGAAGAACGGTCTGGATGTCACCCACGCATTGCCAATATTAAAATTATATAAGTACGCATTTGGGAAATGGTTTGTTGCAGCGAACTGTCTTTTTTTTTTTTTTTTTTTAAATGGTTTACGGCGTGTAGCTGTACGGTCGGTGAATTTGAATCGTCCATC
This sequence comes from Magnolia officinalis, assembly GCA_021015155.1. Classification (NCBI taxonomy): domain Eukaryota; kingdom Viridiplantae; phylum Streptophyta; class Magnoliopsida; order Magnoliales; family Magnoliaceae; genus Magnolia; species Magnolia officinalis. The sequence continues at coordinate 81,955,329 of JAJHSJ010000006.1, forward strand.
TGGTGGGTATTTACGTGGGTGGCCCACTGTAGGAAAGCCACATGGATTGGACAATCCATGCGTTTCGATTGGGATTTTCTGGTTCGTTTTCTTTTAACCGTCCATTTGAGGTCCATTGATCAAACTGGATCCCTGATTGTTGTTCTTTCTCTGCAGTGGGCCAGATTCCTACCGTTGAACTTTCTCTACCATTGTCCATCCATTATCGGCCCCACCACATGGCCCAGTACATCAATCAGGACCGTCCAAATCATTAGCTCCGTTCTAGATTGAGTATAGCCTGACGATGGCACTGATCGGCCTATTCTAACCATCCAAAAAGACCGTGCATCCTTTGCCAATGGGGTCCACTGGACCCACCTTCTTCCCATATTAAAATATTAAAACATGAGTAGTGGGACGCGGATTGCCTACTGACACTGCCAGTAACGACTCGCTACTGGACGGTGCTTTGTGGGCCCACAATGATAAGTATGTTTTATCCACGCCGTCCATCTATTTTTTCAGCTCAATTTAGGCACAAAAAAATTCAGACAGATTAAAATCTCAGGTGGACCACACCACAGGAAACAGTTCTGATTGAACGCCTACCATTAAAAAAAACTTCTTCGGGGCCACAAAAGCTTTGGATCAATCTGATATTTGTGTTTTCCCTTCATCCAGATCTTTGTAGTCTAATCAACAGGTTGGATGGAAAATAACCATTACAGTGGGACCTAGAAATCTTTTAATGGTGGGCGTTCAATCACCATTGTTATCCTGTAGTGTGGTCCATCTGACAGTTTGATCTGCCTCATTTTTGGTATTATCACTTAAAATAATTATCTAAAATGTATGAACGGTGTGGATGAAATACATACATCATTGTGGGGCCCACAGAGCGCCGTACAGTACCGAGTGTCATTACGCAGTCAGCGTAGAGTAATGCCAATTAGCAACTCTTCTCATATAAGTTCGATGCCGCTGCTTCCCCTCTGTAAACGTGGCAACTTCGTGGCTATTGATCAGTGGGCCATGCCCCTAAAAGATAGTGGATTGGATTGTGGTAGCGATATGGCCAGTGGCTTAAAAAGCGAACATTTCGATTGACGGCCCACATCAACCAGCATAACTCATAACAGCTGGATGGTGAGAATTGTCCAGTCGCTGTAATATTTGACCAATGGCCCATCCAAGAAGTGGCCCACCAGATCAACCGTCCCAATCACCCCACGTGTTTGCCATAGGCACGAATTTGAACTTCAGCTCAAAAGCATAAGGGAAACACTTCCGTTGTGAAAACACCTTCAGCGAAAGAACGCTGTAGGTGAATTTGATCACCAACCCCACTCGGAGAAGTGGAACCCACTTCGGGCCACAACATATTCAGTGGGACCCACCTGACTGGTGGCCTAAAGATCCCACACGCGTCTGCCACATCAGCACGTGCCTCTTAATATCCTCCCACAGGGATCTTCCATTGTGGGTGTTTCACACCGGAAAGAGGCTGACTTCTCTGATGGTGTACCGAATCTATACAATAGGGCTCATGGTTGGTTTATCCAAGCCGTTGATTTTATGGCCCCCAGCATGGATGAACCACAAGCAAGAAATCTGTTAAATTGGGAAAATCTAACCTTTCAATAGAGAAAACATAAGATTCAATGGTTAGGATCTTCCAATTTAAGAGATGTTTTTAGGCATTTTCAATCCATGGTGGGGGCCATATGATTAATGGCTCGGATTAACTAAAAATTGGTCTCACATGTACAAACCGGAAGGGAAACCCAGATTAGCATTGATATTGTTAGAAAAAATGGCTTACCGATGTAATCTGTCAGGAGCTTTCCATTGCTGAATCTGCCGGTGGATCTCTGGCCGTCGAAATCACGACCGTAGGGAGGGAAGTTGGCCTTAAACAACGTACGGATGCGATTGTTGTTGCCCGGATCGGACAAGGAGTCACCGATCACGTACAATGCCGGTATGTTTTCATCCAACGTCTGATTTTGTAGGGATAGTGAGATCCCACTCAAGTGCAGGAACACCAAAATAGATAGGACAGCGGGTACCGAATGCTGCATGTTATGATTTTTAGTATTCTCAAAGACGCTGAAATGCATGTGTGGGCGCGCATTCTGGGGTTCTTATATACGAGGGATTACATATGGTCCACGGCTGAGGATAGGAAACATGCTCGGGTTGTAGGTTTTTAGGGAGGTCTAAGGGGGAAATGCTTTGGTGCTCTTCCAATTGCATTGGTTCACTTAAGCAGTTCAATCGATGGATCTGAACCGTTCATTAAGTTCAGGACAGTTTTTTTAGCCTACAATGCAAAAATCATACTGATTGGATGATCTGATCTATCCATGATTTGGCCTTATTTTATTTTACCGTCCATCTTCTAAGACATGGATGGTATGGTTAATTGCTTAAAATAAGTGATTCTTTAGAAATATGAGAAATCCATGATGGTGGATCAAATCGTTGATTTGACCTATTTTTTGGAAATGATCGATGGTCCATGTTTAAGGTCCTTGATCAAATGGTTAATATTAGTCGGATCATCCATTTTTTCACGGTGGCCAGTAAAAAGTGTATCGGACCTGATGAACGGTCTAGATCAATGGATTGGACTATCTAATTGTCCCAATGCAACTAGGAGCACTGTAACTTATAGTGCTCTGAGAGCACTGGAGCATTTCTTGGTTTAAAATAAAGGGTTACTCTTGCCTGTGTTGGGAGATGACCCAATGATCGGAACCGTCCATATTTTAGATGATGTTTTTGATGGTGTTTAGCCCAAATAATACACTGAAAGGACGATCCCATCCCTTGATTTGTGGAGTTTCTTACCAGTGGTCCACATTTTGAAAATGTGCTACACATTCTTCTTCAATCTTCTCACGTGTCAATGTCCCAAATGAGTCACTATCTATCTTCGATTATACCACACACATGCCAATATATATGTGTGCGTGGGAACTGGGAAATGGTTCTATGCAGTTGAGCTCATGGGAACTTCCCATGAAGTCGAGCTGTGTGGGCCCCACCGTGATGCTTGTCGAACATCAACCCCATCAGTCAGATGCACCATTCAATGGTGGGCCTCAGGCTTAAAAATCAAGTCAATCGATGACTTTTGTGGGCCACACCACATACAAAAGTTGTGAGGGGTTACCCTCCCATTAAAACATTCATAATAATTTGTTGGGCTTACCAAGGTGTGTTTCACAAATTCAGCCCATGTATTATGTGTGTCTCACTTAGATGAGGGGTCATACCAAGTTTCAGATGCATCCAAAATATAAAGAGCCCCACATAAAGAACAATTAGCATTGATGGTGGCCCCACATGATGGATAACCTACATCAAGGTGGGCTCCTAATGACACCCGGATCCATAGCTCATCGGGCAGACTGAGTGGACATACCTCGTTTCAACACTCGAGGTCTTGGTGTCCATCCCTAGTGAGGGTGGCTAACATGGAGTGTGTGTACTAGAAAGCTAACCAAAAAAAACAGGTGGGCTCCTAATGATGAATGCTCCACATCCAAGACGGCAGCCTTATATGATGGATGAGCCACTTTAAAGGTTTAACTCACACAATGAATAGTCCACATCAAAGGTGAGCTCCATATAATGATTGATCCACATCTAATGGATGATCAAAATGTCTTAAAATATGAAGATGGTATACATCCATTCTTTTGTCATTTTGGGCATGATTCATCTACGGTGAAATCCATCAAAACAAGCATTTGTATTACTCTTATAATAGAGTTAATGTAATCTTTAAAAATAATGTTAACTAACCCCTTAAAAAAAAAAAAAAAAAAAAAAAAAACTCTTATTTAAAGATTTTACCTACCGTGCTTATTTCAAATAAGACTTGTTTTTTTTTTTTTACTTGAAAAAATTAATTTGATCAAATGAGCTTATTTAAAGAGAGATAGAACAAAAAGAGCTTATTGAAGTAGCTCTTATTGACTTAGAGTAAAGATGCCAAACAAGCCATTAGTTTATAATTAATTCAAAATAAACCATCCAAATTATGGGTACCGCTTAGATGCATCATGTACCAAAAATTACTCTTATTCACTTATAACAACTAGATTCTCAAACATTTATTGTATGGCTAAAAATGAAAAATATCATATGCTCTTATTTTAAAACAGAAGCGTCAACAAATTAGAGGTCATGATTGCTCAACCAATTAGACCTTTAAAATGTAACTTAGCAACAACAGATTCCATAATTTAGTTAGATTAATTTAAGCTAATATTTCAACTTCTTTATTATAATCAACTTATATAAACATAGTGCTTGATTGTAATTCACAGGTGAAAATGTAATAGTCTATTACATTATGCCTATGTGAGTTTTATGCACTCATTGCTAGTCCCCAATCTAAATAAAGGGGGATGGTTGTATCAAGCTTGCAGTGGGCCATCAAACGTATGTCATAAGTTCAAACATGAATCCAAACAACATGATATTCGAAACTCATGTTAGGACATTGATTGAAGTTATGGCCCTTGATAGAGTGGAACAATGGAAAAGGATTGATGTAGCCGACCCCAATTAGTTATAATAAAGCTTAATTGATGATGATGATGAATAATTTGAGTTGATATTTTGATAATTTAGATATTTAATAGTGTTAGAGTAGATGGGTGTATATGTTGTGTAGTTTTCAGATTGCTATTATTTTCTTATTTTCAATATTTTCAAAATCTGTGCAATATTTTCAAAATCTGTGCAATATTTGCTACAATGATTGCACTAGTTCTTGAGTGCACTTTGAATATCCACTCCACTTTTGTGTATGCACAAATCAAACCGTTGATCGCTTACTCTTCACTAGACGTCTACCACATTTGATCATGTGGCCCACCTTTTAGGAAATGGCATTTACATTGTAGGGACCACCTGACAAGCATAGCTCCAGTCTTCCACATCTGTACTGCCTTCTTTTCATATGTGGGGGCGAGTGCAATTATCATTCCTAGCTCCCATTTTATGAGCTGGTATCAAAATTCATCTACTAAGTATACCTTTATTATTAATAGAACAATCCTATCCTTTTAATTTTCCCTACTTGTTGATGGCATGTGTGCCCAACAGCCCAATGGTCTGGATTACTAAATTGCGGATGGGGGTGGGGTTTGGATGAACACCAATTCATAGATTTGGCAACTTTGTATTTTACTATTTGAAAAAACTAAGAATTTTACAGATTTTTCTTCCAATAAGTATCAAGGCCTATTGGAAACATACCAAAGGCTGAATTTGAGGTTAAGAGGGTGGGCCACTTAAGATCTTTGGCACCTTGTATTTGAGGGGAATTGGGGGGATTTTGTCCCAAATCCATCATTTGGCATTGTGTATTTGAAAATGAGTACAAATGGACGTATTTGAAATACACAATTTTAATGTGTTTTGAAATTTTATTATGATTCCAGGTGTAATTGGAGTTAAATGCTTTTTTCGACACCCTTGCTAAAGGAATGAGAGCTGCACGCGTAACAAAGATGTCACTACATTATTAATACATTACACATGTAGCACACTGATGATATCGTAAAACAATCTAATTATTGACCGCAATACTAAAATCCGAATGTTAGCCATTTAAATTGATGGTGAAAAAAACGTCAGTGAGTTGATTATTTGTGGCCTACTCAAAGCTTGAAATTTTCTCATTTTTTTTATCAAAGTGTATATTTACATAGGTTTGTTATAAACATTTTGTCAAATATCACACATATATGCAAATTTAAAATACCAAAGCTAACTTAGTTAATTAAATCAAAGTATTATGAATATTCTAAAAATCCAATGGATTTTAAATACAAGCTCTCAAACCTAATATTTAAATTCTAGAACATTTCGATTACAAGCTGCTAAACATAATTAGGTATTTCAAATCACCTTAGTTATAGTGTAATTGGATTTAAATGCATTTTAAAACAAGCTCACAAATGGACCCTTAGGCATCAAGTAGGGAAAATTAAAATCCATAGATTTCACAAATCCCTGCCTTAGATCCTTAGCATAGGCCCACATACCATAATCGTTTATTAGTAGAATGGAGGGTGTAAAAGAAGCCTGGCAAGGAGAATGTAAGGAATAAGTGGAAATGGGCCCACTTAGGAATGGACAGCACCTCACTGAAATTTCACCTACTTCCGCATCTTTCTATTTCTCTTGTGAGCTTGGTGGATTGGATCGCACTCTTTCCTCTTTAATGACGAATATACCCTTTCTTGGAAATGACGTGTTTTTCTTTTCTCTATGAAAAATGTCACCGTGCAACGTTGTATGTGAACATTTCTTTCTCTCAAAGTAGTTTGGTGAACGTCGAATATGTACATGTGGCCTAATCCGAACCGTCAGAAAGGTAGCCTGATCTGGAAAATCACTGATAAAAAAAATGTATAAATCAAATCACCAGGTGGGCCACACGATAAGAAACAATCGACAAAAATGCCCAGTAAACACTCGTGGCCTATCTAGTGAGTGGAACTTCGTGTATTTGATCTCGATTAACTAAAAGGTGGGGTAAAACCTTTTATACGGCTGGGATTTCGTAAACATGTGACAGGCTGGCCATATGAAAATTCCAGTACCACTGAGGAATCTTACATCACATTGTAGATGATGTATGGAGGCACCATATTCATACAGCGCTCGCCTGTTCGGAAGCGGATTGCGTCCGACCCCCGTCCGGACGTAGCAAGGACCAGCCAGATCTGTGTGGGCCCCACCGTGATGTATCTGTTTATCCACGCCGTCCATCCCTTTTCTCAGATCATCCTCGGGCCAAGAGAATGTACGGTGCACGTCGTGATTTCAGTTTAAGTGGGAAGCGGACTGCTTGTGGCACGACGTGGCTCAAGTGAGGACCACAGGTAATGTGTGTATTTTATCCACGCCGTCCATACTTTTTTCCATCTCATTTTAGAACATGATACAAAAAATAATGCAGATCCAACGTTCAACGAGACCACACCACAGATAAAGTGGGGATTGAACGACCACCGTTGAAAACTTCCTTGGGCCTACAGTGATGTTTTATTAGCCATCCAAACTGTTCATAAGGTCACACTGACCTGGATGAAGGGAAAACACAAATATAATCTTCGTCCAGAACTTCTGTGGGCCTCAAGAAGTTTTCAACAGCGGTCGTTCAATCCCCACTGCTTTCTCTGGTTAACTTGAGCATTGGATCTGCATTATTTTTGGCCCTCATGCCCTAAAATGAGATGAAAAAACGGATGGACGGCGTGGATAAAACACCTACATCACGGTGGGCCCCACAGAGCTCAGGCCACGTCGTGCCACAGGCAATCCGCTTCCGTTTAAGTGGGGCTGCTGTTCGGTGATTTGAACCATTGATATTGTGGGCCCACCTGAGAGTCGTTCATGCACAAAAATGCTCCCCCGTGCAAATATCATGAACTCTTTGATAGGTGACCAAAAAATCAACGGTTCTCATTCAACCAATAAAATGCCAAAAATATTCTACGGCTTGGATCTTCTAATATATGGGATTTTTGTTCAATGACTACCACCCATCAATGGTGGGTCCCATCATATCAACGTCTTCAATCGAACCATGGGCCCCACTTGTAAAAACTTAAAAAGAGTTGGAAGGTACTCTAGTCTCTTCGGCCGAACATTGTATAATACCTCCATAGGAGGAGTTGGGGACATGCACAGAAAGAAATGCTGATGGAGACATCTCATCCGTTGATTCTACACACAAATGCCATCTCATTTATTAGTGTGGATTGTGGAAATCCCAGGCTTGTGTACCAACCCAACTTTTGGCATTTCATCCATTGAATGTTTTGATGTAGGGTAAGGTTTCTGAGATTTGAGGCCCACGATCATGGATCCAAACCATCCTTTTGATGGGTCCCAATGTCAATTTGGGATTCCTTGTAAATCTCTGGATTGGCAGATCCCAACCCTCCAATACGATGGCCAAGAAATAAACGGTAAAGAATAAAAAACAGCAATGGTTCACATTTTTTAGAAAGAAGACCATAAGGCCCAAACAATTGAACGATCAAGATGGAAGATTTAACGCTTGGCCCATCAGATGAACGGTTTGGGGCACTGAAGACATGGGGCCCACACATGTAGGGAATCCTCCGTGTGCAGGAAGTATAATTCTCCTCTGATTCTGGACAGGATAAAGAATAAAATACAAAAAATACCATTGCTAGAACTGAACGGAATTTGCTCCAAGCTAGGATCGACCATTAAAAAAGGTGGGGCCCTTGCATCGTAACCGTTAGTCAAGGGGGCCCACCCCACAGATTTTGGAGAAGTAAAATTTAAAATTTTTAAATTAAAAAATTAAAAAAAAAAAAGAAAAAAGAAAAAAGAAAAAAGAAAAAAGAGTAGAAATGAAATGGCATTTTGCTACTAAACTGAAAAGTATGCACATATCATAAGAAGGTAACTACTATAAATGGATGGTCATAAACAAATTTCCTATAGAAAGTTCACCAATCGGATGGTAAGGATTGTCTAATTGAGTGTGGTTATGGCCATCTGTATTAATACCTGACAGATCAATAGTCCAGATCTTGTGCATATGAACCCTTTTGTACACCTAATTTTCCATTTTCTAAACAATGAGCAGATCTTGGTTCATTATCACTGCACCTTGTGCAGATCAAGGCCTATTTTAACGGAACCACATAGTCAACCGTTTGGATTGAACATTCATTCGAAGGATGTTGATTGTCCACACTCTCTACGAAGAATTAGGATGTGTGACTGACATTTGTCAATTATAGACTTGTTCCTTTATTGCATGGCGTAAGCTAACGTGCAGATGTACATAACAGGGAGTGATGCATATTGAGATGTATATACATATGAGATGCATCTCTACCTTGAATATCGTGAGATGCGGGAACACATTTGGAGTGGGCAGCCCATGTGATTTGGAACCCACGAAGGAGGTTTGGCCGAAGTCCTAAAAACCCATGAGATGTCAGGCTTGGGCTATGAGATAAAATGGATTAATTCGTCATACTCTAACAGTTCGAGCTTTTAGAGCAAGTGGCTAATTGTCCTGCATCAAATTGATATCTTATTCATATTATATAAATCGAGCCACACTTACTACAAAACCAATTATCTAGAAGCAATGGATTAACTCCAACCTATCACTACAGAATTATGCTAGTCCCATAAATAACTCTTTTTTTTTCTTTTCTTTTTTTGAGTTAGCTTGTTAGTACACAACACTGTCAGTTGACACTTCACTGTTAGCCACCCCCACTAGGGATCGATTCCAAGACCTCGGTGTTGAAACGAGGTATCTTTCACAGTCTACCACTTGAGCTATGGATCAAGGTGTATAAATAACTCTTATATGTTTATTATTTTATATCATGTGATAAAGTTGTGATAAAGTGATGCTATTTTGGTGTACATTTTTAAAAGCATGTGTATAAATTTAGTTAGGTTAGAAGCACGATGAAAAAGTAGTCAAATGATGATTGGGCCATGAAGTTGGATTTGCTGAATATTGTAAATGATTGCATGGTAGTGATGATGCATGGGAGACTTACGTAAGGTACCCATCGGATGTACATTTAAGATTTTATTTGCAAAATATTTTTAAAAATTAATATTATTGTTATATTAATATTTTCAAAGGATTTTAATTGATCAAATTTATAAAGATAAAATTTATTTAATCTCAAATGTAAGTGTGTATTTTGATGAAAGCATTAGAATTTATGTGCGTGCATATATAGAATCAAACCAAGGTCTATTCAAGTGTGATGTTATCCCTAACGGAGGATTATAATATTAGAGGTCTTGCAATGGGTCTTTTTATTTAAGGATGTAAATTGGATTATTTTTTTATATATAAAAAGTGTGATAAATCAATATCTCATTATTGTTACCATCCTAATGTAAGAAATATTGGAGTTAGTCCGTAATTGAGCCTATCAAAATCAAATTTTTGAATAGACCTGGCCCAAAACAAATCAAAATATGGGGCTGGGCCAACCTTAGGCCCATCCCATTGACAGCCTTACTAATTGGGATTTCTTTAGGAATGAATTTTATAAATATGGGTGTATTGATTTGACTGGAGACACTTCTCCTTCTTCACTTTGATCATTCAAAGGCTTAGGGTTCAATGATGAATGGAAAAGTATAATGGTCTAGTAGTTGTTATTTTTATATCAATTCCCATTGAAGGTGAGGACTATCATATAAACGGTTTGGATCATTGAAATATGACCCTATATCGAAGTCCAACATATCCAATTGTCCCACATGTGTTTTCTTCCAAACTTCCAAACGTGGGAGATGAACTAGTGGGCCACACAAAAAAAACTCTTCTCGCATGCAATCACTACTTTCCACTGCACATATCTCAAAATATCAATGGATTGGGCCCACCCAATAAGGAGGCCCAACTGTATATGGTCCATGGTTCAAAAAGTGTACTGATCAAACGATCCTGATCGATCCACGACATTCAATGGACAGAACCAGATTACTTAAGCTCTGGGTGACTTTACTTTGACACGTGCATCGTGGAAAGGACTACTACTCGCGTACGAGAGATGGAACGTTTTCATGGTATTCAATTTGGGCCGTTCATTCGGTGAATCACACCATGAATTTGCCTTGGATTCAAAATCCGGCCGGTAACTCACTGGGTTGGCCGCGTGTATATTGGATATGGGGCGCGGCGAGGTCGGTGGTTTCCCTAACTGTGTGGCCTAGGATGATATGCCTGCCTTACATCCACGCCATCCATCCGTTTTGATGGCTCCTTTTAGGGTATGATCCCCAAAACAAAGCAGATACAAATCTCAGATGGACCACACCATAGGAAACAATGGTGATTGAATATCCACCATTAAAAACTTCTTAGGGGTCACCGTAATGTTTATTTTCCATCCAACCTTGTTGATAAGGTCACAAAGACCTGGATGAAGGGACCACACATATATCAGCTTTATCCAAAAATAAAAAAATTGGCCCATAAGAAGCTTTTAATGGTCAATCACCACTGTTTCATGTGGTGTGGTCCACCTAAGATTTAGATCTGTTTCATTTTTTGTATCCTTCCCTAAAACGATATCTCAAAACGGATGGACGGCGTGGATGTAAGTAACATACATCAAGATGGGCCCCACAGTCAGGAATCCACCGAAGCCGTGCCCTTGATTTTTGACATCGATCATATTTTCTAGCCGCCGATTCTCTCATACACGGGGGGGCAACCTTACAAGAAGAGGCATCTATTCAACCATAGCATGTTCTCGGTGAGACCCACCTGATTAATGACCGAGAGTACACACACGTGTCATGTTCTCACATGTATTGCAGAGTAATTCTTCCAACCCATGCAAGCAGTCCCACTTCTGACCGCACTGACCTGGCACAAAATCAGGGCATTCCATTTATCAAGTGGACCAACCTGTAGGCTACTTTCAGATTACACGAGCGAACAGTCTAATGAGTGGATTGGCCTAATATATTTTTTTTTCTGATTAAGCGGACCGTAGATGGTGATGGAATCAATTGGTTAGTTGGATCCCACCACATAAAGGGCCATGGCTGAAAAGGACATTGGTCAATTTGATGATTTGACTCGAAATAGAAAACATTCCCAAAATATTAATTTCAGGAGGATATATTCAAGCAATATGCTTATTCTAAAAACTAGTAAAATACATTTCCAAAGTGGTATGATTTTAATGTTACAAGTGGTAGATATGCTTTGTCGGATCATCTGCATGTCGTTCAAGGGGTGTGTGTATGTGAATACATTTGAGTAGTCCATCATGCTCTGATCAATGGTTGTAAGATTTCCTATACACGGCACATTTATGGAACCAAATCACAACTGAAGGGTTCTAATTGTGATAAAAGCATGCACCTTTGGGTCCTTATTCTTGCTCCAGTGGTAGACTCTCCGGAGTTTCAACACATGGTCAAGGGTTCATTACCCATAGGTGGTGAAATCCCACTAAGGCGTGAGTGTATGGGGGTGTGTGCGTGTGTTAAAAAAAAAAAAAGCATGCACCTGTGTATGGTGCTTTTTTTTTTTTAATAGAATGTTAAGACACATGACAGCTCTCATGAAATGCCTGGGCCCCACCATAGTTTTCATCCACTTTAAAGAGCAGTTATTTGACATACCCCCAAGCATATAGAAAATGTGTATAAATCATCTCAAATTAAACTGAATTTATGGAAACCAATGTGTCTAAATCACAACACGAAAATCTAACCATTTGAGTAATCCTCACCTCAGATTCTTGGACAATAGTTTGTTGGAATATGACCACTGGAAACCTTTTTATTTATTTATAACCGTCCAACCAATGTCCAACGATCCAATAGTCAGATCATCAAATAAGCTCATTTTTGGTTTACACCAACCAAAAGTCAGATTACAGGAAACCTACTTTTTGTTTACCGTACATCTAAACTGCAACCCGTATTAATTTGAATTAGTTGTACACCACATGGCAATTTCTAAGTGCCTGTGCATCAGCCATCGTACCGGCCAGAGCGCCAAAGTTATTCTCAGATATAAAACCAAACATCTAGCATTTTATGAAGGCCTTTTCTTTGTATACAAATACCCACTTTGGCAGCACGCTTAGAGAGACCCATATCTATCTACATGAAAAGCTCCACACAATGGCAATAACGCCAGAAACCCAATGCTTTTGGGCCTTCATATGTGATGGAATAGGGTGCATTTGGATGCAAAATCAAATTGAATTGCAACTATAGGTATATACATCTCTTACCATATACAACGAGAATTGAACGGAGCCAGAACAAAGAAAAGAGAGTAATGCTACATGTTTGCGCTGGCTTGCTTCTAGAAAAGCAAATGGTAACATTCCCATTTCTGCAAGTTTCACTTCTCTTATTCAGAAAGAAACAAGAGATGCAACTTGACCATGGGTTTGAGTACCCATTGTGGTGTGTGTGGGTGTGGGTGAAAAAAAAAAAATCCTTGGTCAATCCAAAGCCGGCGGAGTGAAGATTTTCAGCTTTGGTTTGATGTCATCCGATGCAAATTGCTTATGTACAATGTCTCCCTGATACGCTAACTCAGACGAAATTCATATACAGGATATCGACAGTTCCATCAGGTGAGAGATTGTATTAAAAGAAAATACAACCATATACACAGCAGAAACCATAACCTTATTATGTGAGGCCCCTGGAACCACAGCCAAGAACCAATACAGGTTTCTCAAGGCACGCAACTGGCTGCCATCACAGCACAATGAATCAATGTGCGCTGACGAGGAATGGATGCTGGCAAACACCGCACTCTATTGTTTCAGAACCTGAGTCTGGGACATGGACCTGGAATCAGACAGCATGTGTGAGAGAGAGCGGGGCGGGGGGGATTAAGTTCAATTGCAAAAAATAGCAGGGAAATTCAAACCTGCAAGTGGACAGTACAAATAGGGCATGCAACCTCCCTCATCTGCTTCCCGGATCCGCTGGACGATTTTGCACCTGAGGAAGCAAACAATGAGTTGAGCCAGAAGTTTGACAGTTTAAGGTCTTCACAACCTAGAATTTTCTTTTCGTTTCTTGATGACCAGCAGCGATGATTCTCAAAGGGGGTTCTCAAGAACATTTTATACAGCATATAGAACCCTTGCCAATGTGGATATAAAATCATTAACATTACCTGATGATGATGATTTGTGATTTCTCTCCATTTCCTCCTGTAATATAACCACCACAATAAAAAAACATCCTTGTTAGATCAATGAAAGCCTCTCTTTTTTTCTTCTTCTTAAAATCATTGATGGAACACCACTTTTACATGATTTTAGAAGTTAACAGGTCCAGGATCAAATGCAAACACAAATTAGTACAAGACATCACTACTGAGTTGTCTACTTGAGCACTACTTATCATGAATGCTAGGAAACATTGCCTTTTTCTTTTTGGTCAATTCTTCTTGATTAAACTGAATGTTTGCAATTCGATTCACACATGCATGATGCATCCAAGGAAGTTTATCATTACTACCGTTTAGCTGGAAGGATAAATTACCCAAAAATTCAGATCTAGCAACACATACTGAGAAAAATTCAAATACCTGGTATAGGGTCTTGTTTTTAGTCATCTAATAGAGTTGGTTGCACGACTTATGAGTACTGGTTGACATGTAAGCTTCTGAAAGTAGTTGTGTTTTCATTGGAGTTGGGAACATCACTTATTACACTCATTCCAAAGAAAAAAGGAGTGAAAAAAAAAAAAAAAAAAAAGGAGCGAGTCCTCAAGGGATTTTGGGCCAATCAGATTGATTGAAAGTCCCTACAAAATCCATGCTAAAATACTACCATCCACTTACAAAAGGTGCTAGGAAATGAATGTCCAAGGTGCAGGGAGCTTTTGTATATAGCAGACAGATTATAGATGGAACTTTGATTGCCCACAAGTGCATCAATTCGCAGTATATGGAAGGCAAAAAGGGAATCAGATGTAAACTTGATATGGTGAAAGCCTATGATTACATAGACTGGAAATCCTATATCATATGCTAAAAGGTTCAGGTGTGGTGAGAAGTGGAGAAAGTGGATTCAGGAGTGTTCATTCGGACAGGTTTTCCATATTGATGAATTGTTGCAAAAAAATTCAAGTAGAGAGATTTTCAGGGAGGTGAGAGAGCTTCAAGAAATTTCCACGGGGTTGTAACTGCAGTAACAGCTGTTGTGGAGGAAAAAAATGACCTGTAACTGCCGTTAACAGCTCATTACTATGCCTGTAAAGGCCATAACAGCCCCGTAATGGTCTGTTATGGGGCAAATACAAGTTTTTTGGATTTTTTTTCCAACGTTACAGGGCATATAAAGGTTTTTCGGGTTTTTTCTTTCATTTTAAGAGAGAGAGAGAGAGAGAGAAGAGAGAGAGAGAGAGAGAGAGAGAGAGAGAGCGTAACCGCCAGGGTCATAACAGCCGTTATGATCCATATCATAAAAGGTAACAGTGGTGACCGTTATGGCCACCATTACCGTTATGTAATACCATGAGAGGATGGCTTGTGGAAACAAGTGTCCGAAATATCGGCATCGCGTTACGTATCGCACCCTTAGGATACAAATACGTATCGGTTATCGCACAAGATATATCATTTGTATCAGGTAATTTATCGCGCTTTTTGGAAAACATAGGGAAACATTGGGGAAATGGTTGAATTTTTCAGTGAAACTTCAGAGCTTGTTAAAAGACCTTAATACACTTTTAAATCATAACATCTCAAAAAAGAAATGCACATAATAGGTTTCCTTTGTATAGGGTCTTAAACTATACGTTGTTTGACTAAACTAATGCAACTATATTCAAATTGAAATTTAGAGTGTATGTGATGATCATTTCATCAAACACTCCTAAATACTTCAAAGTTAGTCTCAATTGACAGCTGGTTGGAGGGAAATTTCGAAAAAAAAAAATACTAATTTTTTTTTTTTAATTAATTTTTAATTAAAAATTTATTTTATTTTTTTTCGAAAATTGACAAGGACTTAACAAAATAGTAGATCGGCCCTCATACATGCTTGATTTCGTGTTTAGAGTGCAACATTGCACGCAATTTGGGAGAAATTGGGGAATTTTCAAAAAAATTCCCAAATTTCCCTAAATTGGACCACCAGCACTCAAATTTCAAAATTAGAGTGTGTGATGTTTGTTCCATCAAATACTCCTAAATACTTCAAAATTAGTCTCAATTGACAGCTAGTTGAAGGAAATTTTCGAAAAAATAAAAAAAAAATAAAAAAAATGGAGAACATGAAGAACAAATGGATATCGAAAACAAAGCTCCAACCCCATGATTTTTGATACAAAATATGAAGAACCAATAGATTTGTAACCATTTAACAAAATTTCAACAAAATAAAAAGAATCAGAAATTGAAAATGGTTACTAAATCGAACATGTGGAATATATATACACTACCTGTGTGTTTCGTATCGCACGGGTGGGATACAAGATATATCGTGGCATATATCAGCCGATATCGTCGATATTTAAAACATTGGTGGAAACAAGTGATTGCATGTAAATGTGGTATTAAGGAGAGATTGTTTTACAAAAGAATCCACTTTGTATAGAGCATCAGTGATTTGGATGTTATATGTAGAGAGTGATTAAAAGCTTTCAAGGCATTGGTTTGTCAGTTGGAGATGGTACAAGCGTCCAATTTCGAGAGGTGTGGTGTATTGATAGGCCCCTTCAGTCATTTTCCAAAGATTGAAAGGCTAGCCCAGCATCCAGATATTGTTGTATCATGTTGTGTTTCACTTTCAGGTGGGCAGGTGGTACGGATTCATCCAGACCATAGCAATTTATTGGGGGACGAGATGGATGATATGATCTGACTGCTGAACCTTCTACAAAGTTGCTTTCCTCCCTCTCACAATGAAGCAGGATTCTTGGGTGTAGAAATGAGAGAAATCTAGCAGTTTTTGTCCAATCCTTCCATGTGGTGATTTGCTTGCTGGGGTCAAGGGCACCGAAGGAGCTGATGGAGTTCATTTGGTTGTACAGGGACCGCCTCGAGTTATCACGTTTTCTTGGTTGGTAGGAAGAAATAGGGTGCTCATGTGTACAATTAGCATCAAAGAAATATGGTCATTAGTTACTTATGTGTGTATCATGTGCTTGCGAAACAGAACCTGTGGTGCATTGCATATTCAGCAAAGCCATGTGAAACACTTTTTCAACCTATTCCAATGTTGTCCAGTGATGACGTAATTTTGGGCGAAGAAGAAGAAGAAGAAGAAGAAGAAGAAGAAGAAGAAGAAGATGATCATTCATGAGGCTCATTTCAAAAGTGTTATCGATAGAAACATTCCTACATGATAGGAATAAAACCAGATACCCCAAATGATGCACCTTGCATCATTGATGCCAAGAAACCAAGTTTAGATGCAACAGACAACTTGATTGATTAGGGATGCATGAGGAACGAATTTGATGCATGACGAGAACATGATCGATCATGTGATGTTCTCACTCCCCTCTTTTTTAAAATCTATGATCATGCCATCATGCACCTTTTATTGTTGGGTTTGAGCTAGTACCTCAATGGCAGATGGGGGGGAAAAAACCATCAAGCACAAACGAGGGGAAAAAAAAAATCACAAAGACCAGGATGAAACGCGATTGTCCCAATTCCAAGGTTGCACTCAAATGGCATGCTTACCACAGAATACTAAAATTATACCAAATTCATCCATGGTTCACAAGGTCAAAGCAACTATATCCAAACTGTCAAAATAGTGGCCCTGGCCCCAACTGTGGACAAGCATAGACCTCCAATTTACTCCAAGGGCTCGACTCAAATACAAGTTTGCCACAAGATAGTAAATTGTGTGCCAAAAAACATAGCCCTCCCTCCCTCCCATTAATCCGAAGTGTGCACTCAATGGTGCCGGTACCAAGCAGATGTGGGGCCTACGTGATGTATGCAGCAATCCAACCCAGGGGACCCATGAACATAGCCCTCCCTCCCATTACTCCAAGGGGTGCACTCCAGTGGTACCAGTACTGAGCAGATATGGGGCCACGTGGTGCATACAGCACCGACCAACCCATCCGTTATATGCATGACCTTATGTTACCCCCAGGTCCCAAAAATAAGATCGATCCAAAACTCAGGTGGGCCCCAGCTCAAAGAACAATTTAGGAGGGAATGCCCACCCTTTACTCTCACCGGGTCCAGCTGATTTTCAAAACAGCCTATGTTTTGGTCCAACCCTTCATCCATGCCATATGAAGGGACTTGATGGCCTGGATTCCATATAAACAACATGGTGAGCCTCTATAAATCAAGAGTCCCCTCTCAACTTCTTCCCAGTGGTGTGGCCCACCTGATCCATGAATCAGCCTGCCTTTTGGGCCCTAGAGGGGACACATGCTGACATGTCTGATGGACAGGTTGGGTGTCATACATGCATCACGTGGACCCCACATGCCCGATGCCAACATAGCTTACAGTGGTAGCAGTGCCACCAAAGCACACCCCCTTCTCCAAGGGGTGAACTCCAATGTATGCTTGCCAAAAATTACTAAATTGTATCCATAAACATCTCACTCCATCCCATAAAATATCAAATTGTCTGCATGTGTATCTCCCTCCTCCCTCCTCCCACCATACCTACTCAAAAAAAAAAAAAAAAATGCTTGTGACAAAATAATAAACTGTATGCATTCATGTCCATCCCTCCCTCAATTAATCACCAACACATATACACAAATATTTAAAATCATAAAGTTTAATAGTATAAACTGTTTATTTATACGGAAAAGTTCCTAAAAATAGTAATGACAATAGCAGAAAAAACTAAAAATCAACCATTAATATCTCAAAACAAGCATCCCAAAAGTAAAAGTTAATGATAATAACTAAAACTAAAAGGGAAATTTTATAGGATAGCTATAGGACCAGCCATAAGATGAGGGTAAGTACACAACACAAGAACCACCCCAGCTAGGAGTGCGTTGGTACAAGTGGAAGACTCTAAAAGAGGAAGGGGAGTGCCCAAAAGGGCATGCATGGGTGGAGGTAGCAAGAAAAGACTTGATGACCTATGATCTAACTGAAGTTATGGCCCTTGATAGAGTGGAATAGAGGAACAGGATTCATATATCTGACCCCAGTTAATTGGATTAAAGATTAGACGATGATGAACAATAACTAAAAGCACTAGTTCTTTATATGAGCCACGTCCAAAGTACCATGTCCATGCTATATAGGATGGCCACTATTGGATGCTATGAATCATCCAATCAGTCTGGTTTTGGCAATGGGGCCCACTATTTTGATGGTCTAGATAACCATGTATGTATGCCATGAGCTCTGTGGATGAGTAACCTCAATTTAGTACAATGTGGCAAATGCATGTTGGAAAATGCAAAGCATGTCATATATTCACAATTTATACATTCCAGACAGGTCCTTCCAACTAAAATTAACAACCAAAACAAGACCCCAAACTGATCACGCAGATAGTTCAGTCAAAAACAAGGTATTCCATGGCAGTAATGGCTACCGTTACAATACAAGCCGTATTGGCCATTACAGCCCTGGTAACAGCCATTATGGCCTTTTTTTCAATGAAAAAGAAAATATGTTTCAGCCCCGTCATGGACCATTATGGGGGTGTTATGCCCATTACAAGTAACTTTTTCCATTACAGCCGTCACATAACTGTTTTTGAATACCTTGGTCCAAAATGGTCCAACTGCCAGACTGACAAGTTAAACCCATGACATCCATGCAAGTGTAAATGAATAAATACAAGGGCATTAAACAACAAAACACTTGTGGAACAGTCGATGGAGCGTCTCCTTGTCAACGGTAACACCTTTACTCAAGCGCATTTACAATCAACATTTAAAAAACAAATTGTAAATAAAATAAAAGTTGGTTTCTGAAAGAAAAAAAAAAAAAAAAGAACCAGATGGCTGGACCAGCTGACCGGCCTGACCCGGATAGTTCAAATGGTTTCTTGCCCAAAATGGGTTCTGGTGACTCAACCCATTTATTTGGCCCATTCCATCATTGATCCAACTCACCAATCCAGTCTGGGTTTTAAACATTGTTTTCAACAAAGAAAATCTACAACGGCATTAGGAATTGCAGCCTCCTAAATAAATATTGCATGCAGCTAGAAATATCAAAGATAGTAAATGTATAGGATATTTCATATTAGAATAGAAACACAAACTGAAACAAATAATATCAAATGGTTAGGTTTTAAAGCAATAGTTCACCTGAAGCTTCCTAGCAAGATCCTCATGACTGTGCTGCACAGCAGATTTGCCGATCTTTTCCTTTGCATTACTCAACCTTTGAGAAACTTCTGCCTGTTGAAGAACACGAGAGAAACAGCTCTCAGAGTTGAAAAGGGTGGGCATGGCCTAAACCATTCAAGTTGCATATCATATGATTTTCGATGCCAAAGGCACAGTGCAGTATTAGAGAGAGAGAGAGAGAGAGAATGAATGAAAGAAACTAAAAGACACTTGAATGAATAGAAAGAAATGTGAAGGCTACTTGCAGGCAATGATTTAAATATTGATAGTATTGGCTGATACTATCAATATCGCATGTGGCTGATAAAATATATAGGGGAGTTCTTAAATTCCCCTTGTATCAGACAAAATATTGCAATCTATCACCAATATATTGATACATTGCAATATTTTGCCAAAAACACTACATAAAATTTCCCTGTATCGTTTATACATGTGATATGTTGTGATACATTGCGATATGTATTGGCTTTACATTGCAATGCATTCCCCTACAGAAAATCTGGAAAAAAAAAATCGCAATTAAAACCCACAAAAAATCCATTCTCTTAAATTTATTAGGAGGAATCTGTTTTTATACTTGTATTCTATGATTTATGAATTTATATGAACTCGTATTGCATATAATTGCATCAAACAACTCAATCAACGCATAGTTTAGGATCGTATACAAAGGAAACTTGTTGTGCGTACTTGTTTTTTGTGATTTTTTGAATTTGAAGTGTGTAATCACGTCTCTTTCAACTTACCCTAAAGTTTTATTGGAAATCTCCGTCATTTCCAAATGTTTCCCTCAAATAGCAGTACATTCCCCAATACATGTGATATTTCTGATGGAATACCGATATGTTTCCACATCCCAAGGGTGCGATACGTGCATCGATACCGATATTTTAAATCACTGCTCAAAGGAATAGGACATCACCCACACTCAATAATATGGCACATTTGTGTAAGATCCAGTTGATTCATCAGGTCGGCCACACAGGATATGAGTCATGGCCTAAAATCAAGCTGGACCGTTCATCAGGTAGATCATGTATTACGAAAAATGGATGGCTAAAAGATTCCACCAACAGTGCACATTTGCATATCTATGCATGGCCCACCTGATGGCCAGATCAGCCCAATTTCAAGCCATGGTGCAAGACTAACGAGATCAGCTTTAGTAGGGTTCCAAAAGTAATTGCCTATCCAATATATCAGCTGCACAAGGATGCAGATGTAGTCTGATGGAGCATGCTGTTAACAATCAGGCATTAGAATGATGACTGAAAATCATAGTAGAGAACTTGATGGTAGGCACCAGAAATTGCAAATAAATGGCATGACTGATGCATATCCGAGCATTACGCCACCCATTTCAACTAACAGAAACAAGACCGAGAATATGAATCAACTATCCTGGATGTAAAGTCATGATCAGCGGACATAGTGTTTACACATGAATCAAAATTGCTCTATAGAAAAAGAAGGGGATTGTAAATGAGAACATGCATCTACTAGACTGGAGGTACATTTGTGACCAGAGGATGTCGCATATGTCCACTGGAATGAAAATTGCCCTGTAGAAGAGAAAATGTATGTAATGAGAGGGAGCGAAACAGCAATATAAGAAGGGTACAAACTTGAAGAAACTTGACTCGATGAGATCAGGGCCTGATCAATGAAAAACTCGAATGACACTTCCTCTTTCTTTCTTTTTTTTGTGGAAAGCAAAAGAAGATTTTATTGAAAAACAAAAGAGAAACAAAATACAGATGCACTGATTGGGCAATAGCAAGTGACCCTCTCATCATCCCTGGCAAGCCAATGGCCACCTTGTTCACACTCCTTGAAACACTAGACCCAGAATCTCCAAAACAACAACCAAATATTAATCTCACAAATGCACATCCAGCAAGCCTCCAAGGACATGAAACATCTTTTAAGACGTACTGAATATCATTCCAAGCGTTCCCTTCAAATATTAATTTTGTGGAGCAAGCAGAAGACGAAATGCACAACCCTTCTTTTAAGGTGAACATACGTTACATATCAGAGCCAACCTCCCCACACAGCTGGGAGAAAGTTGCCAACATCACCCCTTTATCATTTCTTATAACACCACCCACCAAGAGGGGCCTGGATTACCCAAGGAGATCGACAAAATTGAGCTTAATGAGACAGAGCTCAGGAGGTATCAACTTGGCCATATGTCTCCTACTAATTGACACGCCGTCAATCACAGACTTCCAATTTCGAGCCATGTTGAAAAGCGAGATTCGGTCCCATAGACAGCCCAACCAAATACCATGGAAGAAATCTTTCTTTTAGTCACTTCCATCGATGCAAGTTTATTGTAAAAAAATCTCCACTCCTCAACTTACTACTGACCATGGGCAGCCTTTTATTCAGAAGAATGTGGACCATAGTTGCATTTCTCAACCGTCTACTTGTAGGCCCCACAAATTGCAAGGTTTGGATAGACCTATTGAGTGTTCAATATGTGGATGGATGGATATAATAAATCATTAGGCATCAAAGAATAATAAACTAATATGCATTATAGATAAAATGAATGGCTTCAGTTTTTTTTCTCAAATTTCACTAATTTCCCCCTTTTCTAATTAATTTCTATATTTTATAATTAATCATCTTGATTCTTTATAATTTTTTTCATTCACTCAAAATTTATTATTATGTTTCAAAATTTATTTAATTTTGCGAGTCTCGTGTGATTGTTGAAGTGGAATTAGAGAGGAGTGGATGAAGTGGAGATGTGCCTCTAGAGCGTTGTGCAATAGCCGCATGCCAATGATACTTGAGGGAAATTTTTGCAAGACATTCATTCAACTGGTTGTGATATATGGGGCAGTGTTAGGCAGCTAGAAAGCAACGTGGTAGAGATTTCGGCAATGCAGACATCTTCACCACACACTTCCTGCTATCATTCATGTTTAGCATTACTGAAACAGAATGAGTCGAGGTGAGTAATACAAGTTTTGATCTAGAAGCGAGTCACTCCTGAACTGATATTTAAAACCATACCTAGGAAGAATACAAGCATATAATATTAATAGCTACTCGTATTTACAAATATGCAGGTATTAGCTTGCCGATTGTGCATTAAAAACCCTATAATATTAGCATCTAGATTTAGAAATAACAAACATTACAGATAGCAGATGACTGAGCGATTTAAAGATGGTATTGAAGGAAATGTGGCAGCGTCGTAGGAAAGGTCATTGGTAGGAGCAATAGGAAGCTTGAAAGTAAGAGTGAGATTTTTAGTAACAAAGGGGCGTCTTGGGTCTAGAATCTGGATTCTTGCAAATAATTGATGACGCCATAAACCAGTATAATCTGGTATGTAATTAAAGCGGGGTGATCTGGGCCAGCAGTTATACCGTCATGCACAGTGGAAAAACTAATCCTCGAAACACAAAACAAGTTCATATGAAATGGTATCCGTTTATGGATGAGTTAGCTTTTTCCAATTATGCATCTCTCTCTTCCGAAGTCATGATATTCTTATTATATAAAGAAAAGTTCCATAAATATCCAGTCGAGTGCTTCATCTTCAAAGGTGACAAGGAACCATCAATTGGAGTTCGACACCCTTCACCCTTATTGTTTTAACTACTGCAAATTGAGAAGAGACCTAAAAGCGCCTGAAAAATAGTCTCCCGTCCTTATTTCCTTCACCAACAACAATAAATTCATCAAAAGTTCTTTTTTAAAAGAAGTACATCAATCATCAAGCTAGTGGATATAAAGAGACCAAACAAAGATGGGGCCCAGACACATCTCGATTGACAATAGTGGTAAATAATCATTAGAGGAATGAGGAACGCAATGAAAAGAGGCCTGGCAGTGAAGCAAGGACTCTAATTGTATTAACAATGAAAGTACATCCAAGGTTTCGAACATCTCTTAGGGTGTGTTTGGTTTTCCAATTTCTGGTGTAATTCAAAGTAAATAAGCCATCATTATCATTTCAGGGTGTTTGTTTAAGAGAGAATTATGGCACAAAAATCGAAGACAACTACAACTTGTAAAGTAAACAGGAAAAGGAAATTGTAATGATTACATTTTTACATTATAAAATTACCATTTTTACAGTGATGCCCCTGTAAAACAAACAATCTTAGAGTGTAATCATTGCAATCAAATGTCAGTGATGTCACCACACAATTGCAGGTGTAAGTAATCATTACCCATTTACAGCCAATTACTGTCGTAATTAGAAAACCAAACAGACCCTTAGAAGTTTAAGAAATCAAATCCTTTGGACAATGGAATTTAAATTTTCATTCTTTAACTTTGATTGCTAAGAGAAAAAGAAAAATTCAGAGCATTGTAGATTGTGCCAAGGAAGATAAAATGGTGATGATGCTGAAGATGGTCTGCAAATGACAGAAAAGACAATTACATTGATACTCATGACGCATGATGCTTGAATTCAGGATGTTTAAACATTTAAGATCATGTTATTTTAATATGATCCCATTTTCATTGGACAACAGTCTCGATCCTTTGGTTTACGATAGATGTGGATGGAAGTTAGATGTTTAATCAAAAGTAATATGCAAGATTTACAGTTCTAAGATCCGATGAAATGTGATTTGTTGACCCCTTCTGTAATTAACGATCCCAATTTCCTTTTTCAGAACATTGGAGACACTGCTAATTTCTGGGTCACTACAAAATAGTTGACAATAAATTCACTTCCACTGTCGGACAGTAATCCATATAAGATTCGGCAGCCCCTTCCCCCAATAGTGCAGTCCCTCACGTATAATTAGTTAAACAATAAAATTGAAGATGCTCGCACAATATAAGGTGGTGGTTTAAAATTACAGAAGCCATTTGTAACGGAATTTATATTCAAAGCAATGGAATTAACCCTTTAGGTGAAAATTGGAGGAAAGATTCCTCTTTGTATAATTAACTTACAGTAAAACACCTTCAGCCAATGAAATCAACAACGATTAATCAAACATTAGAATTCAATTTGTTGGCATGAGAATGCAGAGGTAGCAAACAAGTTAGAGAGTGTACCAAGCAACCATCACAAACTCGGACTGGCTGTGATTGCTCATCTGCAGTAAGAGCAATTCTGCCTTGGGTACACTTGTCGCAGAAAATATCTCCACAATTCCTGCAGTGATGCTGAAAAGAAAAAGAAAAGCAATCAAGATACAGAAAAGCATATTCTTCTTTATCAACCATGTGATAAGTGGATAAGAACAATAGTTAAGAGATAAGACCACCACCTTACGCACAAAAGCTCCAAAATCTGTTCCACATGCTTTACATTTGGTAACTGCTTCATCAGGAACCTGGAAAAAAAAAAAAAAAAAAGGTGTGATGACCTTGAAAGATTAAAGAGTAAAAAAAAAAAGGTCTAAAGTTGAAAACAAAATTTCCAGCTAGTCACATTTAAGCATGGAAATGAAATAGCAAAAGAATAAACCATGGTTAAGCTGTTGAGTTTAGCTATAACTGTAGATGCAGTTCCAACTGCCAACATAGCATGTGTGGTACGTCCAATTCATGCATCAGGTGGACTGTAGATGACCTGGCTCAATAATCAAGTGGGCCACATGTGCAAAAGCAATGGATGGTTTGATTCCAGAAAAGTACATGTTTCCCACCAGATGAGTTAACCACCTGACTTCTGAACCAGCTCATTGACACTGCTGAGCCTCCTATGGCACAGCTCCACATCCTGTGTAGAGATCTGTGTGGGCTTAGCAAAACTCTAACCTTCTTGGTAAGACAATAAAACGTTCGGTTTAGCTGAATTAATGAAGTCAAATTTAACATGTGACATGTCTATCATGTTTCAAGATCTACACTGGGAATTTGCATGTTAACTGTGAAGGCCCATCCAGTTTGGTTACCATAGTTTGATGTGGAATTAGGTTTTAAATGAATTAGCTAAGTCAGATTTCACATGTCTATCAATTTTCAAGATCTACACTAGGAATTTGCATGTGTACTGTCAGCTGGTACAGAGGAGAGAAAAAAAAAAAAAAAAAAAAAAAAAAAAAAAGCAGAAAAGAAGAGAAACAGAGAGAAGCAAGTTAAGAAAAGAGAAGACTAGGGCTTCACACCCCCACATCCCCCCCCCCCCCCCCCCCCCCACTATATACTTAAGTAATATAAGCAAAAAAATGCTAACAATACCCCTTATACAAAAACAATATTCCCAACACATCCCAAGACCAAATAGGGGAGCCGTAGGCCCATAACCACAACTGTTAACACTCGCCCTCAAGCTGGAGTATAGAGGTTATGCATGTCCAGTTTGGAGACTACTTTGTCGAACTAAGACTTTTCAAGAGCCTTGGTGAATAAATCTGCGACTTGATTGTGGGATGAAATATAAGGTGTATGGATATCTCCTTGAGATATCTTATCCCAACTGAAATGACAATCAACCTCTATATGCATCATTCTCTTATGAAACATTAGATTATTGGCAATATGTATCGTAACTTGATTGTCGCAATGTAAAAACATTGGAACCTGAACTCTGAATCTTAATTCTTCAAGAAGATTTTAACCATATAAGTTCACAAGTTGTATGTGCCATTACCATGTATTCAGCTTTAGGCTTTAGCACTTGATTTGGAAACCACATTCCGTTCCTTACTTTTCCAAGTAACCATATTACCACCTAGGAAGGTGCAATAACTTGTAGTCAACCTTCTCTCACATCTCAACCCTGCATAATTTGCATCTGAATAACCGGCTATGTAGAGATCACCATGAGCCTTGTATAAGATAACCTTCCCATGTGAACATTTCAAATACCTGAGGATTCTCATCATTGTTGCTAGACGTGATGTCCTCGAACTTGACATGAACTAGCTCACCACACTGAATGAGAATGCAATATCAAGCCTGGTGATGGTCCAGTATATGAGCTTGCCAACAAGTCTCCTGTACATACTGAGGCAAGGATCCATTAATGTATCAACCGGTTTGGCACCCAACACACCCGTCTCTTCCAACAAATCACAAACATATTTTCTTTGACATAGATTTATTTTAACTCTCAATCTTGCCACTTCAATGCCCAGAAAATATAGAAAGAAACCAAGGTCTTAGATCTAAAACTTCCCAATACCCTCCAAGTAATCACTAGTCATTATAGTATTATCCACATACACAGCAAGTATAATGTGGCTAGAGGTAAAGTTCTTGAAAAAAACGAGTGGTTTACCTCACTTCTTTTAATCCAAACGACACAACCATACTACTGGACTTCTCCAACCAAGCACGTGGTCATTGTTTCAGCCCATATTTAAATTTATTTAACCTCCATACTTTTGACGGCGACTCCTAAGCAACATACCCCGGAGGTTGCTCCATGTAGACTTCCTAGTGTAAATCTCCACGTAGGAATGCATTCTTCACAACTAGTTGAAAAAGAGGTCAATCATTATTTGCAACAATTGATAGAAGAACCCAAACCGAATTAAGTTTGGCCACTAGTGAAAACTAATCAAGAGAATCTACTTCGCAAATCTGTGTATACACCTTAGCAACTAACCTAGCTTTTTAACAATCAATTGATCCATCAAGCAAGAACTTAACTGTGTACACCCATATATACTTGACCGGAGTCTTACCTTATTGAAGATTTGTCGGCTTCCAGGTATCATTGGAGTACATAGCATCCATCTCGTCATCCATAGCTCCTTTCTAATTTTCATCTAACAATGACTCATGGACTGACTTGAGAATGGGTACAACAGAATGTACAGACAAACTTACGATAATTCGTAGACAAATGGGTAAAGGTAACAAATTAGAGATGGAATGGGTAATATAAGAATGTAACCTTTTTGGACGACAATAGGAAGATCATTGGTAACCCTCATGAGATTCAGAAAAAACAAGAACCTTGGTGGGTGCAGTAGTCCATTGTGTGGACTGAAGAGGAATAGTCTGTAATACCTAGCCTTTCTCATTTTCCTGTAAGAAGTCTGTGTAAAATCCTTTTGAGGTGGCAGTGGCATCTCAACATCAAATTCTGAAGGAAATAAAATTTGGCAAAGAAGTTTCCACAAATGTGACTTTGACCGTATGCTCATCTTTAACATAGAATGGAACATTTTCGTCTTTGGCTCCTTGGATGACAGTGCAGTGGGTGTGAGTGATCCATGGTTCATTCCCTGGTAGTATTACCTTTCAAAAAAAAAAGAGAGCAATATGGAACATTTTCAAAGAAGGTGACATCAATGATCACAAAAAATTATCAAGTTTAGGATCGCTCTGATACCATGTTAGCTAGCATAGAAAAGAGAAACTAGAAAAAGAGGAGAAAAGGAGAGTTTTTTTTTTACGAGGAAAAGACTAGGGCTCCACACCCCCTAACTCTTTCTCCCTATATACTTGAGTAATAAAAGCAAAAATGCCAATAATACCCCTTATACAAGAACAATATTCCTAACACACCCCAAGACCAAATAGGTAGGCCACAGGCCCATAACCACAATTGTTAACATAAACTAGGAGGGCACATCTAGTTCTGTTCCCACAATTTGGTGTGGGAATTAGCCACCTTTAATACTCAAATCCTTCAAAAAGATGGAGCCAATTCAAATACTCACAAACTCAAATGATTGAAAGGATGAGGGATCCCCCCTTAGAAATCAAATCCAAATCTACTAGAATTTTGAGCTTCACCGCTATCAATTATTTAGAATTTATATTGAATCGTGTGAATTGGGGATGTACTTTGACATGATTATGCTTGTAATTAGCAACCAATCCTTGTCATACCCATATCCTAAGATTTGGGATTTACAGGACCTGCCAAATATCCTTGCCATACTTGAAAACTTTTTTTAAAATTGCAACAAGAATTTACTGAACTCCAAAAGCGAAACAAAAGAAGTGGCAATGATGACGAATCATCTCAAAAGAGAAGGAAAACAAGAGAGAGTTGGGAACAGGCCTCCCCAAAAAACCCAAGATCACCACAAAACAAAACCACCTAGAAAGAGGCTGCCTCCACTCCAATCCTTCACTAGAAACAATAGGCATCCAATCACGGATGAGAACGGGTAAGGAAGCCCTCTCGAATCAAGGTTCTGAATGTCTCCCCAGCCCACCACCATGTACTGAATCCTCCATTTGATAGCTGCCGCCAGAACTTCCTTAACACTCAAACATTCTACTATTTAACTCATTCCAAAGTCCCCAAACAATGGCAACGGAATCAGACTCTAAATGGAGTTTCTCCAAGGATACAACAGACCTTCTACCCACCCCAAAATTATATCTTAGAGACTGCCATTAATGGTCCACTGCACCTCAAATAACAAAAGCAGAGCACCAGATTTCCCTTGCGCCATTACAATAGATAAACATTCACAGTAAGATGGACAGCCACATCAACTAACCGTAACTCCATTCACAATAACATAACAACAACCATAAATTCAAAAGTCACATATCTCATAGTGCATCTGCAGGAAGAATAAATATAAATGCAAATTTGATGTATGAGATACAAGACAGAAAACTGATCAAAAAATGTTTGGTTGGAACACTGAGGCTTGTCTAATGGCTCAGATGTGTTGGATGACTATGCAAAACAGGAAAGAATAATGCCCAAGTATTTACTGCAAATATCTATAGGCGGACACTGAATAACAAGTCATCAATCTAAACTTTTTGCAAGGACAGAACTAGTTTAATTGGAGGATGATTCCCTTCAAATCTAAAATAAACAGCCATTCTTATGATTATACAGTGCATGGGATTGGGAGAAGAACAAGATGACCTCTAAAAATCAACATATCCACCTAGATCATGATGGGATCACAGTGCTTTAAAATTTTTATTAAAAAAATGAAGACGGGTATTACAACGATAATAACTAAAGAAATGCATTAAGATCTATGGATTTCCAATATATATAATATATATATATATATATATATATATATATATATATATATATATATATATAAAGAGGTGGGGGGAGCATAACAAGATAATGAAGATGAACTGATTTTTAACAGAAAATCAAATGAAACCCTTCAAAAATATCGAGTGTGAATGTCTGCAATACAATAAAATAAGACTTCTCCCACAAGGCTTACCCAGTGATGTTTCTCCTCATTGCCAGGCTTTATCAAGTTCATCCAATCACCAAAACCTTTTTTCTTTTCCATCGGCTCCACAGATAGCTTCCCAGCATCATCATATGATCCTTTGCTTCTAGCAACGCTGTCCTTTCCACCCATCTCCTTAAGCTGTGGATTCAGACGAAGCACAAGAAAATGGATTTTTAAAGTCATTTACCACTACAGCTTACTTACTAGCATAAAGAAGATTAAAATGAAAGTACACTTAAATTTATTTTTTCCTTCAATCACTCACGGAGTACATCTGACGATAACAAAAAGAAAAATAACATATTAATCCTCAACTTTTTTTATGGGTAACATTAAAGTGTTACTAAGAAAAGATCAGCCAAGTGTCCAACGATCCCCTGTTTAGCTAATTCATTAACTCCAAAGTTGCCTTCCCTAAAAGAATGAAAGGAAAAAAAAAAAAAAAAAAAACAAAAAAACAAAAAAACAAAACAAAACAAAAGTCTATTGAGTCTCATCACTCCAATCCACAAGCCCCAAGAAAACCCCCTAAGGGAGCAAGCTTACAAATTCGACGCATTAGATGAGCTCCCTCTACCATGGACAGATCCTGAAAGTGCAGACAACTTCTTTGACCCCTACCACAACGCTCCTATCTTTGACGCATTAGTTTCGGAGAGCATCAATTTAGTAACAAAATCTGAAGAATGCATAGCGCTCCCTCATGTTCATTACAAGAAGAACAGCAACCGTAGTTAAGAGTCAAATGTAGAGGCCCAAGAGAATGATTTGGCTAAAAAAAGATTGATGACCGACACTTGTTCTCCCACCTATCCTTCACATTGAATCATCCCATGGTGAACCTGCTGGTTCAACACAGAGCAAGAAAGAAATTATCTGAAATTCCGAATAGGGGATGCATCACAGGACAACATAATATCATCTGGAAGCCTAGGGTGAGTAGTCTATAACCTTTATGCACCCTTAGGCCTCAACCAATTACCAGCCCTGTACACCTCCAAACAATGATGAATGAGAAGGGTACAGGGCTTCCCCTTGTCTCAGACCTCTGGATCTCCCAAACAAGCCTTGGGACTTGAGCGTTCGAAGTTAGAACCTGTTTTGGAACATGCAGACTAGATCTACTTCATTGGATATCTTTTTTCCTTAACATTGCACAACAATTTATTGAAAACAGGCTGCAGCCGAAATTTACAGAGAGCCACTATACAAAGAGCAAAAACATAATTACAACTCAGCCCAACTCTCAAGAAGATGGCCAACTACCTTTGAGGCTTTAACCCATTCAACCACTAGCATCTTGGCCCTACTGAAAACCTCCTCCACTCGCCCCTCTAAATTCTTGAAACATCAATTATTCCTTCTAGCCATAACGACCAAATACCTGCAAGGAGACATAGCGGGCAAACTTTCAAGCCCATTATGCTTGTACCCCCTCCATGCCGAATCATGTACAATTGCCCAATAGACTTTGGCCAGACCCACAAAACTTGGAAGAGATCTAAAAATTTAGCCCACACTTGCCAAGTAAAAGTGCAATGAATGAATAAATAATCCCACCGATTCCTCATCCTAAAGCCACAAGATACATTCATTTGGAAGAATCATATTTCTTTTATGAAGATTATCCAAAGTAAGCACCTTGTTGCCTCCCACGAACCATGCTAGAGCAGCCACCTTCGGAGGAGCCTTTTAATGCCAAACGGAAGCAGTTGAGTTGACCCCATTGTTGGCCCCCCCTCCACTAAGCATATTGAAGAATGATTTTACAAAAAAATAAAATCCCGGACTTCTCTTATATAGCCATAACATCGAATCCGATTCTGATAAGACCAGCCTCGCCTTGGATAAGAGATTCAACAAATCAACCAATTCCTCAAATTCGTCATCTTTTAAATTTCTTCTACACGGCGAGGCCCATATCACTTCCTCACCCTACATGGAAAAACAACTAGCAACTAGTAACCCCTCCCCTCTTGATAGCCTTGCTAGCCTAGGAAATAACTCCCCAATTTCTACTCCCCCACCCAAGTATCATACCAAAACCTAATCTTCAGCCCATTATCTAAGGAGAATCCCACTGTTTCATATACCTTACTTCTAATCAAATTTACCACTTTCCACAAACAGGTCGATATATACATCGACGAGGGTCGGGTCCACCAGCCCCCTAAATTGAGACCATACTTCCCACCAACCACCTCCCTCCATAAACTACCCTCCACCACGAATCTCCACACCCATTTTCCTAACAAGGCTACATTCAACACCTCCAAGCTTCTTAACCTCGTGCCCCCTAGATCCCATGGCTTACATACATCCTCCCACTTCATGAGATGAACTTTTTTATTTTCCACGCCTTTCCAAAAGAAATCTCGCCTAATTCATTCCAGTTTTGTTGATGCGGACTTTGAGCATTTATATAGGGACATAAAATAGATCAAAAGATTCAACATAGCTGCCTTAATTAGAGGTATCCTTCCCCCTAAAGATAGGATATGTAGAAGATAGAAAAGAACATTCCCTGCACCCAAATAAGAAATAACTGCAAAAAGAATGTCGCCTCATCCTTTGAAATGCCAACCCCCAACAATTCACTTTTGCTAATATTTGTCTTTTACCCAAACACAACTTCAAAGCAAATTAGAATCATCCGTAGTTATCCACCATCTCTTCATTGGCCTCACAGAGTAGCAATGTATCATCTACATACTGCAAATGTGTCATCTAAAAATCAGAGTTATCTATTCTAAATCCCCGCACCAAATCTTCATATGCCCCTCTATTAATCATCCTGCTAAGCGCTTCCATTACTACCACAAAGATATAGAGATAATGGATCCCTATTCTAAATCCCCGCACTAGATCTTCATCTACCCCTCTATTAATCATCCTACTAAGCGCTTCCATTACCACCACAAAGATAAAGAGATAATGGATCCTCTTGCCGCAACCCTCAAGACGCGAAAAAAACCATTCAGAGAGCCCTTAACCAGGATCGAGAACTTCGCGATGCCACACAAGTCCATATCCATGATTGCCATTCAGTTCCACACCCTAATCGACCCAACATGTAATCCAAAAAGCTCCAATCAATGTGATCATATGCTTTCTCAACATCCAACTTGCATAACACCCCTTTCCTTCCACTCCTATTCATGCATTAATACATTCATGTGCCATTAGAGCACTATCCGCAATTTATCTTCCCCGCCCAAAAAGCCCCTTGGGATTTTGAAATGACTCCGCTAATAGCCACTTTGAATCTTAAAGCTAATAATTTCGCCAGAATTTTGTATGGACCGCCCAAGAGGCTTATAGGTATGTAATCCTTTAAGCTTTCTACACCTTCCTTTTTTGGGATTAGTGCAATGAATGCATCACCTAGCTCCAGGGGCAATGAACCTATTACAAATAAAACTGATTACATCGCCTTTAACCAATCCCCAAATTTTATGGTAAAAAAGGATTTTAAAAAACTATCCAAACCAGGAGCTTTATCGCCACCCAACTCCTCGACTGCATTTGCTATTTCTTCCTCAGAAAACACTTTTTCAAGAAAATCCACCTCCTCCAACAAAATTGAATCAAAAAGCAGGTTATCAATCTTTGGCTGATTCCAATCTTCCCTTGTGAGTAGCTTCTTATAAAAATCAACTATTGCCGCATACACTTTTTGCTTTCCTTTCATCCTTCTTCCTCTACAACCACCGATTTGATTCTATAAACTCTCGCTCTCACACTTGCCGTAGCATGAAAAAACTTTGTATTTTTGTCACCCTCTTTAAGCCATAAGGCCCTTGATCGTTGTCTCAATTTTATCTCTTCTCCCCTCATTCTTACACTATATTTAGTCGAGTGTATCTCCCTCCACGCCCTCTCCTCTTCCAACAACACTTCCTTCTCTTCTTTAACATCCAACTTTTTAAACTCATTTAACATATTCATTGTTTCCTCTTCCCTACTACTTAGGACTTCTTTTATCCACACATTTATCTTGCACTTTAATAGCTTTAATTTCTAAAAGAGATTATAGCCCGCTCCCCTTGATCCGGGAAGGACACCCACCACTCCTTTATCAAGTCTACAAATCCCTCCTCTAACCAAAATAGCTCAAACCAAAAAGGCCTTGGACCCCAGACCTCCTCATCCAACTTTAACAATATCAAGCAATGATTTGAAATAAGCCTTGGTAGCACATATTGATGAACAAGCAGGAATAATTCTAGCAAGAAATGAGAGAGAAGAAACCAATCCAATCTCAACTTGAATGCTTTAACCTGGTAGATCCACTAATTCATTCCTTACAATCCATTCTGAAAAATGAAGGTATTCTGTAACGATAATGATGGTCGTAACCGCCACCACCATTACCTTTACGATGCGAACTATAACATCCGTTACAGGGGCCATAACAACTGTTACAATCACTTTTTTCTTTATTGAAAAAAAAAACCAGTATCAACCCCATAATGCACCATTACAAGGCCGTTATGGCCTTCACAGGAGGCATAACAGGTAACGGCCTTTACAGGTCAATTTTAACGTGTAACGGTTGTCACTGTTACTTTTACGTAACGACCATTATGGCACATCATTCATAAGCACCGAGCAAGCCACCGAACGGATGTAAATCTAAATCCAGCGTATCCACTTGTCACCGGAACCCACCCTTTTCAACAAATAATCAATAAAGTCTCATTCAACGTGGTCATAAGCTTTCTTAACGTCTAGCCTGCAAAAAACACCCGCCCTTTTTTTCTTTAAATGTGGAGTCTAGGGATTCGTGAGCAAAAAGGGCGTTGTCCAAAATCTAATGACCTCCCATGAAAGCTCCTTGGTTTTATGAAATGATATCTCCTACAACTCCACGAAAACGCAAGGCAAGGATTTTAACTATGATCTTGTACAGGCTACCAATAAGACTTATCGGGCGATAATCTTTGATATTTCCAACTCCTTCCACTTTTAGATTGATGGCTATGAATGACACCCCATAAGCCGACTGGAGATGGCCATTAATGAAGAAGTCATTGACAAAATTCAGCATGTCTTTTCTCACGACATTCCAAAAATCTTGGAAGAATGCCATGGGAGAGCCATCCAACCCCGGGGCCTTATCATGACCAAAGTTATCCACATCCTCCTTTACTTTGTCTTCCGTGATCTGTCTTTCCAACTGACTGTTGATTCCTCCGAAAGGCTAGCGAATGGGAGGAAATCTAGTTGAGGTCAAACCCAAGGATCCTTGGAGAGCATTTTCTCATAAAAGGAAACTATGGCGTTACACACCTTCGACTTTTCTTCAATTCTTTTGTCATCAACTGATATTGTGGATATTCTATTATTCCTGGCTCTTACAAAAGCTATATTATGGAAGAAGCTTATATCATGCAATACAAGTCCCTTTGCTCACCTCCCTGTGTGCTCTCTTTCCTTCTAAGTCAGCTTAGCTAACACTTAGGTGGTCAGCTAACTCATCCACAAAGGGGTCGTGTACAACTAGTACACAGTCTGCACTTGGGGAAGCATTCAGGCCATGAGATAAGCTTCAATTATTGGGTGCATATCACCCTTCGACAGCCAAACCAAGGCAACTAGTAGGAACTTTGGTAACCTTCTGAGTAGTGTTCAAAATATCAAATATTGGCCAATATTATCAATATCACACCCTGCAGTAAAGATAATGGGGATAATAATACAATTTACAAGTTATCCCCGATATTTTTGATAAACCACAAATATCTTGCGATATTTTTTACATCACTTCGAAATAAATATGATATATCGTTGATACATGCGATATTATCACATGTATTGATGATAAAGGCATTTAATACCTATTAAATTCAAGAAAATAAATAAATAAAATGGGGATCTCTTCATAGGGGTGTTTTAAATCGGTGCATTATATGTTGAAGTATTGCCATGTTTCTTAAACTTTAGTGCATTAAAATCATATTTATTAAATATTTGTCCATGGCTCATAGTTTTTTTTTTTTAAGGTAACATGGGCCCAAAGACATGACCTCAATGTTGAAATGCGCTCTGTTTACCACCGAGCCATGGGATGTAACCACGCATTGTCCCACAGCTCATAGTTTGGGTCCCTATACAATGGAAACCTGTTATTCATAGTTATTTTTTGTAATATGTCAATTGTCAAGTCCTAAGAATGTAATCATCTGTCCTTTAACATCTCTTGAAATTTAACTAATAAATTCCACCATTGTCCTAATGTTTCCCTTGAACAGCAATACATTCCCCGGTATTTTGATATTATCGACGATACCAATACATGATTCTTGATCGTAGAGGTGTGATAGATAATGATAACAATGCATAAAAAATTATTGTTGAGTATTATTGCAAGCAGTAATGTATCTTAGTGGTACTTAGCTTCACCTCAAGCCAACTTTGCCGACAATGGCTCAGGAAATCGTATCTCCGACAAATCCCCATTTGATATAATTAACCAAAAAAGCCCACATCAGGCACTTGACTTAGTACCGTTATTAATATAAGATTGAATGAGCAACAATGCCAACGCATTCACTAAAAATATCCGAAAATTACAAGCTCAGATAAAGAAGAAGATTGAAGAGACCAAAGCCAAGTACCAAGACATGAACTAATGCCATTGAGATATAATGAAGACAGCTCAGTTTTGTTTATCTATGCAAAGAAAGGTTCCCAACATGGAGCTTATAATAAGCTCAAAGTCTAAGAAAATCGGGCCATGCTACGTCAAGAGGAAGCACATACGAGATTGAGTGGCCAAACAACTTCAATATCTCACCATCTTTCAATGTGGCCGACTTGTTCAAGTACCATGGCAATATGTCAAATGTGCAAGCAGAAGTTATGTTTGACAAAGGCAAACAGATCCCATAGAAGGAAGAAGTTGGACAAGTACTGACCACAGAGACTACAGACACCAACCGAGGCAGATACAAGCAGTACTTAATGAGAATAGCTCCTTTTCTCAATGCACGTGGATTATGCGCAAGAAATTGACAAAGTTGGATGCAGACTTCTACTAGTATTTAGTTGCACGTTCAAGTTCTCTCCAAGCCGAGGAAATCATGCAACATAAGGCCCCCCATGGGGCCCAACATGTCTTGAATATTTGAACGATGTGATGCTAATGTTAGGAGTTGAATGTCTATTACAGTACTTATTTTGGGAAGATTATAGTTGTTGACTTTGTTGAGTCTAGTGATTTTAGGGCTTGATTCTCTGGACTACACATTCTATTTTAGGCCATTATGATTTGGCTAAATCCTTTTAGATACAGAATTCCCTGCTTTGGACAGATTAGATTGATCTGGAACCAATCTCAGAGTTGGAACATCCTGCTTAGAGATTTCATAGAAGTATTTTGTTACTAATTTTAAGTTATGGTTGTTTTTTTCCCCTTTTCTTTTCTTTTTCCTTTTTTTCTTTATCAACGTGGCAATTCAAATATTGGGTGGAATTTTACTTTTTAGTGCTATATCTTTATTGATTAGTAGCTACAATAGATCCAGAGTTGTTTCCATAGATCGATTGGCTCAAGTGGTTAAGCCATTCAAGTAGTGGGTAAGTTATTCAAAACAATTCGCAATTACTGGAATGTCTGATGGATGGTTTTCTCCTTCTTAAGGGAGACACATCCTCATGATTGCTACGAAGAGAACCACTTTAATGGTTTATTTATTTGACATGTTGGACACTTTATCTACTTGAATGAAATTTTAGCTCCTAATTGGCATATTATAATATGTTGTATTTTTATCAATCATCATGAACATCCTTCAACCAAGATTTTCTACTAGTTTTTTAATTGTATTCGCCCTTTTAGTTAGTGCAGGTGCCTCACGTTGGCCACATGAATATGCTTCTCTCTTTGTATGACCAAAAATAAATCATTTTGTTAGAAGTGATTCTTTTAAAAGGTTATTTTGTTAAAAGTGATACATGTTGGGAAGCACGTAAGTATCAAGCAAAAGGAAAAAAAAAAAACATTATATTTCCGCAATTATAAAGGTGTAAGAAGTGCAATTAACAAGAGGACCCGACCTGAATAGTTGCCGCCGTAACGGTGTCAAGAATGGTGTTTGTGGTATCTGAATAGCGGTTTGATTGCAGCCTTATGCGCCTTGGTTCAATGTCAACAGGGCTTTTAGCCCAGAAAGTATAGGTAGATGGCTCATTTACCTGAATAAGAAGAAGATGGAAGCCAAAAATACATTTAGGAAATAATAGAAATCAAGGAAAGATGAGAATCACCAATAAAAAGTTCTTCGAAAACACAGTAACTTACTTCCCATCTTGTCACTGTTTCAAGCGGATATATTCTTATTGTCCGGTTAGTATTGGGGTCAAGCATACGAATTCCATCCAAACCAATCTGAAAAGAAAAACAAACCCAACCATGACCTCAACAATATCTCCTACAAACACAACCAGCCCAAAAAAAAAAAAGGCCTGTAGAACATACAGTAATTACAGCCAGTTACAATCATAGGGGAGTAAACACCCTAAAAGATCATAAACCACATTCGTCAAGATTTAATCATTTGGATGGAAAACAATAATCAGAATAAATTCATATTCAATGGAGCATGGAGCTAGATTTGAGACTTCCATGACCCATATAACTCATCGCATACCCACAGGAGAAAAGAAGAATTGAACCATGGTCATATAAAGAGTGAAGGGAAGTGGCGGCATATTTGGCTGTCAAAGTGTGGAAATGTTTGTTTGAAGATGTTATACCTAGGGAGCAGGGCACGACTCCAAAAGCAGTTCAAAATAGGAGCAGCGCTTGTTAGAAGGTCCGTGCAACTGAAAGTTGAACTGACATGGACTCTATTGTGAATTATATTAAAGTCATTCATCGAAGTACCAAAGCCTTTAGAGTCTCAGAAGAAGCATTTGAAGAAACTGTTGGTTATTTCATTCTCTTTTTTTAACTGTCCGTGATACATTTGGAGAAGTAAAGAAAGTAGAAACAATTAAACTCTGCAGTCTGCACCAACATTGCCTTGGAAGAAATGGAGAACCAACTTCGAGAATTCTCGAGTTGGATTTTAAGATTGTTGGGAACTCCAACTTTCTTCAAATATGCAATGTCAACTTTTCTCTTGCATGATGAGACTCGCAACACATCTGTGTTTATCCAACCTTCACCCTTGTCATGTAACTAGATTCCCTCTGGGTAAGATACAGTTCCAAGATTGACCCGTGCATGTCAACGCTATGCAATTTGTCAATGGAGATACGACAATATAACACTATTCAAGATTTAGAGGTGGCCAAGTGTTTTTATAAGAATAAAAAATCTATGAGCTTTATGCCACTTGAGTCCTTGACACGTATTATAAGGGCATGCCTGATCAGCCTCCTCAGCATAGCCTTGTTCCAGCTGTTTGGACTTGGCTTTACAATTCCACTATCATTTCTCTCTTTTTTCCAAAAATCACATGGAAACAGTAATCTCATTGCTGCTTCGTAAAAAGTAATACATCCAGCTAGCCACTTGACATAAACCCTTCTCCTTTACCCAGACTTGCAGACCAGCTAGCACATCACTTCCATGTGGAGTTTTCCATGTAACTGGAAATATAAGATTCTGGACTTTTTTTTCTTTTTTTGATTGGTAAGGTCGGCTCAAACCCAAGGCCTCACAGTTGAAAAGTAGGCTGTCTACCATTAAAGCTACAGGCTTGAACCCCAGAATCTTGTTACTGTATTTTTACATGTGTATATATATTGGTCATATTTATATTATAAACATGAGATTTAGTACTTATTTCTATTTAATATACCTTCTTCTTAGTTTTTAACTATTTGATCAATTTCTGAATTTTTTGACAACAATAAGTTTCACAAAACATCGTCTGGTATGTATTACATGATACCTTGCAGTGGTGCAAATATGCTTTCCAACGCTGGTGTTTTAATCCAAGAAAGTTCGTAAGATGGGTTTTTTTTTTCCTTTTTTTTTTGCCCTTTTTGGTTCATAAAAGAAGGAAAGAAAGAGAACATGTTGATTGTAATCAACTTGATGATTGCAATCAACCTATGTAATAGACTAATATATAGCGCTTGATTGTAACCAACCTATGTGGTAGGCTATTGCATTGCATCTGTGGGAGTTTTGTACTCTTATTGTCATTCCCCAGCCCAGATACAGGAGGATTTGTCAGGTTAGAGGCCATCCTCTTCTCCACCTCTTTAGGCATCCACATACCCAAAATCTCACTCTTGGCAATGTTGACTTTCAAACCCAGCACCACTTCAAAGCACCTTCTTATCTTCTTTAAGTTGTCCACCATAACTGCATCTGCATTGCAGAACAGAAATGTGTCGCCGGCATATTGAAGATGGGATATCGGAGGGCACGCCATCGCCACCCTAAAACCATGGATAAGACCAACTTCCTGCCCTTTTTCCAACATCCCGCCAAGCGCCTCAACCACCACCACAAAAAGGAAAGGAGAGAGCAGATCCCCTTGTTAATACCCCTAGAGCCCTTGGAAAAAAAAAACTTGGGGGAACCATTTACCAACACAAAGTGTGTAGCCAATCGCAAGCACTCCCAAATCCAACCTCTCCACTTCAACCTGCACCGCAAGCGACCCAACTTGTAGTCCAAGAAATCCTCTTCGACATGATCATATACCTTTTCTAGGTCCAACTTGCATGAAATGCCTTTCACATCTTCCTTATATCGAGAGTCAATGCATTCGTGAGTTACAAATGCGCTATCCATAATCTATATTCCCTCAATAAAAGTACCTTGACCGTTCAAGACGACATTCACAAGAACTTTTCTAAGTCTGGAAGCTAAGGCCTTTGCAAGAATTTTATAAGGCCCACCACTTATGCTTATCGGTCTAAAATCCTTCAAGCTATCCACACCCGCCACCTTTGGGATAATAACAATGAAGGAAGTCCCTAGCCCGGCCAATCGACTACCCCTATCATAAAATTCCAACGTGAAGCTCATCACATCATCTTTCACTGTTTCCCAGAGAACCTAAAAGAAAGCCATATCATTTGGACACAGGGCCTTGTCCCTCTCAAAAGGGCAAAGAGTCAACTCTAACCATGACTTTTTACTCGGTAAAAGGACTCTAAGTAATTCGATTTCGACGTTTGATATTTGATGAAAAGTCAATTTATCCAGCCTTAGCCTCTTCCATCTTTCACCTGTAAGCAAATCATTTACACAATTGAACCACAGCCCCACAAACTTGGTCTTTCCCTTCTACTCTCTCGCTTCATAGCCCCACAAAACGAGTTCATATAATTCATAAATCATACAATACGAGTATGAAAACAGATTCCCCCAAACATATTTCAAAGATCAAAATTTTTGTGGAGTTTTTTTGCGAATTTCTGAATTTTCAAAGGGGGGAATATATTACAATGCATCACTGATATATCACAATGTATCACATGTATCAACAATAGAGGGAAATTTTATGAAAGGTTTTTGGAAAAATATAGCAATGTATCAATATATCAGCGATGCATTATGATATTTTTTGCAATATATGGGAATTTAATAACTCCCCTTGTACATCGTATTGGCCACATGCGCTACGATAGTATCAGCCAATATTATCGTCATTTAAATCTCTGGATAAGGCTTAGATGATGACAATGATTTTTATATTTAAAATAAATTATTAATCACCGAATTCTTAGCATCATTTTTTCCCGAGTTCTCCATGAGCCCAACTCAACAAACGATCAAATCTAGTCGAGATTTCTGGTTTTAAACCATGCTTTTAGATAATGAAATTTCTACTCTCTTACTAAGCCATCATCCCTAGGGATGGCAAAATTGGACTCGACCTGTCAACCCGATCCAGACCAAACCTAGAAAGTCAGGGTTTGGTCAAACCCATTTCCTATATGGGTTGAGTTCAGGTTATGTTTTGTCAACCCAAAATTAAATGCGTTGGGTTTGGGCTTGTTAGGACAGACCGACGGGGTCATGAATATGGTATGCCCCTAACCTCTTCACTAAATGTCAACTAGTATTATACATTAAAATATAATATAAGTTTAAAAGCTGTAAACTTGGTTATGAGTTATGACAATTGTTATTTGGTTATAGAAAGGGTTTGACATTTATATTAACTAAGAGTTATAAATAGACACAGGATTCAAGATAAGACCTCTAATCACTTACATTGGTTGGATTGAGATCAAATCAATAGTCTAAGGGTCCATTAGCCTGAACTATGATCAAATTGGTGATCGGGACTTCATAATGCATAAAAAATTACTAATCCTTAGACTTAAGGACATGTAAGGGTCACAACCTTGACTGGTCGACTTTGGCTCTTCCCACAAGGTTGTCACAAGGACATTGAAAGTGGACATGGCTGGGTACTTTTCATCAGGAGCCAGATTCTTACATGGACCAACAAGGGATCCACTAGGTTTTTACCTAGGGACTTGTATATGGCTAGATCTAATTAGATCAGAGACTCATCAAGTGGTTTTTTTTTTTTTCATTGGGCCCAACACTTCAAATGTTTTAATCAGTTTTGCAAAGGCTTCCAACTGTTGAAGTTTTGTTTTAACCATTAAAACTAACTTTATCACACTAAATGATAATATGATGCCACAAATCTAATGGTCCACTATTTGATCAGCATTTAATATAGATCTCCAGTGGATGGCCACGCCAATGGAAGGTTTAGATTATGAGTATATTCATGAATGAGGCAGATTCGACGGACTTCCTTCACAGTGGGTTATACCAAAGTTTGTAGGGTGGTGAAACACCATATTGGATGCCCCCCTGAAACCCTAACCCCTCCTTTACACACGCACACACACACACACATGTATATGTATACATATGTGTGTGTATAGATATATGATCATATCCCAACGGGAGGGCTTACCTCTGAAGAAAGCGATGGACGCTCACCCCCTTAGGCACGTGAGAAGAGAGAGAGTGAGGAGAATTCATCTCCATCTCCTTCATCGTCTCCTTTGCACGTGTAATCATGTAGTCCACTTCTATGGATGG
Organism: Magnolia officinalis; assembly: GCA_021015155.1. NCBI lineage: Eukaryota > Viridiplantae > Streptophyta > Magnoliopsida > Magnoliales > Magnoliaceae > Magnolia > Magnolia officinalis. The sequence goes on from JAJHSJ010000006.1 coordinate 81,998,340, forward strand.
TATACATCGACCTTGGCACCTACCAAAGGATTTGACGTGGGCTTTTTCACCTCTCCATACTGGGATAGATCAGGGAGGAATCTCCTAAGTGAAGGAGTAGCATCAACATAGTTTTTTTTCTACATCGACGTTAATCGAGACAGGTATAATCTAAACCATTCTCCTTTTAGATTCCTTTTAGAAATCTGATATGATAGTGTACGGGTGGTCCTGAGATGGCAAGGCGAGTGTTGATTTGAGGAGAAAAAGTTTTATTCGACTACGTTCTCTGATGAAACCTCTCATAATGTATTTACATCCTGGTCTTAATAGAAGTTCGAAGAGGGGGTTCTCCCAGCCCCAACTCCCATTCTCTTTCTTTCATTCACTTTCTCCCTTCTTCTTCTTCTCTGCTCTTTTACTATTTAAATCATTTGCAAGGAATTAGAGCGAGATAAGATCCCTTCCTTTCTCCTTCTTTGTTACACTTTCCTCTCCTTTTTTCTTCTTTATTTCTTCTCTTTTTCCTTTATTCATCATCCACCTGTAGATCTTGTAGACAAAGATTCCTCACAACACTGCAATGTAGCCCCTGCTACAGTATCATGCTACAACAACACTACAGTATCATGCCACAGTGAAGCAATGTGCAGTTTATCTAGGAAAGGCATCAACCTTTCTCAACTGCCCAGAAACAGTGTAAATAGGCTCCAAATCCACCTTGAGACCTTTGGATCCCCTATCCTACTTCCATTGCTAATTCAAAGATGACTTCTGATTTTTTTAAAAAAAAAAAAAACAAATCAAATCTATGTTAGTCTGAACCTTCATCATTGATCATTGGGTTGTGTATCCAATCACATAATGGCAGAAAGTTGCATAGGGGGAGATCATAAAACTCATTAACAATAGGACATAATCACAGTGAGCCTCCTAGGTTGGTGATAACTACGATCAAGCTTGACGGGAAAAACTATATAGAATGGTTTCCATCTGCCATCATCTCTATTGGATGGAAGAGGAAACTTGGTTACATAATAGGAAATAAGGAGGAGCCTCCATCTAACAATCCATCCCATGACAACTGGAAAAATGACAGCATTGATGGTAATGCCTTGGCTCCTACATTCCAATTGCCCAAGCTCGGTATGCTATAGTTTGAGGGGGAGTGTGAAGAAATTAGTGAATAAGTGTGCACGTGTGTGTATTTGTGTGCTATGGTGGGGTACCAAAAGTATTTTCATCCCAGTCTTAATAAAAGTGAGGAGAGGGGAGATTCCCAACCTAACTCTCACTCTCTCTTTCTTTCATTCTCATTCTCCCTTGTTCTTCCTTTCTCCTCTTTTAGTAAGTAAATCCTCTACAAAAGGCACTCGGGCATGAATGCACACCAAAAAAAAAAGGCATGGGCAGTATGAATAACTGAGGACCCATAACAATTTCTGAATTTCAGAGTCATCTATCACCCCCACAACCCCACACATTGGGTAAAAGGCCCAACCTACACAAAAGCCAATGAACTCCTCAACCCCAATTATAATGTCGCAAAGATTCCTCCTCAACATCAAACACCAAGCAACCTTTTCTCCCTCATCTCAAAATTCCAGTGTTAATCAGGCCATTGGAGCATAGACATATATGCCACAACCATACAACACATAGCCCTGAGAGTTTGAACTAATCACCAATACCAATTCTAAACACATGTCACTCTCCAATCCCAATAACTCCATACCAAACATTTTAACATCCTCACAAGTCACAAGCTAGCAACAAGAGCTCATTCCAAAACTCCCCTCAAACACATAAAATCTGTTAATTTATCGACAGTAGCTGCTAAAATCAATAGAAACCAAATTCTAATGCAAAGGACACCTAATGCGATGTTGTAACATAGATCAGTCATATTTCAATGGATCCAATTTAAAATCAAATTTATTAACAAAATAGTAAAATGGGTCTTTTGTCTTCTGCTCAAACCTGGCAAAGAACATCCATGGTGGTCTGGCCTGCGCCTTCCGGCAAGAGCTTGACCCGGAACTTCTGCACGCCACTCTTCACGTCCTGCTGTGTTTCCACCTTTGGGACTGCTCTCACAATCTTACTGGGCTCCACTGGGTCTTCTCCAAAGCTTGTCACCCTCCCGTAATCGTCAAACCCCGACCGAGATGAAGAAGACGACTTCCCAGTTCCCCAAGCGCCATAAGGCTCAGCGCTCCCTCCATCGTAAGCATAAACCCCCGCTTCAAACCCGTCAACGCTGGGGCCATTCTGATAATGCTGCCGTACACTCTCCCGCTCGAAATCGGGACGGGCATCATATCCATATCTGTTTTCAGAGGGAGTTCCGTAGGTGGGTGGCGACAGGCCATAGGAATGATAAGGGCCCAAAACGGCCGGATCGGGATTGGGATTGTGGGGATAACTCACGGCCGTTGGATGTTGATCGTACGAGTAATAAGGGACGGAAAGGGGCTGCTGGAGGGATGCTGACGTGGCATCCGGGGGAGGGAAGGGGGGTTGGGAATAGGTGGAAGGACGGGTAGGATCCGAATTTTGAGAAAGCTGAGGGTATGGAGAGGAAAAGGGATCTGAGGATGAGAAGTGCTGAGAGAAAGGAGGGGCAGAGGCGATGGTTTGAGGATTGCTGGGAAGGAGAAGATCGTTAGGGTTAGGGTTTTGATTGTAATAATGAGAATAGCTGAAATCTCCTCCTTGCATTCTCTTGTATCTTCTCTTGCGAATTGACAGAGAGAGAGCGAGGGAAGAATTCCGTAGATGAGGGAAGAATTCCGTAGATTTAGGAGAGAGAGAGAGAGAGATTCGTTATATTCCTTGGGCGAGCGGTTTTGTCCAGAGGATTTGAAGAAGAAGAAAGAAGGGACAGGGAATCATTTGATACTCTGGCTGCCTACGACCCTTGATACGCAGGCACCTAGTAATTCATATATGGAATATATTAACTCAAAATAAAACCGACTATATTGCGGAACCCACTGTCGCTAAGTTACAACCTAAAGATTACATTTGTTGAATAATCTGAACTTATGACTTTTGGACATTCGTTTTTTGAAAATAAGACCATTGGATATTTTCAATTTGACCGTCCAATTAATGTGAAGAAATTTCGTTGTTAGATATCAAAATAAAACTATTTTTTTGGTTCATGGACATCTAAACTGGTACCCATAATTTGGACGGTTTAAGTTTGAATTACTCATGTTCTGTGTATGCAATTTTAAGTAACTTTTGAGTGCGTTCTTATCATCATCATAATCCGGCCGGGTATCAGAACATTTCTCCATGCAAATATGGCGGTAGCTTCGTAACAGTGTTTTGCGCGTTGAGCCTACCCCTTGCGTACGCTATTCGCAGCAAGAAGCGGACTGCGTGGTGTGCCACACACCGCCGACTCAAGGGGTGTGTTGACGTGGCAAAGTCTGTGGGACCTACATGATGTATTTGTCATATCCACACCGTCCATCCGTTTTGCGAGATCAGTGTATGGGTTTGTCCCAAAATAGGCAGATCCAGACCTTAACTGGACCGACTTAAGGGTGTGTTGTCGTGGCAAAGTCTGTGGGACCCACCATGATGTATTTGTCATATCCACACCGTCCATCGTTTTGGGAGATCATTGTATGGGTTTGTCTCAAAATGAGGCAGACCCAAACCTTAACTGGACCGACTTAAAGGATGTGTTGACGTGGCGGTGTGTTGACGTGGCAAAGTCTGTGGGACCCACCATGATGTATTTGTCATATCCACACCGACCATCCGTTTTGGGAGATCATTGTAGTGGTTTGTCTCAAAATGAGGCAGATCCAGACCTTAACTGGACCACTTAAGGGTGTGTTGACGTGGCAAAGTCTATGGGACCCACCATGATGAATTTGTCGTATCCACGCCGTCCATCCGTTTTGGGAGATCATTGTGGTGGTTCGTTTCAAAATGAGTCAGATTCAGACCTTAACTGGACCCACTTAAGGGGTGTGTTGATGTGGCAAAGTCTATGGGACCCACCATGATGTATTTGTCATATCCATACCGTCCATCCATTTTGCGAGATCATTGTAGGGATTGGTCTCGAAATGAGGCAGATCCAAATCTTTACCGAACTGACAAAGATGCCTACTCTTGAAGCTTTTTCAGGTCACGTCATGATGTTTATTTGCCATCTAACTTGTTCATTCGCACATATTTGGATGAAGATAAAGCACAACTATCACCTTGATTCAAAACTCTTGTGGCCCACTGATAAGTTTTTCAATAGTCAAATCGAGGATTTCAATCCCCACGGCTTCCTGTGGTATTGCTTACTTGAGATTTTGTTACGCCTAATCTTGGGGTTGATGACCTAAAATGATTTTATAGACGGATAGATAGTACGGATATAACACATATATCATGGGAAGCTCACAGAAATTTACCATGTCACCATGTCACCATGCCACCGGAACCAGCAAGGTGGGTGGGCCCACCATGATTTATGTATTTTATATAGAAGCTCTTGGTATATTTTTCTCATCGTATTTTAAAACATGGTCTTAAAAATAAAGTAGATATAAATTTCAGCTAAACTATACAAGAAACAAGTTCATTCAAGTCCGAGTGACCTTATCAATAGGTTGAATGGTCAAAAAATATTTATGTGAACTCTAGGAAGTTGTTAATGGTGGTGGTTCAATGACCACTTTTTCCTATGTAGTCCACCTAGAATTTGTACCACTTTATTTTTGTAATTACGTCTTAGAATAATATGGCAAAATTGATAGATGGTGATAAATATATAATATATACATCAAGGTGGCCCTACAGTCAAGATTCCACCCACATTACATGTTTGCACATGTTTACAAAACTGGACAGCTAAAACATCCAATACCCTTTGGTCCAGCTCGATCCACCATCAAGCCTAAGCTGGACTCAACCCAGGCTTTAAGTATCATCTAGTTGAGTTTGATTTACCTGACCCAGCATTATGACATTAGGGTTAAAAAAGAAAGAAGGGGCCAAGGTATTCTCTACCCTGTACATGTTAGAACTCTGTTTAGTGGCCCTCACTGATCAACGGTTTGGATTGTCATACAGTTGGACTGGATGATTGAGTAGACCAGTGGGCCCCACTTCAGGTGATGCGCTGCGCAGTCTATCTGCGCAGCTCTGCGTACTAGGGCTGGACTGCTATAGCTGTCTTACGCAGATAGCACTTTGAGTTGAACTGGGAGACTACAATGTGGAGCGTGAGAGGGAGAGAGTTGTGATGGGTTTCAAACTCTCTCCACAGTCTCTATAAAAGAGAGCTGGGTCCCCGATCCTAAACCAACAGCAAAATTCGTAGTCCCATCTATCATATTGCAGATAGGGTGTGAAGGAGAGGAAGATCTTAAGCTCTACAGGTATTCTGGTATTATTATCCGGCTTCCATGGCGGCGTCACAGCTAGGTAAGCTATCCGACCCCTGATCGCCACATTCCATGCACAGACAGATCCGTGGGCCTATTCCGCATATAGATTAAGTCCCACAGTTGGTATCAAAGCCATCTGTGCATAGGTATGGATGATCACACCCAGCTATATCTGATCATATCAGGGATTTCCGAATCCCTGAATCCAGAAAGATTAAGATTTGGGTTTTGATTTTTGAAAACCCTAAAGACTAACTATTCAAATTAGGAATTTCAATTCCCACATCCAGAATTAGGGATTTCGAATTCGAATCCCCACATTCAGATATCAATTGGGATTTTTTTATATTTTTTTTTTTTTAATTCGGAATCCCCAAATTTTGAAATTAGGGCTTTCAGATTTGAGTCCCCAAATTGAACAAATTAGGGATTTTAATACCAAATACAGCAATTAGGATTTTCGAATCCTAAATTATAAATTGGGAATTTCAGATCCACATCCCCAAAATCCAGAGTAGATTAGGGTTTTCGATTACGAATCCCCAAATAAGAAGATTAGGGTCTTCAATTTCGAAACTCTAAAATCAGAGTTTCAGATTAAGGAATTTGGATTTGAAACCCTAAATGCAGAAACCCATATTAGGGATTTTGAAAACCTCCAAATCCAGTTTCTATTAGGGATTTCCATTCAAGGATCCCAGTTATCCCATATACAGTACCTTGAACTGTTGGACCGGCAGCCATTGTCGAACCTTGCTCGTGCAGACGATGGTGATGGCTCTCAACCTCCCTTCTTCCTCTATCCGGAGCCATTCCCAGCGTCTCGTGCTTCAGCGTCCACCAATGGCAGCCAATGCCACAGCCGCTGTCGCTTCTTCCGACGATGTTTATAGAACTGTGGAGATCACGCATCCTTCCTTCCTGCATAAAGCAGACATGGAGAGCAGCTGAGACTCCGTCTCTCTCCCTCCCTCTCTCAGACGCTGTTGTATTAGGTCGTAAAAGACCTGGTTTCTCGCCGTTCCAGTATCCGAACGATGGTAGAGAGAGAGATAGAGAAAATCAGGATTTGGGATTTTTTCTCTCTGCTCGGGCGCTGGATGTTTTAATCCATCAGGTCAGCGGACCCGATTGATGACTTTCGGACCCGCTATCGACCATTGTTAATAATGGTGGGCCCAGGCCTATTATTGAGCCCATTGATCAAATTTTTATTTTTTTAATTTTTATCGTTGGATTTATTTCCACACTTAATCGTTGATCTAGGCACTGTATTTGTTCCATCATAAGCATATAGTCTGACTCATTCAGGAAGATATGGACCATCTAATTAATTTGATTGAGAATTTTAATACATAGTAAGACTTTGAACTCAATTGTTCAACTTATGGACAACCATACATGGATCTACCCGTCAAGTTACATAGTCCATTCTATTTGTTTATCATGAGAATGACAGGAGCTGGATTTAGTTATGCTCATTTGAACCAATACAGATCAAATAAGAGTTCTGATTCGACCCTATTGTAGGCCCATCACCCATCCTTGAGAGTTGTTATAGACCATTGGAATATATGGTATGAAACCTATCCGCATATATCACTTTAAGGTTCATATATTTTCCAATGATCAATACCGACCATCTTATGGGCCGCATCGGACTAATTAAGATATAATCCATAGAGAGGCAGGATTATAAAAGCAATCCTAAAGTCTATATTTGTAGTTTTGGATTCGATTTTGTTAGCCACCATAGTGACCTCAATCGATGAAAACTTTACAAATATAGACTTGTAACATTAGGATAAGGAGGATTGCATACAGTTGCGTTCATTTTTCATACGTACGGTAACGAAAACACAGATGATTATCGTTATGGCGGTCACGTGAACGGGTGGAGTAAATGGTGTAGGCAGTGTAAATTGAAAGACTCATCTCACCCATAGGTGTTGAGTGTCTCAGATTTACATCACTGACATACTTAGCTTCATGTTCAGGAGGATCACTAGCATGTTATTATTCCACCCACAGGAGGAATGATAATGATGTAACAGATTCTCACGAGGATGAGATGGTTGGGCCCATCGTCATCTTGGATGATTCAGTTGATGCCCCTTAGCAACTGGATCAGTTATCTTTGCCTGATATTTATTTACATTCACGAAATTGTTTTGTGAAATAATGAACTAATGTGAGTATATGTATCTCCTTTATTTTCAGTCTCAATTCCAACTAATCAGACTCAAGTCCCTGCCCTAAATGGATCTAATTACGCTCAATGGAAGAACGCCATTGAAGTTGTACTGGGTTGTCTTCAATTAGATCTGGCCCTGATAACACCTGAACCGCCAGAACCATCTGATGATGCTACTGAAGCTGAATATAATCGATGGGTTGCATGGTTTAGATCAAATGATACATGCCTGAAAGTAATTAAGTATTCGATTTCTGAATCTATGAAGGGCGCCATGCCTGAAACCGATAATGCCAAAACTTTCCTAGCTGAAATGGGAAAAAGGTTCAAGAAATCTGATAAATCTGAAGTGGGCATCCTTCTGAATAAATTGACTCGTTCGTCTTACGATGGAAAAGGCAACATCCGTGAATACATTGTAGAGCAGATCGAGGTTGTTTCTAAGATTCGTGCTCTAGGGCTTGTACTCACTGATGATCAACTGGTTCATTTGATCATGAATAACCTACCTCCCCAATTCGGCACGTTCCTGGTAAACTACAACACTCTGAAGGACATGTGGACATTGGATGAACTTATCACTCAGTGTGTCCAAGAAGAAGACAGGATCAGGCAGGTGGTCAAAATTCAAAATGTTAATATGGTGACCTCAGGTCATGGGCAAAGGCAAGGGAATAAAGGTAAGAATAAGAGGAAACAAGGTTCTAATAATGGATTCTCTGGTCCTCCATCTGGAAACCATGAGAATCAATCTGGAAATGGATCTAAACGCAAACGGATTAAAGGCAAACCGTGCTTCTTTTGCAATAAGACGGGTCATTTCAAGAAAGACTGCGAAGGTTTTAAGAATTGGCTCATAAAGAAAGGTAATCATTCTGTTCTTGTCTGTTTTGAATCTATCTAACTGATGTGTCAGCGGATTCCTGGTGGATAGATTCAGGAACTACTATTCACATATGCACTTCTATGCAGGAATTACTACAGGCCAGGCCACCAACTGATGCGGAGCGCTCAGTATACGTAGGCAATGGTGTCAAGGTAGACGTGGAGGCAATAGGAGTCTATAGGCTTAAGTTAAAGTCGGGTCAATTTTTGGATTTAGTAGATACGTTCTGTGTGCCATCTATAAGGCGCAATTTAGTTTCAATTTCCTGTTTGGACAAGTTGGGGTATTCATTCCATTTTGGAAATAAAAGTTTTAGTATTTACTTTAATTCGATTAAGATTGGAACCGGCTCTATAGTAAACAACTTATACCAGTTAGACTTGATTGCCTCTCACGTCTATAACATTAATTCCTTGCATGGAAATAAAGTGGGATCCAAGCGAAGACTAGATTATGAGAATTCCTCCATGTTGTGGCACAGGCGGCTATGCCATATATCTCGTGAGAGATTAGAAAGGCTTGTGCGAGAAGGAATTTTGCATTCTCTAGACTTCACTGACTATAAAGTATGCATTGATTGCATAAAAGGGAAACAGACTAGAACAAGAAAGAAAGGTGCAACCAGGAGTGTAGGTCTATTAGAGGTCATACATACAGATATCTGTGGACCATTCCCTACAGCCTCATGGAGTGGCCACAAATATTTTATCACCTTTATAGATGACTACTCTCGCTTCGGGTACCTATACCTTATAAGTGAGAAATCAGACGCCCTGGATGCTTTTAAAATCTATAAGGCCGAAGTTGAAAATCAACTCGATAAGAGAATTAAAGTTGTCAGATCTGACCGTGGTGGTGAATACTATGGCAGATATGACGAATCAGGACGCAACCCAGGGCCATTCGCTAAATACTTGCAGGATTGCGGCATTGTCGCTCAGTACACTATGCCTGGTACTCCAGAGCAGAATGGAGTGGCTGAGAGACGCAATCGCACCCTTATGGATATGGTGCGAAGTATGGTCAGTAATACGACATTGCCAGATTCTCTATGGGGTGATGCGATCAAAACCGCAGTTCATATACTAAACAGGGTCCCCAGCAAAGCAGTTAACAAAACTCCCTTTGAGTTGTGGAATGGGAGAAAACCAAGTCTCCGATATCTACATGTTTGGGGTTGTCCTGCTGAGGCCAAAGTTTATAACCCGCATGAAAAGAAGCTTGATCCTAGAACCGTAAGTTGTTTCTTCATTGGATATCCAGAAAGATCAAAAGGCTATCGATTCTACTGTCCTTCCCACTCTATCAGGATTGTTGAGACTGGGAATGCCAGATTCATTGAGGACACTGAAAACAGTGGGAGTACGAACATAAGAAATTTTGTATTTGAGGAACAAAGGACTGTGACTCCTGTCATAGTCAATCCAGATTACGTGGACATTAATGATGCAGTCGATCCTGCAGTCACTGCACAACACCACGTAGAACCTCATATACAAACCACTGATGAGGAAAATCAAGATCAGACCCAGCAAGATGAACCATTGAGAAGATCTGAACGAGAGAGAAGGCCTGTAAATCGAGACGACTACATCGTATACTTACAGGAGCACGACTTTGACATAGGGGTGGAAAAGGATCCTGTATCCTTTACACAAGTCAAAAAAAGTGCTGATCCTTCTCGTTGGTTTGATGCCATGAAAGATGAGTTAAAATCCATGCAGGACAATAAAGTATGGGATCTTGTAGAGTTACCTACTGGAATAAGGCCGATTGGTTCTAAATGGATATTTAAAACCAAAAGGGACTCCAAGGGTAATGTCGAAAGGTATAAAGCCCGACTTGTTGCCAAGGGTTTTAACCAGCGTGAGGGCATTGATTTTAAGGAGACTTTCTCTCCAGTATCTAAGAAAGACTCATTCAGAATCATAATGGCTCTTGTAGCTCATATGGATTTAGAGTTACATCAGATGGATGTAAAGACTGCATTTCTCAATGGGGATCTAAATGAGAATGTATACATGTTGCAGCCCGAAGGTTTTGTAGCTACTGGCTCAGAACATTTGGTTTGCAAACTTAAGAAGTCCATCTATGGGTTGAAACAGGCATCGCGACAGTGGTACCTTAAGTTTCATGAAGTAATTTCCTCGTATGGTTTTGTAGAAAACACTGCAGATGAATGCATCTACATTAAAACCAGTGGGAGTAAGTTCGTTATGATGATTTTGTATGTTGATGACATTCTGTTGGCTAGTAGTGATACCAGGATGTTGAGCGACACCAAGAAATTCTTATCTCAAAAGTTTGAAATGAAAGACCTTGGTGAAGCTTCTTACGTCATCGGCATTGAGATTCGCCGTGACAGAACACTTGGACTGCTCAGCCTGTCACAGAGGGCCTATATTACTAGGGTACTCGAAAGGTATGGCATGCAAAATTGTGCTTCAGGAAAGTCGCCCATTGTAAAGGGCGACAAATTTGGTCTATTTCAGTGTCCAAAGAATGATTTAGAGAAGAATCGAATGAAAGAATATCCGTACGCATCAGTAGTAGGGAGCATCATGTATGCTCAAGTCTGTACGCGACCGGACATTGCCTTTGTCACTGGAATGTTGGGAAGATACCTATCTAACCCAGGATTGCAACATTGGATAGCTGCGAAGAAAGTATTACGGTATCTTCAGAGAACGAAAGACTTCGGACTCACATACAGAAGATCTGATCCGTTGGAGCTGATCGGATATTCGACGACGCAGACTTCGCAGGCTGCATTGATACTAAGAAGTCTACTTCGGATACATCTTCATGATGGTGGGAGGAGCTGTGTCATGGAAAAGCGTGAAACAGTCTACCACAGCTCATCCACTATGGAAGCTGAATTTATTGCCTGCCATGAGGCATCTAATCAGGCACTATGGTTACAGAGTTTCTTCTCAGGTTTGCGGGTACTGGAGCATATCCCGAAACCACTGAGAATATTTTGCGATAATTCGGCTGCTATTTCCTTCTCTAGTAACAACAAGCATTCGTCAAGGTCGAGACATATCGACATCAAGTACCTTGTTGTAAAGGAAAGAGTTCAGAATCATCAAGTGTCCGTGGAATTCATCGGCACTAAGCAGATGATTGCAGATCCGCTCACTAAAGGGCTCCCTATCACGCCATTTCAGGAACATGTGACATCCATGGGAGTCATTGATCCCACAGATGTTTTCAGTTAGTGGGAGTTGAGCGTATTTTATTTTCACAGACACTTAGAGATCTCGTTTTATACAGTTTATTTGGATGATTTTGATATAAAGATTTATTTCTACTTCTCTATATATATGCGCAAAATTTTGAGTAAGTAGAACTACAGTCGTGTCTCGTTGGAGACATGTAAAAGCTTCATGACCTCTTAAGGATAGACACATATCATCACACTGAAGTGTGTAATCCTTATACCACATTTCCTAGTTCGTGATCTATGTCGTTAAGATTGAAAGTATTCGTGATCGCGCTTAGACTCACTTCGCTTAAATTAAATGTTGTGATGACTTCCGCGTTTCGATACTGACTGTCTTGATGGACCAGATTGAATAGCATTACTCATATGTCCAACTGTTTTCATTGGTTAACCATTTGGATATTTTCTTGAAAGATCAAAACTTGTTTTCAAAATAATTCTATATGACTATCATTGACGTTGCTCAATGAGGCCCAAGTGGGAGAATGTAAGAACTCTGTTTAGTGGCCCTCACTGATCAACGGTTTGGATTGTCATACAGTTGGACTGGATGATTGAGTAGACCAGTGGGCCCCACTTCAGGTGATGCGCTGCGCAGTCTATCTGCGCAGCTCTGCGTACTAGGGCTGGAATGCTATAGCTGTCTACGCAGATAGCACTTTGAGTTGAACTGGGAGACTACAATGTGGAGCGTGAGAGGGAGAGAGTTGTGATGGGTTTCAAACTCTCTCCACAGTCTCTATAAAAGAGAGCTGGGTCCCCGATCCTACACCAACAGCAAAATTCGTAGTCCCATCTATCATATTGCAGATAGGGTGTGAAGGAGAGGAAGATCTTAAGCTCTACAGGTATTCTGGTATTATTATCCGGCTTCCATGGCGGCGTCACAGCTAGGTAAGCTATCCGACCCCTGATCGCCACATTCCATGCACAGACAGATCCGTGGGCCTATTCCGCATATAGATTAAGTCACACAGTACAATATAGTGTCATTAGGTGAGACCCAGCCTCACCTAAGACAGTGTAGCCGTTACTGTGGGGCTCACCTTGAGGTATGTATTATATATCTATGCGGTTCATTTATTTTACCACATCATTTTATGACATTATCTAAAAAATGAAACATATCCAATTTTCAAGTAGACCATATCACATGAAGTAGATTGACCATTAATGGGTCACAAAAGTTTTTGATCAAGCTAATATTTGTTTTCCCTTCGTCTAGGCTTACATGACCCTATCAATAGATTGGATGGTAAATAAACATGAAACATTAAGGTTCGCCCTAAGAATTTTTTAATGGTACAATGGCCAATCACTGCTGTTTTTATGGTATGGTCCACCTGGTAATTGGACCTGCTTAATTTCTTTGCCAATCTAATTTATTAAGCAGTTCTGTAAAAAAAAAAAAAAACTACCAAAATGTCCTTGAATATTTGTTTATGTGAAAGTGGTAAAGTCCATTATAATGTTCATGTGGCATGTGTATGACATCCAATCCATCTAACATTTCTTTATGGTGATCAATCTGGTGAAAATTATAATTGACCAAAACATCAAATGTCTTAAAATGTTGCAAATCATAGCAAATATTCTTAGTATGCAAACATCTACCACAATGGGTGAATAGTAGGCTATCTGGGTCCATATTATAAATAGGCAAACCTCTATGCTCTCCCTCCTAAAATTCAACTCGTTAATGCTTGAACTGCTCCTTAAGTCCACCAAGAGCTTTAAAAAAAATATGCAGCTTATTAAGCCACTTACTCGACTGGTCATGAATAAGAACCTATAGCATATAATGATCAAATTCCTTCTACTTTTAACATAGAGAAGCAGGGCACTTGAGAATTGATTTTCAAGACGGTCATCGTGTGGTGGGATGCAAGTGGGTTTATATTGGTAAGTATAATTAAATGGATTTATTGCTCATTATAATGCTCAATTAGTCACTGAGGACCTCACACATAAGTCTATGTTAATTATCATGACACCTCTCCAACTGTCAAGTTTAATTGTGTATCTTTTTTCTGTTTCACTTGTTGTTGATCAATAATGGCTAATCTATCAGTTGGTGTGTGTGTATGTATGTTCGACATACATCATGGGGGGCCCACACAGCTTGACCTCATGGGGAGTTCCCATGAGCTCGACCATATAGAACCTTTTCCATATAATTATATATATATATATATATATATATATACCTTTTAGTGAAAGCTTTTATTAGGAAATCTACATGCAGTCTCCTCATGGTTATTCAACACCAAATTTTGGATGACAAAATGTTGTCTTAAGAAAGTTCTTGGTCATCTCAAACAATCTCCTCGCACTGGGTTCAGGCGATCCAGTACCACCGTGCATCATATGGGTTTTTTTTGTGGTGCGCCTCCTATCATTCCACCATTGTAAAGCAACAACTCTACTCTACGCACGCTACATGGGCACTCGAACCTATGAACTTAGTGTTGAAGCTCACCCACCACTAAGCCATGGGTTGGAACCCTACTAACAATGCATATTGATGATATTATTCTTATTGGGGAGGACAATGCTGACATTAGTGCTGTTCACGAGTCAAGCTAGCTTGAAAAGCTCGCTCGACTCGGCTCAAGTCAACTCGGATTGACTCGGCTTGAATGGCCGATTCGAGCCGAGCCGAGCTAATTATTTAAAGCTTGAGTTGAGTTCAATCCAAGTTCGACCAGGGGGCATTTCAACTCGACTCAACTCGAAGCTCGAACTCGAGCTCGATTAATAAATATTATATAATATATATATATATATATATATATAAAAGTTTTAAGTTTAAACTTTTTAAAAAAAAAAAAAAACAAACTCTAGAGTCTCTATCCGACCGCACGCACCCCGTTCCCTTTCCCTTTCTTCTCTTTCTCTGCCCACTGCCAGCCGCACGCCCGCCCAGACCACCACCACCAGTTTTCATTCAGCTCCACAATAGTATGATTTCAATTTCTTGAGATTTACTTCTTAGGCGAGAAACCCAAAAAATTCGATATGGGTTCTTCTCAAATTTGTTAGAGCTTTAAGGAAATCTAATGATCTGATTAGCTAGAGCTCTTTACTTGGATTTCTGATCTGTGTTCTGTTCTATTTCTTTTCTAATACTTGGATTTCTGCTAGTGGAAGAAGATCAAGCACAGATCAATTCTTACAGGTTTTCTCATCCGATTCGAAGCTCCGTTTTGTTTTTTCATCGGGTTTTGCTTTGATTCTCTTAAGATTTTTTAAATTTTCATCAATGGAGGAGGATCAAGAACAGAATCCATTACTCTCTCACCCAACAAGCTCGAGCTCGACTCGAGGTAAACTCGACTTGACTCGAACCACTAGCTCGACTCGAACTCGACTCGACAACTTTGGTAAACAAGCCAAGCTTCAATGTTGAGCTCGAGGCCAAGCTCGAACTCGAGTACATCATGGACAAGCCAAGCCAAGCTTGGCCCACCTCAACTCGACTCGACTCGGCTCGATGCCCACCTCTAGCTGACATGTCTATGGTGAATTAATTCTTGGCACAAAGCTTTGAAATCAATGACTTAGGGCCTATTTATTTTTCTATCATGAATAAAGCTCATATTCATTTAAGGGCATTTTTATATCTCAATGAAAGTGTGCCCTTGACCTTTGCAGCTCATTAGCACGATTGACTCTCGACTTGCAAAGTCCTTTATTAAAGTCAATTATCAGCCATTCACCATGCAATCTAACCCACTTGTTGGTTATGAGATGTATCATTATTTGGTTGAAAATTAATCTATTTGTCTATTACCGAACCAAACTTCGCTTTATGCCATTAATATAGTCAATCCATTTATAAAGGTTCCTTGCTTGTAGCATTATCATGTTGTGCTTCACATCCCCTACTACATTAAGTCTGTAGGGGGAAGCATTCTTTATGTTGTTCATGGTGTGCTACAAATCCAATTGCATACTGAGTAAACTCCGTTGGGCCCACCATAAATGTATGTTATTTTTTAGCTTGTTTTAAGTGTTGAGCCCAAAATTGAAGCATGTCCAAACCTCAAGTGGACCACACCACAAGAAACTGTAGGAATAATGATTTCCACCGTTGAAACCTTCCTATGGCCCACAATGATGTTTATTTGTCATCCAACCTGTTCATAAGATCACACATACATGGATGAAGAGAAAACACAAATATCATCTTGATCCGAAATTTTGTAGCCCCCAAGAATTTTTCAACAGTGGATGTTTAATTCGAACTATTTTCTTGTGGTGTGGTCCACTTGAGCTTTTGATATGTTTTATTTTTGGGATCACGCCTTATAATTATCTGGTAAAATATATGAATGGAGTGAATAAAATACATCAATTATGGTGTGCCCCACCAAGTTAACTCGGCGCGCTTGGGATGTTGAGTTGCACAGTGCCCAGTAGCCAGTAGGATTTACGAAAACAAATTGAATACTGAGTTACTCAGAACGCTTTTATTGCACCGAGTAAACTCAGTTGGGCTCACCGTGAATGTATGTGGTTTACCCACGCCGTCCATCCATTTTTTCAGCTCATTTTAAGAGTTGAGCCCAAAATTAAAGCATATCCAAAGCTCAAGTGGGTTATACTGTTGGGAGCCTTGCACAAAACCTTAGAATCTGGCCTCCCAGAACAAATCAGAATTATGGAATAGTAAAGCAATGAAATAAATCAAAGCAACAATCACACACTACACAAGAGATTTTTATGTGGAAAACCCTCAAAGAGGTAAAAATCACGGGACCTCGTCCAGATCAACAATCCACTATGAAGCAGAACGTTACAATCGATCACAAGCACACCCTGTTATGATCAAACCTTCATCACTCACGCAGGAGTGGATAAACAATAAGAGAACAAAGAAAAACGGAGAGATCTCACCGATTACGAGGACGTGAAAGCGCTGAGATATGGTAGATCACCTCTATGAGCATAGCCTCCCTTCCACAAGCTTCCTCTCTCTCTTTCTCTCTCTCTCTCACACCTTTGACAGTTCTCTTGTGTTTTTCATGTATATAGAAAAACCCTAGGAACCCCTATTTATAGTCTTAGGAAACTCTTTTCCGCATCCCAGTTGCGAAAGGCCTCAGATTTCCACAATCCGCAAAATCGCGGAACGAATCTACGTAACTACGACTGGTCGAGACGAGCCCACGACCGGTCGAGCGCCACCCACGACCGGTCGAGCACCCCGAAGAAAAATAGCCCAAAGTCGTTGGACTTTGAGTCGAGTCAGGGCTCAACTCCACGACTAGTTGTGCACCAGCCCTCGACTAGTTGAGCAAGGCTCATGACCGGTCAAGCTTGGGACAAAAATTCCATCACATACAACAGGAAACAATGGGAATAATGATTTCACCTGTTGAAACCTTG
Source organism: Magnolia officinalis (assembly GCA_021015155.1). Classification (NCBI taxonomy): domain Eukaryota; kingdom Viridiplantae; phylum Streptophyta; class Magnoliopsida; order Magnoliales; family Magnoliaceae; genus Magnolia; species Magnolia officinalis. Next base: position 82,015,424 of record JAJHSJ010000006.1, read on the forward strand.
TTAGGGCTCACGGTAATATTTATTTGTCATCAGCTTGATCCAAATACATGAATGAAGGGAAAATAATCAGCTGATCCAAAACCTCAATTGCCCCTAAGAAATTTTCAATGGTAGACGTTCAATTCGTACTATTTTGTGTGGTCCATTTGAGCTTTGGTCATGCTTTAATTTTATGCTAAAGCATTAAAATTATCTGATAAAATGGATGGACTTAGCAGATAAAATACATAAAATGAGGGCGGACCCCACAAAGTTTACTCTATATGGAATCCGCTTCCCCAATTTACAATAGTGGCTCTACTTGTTTTTGCTATTAGTTGAACCCTCCATGGAAGAAGTGCATAGTGTAATTCTTGCCTTGCCTAGGGACGGTGCTCCCAATCTGGAGGGTTTCTCAGGGGCATTTTTTCAGGGTTGTTGGGAGACGATTGGTCAGGATATCTTTGTTGGGGGACCACGGAAGCTCATAAAGATGAATCGAGTTAAATAATCCAATCACACCAAACAAGCACAATGCAAACACTCCGAATTTTAACGTTGAAAAACTTTTGCGGGAAAAAACCACGGCACAAAGTGACAAATATCACTATGAAAGCATAAAATTACAAGAGTAAAGAGATTACCCGATCCAAACAATCTCGAATCAACCCAAGCTACACTCTTGAGACCATATAACGAATTAGAAAGCTTTGAATTCCTCCCAATCCCGATTAAACCCTACTATATAGCCTTTGGAAAAATCACAATCGAAATAGGAAACAAATCTCGCAAAATTGCAACTCTGCCAAAATCTGCGCGGACCTGTTCAATGTCATTGAAGCTATGTCGATGGCATCGAACTAATACACAATCAGTCCAAAGACAAGACATGAAAATCGGATCTCCTTCAATTGCATGGAGCCATCTTCAATGGCATCGAACTGATCTTCAATGTCATCAAACCATCTTCGATGGCATCGAAAAAGTACCCGGTTAGTCCAGCGACCAACTGGAGAAAATCCAGAAATTCTCAATGGGATCAAGCACTATTCGATGGCATCGAAAAACCCTGTTTCTGAATGATTTAAGACCTAAAAACAATAATCCTCAATGCAATATGGTCTTTCTTCAGAGGTGGAGATCTCTCATAGCCTTTACCCCAATTCTACTTTCCCTCATCCCAAAGTCCACGATCTCAACTAAGTTATATGATTTTTTACCCCATCAATTTATGTAACTGTGCATACAATTTTTTTTTTTTCAAAAGTCATTGCAAGTCGACTTAGCATGATCCTTCGTAGGCTCATGTATCCGGAGCAAGGAGCTTTTGTACAGGGGGGTTAATTGCTGAAAGCGGTGCGCTAGCTCAAGAGATATTCCGAGACATTGATAATAATAAAAATCGAGGAGGAAATATTTTTGTAACGCCCCTAATTTCGGGGGCCGAGTAGGTACTCGGCTCCGGAATTCTCGGGTGCCACTTATGCCCTACTGGGTTTCAAAATTGGTGTAGTTTGTTCATTTCATAAGCAGTGGGGGAGTATAGCAAGCCATGCAATAAAAATTAGGATCAATATAATGAACTCGTGTGCAACTAAATAAAAATCCATATCCAAACATAAAGTAATGTAAATAAACATGAGGGACTACGTCCCACAAAATATATCATCCCAAAATAAATGGATCCCTGCCCGGATCCCCGTGGCCAACCCTATAGCGAACTACGAGGATCCGCCGAAGATCTAGAAATACGACAGCTCCTCTTCATCGTCCACGCTTGCTCCATCAAGCGTGTCGAGCTTCATGATCTTTGTATCTAAGACAGGTTCTAGTTGATGTTTTAAAACACCATCCTAGAGTGGGAGTGAGTAGCTAACTCAATGGTTCCATTATTAATAAGTTACACATATTATCAAATACATGGACAAAGTTAGTGAAAGCAATCATTCATAGAATCCTAATCACTCTTATTAATACATATGCATGGTTTCATGATATGATGCATGTCCTTTCTTCCAACGCTCCCTCAAGCGACAACATCTAACGAACACAATGCCCAACACTCCCTTAATGCGACCTTGACTGCCAATCGCCAATCCTAGCTAATGCAATGTGATGGTGAGATGTTAGTCGCGCTAATTAATTACGTCCATTCATCTAGCAGTTTGGGGAAACTGGGACACCCCGATAGATCAATGCCCTATCCCGATCGCGCGGCCCTGACGGTCGTGACAGTATTGCTCTCGCGATCCTTGTCCCATTTTTGGTTCATCACTCCCAATAACAAAATCATACGAAGGTAATTTTAAGAAAGAGTCCTTGCTTGCGGTCACTACGAGGAGGCTCGTCACCCTAGCGTAGGCTGACAGCTCCGGCATAATGTCCTATACCACCATGCCCGGCTTCCGAGACTTGTGGACTGCAACAAACAGGTTGTCAGTGGGCGCAAATGAACGCGGGTGTCTCAGGTTCAAATAGGCGTGTACATACATGGTTAACGAACATGGATGGCCAGCTGGTGAGCTAATTTGTCCCATCTAGACGAACTATGAATCGTACAACATTGGGAGCAACGTCCCGCATAGTCCGACTACAGCTGACTATCTGTAATTCGACTAATTGGGTCAAATTTGCCCATGGGAAGCCCTACCAGAGGGACTACTCATGTGGGTTCTGAAATTTGCTGGCCAATCCGGAAAGAGGCAGTCTAATAGTGAATTAAATTAAAGTAGAAGTCAATCTATTTCTAGTTGCGAGAGAACTAGGCATGCATAATGATAAAATATAACCGCTATTAGCATAAGAGTCATGGAATTACAATATCCAGTGTATTTTAAATAGACATGCTCACAAATCCTAAGTTACTTAAAATCATAGGAGAATTGAGTGCAATGACTGATTTCAGAGAAAATTAAACATGCATGTAGTAAATTTAGCAGTTAATCTACGCAATTCATGTATATGGGGAAACATGCAGCAAGATTCTTCCTAATGATTTCAAGAATTTGGGGGTATCATGCTTGAAATTTCATAATTGGCAGAAAAATTAGACAATACAACTATTGGGGTGATTGGGGACCAATATTTCTTCTCTATCTAGAAATTACACATGTCTAAATTCCAATTCTTCAATTATACCCCATGCAAGTGACATGCAAACAAATTAACAATCACAATCACTAAAATTCATCTTATATTTGATAAACGATCACTTAAAGGTAATGGTCTGCACCTAGGGTCGGTTGATGGCTTGCAAAGTTGCTATAAGGGCGTCGGCCTGAGAATTGATGCGTCAGGCCCTGTGCCATTTGAATTTGCATGTTAGGACACATGCAAGTGGCTTAACATACTAAAGTCTGAGGAGGGTTTGGGTGATTACCTTCCAATCGACAACGAACCGCTTCTATGGCGGTGGAGTCGCGATCCCTGGAGAGTAGTTGTGGTGGGAGAAGGAGATCTCTCAAGATTTCAGCTCCCTTGGGCCCTTTTCTCCTTCTCTCTCTCTACTCTCTCTTCTCTCTCTTACTGAAAATTTGGTATGGGCGTGAGGGAGAGTAGTTTTTGGGTTTATAAAGCCTGGAAATTAGCTCATTTGACCCTGGGAAGGCTGGACCTAAGGCATATACCCTTGGTGGGTGTATTTATAGCCTTTGGGGCTATCCCAGTGGCCTCCTGGACTATCTGTGCCATGGGATAGGTGTCTCATAGTCCGATGAGGGGATGTCCAAAATTTGGTGTCAAATGGATGCGACAATTTGATCGCAGGGGTCCGATTTATGATTAATGATCACTGTTACTTGATCGGGGGTCTGATTCGATGGAAAGGGGAAGGGAAATATATTTGATCTATGGCGCGAGTTTGAATGAAACATAACGGTTGGAAAGTCGTAATTTGTTGTCCTAAGTAGCGGGACTAATTGTTTTAAATATCAGATTTTTAGGCTTTACTTAGAGAGTTGTCTCACAAGTGCCGGCTTGACGGTCCAAACTGTCCATTTTAAGGGGTCGTTTGAGTCCATTGTCCGCGATGGACCGCATGCCCAGTAAGGTCCACAGCTTCCCATGGTTTTAGATTTATTGGCCCATTTTTGGGCGTTGTACGGCCCGTACAAACTGTTGTAAAGTATTATTGGGCAAACCAACTCTACGGCCCCCGCTTGGCCCGAACATGTTCAGGCTTGTTCGCGTTAGCGGCTTAATTTGTTCTTATTTATTGATGGTGGGCCCCGCACGTGCGATCGTCTAGTGCGGTCCTTTGGCAATCAGCTAGTGGACGCCTCATGACACAACTTTGATTGGCCTGGGTGTTACAATTTTTCTCAAGTTGGACATGGAAAAGACAAATGACAAGTTATATTGGGCCTTCCTAAAGGCGACCCTCTTTGAATTTGGTTTCAGCGCTAAGCGGGTGGGCATGGTGGAAAAATGTTGGTGTAATTGTTGGTATTCGGTCATGATGAACATGGAATCTTATGGATTCTTCAAGTCGTCAAGAGGGTTGAGAAAGGGGGATCCCATCTCCTCGAGTCTTTTCATTTTAATAGCTGAGGTTCTTAACAGAGGGTTCAAGGGGTTGATAAAGATAGTCTTCTGCCAACCTTTCAAGACGCAAAGAACTTGTCCGGTGGTCTCTCACCTCCTTTTCACAAACAATGTGGTCCTTTTCGTAAATGGTAACAGCCGCTTATAGAAGATGATAATTGATTTCCTGAGTACATGAAATGCTTTGGTCAACATGTAAATAAACTAAAAAGCTTCTTCATCTTGTCCTCCTACCAATCTACAGGTCATGTCAGGGCAATTAAGATGATATTGAGATTCAAGAAGGGAGAAGTTTCTTTCACTTATATAGGGATCCCCATATTCAAAGGAAGAGCTCACAGGACATTCTTCTAACCAATTGTCAATAAAATATAGAGTTGTATTGTAAGATGTAAGGAGAGAATCCTAGCATAAGCAAGGAGACTCACCATGATTAATCACATCTTGAGTAGCATTCATATGCACGTCCTCTCAGCTGCGGATATCTCCTCATTAATGGCGTGCCTCGACAACTCATTCAACGATTTCTTATAGGGTTGGGATAGGAATAAAAAAATATGTCATTGGGTGAGTTGGAATTGCATTTCCTACCTGGAGTCGGAGGTTGGGATGGGCGCCAGAAGCATGAAAGTGGTTATGAAATCTTTTCAGCTGAAAATGGCATGGAAATGTAGTTAAGTTCAGATCGACATTGAACTACTGGGGATCTTTCATGAGTTCAAAGTACAACAAAGGCCTCTCTCCTTCAACCGATAGAAGTAGGTATAGCACTGCCTCTCGCACGTGGAAAAGTATTAGGAACCTCTTTCCTGTGGCGGTTAATAATGTGTGTTGGATGATTGGCCGGGTTGGCTATAACTTTTGAGACATAAACTAGTACGGATTAAGATCTCCACATGATTGGAGTGTTCAGACTCCCGTGAACTTGCAGGCTAAGAGAGTCAAGGATGTAATGGGGCGGGAAGGTTTGTGGCCCCACCAATTGCTGTAACAATTTGTTCCCCATGTTGTGATTGATTATATCATCAATGAAAGTTTTTTCCACATCAGTTAGAGAAATGCATCTGGAGGGGAATGACTTCGGGTGAATTTTTAGTTGGTTCGGCTTAAAGGCTTTGCAAGGTGCGGGGGGAGAAGAAGGCTTGGTCCTAGTGGGTGTGGCACCCAAAGATGCCCCCGAAGGTCTTACTCCACTATTGGAAGTGTTGCATAAAGCAATCCAAGCTGACACGAGGATTCAACAGAGAGGCATATATGTGGTGTCCAAATGTAAATGTTATGGCCAAAATGTTGGGTCCTCTCTTGAAGATAAAATGATAGACCATCTCCTTTTTCACAGGCGTAACGACGTTAAAGGTATGTGATTTTTACCGCTTAATTTTTGACCTCCCCTTCTCCACATCCTTCTCTGTTGTTGGCAGAGCCAATCGGTAGTGGATGGTAGCTTCAGATATTGATTGTCACTCTATCCTTAGGGGCCTCATTTCCAGTTTCATTTTATAGTAATTGTGGTTATCTAGGAGTGCCGCTAAGTTTGAGGGGGAATCGATGAATGTGCCCAACATCATTCGTCGGGTCTACCAGTGGATACACATGATTAGTCCCTCCTTCAAGGCCCCCAATGAGATAAGTGGCACGCATGCGACCCTCCTCCAAACTTTGGGTTTATATCCTTCACCCATCTTCCAGCGGCATTTGTATGTCGTCAAGTGGTCTAGCCCCAGGAGGGATGGGTCAAGCTTAACGTAAACGGATTAGCGAATGGTAACTCAGGCCTTTCCAGGGGGGTTATGTAGAGATAGAAATTGGAAGCTATTTTTTGCCTTCTTATCGAGGTGTGGGTATGTAACACCCCATATTTTCAGTACTCGGATGCTACCGAGTAACCCTACTTAGTATGTGTACAAATCTAGCTTAAGCAAACCAATTACCCTCGCCGTTAAGGGTAAACTTCGCCCGTATACCAAGTCATTCATCCGTCATGTTCCAAAACGAAGCGTCACATCACAAGATAGGTCTATTCTAGGGTTCAATCACCCTGATAGATAAACCAAGTGTTCGTTGTCAATATCAAAAGTCGAATCATCAAAACCTGTCATTCAGTAGGTAGAGGCAACTGTGAATCCATTGGACTCTAGGAGCATCGGTCTAAGTATATCCAGATTAATCTGGGAATGTTAGAGGACAAACATGATCTGACTGACCACCAGATGAGGCCCACCTAAGTTATACTCAAAGTCAGATGGGTGGCCTAGCTTAGGTTGATCCATAATAACTCACTTTAAATGTGTGTGTGTGTGTGTATTAATACAAAATGATGTTTATAATCATTTGTAATAACACATATGTTACTTAAATTATTCAAATTATGTATATTATTTATTTTACATTATTTAAACTATATATAAAATAAATTGTATGTCAATGCATTGTCATATAATTGACGTATATTGACTAATATTTACATTTTAAAATTTAAACTAGAATAATATATACGTATTATTGTATTATACCATATATAAAATATACATCACTTAGAATAATTAACGTTTATATATATATATATATATATAATACTTCAAATTAAATACGTTATTTCTTGATAAATAATTATTAATATAAATTATAAATGTAATACAAGTTGTATATGTTGATAAAATATATTATAGTATATGCTAATGTAATTGTTATTACTTAATACATATTATTCCATACTAATATTGAAACTGATGAACAGACCAGATTTCACTTAAGACTACCATGGGCCGTACAAACCATCAATCGAACACAAAATTGGCGTGTATGGCCCACTTAAGTCATGGATCTACCCCATTCTTTGGGTCAGGCCCTATTTTGGGTTGACAAAATAGATGAACAAAGTGGATTCACTATATCATCATGGTGGACCCCACACAAGGGTGGGCGTGCACGGTTGGAACGCACCCGAGGTGCACTGGATTGGGGAGACCAGTCAAACCGGGTTTGACCCGTGAAATACAAAAGAGGAAAGAATTTCCCTCCTTTCTTTTTTTTTTGGAATTTTCATCAGGTCGTCGAACAGAGACCGTTCTCAATGGATCGTGGCCCACCTATGTTGCCTACAGGATTAATCCGATCCGTCCATCTTGTAGAGGGCCCGAAGACGAACAACACCATGGTTAATCCACCATTGGATTGCACGCATGCGCACACAAATTCAGCCACAAATCAGGCTAACAAACACACTTATTTCTAAAAACGAGAAGAAATCCGCTTTCTTGCTTTCCCCAGCTGGACGGATCCTTGTGAAAAGCTCTCCCTTCATCCTAGCCATTGGAATGAGCTCATCCTGACTGTCCGTTTTCACGCAAGCTAGGACTGTTAGTGGAAACCGAAGCTGGTTTTTTTGCGCCAACAGTTTCTCCCTGCCACGGAATGAATTCGGGCTGTTTAACTTCGATCCGATGGTGCTGGGAGAGTCAAGGGCAACTAAAAATGAGAGTGGATCGAATAGCAGTGGGGATCCCTCGTTTTATTGCGCTGCAAGAGGAAATAGCCGAAAACCTTCCTGCCGTGAAACCACTGAAAAAAATAATCTTGGAGCTTCGATTTCAAGCTTCCTTAAGCTTCAGCAGATACACAAGAGTCGCCTATAAGCCCCGTTTGAAGGAATACCCGTTGAGTTGAGATCCACCATTAGAGGAGCTCGTCTTCCCCGACGATTTTCCTCAATCAACAGCGTTGCCGGTGCTGCTGGACCAAGTTCTACTTGCATCTGGGAAGGCCCATGTTAGAAATAATAAGAGTTTCTTATACACAACGGAGGATAGAAGAAAACGATAACGAAACAATCAGATCTTTCGGGTTCAAGGCTTGACTCGAATAGTTAATTTCTTAAGACAGATTTGCTGCCCTTTTTCTGGAAATTCTAGCAAGTGCAAACGAAGGAAATCTGCAAATTGTCTTCAGGATACAATGAACTCTCAATCCAATTTTCAACATGTAAATTTGTACATTTAAGCGTTGAACAGATCTTTAGTTTTGACACCGATATGCCTTAAGACGTTTAGAAAAAACTCAGCAAGAGATTAGATCGAGAGTAATTGCACAGAAGGTGATATAATCTTGAGGATTAAGAGTATGTACTTCTGGATTATAGTATTCAGGATTTCTATCAATTGAAAGGCTATGGAATTCTTCCTGAAGAGGTGCTAAAGAGCATCTTCAAGAAATTCATACCCATTCACAGCAAATTATTGCCTTTTCATGAAAGGACATGACCCTTTGTCCTATGGCAGTTATTTCTGTACCCATTCAGACAAGAACAGTTATCTAACAGGAAAAACTGTATCCACATAAGCGACATATGGCATAGGTGTCACATGTACAATCATGTCACAATTACTCTCAACTAATAAAAAAGGTAATAAACATCAGGGTACCATGGCCTAAAAAATATGAACCGAGTGCCAAAAAGACTAAGGCTCTCATAGCTCCTTGCAGCGAAGTGCTAAGTGCGCCTAATAAAGCGCCCAAGTAGCCCTACAACCCACGCCATGCGCGCATGGACAGTGCTTTGAACTGTCCTCGAGGAGATTTCAACCCTGGTTGCATAAGCAAAAACCCCTTCTCTTACCGACTGGCTATACACACTATTCATGGAAAGTTTAAATAATTAATATATTTATTTACTTTCTAAAAATAACTTTTATTTTTGAAATTTATTTTTATTCTTAAAAATACAAAAATCCTCAACAATTTCAAAAATAAAATCAGATTCTAGAACGAATGGCATATCAGTATAAATAGGTGCATAAGTAATGTATTTTTTGGATTTGAACCTTTACTTTAGTGTATATATATCAAAGTTATGTCAGGTACTTAGTGACCCATTAGTCTTGAACTAAGGACCTTATAGGACTCACCGGACACATAACACACATCTATTCATATATAATGAAGATCTAAAAGTACGCACATTTATGACCTTGTGCGTATCCTTATTTCATGAGTATTCTAGAGACGATCCCAATCTCTTCAAAAGTGGCCTCACTTATCTACTCATATAGTTAGATCTATCAAAGATTATTCTGCTTCATCTCAGCAAAGTCTACTTATAGATCTATTAAGAGTTAGTACTAAGCCTCTTATGAAATGCCGAAACCAAACACTAGATTTTTAGGAATGAGACTCAAAATTTATTATTCTAGTGTATGTTTCAGTCACATACTTGACTTGTTTGTCCCTTTGAACCTAGCCTATATTTCAAAACATAGGTAGGGTTGCCATCAAGAGTGAAAGTTACATCTTTATGGATCTTAGTCTCATTCCTTTAGTGATTCTTCTTATTTGATCTCTTGATAAACCTTTTGTCAAGGGATCTGCTAAGTTCAAGATAGATTTAACATATTCCACTGTGATAACTCCATCTCTTAGCAATCCTTTAACAAAGTTATGCTTTAGACTTACATTTCTAGACTTACCATTATAAGTCTTACTCATAGCACGACAAAGAGTAGCCTGACCATCACAAAAGATAAATATGGCAGGAGTAGGTTTTGGCCAATACGAGATTTCTAACAGTAGGTATCTTAGTCATTCACCTTCTTTACAAGCAGCACCAAGTGCAATAAACTCACTTTTCATTATAGAGTGAGATATGCACGTTTGTTTTTTAGATGCCCATGATATTGCTCCTCCTTCAAGAGTGAATATCCAGCCACTTGTAGATTTAGATTCTATGTCATCTGCATTCCAGCTTGCATCGCTGTACCCTTCAAGTACAACGGGATACGATTTATAATGCAGTCCATAGTCTATGGTTCCTCTTAGATACTTTAAAACTCTCGAAATCGCATTCCAGTGTACTTGTCCTGGATTACTGGTATACCTGCTTAGCATTCCTACTGTGAATGTTATATCGGGTCTAGTGCAATTCATTACATACATTAAACTCCTAATAGCACTCGCATATTCTTGTTGTGCTTTACATCTACCAGTATTTTTAACCAATTTAATACTTGGATCAAATGGAGTTGAAACTGGTTTACTATCATAATAATTAAACTTCTTTCACACTTTCTCTAGGTAATGAGATTGTGTTAAGGCTATTCCATCATTAAGATTATAAATCTTAATACCTAATATTATATCGGCTTTACCCATATCCTTCATGTCGAAGTTGGTACTTAGAAACTTTTTTGTTTTTTTCACACAGTCCTCATTTGGTCCAAATATTAGCATATCATCTACATATAGGCAGATAATGATTTGACCTTTAATATATATGCACTTATCTGCTTGATTTACTGTAAAACCATTAGATTGTATTACTTGATCAAACTTCTTATGCCATTGTTTATGAGCTTGCTTGAGCCCATAGAGAGATTTGACCAGTTTACACACTTTCTTCTCTTGCCCAGGTTGAACAAACACTTCACGTTGTTCCATATAGACTTCCTCATCTAAATCACCATTTAAGAATGCCGTTTTGACATCCATTTGATGGATTACTAGGTGGTGAATTGCTGTAAGAGCAATTAAAGTTCTAATGGTAGATATACGAGCAACAGGGGCATATGTATCGAAAAAATTAATACCTTCCTTTTGTCTAAATCCTTTGGCTACCAATTGAGCTTTAAACTTATTTATGGTTCCATCAGAATTGAACTTTCTTTTAAAAATCCACTTACATCCTATAGGCTTTGAACCTGGTAGAAGATCGGCCAAACACCATGTTTTATTTGAGACTATGGAATCCATTTCATCGTCTATGGCTTCCCTCCAAAACTGTGCATCAGGAGATGAGAGAGCTTCACTAAGTGTTGATGGATCACTTCAATACTTAGTGGTAGAGTAATCTCCTTTCGTATTTCATTTCTATCACCTTCTATAAGGAACATATAAAAATCTAGGCCAAATGATGTTCCTTTTCTTGACCTTTTTGATCTTCTTGGTTCATTTCCTTCAGGACAAGCGTTAGATTTATCATGAAAGCTGTTAGGTTCTTCGTTCATTGGTTCTATTACATTTTTATCAACTTGTCTTTTTGTATGATTATTTATATAGTTTTTGTATACTGTATTTTCAAAAAATATAGCATCCCTAGACTCTATAATCATGTTTTTGTCAGCAAAAGAAGTTTGATCTAGAACCAGGAATCTATATACGGGATTATGAATCGCATAACCCACAAAAACACACCTGATTCCTCTAGGACCTAACTTTACTCTCCTAGAATTAATAATCCTGACTTCTGCTATACTTTCCCACACTTTGAAGTAATGAAGATATGGTTTCTTCTTTTTCCATAATTCATATGGGGAGATATCCAATTTTTTGTGTGGGATAACATTTAGAATACGGTTTGCTGTTAACAATGCTTCCCCCCACAAATTCAGTGGTAATCTAGATTTTAATATCATACAGTTGATCATTTCAACTAATGTCCTATTTTTGCGTTCTATTAGGCCATTTTGCTGACGTGTGTAAGGTGTCGTAAATTCATAGGTTATACCATTTGATTCACAGAAGTCATTAAATTCATTAGAAGAGTACTCACCCCCTCTATCACTTCTGAGGGCTTTAACCTTTATATTCAACTAATTTTTCACTTGGGCCTTATAAAACTTAAACTTTTCAAAGGCTTCATCTTTAGATTTTATTAAGTATACATAGGAAAATCTAATGAAGTCATCAATAAATGTGATAAAATAATTTTTTCCTCCACGAGTTAAGGTATTATTTAAATCACAAATATCAGAATGAATTAACTCCAAGGGTTATGATTTTCTCATGCTAGTCCCAAATGATTTTCTGGTTATTTTAGAATGGGCACACACATCACATTTCTCTTCTTGTTAAATTTCATATTTTGGTATAAAACCTAGGATCATCATTCTTTTCATTGAATGATAGTTAGCATGACCTAGTCTAGCATGCCATAAAGATATAGAATCCACTATATAAACGGAAACATCATTATTATTATTAATATTCAGTTTAATCATACCATTACATGAATATCATTTGCCTACAAACATACCATTCTTGGTGATAACCAACTTATCAAACTCAATCACTATTTTGAATCCTCTCTTATTGAGAAGATCGCCTGACACTAGATTTTTAGACATGTCAGGTACATGCAATACATTTGTTAGTGTCAATCTTTTGCCTGATGTAAACTGAAGCTCTACTGTTCCTTTTCCAACAACGTTTGCACGAACGTTATTACCCATCTTCACTTCTTGCCCAGTTGTTATACCTTCATAGGTCTTGAAGATGTTTCGGTCCTTCGATATATGAATGGTTGCACCAGTGTCTAGCCACCATCCACCATCGAATACTACTGTGTTAGCTTCAGTAACCATTGCTACAAGTTGGTCTTCTGCCATGTTAGCTTGAGCTTTCAGTTTTTTCTTCCTATGTCGACATTCCTTTATGTAGTGTCCAGGCTTATTGCAGAAGTGACACTTGCCCTTTTTCTTTCCTTTTTTCTTAAACTTTGTATCTTTCTTTGGGGGAATAAATTTAGAGTTTTGAGATTTTAGCTTGTCATCTTCTACAATATTTGCTTTGGAATGATTTTCCGAAGCACTTTCTTTCTTGTCTCGGTTTCTAAACTCTTCTTCTATACGAAGATGTCGTTGAAGCCCTTCAAGAGTGTACTTCCTTTTATCATGTTTCAGTTTCTTTTTATAATCAAACCATGATGATGGTAATTTTACAATCACTACACCGATCAGGAATTCTTCAGGAAGATCTATCCCACCAATCTTCAATTCATCAACCAAATTCTGTAGTTCGGTAACTTGGGAGAGAATTGGCTGATCATTTTTAAACTTGAAGTGGGCATAATTGTCGATCAGAAATTTCTGATTACTGATCTCTTCAGTTTTGTATTTTTGATCTAATTTTGTCCATAGATCTTTAGCAGAGGATATTTTACGGTATGAGTTAAAGATGGAATTAGAGAGGGCATTTAAGATATGGCCTTTGCATAGAAAATTGTCCTCCTTCCTTTTCTTCTGTTCTGCCTTCACTTGTTCTGAGTCATCGTCTATTGGCTCGGTCAAAGAAGCAGATCATCATCTAGGATGTAAGATAATTTCAGAGTTGTCAGAAAGAAAAACATCTTCTGCTGCCATCTTGAGAAGAATTGACTGTCGAAACGACCCAGTCGTTCAAAGTCTTGATTCATAACTTGAATGGAATGAATTACCTCCATTGTGACTAGAGTTATAAATTTGTCTTGAATGTTAGAAATAATAAGAGTTTCTTGTACACAACGGAGGATAGAAGAAAACAATAACAAAACGATCAGATCTTTCGGGTTCAAGGCTCGACTCGAATAGTCAATTTCTCAAGACAGATTTGCTGCCCTTTTTCTAGAAATTCCAGCAAGCGCAAACGAAGGGAATCTGCAAATTGTCTTCAGGATACAATTAACTCTCAATCCAATTTTCAACACAAAAATTTGCACATTTAAGCGTTGAACAGATCTCTAGTTTTGACACCAATATGCCTTAAGACGTTCAGAAAAAACTCAGCAAGAGATTAGATCGAGTGTAATTGCACAGAAGATGATATAATCTTGAAGATTAAGAGTATGTACTTCTGGATTATAGTATCCAGGATTTATATTAATTGAAAGGCTATGGATTTCTTCCTGAAGAGGTGTTAAAGAGCCTCTTCAAGAAATCCATACCCATTCACAGCAAATAATTGCCTTTTCATGAAAGGACATGACCATTTGTCCTATGGCAGTTATTTTTGTACCCATTCAGATAGGATCAATTATCCAACAGAAAAAACTATATCCACATAAGCGACACATGACATAGGTGCCACATGTACAATCATGTCACAATTACTCTCAATTAATAAAAAAAGTAATAAACATCAGGGTACCATGACCCAAAAAATATGAACCGAGTGCCAAAAAGACTAAAGCTCTCATAGCTCCTTGCGACGATGCGCACGTGCGAAGTGCTAAGTGCGCCTAATAAAGCGCCCAAGCAGCCCTACAACCCATGCCACATGCGCGCGGACGATGCTTTGCACCATCCTCGAGGAGATTTGAACCTTGGTTGCATAAGCAAAAACCCTTTCTCTTACCGACTGGCAATACACACTATTTATGAAAAGTTTAAATACTTAATATATTTATTTACTTTCTAAAAATAACTTTTATTTTTGAAATTTATTTTTATTCTAAAAAACACAACAGTCCAGACTCGATTCCGGTCAGTCTGGAGAGAAAAGAAAGAAAAAAAGGGAGGAAGCGAGAGATAGGTAGAAGAATGTTGCTGCCGCTGCTAACGCCATTGTTGTCACCGCCATAGCCGCATCAACTCGAGCTCGAGCTGAGTTCACTCGAGCTTGGGATCCGTTTTTCGATTTTATTGGTGACTGAGAAAGAAGAAGGGAGAAAAGAAAGGAAGGCAGGGGAAGAAAGAAAGAAAAAAAGAAAAGAAAAGGAGAGGGACAGTTGTTGTCCCAACCAGACTCAGCCGAGTCAAGCTCGGTGCAGGCGCTGGCTAGCCCAGGGTGTTTACTTGAGAAAGAAGAAGGGAAGAAGTAGAGGAACGAGAGAGAGAGAAACAAACGAAGGAGAGTAAGGAAGAGGAGTAGGAAGTGGGGGAGTTGGGTGGTGGTTGTTGCGCCTACCCGACCAAGTTGAGTTGAGTGCGACTCGGGCCGCTGACTGGTCCAAATTTGCTAGGCAGTGCAAATAAAAAAAAAAAAAAAAAGAGATTTCAACAGGGAGAGAGATTGGGAGTAGAGAAGAAGGAAGAGAGAGTTGGGAGTCGAGTCAACTCGCTGCCAAGGTCCAGGTGCTTGCTGCACGTTCCAACAATATATATATATATATAATTATATATATATATATATATATATATATAATAAGGGGTGGAAGAAGGGGAGGGATAGGTGAAAGAAAGAAGAGAGAGAGTGCAAGAGGGTAGAGAAAAGAGAAAGAGAGGGAGTGAGTCAACTCGTTGTCGAGTCAAGGGGATTCAGTCACTCGGTCAGGCTAAATTCGATTCAGGTGCGAGTCGAGCTAGCTGAGTCAAGTTCAAACCAAAAATAAACCAAGCTCGGGTTGAGTTGGTTCAAGTCAAGACGAGCAATAGGGACTAGATCGGATCGACTAAATCAGGTAAGTTTAAGATAACTACTTAGATTAGAAATTATCATAAAATAGATTTGTTAGTATTTTTAGTGTATATTGGGAAATTTTCTAACATGGGGTTAAATTGATTCAAGATAATTCACACCTTCAAAACCTACGAAGAAGTGGACTTACATCCTAAGGTGAGGACTCACCCTTTGATCTTCCCACTTAAATTCATTTATCTAATCATAGATGGTGCCTTAATCCCTTCTGTTTAGTTACTTGATTGGGATACTTAACATCTTATGTGAACATGTTAATATGTTGGGCACTTGATTCCAATGTAGATATTGAACACGTCTTTTTAAATTTGGGTAAGCATAAATGATTGATGTTAATATGCTATCTATAGTTGTACACATGTTAATTAATTGTATGATTGTCATTTACGATCATTTGATGTGTTGACTGGAACTTGTCGTGGACCTACTATCTTGCGGTCCATATTTGACTTACGTGACTTGGATCGCACATATGCCTTATATGGCTTGGACCGCATATTTGCCTTACGTGCCTCGTTGGTTATGTACATATATCCTGTGTTTCTTAGCCATTTTGCGGTGTTCAGTCGTACCATGATTTCTGGGTGGAGCTGAAGTTCGCTTAGCGATTTTCTAGCCATCTTGTGGTGTTCACGTACGATATGATTTCCGGGTGGTCTAGAGTTTGCATGTCGATTTTCTCTTCATCCTGCGGTGTTCAGTCATACCATGATTTTTGGGTGGAGCTGAAGTTCGCTTATCGATTTTCTAGCCATCTTGCGGAGTTCACGTGTAATGTGATTTTGGGTGCAATAGAAAATCGTATGTTTGATTGTTTAGTTATCTGGATATATTTTCTTTATATTGCGACTACCATTATATTTTGATTTTATATTTTTCTTATGATGAAATTCTATTTATTGGCTTGATTTCCTTAATATGAGTATGAATATGAAATGCCCTGATTAGTGTACCTAAGGTGTTTGTCTTGCAATCTATATTGGATTATGAATGATGGGTATGAAATCTTAGAGGGTGCTCGTCACTGCGATAGCCATTGACACTATCAAACCTTAACAGCTGATGCAGGTGTAGAGTGAGCCAATGCTGTTCACTGGATTGCTAGAGCAGATCGGGTAGCTGAGGAGCTAGACGGGGTCCCTGCGGCCCATATTGAGCTCCACTACTAGTTAATAAACTCCTGTTTCTGCTTGCATGAAATTTGTTATTTGAGATTGTATAAGTCCTGTATGGGCGCTACATTTAAAGTTTCATTATGGTTGGAATGTTCTAATTCAATGCATGGTTTGCTTTAGCTTCGTTGTTGTTAAATCTAATTAATGATATGCGGTTCAAATTTACACTGGATTTTATATGCTAACATTCGAGTTTTTGGGAAACGGGTTATATACTCGAGTCCTGAAAAGTCGGGGCGTTACAGGGTATGGGTCCAACACTCGTGCCGAAGTTAAGGCAGTGGTTCAGGGGCCTTCTTTGTGCATTGGTTTTGAATTTTCAAAAGTGGAGGTCATCGCTGATTCAAATGTAGTGGTGAGACTCTTCAACAAGAACTCCCTTAGGACTTGGGCCATGTGGTGTTTGTTGAGGGTCAAATATTGCATATTAGACCCCAGTTATTACTTGGTTTTACGTATATGATAATGCTTAACGTCCTATTTTAATCATGTTTGTGTTGCAAGGTGAATTCAAGAGCTTGAATTGAAAAATGATACTAAACGCATGGATTTGATGCTTAAAAATTACCAAGGCAAGGAACAGATCGTAGGGGACCGAGATTGAAGAATTCACACACACTAAGGATCCAAGAAAATCAAGTGATTAAAGATAAATAAGCCTGGAAATCACCCTGAATGCAAGATCACAAGGTTCCCACCATCCGTTTGGCTCGAAACTTTATAATTGGAGTGATGACCCTAAATTAACCGTACACGTCGAAATTCAACCCTTAGATTATTGTGGAAGTGGCCCAACAGATAGATCAACCAATAAATCACTAATTTGGGGACCACCTGATACCTGGATATGCTTCAATTTTGGTATCAACCCCTTAAATTAGATAAGAAAGCAGATGGATGGATTAGATTTATCAGAAACATCTCAGTGGACCCCACATGGATGGGGACGTATTCATAGAAGGTGCACACCCGCACCGCATTGGACCAAGGAATCTGGTCAGTATACGCTGACCCGATCCTTGCTCGACGCTCGCCCGATTTATGCACAACGTCCGCACGACCGGACGCTGTGGGGCGTTGTGGCCCACCATCATCGTCCGTCCAGACGATCTGAACCGTCCATTCGATCCAGGGGGCGACGACCGTATCCATGATGTCTATCCACTGTCATGCACGTGCACACACAAAAATCAAGTTCAAATGCAGGATGGACGGCGGAAGCAAAGATTCAGTGAGCCGCATCAACGACAATCTAAAACCAGCCATCTCCGACTGAAATTCTGCCACAAATCCAATGGATGGAGTGGATTTCTCTTTTGATCTAAATCAGGGGCCCACTAAGCAACTCAGCGAAGGAACGTGTGTAAAAGGACGTCCGGACGTATCTGGATTTTTCGGGATGTTGTGGCCCACCACCATTGATCGGATGGCTAATTCGGACCATCCATAAGCTGACAGAGGGACCCTTGAACCACACCATGGAGAAAAATTAGGTTTTGGGATGATCAGCGTCCCAAAACTCATTCCAAACGCAAGACGGTCTTTGCGTTTGCTGCGTAAACAACACTTACGCATGCAACCGTCTCTTGCAGCGTAAAGAGCCTTCGCAGGCAGCTTCTAAAAATGTCCAGCCGACCTAAGGACGACTATAAAGAGAGGGAGAAAACGTGGAAGCAAACATCCTTGAACGTGTGAAGTGGAGGAGCAAGAGAAGAGAGAGAGAGAGAAGAGAGAGAGAGAGAGAGAGAGAGAGAGCGTGGTCGGCCAGCTGAGTTGTTCTTCTTTTTCTTCTTTAGTTTTCTTCCTTTAATGTTTCTCTGAGTTTAGATCATCATGTCTATGATGAGATAAACCTCTCAGCTAGGGCTAAGAGGTGAAGCTTGTAGCGTGATGGGGAGTTTCTATGGTTTTGATTCATGTTTAAGTTGAACTATCCTTGTTTCTAGTTTAATTATAAGGAATACTTTCAGTTTTTAATGGTTTATTGTGACTTAAATTATAGTAGATCTGCGATAGTTTTGAATATGTTCTTTTCATATTGAGATTGTGATTTTGTTCACCACCGTCTCATGGACATGGTTGGATGATGAATTCTTCCTAACGTTCATACTTCTCTTAGATTAGTTGGTGATTAGTTAAATTATATTGTTTGCTTTGTCTCATGGGCATGGTTTTGTGATGGAATCCATTCTAATTCTCATACCTATCATTCATTGAAAACTAAATCAAAGGAAGTTCAGAGTTGATTTTTAATGATATATCTTCCGAGTGGATGAAGATGGGACCCTAATTCCAGTTGTGTTTGTGAATCAAGCACTGATCTCCCTGATCTCTACAAGTGGATCCTTGAAAACCCTAGTTTCTCACCTTTGAATTTTACAAGTTTTAGTTAAAGTAATTCACCATTATTCTCTTAAATTTTCCTGGTTTAGATTATATCTTCTTCTTCTAGTTCTAGTTCTGGTTACTTTCAGAATACGTTCAAGGTTCAGTTCCTGTGGATTCGACCTCGGTCTTACCAAGATTATTACTACATCGCGACCCTACACTTGGGGTTGTGAACAAGTTTTTGGCGCTGTTGCCGAGGATTGATGGTTATGTTTTTCTGAGATTGACTAGTTTTAGAATTAGGTTAAGATTAGGGTTTTCTAATTTTAGGACTAGGTTTTTCTATTTGATTTTTAGAAACTAACTTAACTTTCTTGGTTTGTAGGACCCTGAGATAAACTTACTAAATTGGTAATCTCTTTCTAATTTTCCTATTTTTCTATTTTTCTATTTTTAGGATTAGGGTTTTATTTTCTATTTTTAAAAAATTTCTAATTCTAAATCTCTTTTTTTATTTATTTAGAAATTAACTTACTTTCTATTTTTAGGTTTAGAACTTTCTTAATTAATTTTTTTAGAAACGTTCTATTTTTAGACACTTTCCTTTTTTAGAAACTAGTTTACTTTCTATTTTAGGAACTTTCTAATTTTAGAATTTCTATTTTTAGAAACTAACTTGTTTTGTTTTATTTTGTTTTGCAGGATCTTGATTAGAAACTTCTACTTTGGTAACTTCTTTCCAACTCTTTTCTCTTTATTTCTATTTCTTTTCTTCTTTTTTAAGTTTAGGTTAGAATCTGAGATTGAGGGCTGTGAGTGTTTCATGCCCAAGTGGGTCCGTGACAACACTCGACGTCTCTTGACTGAAGGAGGATTGGTTGAGGAGTTAACTATCCATCGTAAGAATAGACAGCGCTCGAGATCCCCAGAGTTAATTGAGGTTATGACCACAAATCAACAGGCCAATTAACCAGAAGGACTACCTTAACCTCAGGTTGGGGAAGTCCAGGATGAGAATGTGGTGCATCAAGCACCCCCGCCTCGTACTTTACGAGATTATTTACAACCGGCGGGGGTGAGCACGGCCTTATGCATAGTTTTTCCATAAAATACGGGACATATGGACATCAAGCCAGGGGTGATCCAACTCCTTCCAAAATTTCATGGGCTTGAGTCAGAAAATCCATATTTACACCTGAAAGAGTTTGATGAGATCATAATCACTCTATAATTTCCTAACGTGTTTGACGACACGGTCAGGCTGAAACTCTTTCCTTTTTCTCTGAAAGAGAAAGCTAAGACGTGGCTACATTCACTACGTCCTCAATCTATTGGTAGATGAAATGACATGACAAGGGAGTTCATAAAAAAAAATTCCCATACCATAAGACAAACACCCTTAGAAAGTCGATCATGAACTTCGCCCAAAAGAAAGATGAAACATTCTTCCAATGTTGGGAGCGGTTCAAGGATCTTGTCAGTTAATGCCCACAACACGGTTTTGAAACTTGGTGCATTACAAACTTTTTCTATGATGGACTGACATCTCTCATGCGCCAATTGGTTGAGACGATGTGTAATGGAGAATTCATGAATAAAATTGTCAATGATGTGTGGGACTACTTTGATAAGCTTGCTGAAAACACACAATCATGGGACATCTCCGAAAACCAAGCACCATGTCTAGGCCGACTCAATCCAAGGAAAGATGTGGAATGTATCTCCTGAAAGAGGATAATGATATTAGTGCTAAAGTGGCTAATCTTACCAGGAAACTCGAGGCCATGGAATTAAAGAAGGATAAGGCTAAGGAAACTGTTTGCGGTATTTGTGCTTGCAACATTCACACAACTGAAAATTTTCCAACAATACCTGCCTTTCAAGAGGTGTTGAATGAGTAATCCAATGCCGTAAACAATTACCAAAGACCTTTCAATGGACCTACCTCCAATGCATACAATCCCAGTTGGAGAAATCATCCAAACTTCAGTTGGAGGAATGGGTAAATTGTTACCCGGTTTCTTCAATCAAATTCCACATCAAGAGAAACCTCAAGAGGACCCGGTTCTAAAACATTTTCAAAAGCAAGAGCTTTTCAATCAGGGTATGTTACAAGCCTTTCAAGACCTCACAAAGGTCATACAAGGACTTGAGACTAAAAGTGCGATTGAGAATAAGGGGAGTCTTCCAGCTTGACCTCTTCCCAATCCAAAACCACAATATGAAGTTAGCGACCCGAGCTCTTCAAATCAGATGGAGCAAGCTAAATCTATCACCACTCTTAAGAGTGGGAAGACCATTGACAAAATCATTCCGGTTAGGGCTGAAAAGTCTAAGGACCCGAAAGAGGATAACAATGATAGACCTAGCATTGCTCCACAAGAATTAGAACCGGAACCTCGAGGGAAGCCGATTGCCTCATTTTTTCAATGGTTGGTTGCACCAAAATCTCTCTCTAACTCTCAGGACATTCTAGAGGTGTTGAAACAAGTGAAGGTCAATATTCCTCTATTGGATGCGGTAAAACAAATACTTTCATATGCCAAATTCCTGAAAGACTTGTGTACGACCAAAAGATGGCAAAATATTCAAAAGAAAATCTATTTAACAGAGAAAGCGAGTGTCATCCTAAAGCAAGATGTGCCACAGAAATTCAAAGATTTCGGTAGCCCAACCATCGCTTGCGTAATTGGGAATTACCGCGTTGAGTACGCACTTTTTGATTTAGGAGCGAGCGTAAATCTAATTCCTTACTCGGTCTACAAATAGTTAGGTTTGGGTGAACTGAAACCCACCCTAACCACATTATAACTTGCTGATCGCTCAGTTCATGTATCGAGAGGGATAATTGAGGATGTTTTGGTCTAGGTTGACAGATTCTACTACCCTGTAGATTTTTTCGTCCTGGATACGGAACCCATCAGTAACATGAGCACTCAGATTTCCATCATTCTTGGTCGCCCATTCCTTGACACTTCAAACGCAATCATTAATTGCAGGAATGGAGTCATGACTATGACTTTCGAGAATATGACATTGGAGTTAAACATCTTTTTCAATACTGGTAGACGGTTAGAGGATAATGACGATTTCCACGACGTTAACATGATTGACTCTTTCGTGGAAGATAGAACACCTTTGACCTTATCCTCTGATCCTCTAGAGACGTGCCTAGTCTACTCCCATGATTTTGATGATGACATGATTAGGGAGATGGGTGCCATGCTTGATACTACTCCGGTACTTGAAGTTAGCTGGTGGAGGCCACAATTTGAAGAATTGCCCCAAACTGATGTAGTGCCTTTACCGTCTAGCCTCAAGGCACCGAAACTTGACTTAAAACCTTTGCCCTTTAATTTGAAATATGTCTATTTAGGTCAATGTGAGACATACCCGGTGGTGATCTCTTCCCACCTTGAGCAAGAACAGGAGAGTATTCTCATATCTACTCTCATTGAGCATAAGGGAGCCCTTGGATGAACGATCATAGACCTCAAGAGAATTGACCCTTCGATTTGTACTCACCGCATTTATCTCGAGGATAATGCGAAGACTTCTCGGCAATCACAACGTAGACTAAATCCAAACATGAAGGAAGTGGTTAAGGCCGATGTTCTTAAACTATTGGATGTGGGTATCATATACCCTATATCCGATAGTCAATGGGTGAGTCCAACTCATGTAGTTCCTAACAAGTCTGAAATCACCATCGTAGCCAATGCCAACAATGAACTCATGCCAACTAGAGTCACTACTGGTTGGAGAATGTGTATTGATTACAGGAAATTGAATACCGTCACGAGGAAGGACCACTTTCCTTTGCCCTTCATCGATCAAATCTTGGAAAGGCTATGACGGGTATTCAGACTACAACCAGATAGAGATAGCCATTGAAGATCAAGAAAAGACCACATTTACATGTCCTTACGACACCTTTGCTTACCGAAGGATGCCATTTGGACTATGTAATGCCCCCGTTACTTTTCAGCGTTGCATGATGAGTATTTTTTCTGACATGGTGGGAAAATATCTAGAGGTCTTCATGGACGACTTTTCTGTCTTCGGTTCATCTTTCAGTGATTGCTTAAAGAATCTTAAATGTGTGTTGAAAAGATGTGAAGAAAAGAATTTGGTACTCAATTGGGAGAAGTGTCATTTCATGGTTCATAAGGAAATTGTCCTTGGACATATCATCTTGTCAAAGGGAATCGAGGTAGATAAGGCAAAAATTTATCTTATCTCTAACCTACCTCCATCCAAGAACATACGAGACGTGCGATTCTTCTTAGGACACGCCAATTTTTAAAGAAGATTCATAAAGGACTTTAGTCTCCTCTCTCGTCCTCTATGTAATCTACTTCAAAAGGATGCACCATACGAGTGAACTGAGCAATGCCAAAAGCTTTCACTAAGCTTAAGGGCATGTTAACAACTGCACCTATCATGCAGCCACCAGATTGGAGCCTTCCTTTTGAACTTATGTGCGACGTGTCTGACTATGCTCTTGGGGAGGTTTTAGGCCAGAGAAAAGAAAAGAAGCCCCACGTTATTCATTACGCAAGTAGAACTCTAAATCCTGCCCAAATGAACTACTTGACTACAAAAAATGAACTCTTAGCCGTAGTATTCACTTTGGACAAATTTAGGTCCTACTTGATCGGATCGAAGATCATCATTTACATGAATCATGCGACGCTCAAGTATCTTCTTTTTAAGAACGATGCTAAGCCCTGCTTGATAAGATGGATTCTCCTAGTCCAAGAATTTGATTTAGAAATAAAAGATAAAAAGGGAGTAGAGAACGTAGTGGCTGACCATCTTTTTCGCCTTAATTTATTTGATTTCCTTTAGACCACATATCAATGACATGTTCCCTGGCGAACAGTTGTTCAAAGTCTCCCATTCACCTTGGTTTGCCGATATTGCTAATTATCATGCCACAGGTTTCACGCCAACACATTGGACTACGCAGATAAGAAGAAATTTTTCACCGAGGTGCGCAAATTCTTCTAGGATATCCATATTTGTTTAAATATTGCCCATACCAAATCTTAAGGAGATGTGTGTTAGACGATGAACATCAAAGTGTCTTCTCCTTCTTCACTCATAGGCCTGTGGTGGTCAATTTTCTGCTAAAAAAACCACGGCCAAGATTTTGCAGTGTGGCTTTTACTCCACTATGTTCAAGGACACTCATGAGTTTTACAAGGCTTGTGAGCGTTGTTAGAAATTGGGAGCATTGTCCCGTCGAAATATGATGCCCTTGAACCCCATCCTTACAATAGAAGCATTTGATTGCTGGGGTATCGATTTCATGGGACCATTCCCCCAATCCTTTGAAAATCTATATATTTTGTTCGCTATAGACTATGTCACTAAATGGGTCAAAGTAATCCCATGTCGGAACAATGACCATTGAACGGTCATTAAATTCTTAAAAGAAAACATCCTTTCCCGGTTTGGAATGCCTCGAGCTATCATTAGTGATGGGGGCTCACATTTTCGTAATAGACCATTCAAAAATTTAATGAAGAAATATGGTATTTCTTATAAGGTGAGCACTTTATACCACCCACAAACAAGTGGGCAATTTGAGATATCCAATAGAAAAATTAAACACATTTTGAAAAAAAAACGATTAACCCTGACCGTAAGAATTGGTCAATCTGTTTGACCGATGCCTTATGGGCTTACTGTACTGCATTTAAGATCCCTATTGGATGTCTCCCTTTAGACTTGTCTATGGGAAAGCTTGCGACTTGCCTGTGGAGTTGGAACATAGAGCCTACTGGGCGATCAAAATTTTAAATTTCAATCCGGACAACGCTGGCTCGCTACGCAAACTTCAGTTGAATGAACTCGAAGAAATCCGGAACGATGCGTATGAGAACTCAAGAATTTACAAGGACAAGATGAAAACGTTTCATGACCAACACATTCTTCGAAAATCATTCATGCCATGTCAAAAGGTCCTTTTGTATAATTCTTGGTTACATCTCTTTCCAGGTAAACTTCGATCTCGTTGGACCGGCCCTTTCACTGTTATCAATGTTTATCCTCATGGGGCTATCGAGATTCAGAATCCAACCAATGCCAATGAGTTTAAAGTAAATGGACATTGACTAAAGCCATTTGCTGAGAAATTTGATTTAGAGAACATGTCCAACCTCTGACTGATCCTGTGTACCAGGATTGATCTTCTAGTCTGATGGAGGTATAGGTAGGTTTACTGCTTTCATGGGACTAGGGTAGTTTACTTTTTGTCGTTCTAGGATAGTCGACTTTATGCTGTTAGGATAGTTTGTTTTGTGTTGGTTTAATTCTTATGTTGACCCACTCTCGCGCTAAGATCTCTTTGGAAAAAGCCGTACAGTCTCTTCGTCAGGTACTACCTTTCCATCACTTCTCTTTCATTTTCGTTGTCTCATGTGCATTGCATGCTTATATCTTTTACATTGAGAACAATGTAGATTGGTTATACCTAATCAGTATTTTCTTGGTCTTGAGCAAAATTGTAAAAAAAAAAAAAAAATGAAAAATTCTTATGAATTCAAAGTGATTTTGAAGGCCATCTTTGATTAAGAAGTATAAGATATGTAATATTGGTAATTTATGACACTTGGATTCAGTTACCAGTTAGATTTCATAGTTAAGGTCGAATTATTAATCCATGATTAGAAGTTTTAAACATTGATTGAGTCATGATTTCACATGTCACATCTAGCTTGCACATTAAACTTTCCGTTCGATATTGAATTATTAACTTGGTAATTACTACGCATGGAAGGAACCAACCTGGGAATTTGTCCATCACGTTCAATGAGCATTTTAAAAAAAAAAGAGAGAAAGGAATACCCAACTAAAAAGCAGTTGTCATTGAAAACGGCTACCTGTTAAAATTTTTAAAAAGGTTGACAAAATGTGAAGCCATCGATGGAAAAATCAAAAGATGGAAGAATAAAAAGGTTGAACTGTAAGGTAAGTTTTGGTTTAGGTTTGGTTACCCGGATTGCTCTTCTTGGTTCTCAATGTTATCATGACAATTGATGATTAGACCTTTAATTATGATAAGTCGAGGTTGCACTATACACCCCATGGAACTCAATGTTTAGAATTGTTCTAATCGATGGATTAATACTTTGAACTTGCCATGAAGTTTACCGTGCGCTTGAGTTTAGGAGAAAGTAATGCCCAACATTATTATATCCTAGAATTCTATTATCTGGATTGCTTTTCAAAAATCACTTGAGTTTATAAAAATTTATCCTGTGGTTCTCGAATTACTTTTTCACATACTTTGCTCGGGACTAGCAAAATGCTGGTCGGGGATTGTGTTAAGAGTCAAATATTGCTTATTAGACCTCAGTTATTACTCGGTTTTACGTATATGATAATGCTTAATGTCTTATTTTAATCATGTTTGTGTTGCAAGGTGAATTCAAGAGCTTAGATTGAAAAGAGATACTAAAAGGATGGATTTATGCTTAAAAATTACCAAGGCAAGGGATGGATCTTAAGGGACCCAGATTGAATAATTCACACGCCAAAGATCTGAGAAAATCAAGTGATTGAAGATAAAGAGGCCTTCATGAATGCAAGATCACAGGATTCCCACCATCCGTTTGGTTCAAAACTTTATAACTGGCCTGAGGACCCTAAATTAACCATACACGTCGAAATTTAGCCCTTAGATCATTGTAAAAGTGGCCCAACGGATAGATCAGCCAATAAATCGCTGATTTGGGGCCCACCTGATATCTGGATATGCTTCAATTTGGTTTCAACCCCTTAAATTAGATAAGAAAGCGGATGGACGAATTAGTTTTATCAGAAACATCTCAGTGGACCCACATGGATGGGGATGTGTGCATAGAAGGTGCACACCCGCACCGCACCGGACCAAGGAATCTGGTCAGCATACGCTGACCCGATCCTTGTCCGATTTACGCACAGCGTGGGCATTGTGGCCCACCATCATCGTTCGTCCGGATGATCTGAACCGTCCATTCGATCAGGGGGCGACGACCGTACCCATGATGTCTATCCACCGCCATGCACTTTCACACACAGAAATCAAGTTTAAACGCAGGATAGACGGCAGAAGCAAAGATTCAGTGGGCCGCGCCAACGACAATCCAAAACCGGCCATCTCTAACTGAAATTTCGCCATAAATCCAATGGACAGAGTGGATTTCTCTTTTGATCCGGATTAGGGGCCCACCAAGCAACTCAGCGAAGGAACGTGCGTAAAAGGACGTTCGAACGTGCCTGGCTTTTCCTGGATGTTGTGGCCCACCACCGTTGATCGGATGGCCAATCCGGACCGTCCATAAGCTGACAGAGGGACCCTTAAACCCCACCATGAAGAAAAATCAGGTTTTGGGACAATCAACGTCCTAAAACTCATTCCAAATGAAAGATGGTCTTTGCGTTTGCTGCGTAAACAACACTTACGCATGCAACCACCTCTTGCTGCGTAAAGAGCCTTCACAGGCAGCTTCTAAAAACGTCCAGCCGACCTAAGGACGGCTATAAAGAGAGGTTGAAAACGTGGAAGCAAGCATCCTTGAACATGTGAAGTGGAGGAGCAAGAGAAGAGAGAGAGAGAGCGTGGTCGGCCGGCTGAGTTGTTCTTCTCATTCTTCTTTAGTTTTCTTCCTTTAATGTTTCTCTAAGTTTAGATCATCATGTCTATGATGAGCTAAACCACTTAGCTAGGGCTAAAAGGTGAAGCTTGTAGCGTGATGGGGAGTTTCTATGGTTTTAATTCATGTTTAAGTTGAACTATCCTTGCTTCAAGTTTGATTATAAGGAATACTTTCAGTTTTTATGGTTTATTGTGACTTAAATTACAGTAGATCTGCGATAGCTTTGAGTATGTTCTTTTCATATTGAGATTGTGATTTTAGGGAACCCTATTGTTCACCATCGTCTCATGGACATCGTTGGATGATGGAATTCTTCCTAACGTTCATACTTCTCTTAAATTGGTTGTGGATTAGTTAAATTCTGTTGTTTGCTTTGTCTCATGGGCATGGTTTTGTGATGGAATCAATTATAATTCTCGTACTTATCATTCATTGAAAACTATATCAAAGGAAGTTCATAGTTGATTTTTAATGATACGTCTTCCAAGTGGATGAAGATGGGACTCTGATTCCAGTTGTGTTTATGAATCAAGCACAGATCTCCCTGATCTCTACAAGTGAATCCTTGAAAACCCTAGTTTCTCACCTTTGAATTTTACAAGTTTTAATTAAAGTAATTCATCATTATTCTCTTAAAATTTTCTGGTTTTGATTACATCTTCTTCTAGTTCTATTTCTGGTTACTTTTAGAATACGTACAAGGTTTAGTCCCTGTGAATTCGACCTCGATCTTACTGAGATTATTACTATATCGCGACCCTACATTTGGGGTTGTGAACAATGTTGGTGGGCCAGGGTCAACTCCCTTAGGTGGATAGCGGTCTTCAGCATTGCTCATACACCAGGGATGCAGATTTTGTGGTGCATAACGTAGCTAAATGGGGCAGCAAATCCCGAAATCTTTAGGTTCTTCAAGAGGTGAGAGATTTGCACTGTTTCATTAGGGGGTACCTGTTGAGGGTCGAATATTGCATATTAGACCCCAGTTATTACCTGCTTTTACGAGCATGATACTGTTTAATGCCCCATTTTAATCGTGTTTGTGATGCAAGGTGTATTTATGAGCGTGGACTGAAAAAGGATACTAAAACAATGGATTTGATGCTCTGAAGTAGCCAAGGCAAGGGACGGACTTTAGGGGAACAAGATCGATGAATTTACACGTCAGAGATCCGAGAAAATCGAGAAACTGCAGTTCAAGTGGCCTGAAAGTCATCCAGAATTCAAGATCACAGGGTTCCCGCCATCCGATTGGCTTGAAACTGTATATATGGCCTGAGGACCATAAATTAACCGTACATGCCGAAAATCAGCCATTGGATCTTGGTGAAAGTGGTCCAACGGTTAGATCAGCCCATTAATTATCGTTTTGGGGCCCACCTGGTCTTTGATATGCCTCAATTTTAGACTCAATGCCTTAAATGGGGAGACAAAATAAATGGATGGATTAGATTGCTCGTAAACATCACAAAGGACCCCACCTGAGTTAGGTGTGCATAATGCACGAGTGCACTAGCCATGCACGGCTACACAGAGACGGTCAAACCGTCTCTTGACCGAAAAATTCAAAAATGGCAATAGCCGTTCTCTGTTTGTAACACCCTGGTTGTCAAAACCAGAGGATAGTTGCTCCTCATAGAGAACCCGAGTATTGCGTTATGAAGTGGACTAACATACATCTAAATAGTGGCAAATTTCATAACATGGAGTAAGACAACATTACATAAACTAAGGATATCAAGAGTAACAAAAATGAAAGTTTAATACATTTAGGGCGTGTTTGGATTCACGGTTTCGAGGGTATAGTATCGTATTAGTGGGGTTGATGGGACATGTCCCTCGTTTGGAAATGAACGGCGGGCGACGCATTCAACGCGCGCGAATACTCCCGAGAACCACTTTGCATCATCAATGGGATTGTACCGCGCAACTGGTCGAGCGTTCCGTTAGACGTAAACAGGAAGAAAGCATTTTCTTCTTTCACTGTGTTGTTGGTAATGCTCAGTATTGTCACGCCCCGAACTCGGAGACCGGGCTCACAAAATTCCCGATCGCCGAATCCGGCACCGACAGCCTCCGTAGAACCCCGTTCTCGGCTCCCAGCGCCATACGCCAGGTTCCGATCCTGGGATGCTACAAGGAGGATTTCTAATAATCCATTTGATTCGTAATGAGCATAACCACAAGCATAACCCACGAACAATAACCACAAGAACACCATCACAAAATCCACTATGAACAAAAACTTTGAATACAGTGCGTATAAAGGGAAATACAAGATAGTGGTAATATCAAAACTCCAAAAGCTCGGCGGCACGCTCCAACAGCGGCGAGACTACAGCTGCGTCCTGCGTCACCTGCACGCATCAATCGTGCATAAGCTTATAGAAAGCTTAGAGGGCGGTGTATGTAAGTGTGTGCGAACGTGTTCAGAATGCAATGCCGGAGTAATGCGGAATCATGCTGATGAGTACGAAAATGCAACCAGCCGTACCAAGGCTATATAGTACAAGATATGAATGCAATCGGCCATACTAAGACCATGCGATGCAAGATGCAGCTCAAGCATGCAATCCTCATCCAAATCCTCATGTCAATACAGTTCTCAGTCTGGATAATCACCGGGGTTCAGTACACTCCAAATGGCACTGTCTCTCTCCAAGTAGCACAGTCCAAGTGAGCGTAAGAAACCTCACTATCCGCCTGGCCAATAGTCAGCCAATACCTATCCGGCACGTCGATAGCGAACCCATTTCTGAGCTGGTCAAACTCAGCTAGTAATGTCCCCTGCTCTCGGGCGAGTAAGGCACACCCCTTTCCAACCGACCACGACACAGTGGGAGACGCGGCCTCATGGTATTCGGCCCTCGTGCGCTCGTATATCCACTGGGTCTCGACGTTGGAGTCATCCTCTGGTACCATCGGGTTCAGGGACTTTCACCCAGGGACATCTATGGCGCCCCAATTGCTTGGAACAAGATTTTTCGGTATCCAACCAGCCACCCACGATATATCTGTGGAGGCTATGGCCCTGATGTCGCTAGGGCATATCTCAATCATACAGATGCAAGTGCATGAACCACACTACCAATCATGCAACCATCTTGCGTGAAGCACGGGCTCATGTAGGGCAACTCCGCCTATCAGGGAGCCCGTAAATAGTCTGCCTGAAGGCATATGTTATGATCAGACACTCCTCATCTCAAGCATACATACGATGCGTATGATCATGAATCATGGGCTGTGTTAAACATGTTATAAAGCAATAAACTATCCTCTCAATAAAGATGGGCCTATATGGCCTACATGAAATAGATACGGGCCTATCAGTGGCCTTAGGGAGAGTTATAAAGTGGACATCGAACCAACATTACTCGTACAATGTGGACGTCAAACCAACATTGTCCCCAAGGCTCGGCTCGTCTTAAATACCATTAAATAAATCCTGGTGGAATTACACATTGCAATGTGCCTTAGGTACATCCCATGGGCCTCAAATATATCAAATGGGCCGTATCTCATGGGCCTTATATTCATCAAGTGAGACATCCCAATGAGCCTCACCAATGGGCCTTAGGTACATTGCAATGAGTCATCACCCATGGGCCTTAGAATGCATTAAAATGAGCCCAATCTCATAAGTTTTATGTGTATCAAATGGGCCTAATCACATAGGCCTTATACATATTAAAGTGGGCCTCAATAATGGGCCTATATGCATGCCAAGATGGGCCAAAACACACTAGCCCATATATACTTAAAGTGGGCCCCAAGTGAGGCCCGCCATAATGTTTATTTCCCCATCCAATCTGTTGATAAGGTCACATGAACAGGGGCCTGTCATAATATTTATTTTCCATTCAAACTAGCCATAAGGTCACATGGACCTTGGGTAGGGCCCACTGAAATGTTTATCTTGCCACCCAATTTGTTCATAAGGTCACACAAATGTGGAGGAGCCCACAGTAATGTTTACCTGCCATTCAACCTGCCTGTTGAGGCACGTGGCCAGGGAGGGCCCACCGCAATATTTATTTGCTGTCCAAACTGTTCATGGGGCCAGCCCCATGAACACTGTTTCCTGTAACGTGGTCCACTTGAGATTGGGATTTACCTCATTTTTGGGCTCGTGCCTTAAAATGATCTCATCAAATAGATGGACGGCATGGATGATGAAACTCACACATCATGTGGGGCCCACGGCAGGGAGCCGTGGGTCCTGCCACATTCACACCCGCAGGCGCTGCTGCCTGCCGTGGCAGCAGCAGCAGTGCTGCTTTCTTTTTTTTTTTTGTGGTAAGTGGGGTCCATTTTGGACGAATCCAGACCGCCCAATCTGTGTGCCCCACTAGTCTGGCCGTCCAGACCGAGTTCAGCCATGTCCAAATTCAGGTAGGCCCCACCAAGTGATTGTATATGTTTAGGCACATCTTCACATGATTTAAGATGGTATGGCCCACCTGAATTCCGTATACTGCTGATTTTTGGAGTGGCCCTGATAAAAAGGGGGGCATCAGGATGCACGATGTTGATTTTCGAAACACATCACTATGGGGGGTCCACAGCTGGGCCGTGAGGCCCAACGTCCGTCCGCCACCCATGCAGGCAGGCGCTGCCTGCGTCTGTTGCAGCAGCAGCGCTGCTGCTTTTAATTATTTTAAATTTTTTTTTTTTTTTTGTTTTGGGGCCCACCGAGATGTGATTCACAATCCTACCCACCCATTATGTGTGTCCCAATTGTTTGACCGTCCATACCGAATTTCAGATACATCCAAACTCCAGGTGGGTCCCACCAAGCACTTTTATATGTTCTGGCATGTCTTTACATTGTTTTAGAGGGTATGGCCCACCCGGTGATCAGATCATCTTGAAAATTCGGATCAACGCCTAAAATGATCTGAAGATCAGAATGGACGGTGTTGATCACATACATACATCAAGGTGGGGCTTGTATGGTAAGCCCACCCAAAAAGTTAATTTTTTTTTTTTTTTTTTTTTTAGCTTGGAAGTACACGCCCGTGTCAGTACACGGCCCCACGTTACCCAGCCATAGTCCAGCGTCCAGGGACGCTGGACGGCGTGGATAAATGCTGCATCATGGTGGGTTCCTAATTCTCGTGGCCCGCCCATTTGGACCACCTGATACATGTGTTTTTCCTTCCATCTGGGTCCATTAATGGGTTGGATGGTGTAGCTTCAACCCATTCATCCAATGGATCCCACATGAACTATATGATTCATGGTGGGCCTCATCATCCTTCATCATCATCATCATTCATAAAGAGGGAGAGAGAAAGAGAGAGAGAGAGAGAGACGGTGATAGAGGGGAGGGACCCCGCCACTAATGGGCCCTCCCAAATACAATGCATTCATCAAGTGGGTCCCACACAAGTGGCCCTACAAAAATGAGATTAATGGCGAATCACCCACCTTGTTGGCCTCCTCCTTGCTCCCTTAGGCTTCTTAGCTCCTAGCCTCCTCTTTCAATGGTGGTTGATGATGATCCAACGGTTGAGATGAGAGAGTGAGAGTAGGGGAAAGTGGGCCACACTTGGAGAGGGAGAGTTTGAAACGTATGGAGCTTTGTTGCTTGGAGGGATTTGAGCGAAAAATGAGGGAGAGAGAGAGAAGTAATGGGAGATATGGATGGAAGGGATGGGTGGAGTGGTGTTGTAATAAATGGGGATGGGTTAAGTTGAAAAATGGGTAAAGGAGGGATGGTGATGGAAGAGAGAGAGTGGACTTTTGAAAAAGAAGGATGGGTGTGTGTACTTGTTGTTGGGTGAGGTGGCATGGAGGTATGGTGGTGTACTTGACTTGATTGATGGGACATCTCATAGAGATTCCCTCGAGATTCGCAACGTGCGGCGTTTCTTCGAACCGAACGCTGACTGACATCTTCCCACCTAGGTATCGGATCGGTGCGTGAGTCGCGGCGACGACGCGGTCGCCAAGGTACAAGTTTCGGGTCGAGCCGACTCTTATATGCAGGACTCGGCTTAGGTGCATGCGCAACGTTGGAAATGGGTCGAGGATTGCCGGAATTCGACCGGTAGGATCGCGGAAGCTGACTGAACGGTACGGTTTAGGTTACGGGTCTTACAAGTATGGCTGTCTTTTGACAAATCCACACCGTCCATCATCTTCTTCTTGAGATTTAAACCATGAATGGTGAGCTTTGATCATCCGATGTTGTGACCCACTGAGACAATCAAGCTGAAACAGCAGCCGAACGGTCTTCTTTTGATCATTGTAGCGAGCATGAGGAAGGACATGGTTATGAAAGGTCAACATGTTTTTAATGGGTTTTTCTCCCTTTACCTGATGAACGGTTCAGATCCACCTTTCACTGCATGATGGTGGCCCACAACGACAAGACGAAACCTCTGTTTCGCAACAGAGTTGACGTACGTCGACTCTGTGAAGTTTGGTGGCCCACTTATTGAAGCTTCTTGGAAAATCCACTCCGTCCATTGGATTTAGGACCAAAAACCATCCGGAAGGGAGTGCTTTTGGAATGAAATCAGCGTGGCCCATGAGGGTGTTTACTCTGCCGTCTATTTCATGCTTAATGGTTGAGATTCTGCAATAGTTTCAATAGAAACGAAAGGACACCTAGGCAAGGGTAATGCCCACCCTCTGAAGTGAATGAACGGCTCAGATCATTCAATGGAACAATGAGTGAGCCCCACTACACGCACGTATATACATCGTGTGGCCCTTATCCGATCGTTTTCAAACATTGATCTAACATGAAACTGTATACATGGTAGAGTAATACCTCCAATCCAAACATTGGTTAGTGGCACGTCTCCGCTGGATGTATTCTGAATATCGCCCAACGTATACGTGAACAGTACCGGATACAATACAATGCAACCAAAATGTGAATCCAAACACGCCCTTAAGTGGGAGAAAAATGAAATCCAACAACAGAGAAATATTTTATTACAAATCAAACAAGACACAAAATCTGAAATACAAAGCAAGTAAATCCTAAATTATCAGTCGAGCTCCAATGGCTCAACTGCAACGGCATAGAGGCCCTCCTTGCCTAACTCCACCTCAGCCGTCCATGGGATCCGTCATATGTGTCTCCACCTGTCATCAAACCTGTGTCTCTTTGGTGCAACCGCACTATTGGGTGAGTGAAAACTTAGTGGGAACTTCCCACAAGGATTCATGCATATCATATAATTCTAAAATAGTTTAAATCAACATATTCAAATTACAAAGAGACTAATCATGAAAATATAAATGAATGTATGTGTGTATGAATGTATGTACAAGTCACAGATCTGGGTTGCACATCCAGTTGTCAAAATAAAGGGTGGCCCAAGGTGAACTAGTCACCCAAAAAATACTCATAGGTACGCCCAAGGAGAACTCGCCACCCGAAAAAGACTATGCAGACCGCCCGCGGTAGATTATCTACTTGGAAAAAGTCATGTAAGTGAGTGCGCCCAAGAATATCTCCTGAAAAAATACACGGGGTAGTACGCCCGAAGAGTGTCTAATCCCGGAAAAGCCTTATGAAAAGAAAGAGCGCCCAAAGTGACCCAAATGCATAGGCTCTGTGAGTTAAACTGAAGTAACGGGACTTACAACAAATTAAACAGAGTGTGGCTTACATTGAGCACTCAGAAAAGCTCATATATCATGCGTGGATGTCATGTGCCATGATACTCATGCATACTCCATATGATTAACAAGGTTGCCTTCATAGACGTTGTCAAAGATCACAATATATTAAACATCCAAGCATGATTTCAATCATAGATTCATTTATATTTTTCTAGGTCCAAATGAGGGCCCATAAATGTAACATGTCAGGTACGATCAATTGATGGTAAGTTCTGGCTATGTTCCTTCTAGAAAATAACATTCCACTCACAATATTCATTATACCATATGTGACATAGAACGAAATGAAATTTCATTTCTCTTATCGTTACTAATTGAGGTATGAATGTAAGGGTTCAATTACCATCCACATTATCCTATACATATTAGATTTAAACTAAATGAAGTCTAGCACATGTAAGAAGCAACAAAACAGTTTATAAGATGGGTGGAAATAAGATCCTTTACTTCATATTATACTAATAGGAAGGTACATATAGCCAAACCATTTCATATGTAGCAAGAGAAGTATATTACTAAAATTCTATAAACATGAATTAGAGTAATATGCTTTGGAACATCCATTGGTAATTATCAATGTCAACTAGGCAAAAGGGAGTGAAATTAGAAATTATTCTACTCATTTGGCTTAAAACCAATTTGGATTAAAATGAATGAAAGAAGCCATGTGGGACATCCCTCACCTAGATTGCAAGTTCCTCTTGTCGTGAGATGTGGGTGCAAAGATCTTGATTAAACAGGTTGAAGGAAGAAGTGCCTTCCAAGGTAATCAGTTGTTGGTCGTACCTGGGTGATCTGTTTCAAGGTACCAGTGAGTCACGACCGAGTCAACTCAGTTGGGGACTGGACGAGTCAACTCAGTCTAGTTTCTTAAGGTAAAGATGAGAGGATAATGAAGCCCACTCACAACTGTTCCTGGGTTATTTCAACTCAGGAGTCAAGGCCTGTTTGGCTAGTTCCAATCGTGGATTTCTGGAGCTAACTCACTTCTTGACTCGATTGGGTAAAGTCAACCCGCTACTGAGTTGAGTGAAATGCTACAGTAAAGGGCTGAGGTCAGTTGAGATACCTGAGCAGGGGGTTGTTCTTAACCATTAAAGGAAGTAGGACGAGTTATTCCTTGAATTTGAGTTCGACCTTGTCAAGGAACGTGTTTCCAGACTCGGTCCAGTTGATCAGGACGTCATTACAGTGATTGGGTGGAAGCTCGACACGAGGATCGACCGAGTTAACCTCCTCTTGAGTTCGGTTCCGGATTCCACTGGAATGACGACCAGATCCTGGTGGATAGGAGTTGCTGGAGACGACCAACTACACTGGTATGGCCTGGAAAGCCGAGTTGATGCAACACCAGTTGTTCTGTAACTGAGTGGGAACGGATTCTGACAGAGCTGGCTAAGGAGATTTCTCCTTCTCTCTCCTTCTCTTTCTATTTCTTTCCTTATCTTCCCTTCTTTCTATCTTCAGCAATCGGACGGTCAGAAATGACTCGTCTCGACCGATGGAGAGGCTGAGTCGAGTTGCAATCAGAACTACAACTCGTTTCAGCGGCGGCAGACACTCCATCACACTCTCCTTCTATTTCCTTTCCTTCTTTCTTTCCTTTTTTTTTTTAAATAATCTGCTGCCCTAAAAGGCAGGTATTTATAGAACAAATTAATCCTCTTCTAGAGGATTCAGATGCTACTAACTCTGGGATTAGTTACGGCTTAACGACTCTAAACCGCGGGGATTTTTCTGATGGTACGTTCAGTTTGATTGCGTGGCTGCAATATGATGCTACAAATGTGGTCCTAATATCGTGGTCCATCAGATGAATGGCTATGATGGAGAGATGGGGCCCACTATCAGAGGGTGGTTAGGCTGGCGAGACGGTGAAGATGACTCCACCGTCAATGGCGATTTCTCAATAGGTGGATGATCTTATGATTAGACGTGTTTGGAAGGTTCGGATATGTCATAGAGACCTTGTGGGACCCACTATTTGGATGGACAACTACGAAAACTCAAGGGTTCCTCGTTTCTAGGTTGCGACGGTTTTCTTGTTGAAAAGGAAGCCCTAAAGCGCGGAGAAGGATGGATGGCTAGGATTGTTTTGAGACGCACGACCAGGATTTGAGTAAGGGTTGTCGGGTTTGCCAGCTCAAAGAGCTAGAAACGGAAAGCCCTGATTAAGGAAACCGCCGCACGCAACGTCCCTTGCGGACTAGATCGTTCGCATGATCGGATACTTCCACGCGTACAAACCTCAAGGTTTTGATCAGAATTCCCCTTTGGAGTTGATGGACAGTTTGGATTTCTCAGATGTGGACGGATGGTGGGCCACTATTAACACAAACGAAAGCTTTCCGTTTAAACAGACGTCGGGCGAGAAAACGGGAGAGATTTCTCCCTTTTTTTTTAAATTTTGATCGGGTCAACGCCCGATTGACCAGGCTGTGCATCCAGTGCACCACGGGTGTACACCCTTTTGTATACACCAGGTATAAAGGTGGGGTCCACGGTGATATTTTATCAAATCTAAATCGTCAATTCTACATTGCAAACCCTAATAGGTCATCAGACCGATTTTCTAGTAGATTTGTCCATCAGATGGGCCATAAATTTAGATTTTGGTCCTTTAATTGTAGATCTCCATTCATTCGATGGTCGGCTTGCATTCAATTTGACCATACACGGCTATAATGGTCCTAGGGATTCTAAAGTCTATTTGGATGAGTTTTTGATGGTTGAGTTCAAAGCTAGATGGTCACGATTCCTAAATTTATAATTAATTCCCAACTCGTGAAATTCTAATGCTCGAATCATTCCATAAGACAAGCTTCTCCATGATCCAGGGTTCTAGGACTACTTACATGAGATTCAATGGCTAATATGGGATTGAATGGCCCATTAGTTACATTAGGGTGAGGATTTCATCTTATCATACATCAATATCCAATGGATGGGTTCGTACAACTTTGTCAATTTAACAAGCTTAGTTGATGTGAATTCTTTGGTGATGTAATAGTTTTTTAATGTAAATCAACGGTTGGATGACTCAATCCATGGATGGAGATGGTTTCTAATGATCTGATTTATGTTAAAATGAAGGGAACAATTAAATGAGTCGACTTGTGCATATACTAAGTTAGGTCTTTATGGTAACACTCGAGGACTGTAAAGTATGGGGTGTTACACTGTTGCTATGAACAGAGCCATCGGTTGGGTCTTGTGGGCCACCATTGTGCATCAACGGTCCGATCCGGACCGTCCATTAGACTCACACATCTCCTCTCACTCAGGCCTAGGTGGCGGTATTTCAAATGTAAGCAGAGATCAGATTTTAACCGTCCAAACGCAAGACAGACGACAGAGCAGAAAACCACGTGGGCCACACCGAATCCAACCCAAAACTAGTCAATTCCAACTGGTTTTTCAAGATGAATCTAATGGATGGTATGGATTTTCAAAACAACAGCCTAAGAGGGCTCCACCGAGAACTCAGTGCAGCGCTTGCGAACAGAGCCTGCGTCCGTGAAAAGCGAAAAATCTGGGATTTTGGGCCCCATCGTCTCTAATCGATTCGACAATCCAGACTGTCCATCGTGTAGGCCAGCCAAAATCCTCCCAAGGAACGTTGATATTTTGGATGAAATGCAAGAAAGAGGGGAGTTGGGAGGCTTCAATTTTGACTGCTTAATGGTTATACACGCCACCGACTTCCAATTCGCAGATTGTTGTGCGTAAAGAGAGCTTCGACGCCATCGACCTTCCTACCTCTATAAAAGAGAGGAAAGAGAAGGGAGAGAGAGAGATCCAAGTTCTGGTGGACGTGGGGCAGAGCAGAGAGAGAGTGGCTGGGAGATTCAAGGAGGCAGGGGACGTGGAAGAAAAGAGAAAGAGAGCATTAGGGATAATTGATGTTAAGGGAAAGATCATTTGTGCTTTAAGGGAATTATACATTCTGTGTGCCTGACCAAGGACACAGATTGTGCTTTATTTATTGAATTTACGTCATTCTAAATTAGGGTGAATCAACAGGTAAAACAAGAGTTAGGATAATTAGGGGTGGATTCAAAAGTCCTAGTGTTCTTCTTGAGTGAATTTTTCTTCTTGTTCTCAGTTATTTTTATTATTTTACTTAATAACTAGCTAAACTATTTGTTGGATTAGTTAAGAAGAATCATAAAATTCGAATTGTGATAACCAGTCCTCGTGGGAAGGATCTCGTAATACGTACCATGTCTACACCTGATTCGTATACTTGCGAGTTTAAAATCAATTTAAATCAGGTTGGTTTAAATAAAACATCAGCATCTCTTACTGGACAAGGTGGGACTGGGTTCCCTTTGTTTGGGTGGACTTCTATAATTAGCACATGATTGGGAACCTTTTAGCTTTTTTTGTTGTCTGAGGGTCCCTCCTGAAATTTGGTATGTTTATATATATTAATAAAATACTTTTTGAAAAAAAAAAGTAAAAAAGAAAGAAAGAAAGAGAAATAGGACAATGATCCATCTTTAATAAAACAAATAGAACAATGGTCCATGTTCAACGGAAGTGGATTAGTTATGGCCTTGACCATGGGCCCATTTTGATGTATGTATTATATATCCATACCGTCCATCAATTTTTCCAAGTCATTTTAGGTCACTGGAAAAAAATGAAGCAGATCCAAATCTAAGGTGGACCACACCATAAGAAACAATGGTGATTGAACACCCACCATTAAGAACTTTTTAGGGCTCACCTTATTGTACATTGTAATGTTTATTTTCCATCCAACTTGTTAATAAAGTCACACATAACTAGATGAAGGAAAAACACAAATATCAACTTAATCCAAAACTTTTGTGAGCCACAACCCCAATGTGTCCTATGTTACTGTCCACCTTAGATTTGGATCTGCTTCATTTCTGGATTCATGTCCTAAAATGAGCTGGAAAAATGGATGGACAGGGTGGATATACAATAAATACACCAATGTGGGGCCCACAACCAGGGTTACACATAATCTGCTCCCGTGTTCAGTTGAATACAATTTTAGGACATTCACAAATATCTTTCAATCAGGGAGATTTTTTTTTTTTAGTCACGGTCCATCTAGAACCAAGCAACGGGTCAATTTTCTGGATTACCTACATTGGGAGATTTGCACCGTTGATGTGATGGGCCTAACCCAAACCGGAAGATCCCATGAATAGGGCTCTCAATGGAGCGGGTTAGATAAGAGATCGGATTGGCTCCAAACTTGGACAGCATGGAGTTGAATCTTAAAATAGGTCCGATTAATTAAATGGACCAGATTCAGATTCATAAAAATAAATCCGAATCATATTCAGGTTTAATCTGGATGTAGTGGTGAGATCCGATCGGATCCTCACTATTACATGCTCATAGTAATAAATTCTGTATGGCTGTTTGACTTATGCTCTTCAAACTTTAATACTACTACATTATTTAAATTGAAATCATTTAAATTACACGATTTTATTGCTAAATTAAAATTAAATATATTATCTTATAGATTTTTTATATTTGTGATATGGTGGATATGGACCAGTCCGACCCAAATTCAATGGTTATATGGATTTTTTTGATAAAAAATAGATATGGCTATTTATAAGTGAATTGAATATGGATATTACTTTTTAGACAGAGTCAGATTCGAATCTGGCTACATATATCGACTGGAGCGGGTCCAACTGAACCAGATGCAGATCCGACCCGTTGAGAGCCCTACCCATGAATGAGTGGGGATTAGTTGTTACTAGGTGTTACCCTTATTGTATGCTTCCTACCTTGATGATTTTATTATTATTATTATTTTTTTATATCCACGGAGTCCATCCATCTTTTCATATCATTTTACATGTAATTAGAAAACTTAAGCAGATCCAAATCTCAAATATAACATACCACTGGAAACAGTGGTTAATGAACATTATAAGCTTTTTTTGAGCCAGGAAAGTTTTGGATCAATATGATATTTATTTTTTCCCTTCATCGGATTCCGTTTGATGTTATAAATGGGTTAGATAAAAATTAAAATTACATTGGACAATACTGCAGACCTATGAAGTTTTTAATGGTGAGTGTTTAATCACTACTGTTTCCTGTGCGTGGTGCACTTGAGATTTGGATCTGCTTAATTTTTTAGAACAAGTCTAAACTATCTGAAAAAATGCATGGACGGTGTAGATATACAATGCATCGTTAAGGCAGGCCCACCTTAATAGCACCTAATCCCCTAGCCCGGCGTGTGGATTAGGTACTAACTCCTGTTCGGAGCTCGGGACAAGCTAGGCTTCGTGGGGTCTCTATGATGTATGGATTTCATCCACACTGTCCTTTCATTATTATTATTATTTTAGATTATAAGTCTCATGTGGACCACATCGTGAGGATTAAATTTCTACTGTTTAAAAATTCCTTGGGACTACATAAGTTTTGGATCAAAATGATATATATGTGTGTGGGAAATGGTGACCTCATGGGAACTTCCTATGAGGTCGAGCTGTGTGGGCCCTGCCGTTATGTGTGTCTAACATCAATACTGTACATTTGATGGGTCTCCTTTAGGTTATGGGATTTACCAAAAATTAAGCATATACGGAACTCAGGTGGCCCATACAATCTAAAACCATGTGAAGATATGACTAAAAAATATAAAAGTATTTCATAGGGCCCACCTGAGTTTTGGATGCTGTTAAAACTTGGTATGAAACCTCATCCAAGTGGGAAACACACAGTGGATGGGATGGATTTGTGAATAAGATCTCGATGGGCCTAATAAATGATTATGAATATTATTTATTTATTATCATTATTTTTACACACGCACATGCACCCCACACTCGCACACCGTAACGGAATTTCACCACCTATGGGTACTCGAACCCTTGACCCGATGTTGAAACACCTGAGAGTCTACTACCCGAGTAAGAGTAAGGACCCGATGATTATGAATGTTTTAATGAGAGGGTAACCCCTCTCAACTGTTGTATGTGGTGTCGCCCACCCAAGTCACAGATTGATTTGATTTTTAACACTGTGGCCTACCATGTAATGGTGCATTTGACTAATGGGGTAGATGTTTGACACATATCACGGTGTGACCCACATAGCTCAACCTCATAGGAAGTTCCCATGAGCTCGACAGCATAGAAACCATTTCCCACACACGCACACACACACACACACATTATATATTATATATATTATATATTATATATAGATATATAATATATATATATATATATATATATATATATATATATAGATATATAATATATATATATATCGGTTGTATATGACCCTGTCAACACGTTGGATGGCAAATAGACAACAAAGTGGGCCCTAAGAACGTTTCAATGGTGGGCATTTTTATCACCACTGCTTCCGGTTGTGTGGTTAACTCAAGACTTGGATCAGCCTAATTTTTTATCTAGTAATTTAAAATGATATATAAAAATGGATGAACGGTGTGGATAAAATCCATATATAACGGTGGTCCAACGGTAGGCCCTGATAGCCTCCACTCTTTGCGAACAGGGCGGGTTAGTATCTTATCCGGGCCCCTACCCCATGAATCGGATGCCGATTCCCAATAACAGCCTCTGACAGGAACTTTCTGCGACCGACAGCCAAGTGATTCCCAATAAAGGAGTAGTTGTCAACTGAGCCTGCTTGGGTTGAGAATTCCCAAACCTGAGGTGGGGTTGGTTTGGTTAGATTGAGGTATATAAACCTTTGGACTAGGGTTGAGCACCAACCCAACCTAACCTCTCCGACTTTCAGCCCTAATACTTACAGAAAGCCTGATCCAAAATTTATGTGGCGACGTGAATGTTTCAACGGTGTACGTTTAATTCTCTCTCGTGTGGGATAAGTTTTTGGCATGGCCCTCTATAGTGGGGCCCACCAATTCACTGGAAAGAGCCATGTAGGAGACTGAGTGAGTGTCTTCTGGGGCAAGCCCTTTGGACGTTTGACCGACTGACTTCGCCGTTCAAAGGCCGTTTCTCTCCCTCCTTGTTGACTTTTTATCTTGACCGCTCATTAGAATGGGTTATTTGTAAAAGGTACCTTGTATTTTTAACAATCGTAACTATTACCCTCCGGGTTTGGATTATTGCAACTACCTCCCCTTCAGTTTGGATTATAGTGAGCACCTCCCTGCGCTGAAGCCATTTTAGGGTAATCTATACCAAATGACAGAAATACCCACACCGTAAGAGTTCATTTCATCCTATGTAGTAGGGCCCACAATTATGTATAAATGTTATCCAACCCATCCATCAGGTCTGTCCATAATATATATTGGACAGCTTAATATTACCTAAACTAATCATTTAACACTTGAGGGTTATATAGCCATGACATTTGGGACTTCTTATCTTCAATTTCCTAAGAGATAGGGTTAAGATGGTCAAATTTCACTGACCCACTATGATATATGTATTTTATCAATGCCATCCATTCATGTTGTTAGCTCATTTTAGGATATGAGCCCAAAAATAAGGCAGATCCAAATCTCAAGTGGACCATTCCTTTAGTGGGGATAGTGACGCCCATCATTAAAGACTTCCTAGGGCCCACCAAGATATTTATTTATCATCTAACCTATATATAAAATCATATAAACTTACATGAAGGGAAAACATAACAATCAGATTAATTCAAAACTTATGTGGCACACATGTTGTTTCCAATGGTAGGCATTCAATCCCTACTTTTCCTAGGTTGTGGTCCACTTGAGATTTGGATCTCCCTAATTTTTGGAATGATACTGAAAAATCATCGGAAAAAATGAATGGACGGCGTGGATTAAATACATACATCATGGTGGGTCTCACAGATCTTCGACCAGTACCGAGCTCGGTAGTGGAGAATCCCAGTCGTTTCGGAATATGCAAGGAATCTGCAAACAGGAGTTATTTGCAAGTTGCAACGGACTGGGGATGTGTTTAAAACTTTCACAAAATAGGGGGAGGTATTTACAAAACTTATAATAATTAAACTCTTACTGTTTCTCGCGCATTTGTCAACCTGCACATGGTGTGTACATGGACGTCAATCAAACCCATCCAAATTGTGGGTCCCACTGAGCAACCACTATAGACCGAAGATTACAACTATAGAAGATCCTAACCGTCCGATAGGTTGATAAAGGCTGAGCGATTAACAACGAAAAAGAAAAAAAAAAAAATAGTGGACCAAAATCAATGGGAAAATGTTTATCAGACACTTAGGATCCCTTAATTGCAGTTTATTTCC
Organism: Magnolia officinalis; assembly: GCA_021015155.1. Taxonomy (NCBI): domain Eukaryota; kingdom Viridiplantae; phylum Streptophyta; class Magnoliopsida; order Magnoliales; family Magnoliaceae; genus Magnolia; species Magnolia officinalis. The sequence continues at coordinate 82,060,161 of JAJHSJ010000006.1, forward strand.
GGCTATGGTCCAGTTTCACAAGGGTCCATAATTTGGACGGTCAAAATAGACACACGTGTTAGCTAGGTGTACATTGGTCGTATGTGCGAGTATGATCCACCTCACTCGGACAATGTACCAAATAATTCCCTGAAACTTGATACAGAGCCCAAATAATTTTCTACCGCAAGACTCCTGTAATAGTTAGCTACCATTTAGAAAATTGAGGTGACTCATACTTCTTACATGTGGTCCACATTTACAACAATCTAGACCGTTCAACTTGTGGGAGACATTTTGAATGGATCATATCTTAAAAAATCACATTGATCAAGCAATCCTAACCACCCCATCAATGCCCATCAAATGGATAGTTAAAAATACAATAACTAGTGTTGAAAAACAGATGGTCACCATCATCTGTTAACTGCAATCTCAGACTTATGTTTATTCACAACTGGGTGCCAGTTGAACGGTTTGGATCACCTTACAACTATGCCATGTGCATGATGGGCAGCTTTGTCACCATTTTTAAAATGGTGGTGAACTATCAAAGGAGTCTAGCCAATAATTAAACATTACCCTAGAAGGCTAATTCTCATGGGGGTATTTTGGTCATTGCAAACTTTGGCATTCAGTCAAAGGACCCAAACCATTGCTAAGGCCTATATAATCCAAACTCAACAAGAAGAAGAAGGTATGAGTAAGTTTATTAGAAGAAAGATAATAAGATCTTTTCTTTTTCTCTAATGGGTTCTTTAAATGACCATTCGATCGCCGTCGATCATTGGAGTCGGCCCGATAATGTAGAATTAAGGATTTCGATTCGAGAGGATGAGTTGGCGGAGTGCCGGATATGTCAAGAAGAAGAACTCCATTTCAAGTTGGAAGCACCATGTGGGTGCTCCGGAAGTATTAAGGTTAGGTTTTCTATCTTTTCATAAATTTACATGACGTTTGATATTTATTTCAAATTATTTTCTTATATATAAGTTAATTTTTTTTTGTTAAATAAATCTTTATATTTAAATAAATTATTATAATTCATTTTAATTAAGCGTCCAAATGTATGTTAAATAGTAAGGAGAATATAATTATGGTCTTATTTACTATTTAGTATTTTGAATTATGCATTCTAATAATGTTTTAAGCAAATACTTGCAGTATGCGCATCGCACGTGTGTGCAAAAATGGTGCAATGAGAAGGGGAACACCATCTGTGAGATTTGCAATCAGGTGGGTGGGGTCCATTACGTTTTAATTTCATTTGTTAGTTTTGTGGGGCAGACTGCTATAGTTCATCATCATCTTATAAAGCTATCCAGACCGTTCAAAATGGGGGCACATTATGGATGGATCATATCAAAATCACACTGATCAAGAGATCCTAAACGTTCATTTGATGGGTATCAAATGGAGGGTCATGAGAAAATCAAATCGTTACCATCAACTTCTCAGTTTTGCAGATGATTTGAACGGTCTGGATTGCCGGGATTGCCTTATAACTGTCTCATGTTTTATATTCTCCACCACACGTGCTGGTGTGGTCAGATGGGTGCAATATCCAAGTAGTCCATCAGGTGGGTCCCTTAGTTTATATGTTCACACCCAAAAATCAGGTGGGCCATGATGTTCGAAACAGCTTAAAAACTTCGGCGAAGTTTTTCCTAAGCCGTGCATTTGGTTTTGTAAACCGTGGCCCACCTGATTAGTGTAATGACTTGATTCTTGGGCAGAAGTATCTAAGTAGTTGGACTCTGATAATGGATGCATTGGATCTCGTTCCCATATGCCATGCTGGCACGTGTGGTGGCATGTACACGAGCTGCCTTACACAAACGTGGGGTTTACCAAAGGTCATTTATTTTCTTATTTAAATATTTATTATTTATGGGTTATGTAGGCTTACATGAGTGGTTACACTGCAATCCCACGGCGAGAAGAGAGGAGGCTTATTGGGAATACAAATGCTAGGTGAGTTTTTCTTTTAATTTCTTTTTTTTTTTTTTTTTCTAAGCAATTTTAGAATGGCAAGAATATGTTTCATGTATCTCGAATCTAACCGTCCAGATCATTGGGTCCATTTTAGATGGGTCATGTCCCAAAGATCATGCTGATTGGATGATCCTAACCGGTGGATTGGTAGATATAGAATGGACGTTTAGAAACGAAATTACTGGTTCAAAGATAACAAACGACTGTCCATTAATTAGAGGAGAAGATGGTCTTCTTATTTCGAGGCTATGTCCCACTTATACCTGACCAGAGAAATGCTCCCCTGCTCTAGAGCACCATAGGTTATAGTGCTCGTAGATGCATTGGAACAATTGGACAGTCCAATCCACAGATCTAGACCGTTCATTAGGTACAACACACATTTTCATGGATTAAAATGCAAACACTACACTGATCCAACACTATTAACCATTTGATCAATCGCCTTTAATATGGAGAATCAAGATCGTTTACACAAAAATAGTTCCAATCAGCAAGTTGATTCATCTAACTTTTTAGGGCTCAGCTGCGATGATGGCTTATGATTCTAAGAAATCACTTTTGTTAGTTGATCATTAACACTGCTCTCATCTTCAGTTTCAACAATACATGCTTAGATATATCAAACTACTTGACTTAGTCTATTAAAATTCTATTCAACCATTTACAATTATAGACAAACCAAACCATAACAAAAGATGAGATATAAAGATTTATGTAGTTCACCAATATATTAATACACAGGTTAGTAATATAAAGTTTATTTTTCATTAAAAATAAAAAATAAAAAGGTAAGACTTACCTCTTTTCCACTCTTCTTTTATATAAAAATTATCCTTTTATTTTTGAGAGCACGGTGAAAAATGGTATAAAAAATTATCACTTTTCAACAATTTTTTAGCCTAGGAATTTCTCTAGAAAATTTTAAAATTTTATAGTTTTCGGTATAACTAAAAAATAATTTTAAAAACTTAATATAAATTTATAAATAATTTCAATATTTAGAAAGGATAAGCATAAAATGATTTGTTTAACTTTTAAATAATTTTTGTGATTTTGAAAATTTTAGGACAATATTATGATGATATCATTTGATCTCGACTATATTATAAATATTTTGATTTATCTTGATGATATCATCTTATCAAAATTTTCGGATAATATTGTTAAATTTACAATTTATGATATTTGTCTTATTGTTAGAGAGAGGAGAGAGCAAATTAACTACATATAAAAAATAAAATGATAATTGTTGTTGAAAAGTATGAATACATAATTGATATAGGCAAGGTATAACCATAAAATAAAAGAGTAAACCAAAACCTAAAATACAAACTAATAAAGGATAAAAAAGACAACAAATTCATATGTTCTAATAATTTGCCTATTCCTTAGGATTGTAATAAGGAGTTTTTTTTTTTTTTTTTTTTTTTTAAATTCAATAAAGCAAGAAAAATAAGAGAACATGAGATATCTTTTTATCACCCATTCATTATAGAAGTAATCTGTTATTAGTAAATTTATTTATTTTATATGTATTTTTTTTTAATATACGATAATGATATATAAATAAATTATTTCTTAGGCTTCATTATACAAGGAAATGAGTGTTGGGGAATTACGGAAGCACACAAAGTTAAATTAAACAAAGTACTACCAATTACACAACTAAGTTAAAACACAAACATTCCAATTTTCCTGAAAAAACTCTTTCGAGAAAAAGTCAAGGCACAAAGTGACAATAATACACTATGAAAGCAAAAATTATAGAAAATAGAGATTACCGATCTAAATAAGCTTCGAATCTACTCATCAAGCCCAACCATGGGCTTGAAACCCTTAAGAACAAATTTATAAAACCTAAAATACCTCTCTTGCTACCCAAATCCGAATTACACTTGCTATATATAGTATAATATCGTATCACAATGGGAATATAAAACAAATCATGTACTAGCGCAATTCTGCACATGCACTCGATGGCACCTTCAATAAAACTTTAATGGCATCGACGATCTGTTAATGACATCGAACACCCTCGATGATATCGAGTTAAACACCAAAACATTATAAAAATAAAATATGAATTTTTAGAATTTTTTCGATGACATCGGCATCTGCTTGATAGCATCAGTGATCTCCCGATGGCATCCATAGACCTCATTGTTTACATTTAAGACATTAACAGTAATAAAAGCCCAGAGGCCTTTCCAAGAAAGGTACATGCTTTTAATACGTGCACTCAACCGACTTAGCAAGGTGGAAGTATCAGCCTCAACGCTTGCAAGTAAGATCAACACCACCAATGAGTCACATCAAGTAAATTTTAAAATGTTGGTTACTTAAAATAGAAACATCCAAATTACTTATATAATTTAAGAGGCTCATTTCGGTGGGCTCAGCTAGGTGAACAATCCCAGTCACTAAGCACGTGGAGCTGTGATGTCAACAATTTTCTTAATAATACTCACGCTACTGTGACACTTGATACACCGGCACTCAAAACTTGTACACATGACATGTATTAGCTTAAGTAAAACCAACTAGATTGTGCATTTCGCAGTAGCCCAAGTTGCAATCCCAATATCTGGATGGTTGAACAATATTCCTAACCTCTGATATGTGGACACTTGTTAATGGAAGTAGGACCATTAAATATTTTAATTTTTCACTGTCCAATAAATGTCCACTAATCCCATCAGATAATTAAATAACCTTAATTTTTGGACATGAAAATATAAATTAAGTACCATGATTTTGGACTACTTGTATGCCACTTGTGCAATTTTTAACTAATTTCTAATTGCCTGATATCATCCATCGTTGTCTGCCAGAGTATCAAAGTTTTTCAATTTCCACTTTTGTTTTTTATGTCCTAAACGGGAAATTGTATTCTATCTTGAGGAGCAGGGAACAACGGTACACACGCATTCGAGATTCAGCTGTAGACGGACAAGATTCTGAGATTAGAGCTAAATCGGGTCTTGCCTTCTGCTGTGGTTCAGCTTCAATAGTTGTGAGTGAACAATTCCTTACATTTATAACCGTCCATTCTAGATCAGGCCATGGTGGGGCCCATTCTCGTCACCGTCGGCCCGATCTAGTTGTGTCAGGAGTCGAACATGATGAAAATTGTACATTTTCCCTCATTGTCTAGAAAGAGGAACGATCATGTGGGCCTCACAGAGACTAATGCACACATTAAAAAAACAAGTGTACAAACCATCATAAGGTCTGGCCCAGGTGGATAATCGCAGGCATGTGGCCCATTGGATTCGACGGCTCAGATTGATTGTTTTTACTAATTTTTGTGTGTGTGTTTGTTTCTCTACAGTTGCTAGCTCTAGTTTTTCTCCAACATGTTCTATCAATCATAGATGCGATGGACGGTGATAATTCCTCCATGCTACTCATGGTGAGTATGGTGCTTTGTTAACCCATCCGTTGCTGTGTTTAAGATTTTCCAAGTCCATATTGGTGGGGTCCATGTGGGTGATCCTGACTGTTGACCTGATGGGCTGCACTATGGATTTTATCTTCCAATAAAAGCGGATTACCTGGTGACCAGATGCAGTGGAATTTGATTGAGCCATGTACTACTATTAAAGATGAATCTAGTTGAGTATGTACTCGACTGTACAACTTTCTAACATACTCTGCAGAGGCTAAATCTTTGACAGTAATATATGACCTATCAAATCCCGCGAGTCGGACCATTATGGTGACCTTATCAGATGCAAGGATGAATGTGATGAGGTCAGTCACTATCTTCCTCAAGTATAACTACTCCCAATCTATTGAGCTTCTCTAGACTTCACGAAGAGACTTCTCAAATCTATTAGAAAAAAGTAAGGAAAATAGAAAATAAATTCTATAAAATTTATAATTCAATTGATGAATGAAATAAATAAGTTCACAACTCTTTAAATAAAGATATTAAGCCATCGCAGAAGTTTTGTAATCAAACTAGAACTAAAACTCCTGCAAATTGTGACTTACTATAAATAGTAAACTTACTATTTATAGACCATCGTGATGTTTACTAGTGTGTATGGTTTTTGGCAAAAAAAATAAGTATCCTATTTGGGTGAACCATGATGTTCTCCTAATTATTCTAAGCACTTTTTATGTTGGGTGCAACTCCTAAAAGCCAACGGATGAACAATTATACTCAAACTAAAACTTACTATAAATAGTAAAAACGAAAATAAAATGGGATTTCGACCGTTGGTCTAATGGTATTTCACAAATTTGGTGTCGGAAAACTGGCATAGCTGGGTTGGGTTTCTAAAGTAGCTAGTCCTACCCCAAAATCATATATAGTAAGTCTGATAGCTCATTCCAGTTTTTGAGATACGTTCGTTTTAAGTTATGACGGTCCAAATCACTTATACTACCGATCGGGCCTTTTCTGATCCATCTTGGCCATGAAACTGTCCGCAACCTACTCTACATCATTATCACCCGATAATCTCTCCTTCCAATCTAGCGTGTTAATGTACTACAAACACGGGCATGGATTTTGAAATGCCACAAATGTGTCAAGTTCAACCTTTCATTCCCTTAATATGCAGTGTTTTGCCACATATATATTATGTAAGTAATGCATATGTGGCATCTGCACGATAGATCATGAAGTGCCCCCACATGTGTCACATATATCAACACATACCTTCAATACTTGGCATGCCCTAAATATATTTGTATAGATTTTCAAGCATCACATATGTACCACATGTGAAAACAAGGTGAGAATAATTTATTCAAGACACATAGTTAAGTTGGAAAAAGATTTGAATGTACTTGATCTAAATAAGCGGTTTAAGGACTAAACTTTTGTTACTGTCAAATAGATCATTAGACCTAATTTAAAATATAACCATTCAAAGCCAAACCTAATTTAGTCCGTTACATCATCATCGTTGAATTATCTCATTTTGTGGTAACATAAAATATAGCGATCAAGGTGAAATTCTTATACAATTTTAACTAATATAACTAATAGGTTTTTATTGGCAACTTCTTTGACAGATTTTGGTACTCAGAGCTACTGGTTTTCTACTTCTTTGTTACATTACCATTGGAGCAATGTGCATACTCCGACGAGCGCAACATGGGGTGAGTTTCTATCATTAGTAAGCAAACCACTATAAAATACCATTGAATGGTTGTTTTGAAAACCAAAAAAAAAAAAAAAATCTAATTGTGGGTGGGAATGGGCCTAACCTGGCATGGGTCATTTTCTTTCTTTTATTGGCTTCATCAGCTTTCATGATATATGTGTCATATCCACATTATAAGTCCATTTGGAAACATCATTTTAAGGAATGAGTCAAAAAATTAAGGCAGCTTCATAGCACAGCTGAAAAATAGTGAAGATTGAACGCCTATCATTAAAAACTTTTTGGGAGCCAATAGTTTTGGTCAAGCTAAGTCATTGTAATCTTATGAGTAGGTTGGATGACAAATAAATATTATTGTAAGCTCTATAAAAGTTTTAAAAGTAGAAATCATTATTCCCACTCTTTCCCGTGGGGTGGTCCACTTGAGCTCTGGATATGTTATGAGCTGGAAATTACGCCATCCAATTTTATAAATCCTTGTCATCCATTGGGTGGGCCCTATCATGAAGATGTGCTGGCTCATACATAGTGCCAATTCACTTATCAGGTGGGCCACAGTTTATGAAACAAATGAATGCTAGACCAATCTTCTTTCAGCCGTCCGTCCATCTCTTTCCTATGTTGTGGTCCTCTTGATGACTGCACTGGCCTGATTTTTTATGGCAAAGCACTCACACTAGAGGTCCATCCAGCTGATGGACGGATTGAATGTTCTACACGCTTGTCACGTGTGAATGATTGCATGTGACCATGCCACACACACGTGTGGCATACCAAACTTCATGAATCCTCCGTGATTGAGAGAAACATTCAACGTTTGCTCTCTCTCTCTCTCTCTCTCTCTCTAAATTTATTTATTTATTTATTCAAGACTCAAATAAATATTGTTATGGTGGATGCAGGACCACGTGGGAGCGGTGGAGCGTAGGGATGCTATTGTTTACTTCATCTTCCTTTTCTCTTCTTTTGTATTCTTTTTCTATCAAAGTCTCAATTAGCACCATATTCTTTCCGGTACATATTTTCGAGATCATCACAAATTGTAATTTGTTTCCATCCAAATGCATTCATTACAAATGAAAGGAAGCAGTAAGCTAGGAGCTTGCTCTCTCATTGCTAAGTAATCTATACTTTTATTTCTTTGAATCTTTTCTTATGAATGTCCTGATGTATTTGTGTTCTTTAGCTCTACTTCAGAGCTTTAATTTGTTTTTTTTTGTTTTTTTTTTTGCTTCTTTGGTCCGGAGTACGGGCTTTTTATTCTAATACTTAGGTGTAAACTTTTTGTTTCTATCTGTTGCAGAGTTTTGATTTATTTCACTATTTTCCATTGTAAATTTAGGTAAATTAGCAATAATTATTTACAATAGGAATTTTATGCACGCCACAGTTTTGATGTGACAGATTCGCTCAAACTAAGGAGCAGAAAAATGGAATACGTAAAATTGGTGGGACCCACCATGATTTATGTATTTGATTTACGTTGCCCATCTATTTTATCAAATTATTATAGGACATGAGCCCACAAATGAGGCAAATCCATAAGATACGTGGACCACAAGAAAGCTAATATGAGAAATGAATAGTTACAGTTGAAAATTTCTCAGGAGTTATAAAAGTTTTGTATCAAGCTGATATATATTTCTTTATTCGTACATGTCTCTTGACATTCTGAATAAGTTAGATGAGAGGTATACATTACCGTGGGTCATATATATATATACAAAATTTTCACTTTTTAAGTGTGGACGTTGGCAAGTAGCTGTGAGATTCAATCCATCCATTAAGTTATTGCAATCTTATACATGTTTTCCTAAGAGTAAATCTGGTCCACTCAGAATGTGGACCCAATATTAGAAATAGATAGATGAGTTAGAAAACTTCAGCCAAAAATTTCAGAAGGCCCACTTGGCCAGTGGATTAACCTGATTATTGGACCATGTTAGTAACGGTGGTGGAGTTGTGACAGATGGATTGGATATTAAACCCATCATGCCGGCTGGCACATATATGCGTAGCTTTTTGCTAAACTCACACGTGTGTGCAGCAAAGATTTCTAGATTACACGTATTAGGAAATCACGTTGAAACATGTGGGCCCGGATTAGATGGCTACTGAAGTGACGTCACCAAGATCTGTGGACTCCACCATGATGCATGTCTTGTATCCATACCATCCATCCATTTGGAGAGTTCGTTTTATGGCATGAGAAAAATAATGAGATAAATGTAAAGTTCAAGTGGTTCCCACCATAGAAAACAGTGGGGATAGTGACATCCACCGTTCAAAACTTCTTAGGGGCCACAGAAGTTTCCGATCAAGCTTATATTTTGGTTTCACTACCTCCATCTCATTTCACTACCTCCATCTCTATGTTAAATTATGAATAGTTTGGATCTAAAAAATACATCATGGTGGGCCCTATAAATGTTTTAACGTTGGGTGTGACGGATCCCACGGTTTTCTGTGGTGGGTCCACTTGAACCTTATATCTATCTCATTCATTTTCTCATGCCATAATACGATCTCTAAAAATGGTTGGACGGTATGGATACAACACACGCATCATGGTGGGGTCCACAGAGCTTGGTGACGTCCCTTCAGTAGCCATTTGGCTACCGACCTTGTCAGTATCTAATCCGCGCCCGAAACATGTAACCAGCTCATCCGGTCTTCACTTTTTTTTCAACGAGTCATGTGGGGCGCCGCTTCGGTGATCCCTAGGTCCACCGAGGTGGGTGGGACCCCTTACTGTGGAGCCCACCGTGATGTATTTGACTACATCCACGCCGTTCATACGTGTTGAAAGTTCATTTCATAGCACGATCCAAAAAATGAATTCAGACCCAAATCTCAGACGGACCATAGGACAGGAAACAGTGGTAATTGAGCATTAAAAACTTCTTGTGGGCCACAAAAGTTTTGGATCAAGATGATATTTATGTGGTCTCTTAATGTAGGTCTTTGTGACCTTATCAACAGGTTGGATGGAAAATAAACATTCCGGTTGAATCCATGATGTTTTAAATGTTAGGGATTCAATCACAACTGTTTCCTGTGGCGTGGTCCACCTAAGATTTGGAGCAGCTTGATTTTTTGGGTGATGTCCTAACATGATCTTTCAAAATGGTTGGACAGTGTGGATTTAAGTCACATATATCATTGTAAGCCCCACGATTAGGGGTCCCACCCTCCTCGGTGGATCTGGAATCCACCAAGCCGCACTGTATCCAGTGGCAACTAGAGCTGAGCATCGGACCGAGTCGGGTCGGATTGGGTCCAACTCGATCCGATCCGAAATTTCAATACCCTGACCTGAACTCAATCTGATCCGGGACCGAGTCGTCACTTGACTCGAACCGATCTGAAATGTGTATGGGCTGATCTGATACGAGTTGGACTCAAATTGGACACTATTCGGATCGGTCCTAAAATCCTATCTCAAATTCTATCTCAAAACCCTGAAATCACAGACAGAGAGAAGAAGAAGAAGAAGAAGTAGAAAAGAAGAACAGATAGAAAAAGAAAAGAAAGCTCTATCCTAAGAATCTATCATTTGCTGCCCTACACAAGTTGTCCTCAGTAAATTCTTTGCCTCCATTTTCTAAAATAAATTTTAACTTCTTGATAAAAAACGAAAAACAAAAATCAAAACCGACAGCATTAGCGTTGCATTTTTGCTTTGAATTGCTTTCGAATTCCAAGATTCTTGAATTTATTGCCGTTGTAGATCTTGTCTGACCGTACACCGTCGTTGTCATGGCCCAGAATGATGGGCACCCACCTGAGATCGATGAGGATCTGCACAGCCGACAGCTCGCCATCTATGGACAGGAGACGAGGTGGTGGCCCTTTGCGTCTAATGTTCTTATCACTGAAATATAGTAGGCAGCAACAACAACAATGGTAAGGAGATAGAAAGGGTGTTTTGTATAATGCATTCCTTGAGGATCGGTCCGGATCGGATTTGGTCCAATCTGAACTTGACTTGAACAACTTTCGGATCTGAATGGACCTACCTGATCTGCACCGATTCAGGCCGTCGATTCGGTTCGAGTCGGGTCAGATCGGGTCGGATCGGGTTGGATCCACCGGATTGGGTCAAAAATGCCCAGCTCTACTGGCAACGTGCATGAGATGAAAAAATTAGCACTGTAGACGCTTACCTTTTATTCATTTTTTTCCGAACGGTCGAAAACTTATGTTATGAAAGTAGATTTTTCAGATATGGAAAGAGGATTTTGGACGAAAATACCTTTGGTTTTTAGGTAAAAGCAGCTAAAAAAGTAGGGGTATTTTTGTTTTTATTGGTTCGTTCGTATGAGTAGGAGTCTAAATTGGTAAGGTAAGTTTTGTTCGGTTCACAAAAAAGAAAGGTGGATGGCGTCTATAGTAAAAAATTACCCGCATGAGATCCACCCCATTCTTCAGGTGGATTGGACGCCCATCATTGGCTCAGCGTGGAATCGATACATCTAATACAAATCACCACGTTAAAATGTTCTAAAAAATCACACCGTTCTGCGATTCAGATGGCCAGATCACATGAATTTATAAGTTTTAAGTATGATCTCATGTAGTTTTCTATTGAATTTACAAGGGCCCACCTGACGAATGGTGTGGACTTTTTTTTTTACACAAGCACTCGCACTCCATACACATCCATGCACCTCATGTTGAAACTCCTGTGAGTCCACCACCAAGGCATGAGTAAGGACCCAACAGTGTGGATCTCATGAACACTTCCCAATGTCTACTTCTTTCTGAGCTCGCCCCATTACCAGTCATGCAAACATGTATGAGATCTAGAGGTGGGCATCGAGCCGATTCGAGTCGAGGTGGGCCAAGCTTGGCTTGGCTTGTCCATGATGTACTCGAGTTCAAGCTCGAGCTCAAGCTTAGCCTCGAGCTCAACATTGAAGCTTGACTTGTTTGCTAAAGTCGTCGAGTTGAGTTCGAGTCGAGCTAGTGGTTCGAGTTGAGTCGAGTTTACCTCGAGTCGAGATCGAGCTTATTGGGTGAGAGACTAATGGATTCTGTTCTTGATCCTCTTCCATTGATGAAAAATTTAAAAATCTTAAGAGAATCAAAGCAAAACCTGATGAAAAAACCAAACAAAGCTTCGAATCGGATGAGGAAACCTGTAAGAACCGATCTGTTCTTGATCTTCTTCCACTAGCAGAAATCCAAGTACTAGAAAAGAAATAGAGCAGAACACAGATCAGAAATCCGAGTAAAGAGCTCTAGTCAATCAGATCATTGGATTTCCTTGAAGCTTTAACAAATCTGAGAAGAACCCATCTCGAATTTCTTGGGTTTCTCGCCTGAGAAGTAGATATCAAGAGATTGAAATCATACTATTGTGGAGCTGAAATGAAAACTGGTGGTGGTGATCGGGGCGGGCGTGCGACTGGCAGTGGGCAGAGAAAGAGAAGAAAGGGAAAGGGAAAAGGAAGGGGGTGCGTGCGGTCGGATGAGACTCTAGGGTTTGTTTTTTTTTTTTTTTTTTTTTTTTATTTTAATTTTTAAGTTTAAACTTAAAACTTTATATATATATATTATATATATATATATATATATATATATATATATATATATATATATATATAATATTATTAATTAAGTCGAGTTGAGCTCGAGCTCGAGTTCGAGCTTCGAGTCGAGTCGAGTTGAAATGTCCCCTGGTCGAACTTGGCTTGAACTCAACTCGAGCTTCAAATAATTAGCTTGGCTTGGCTCGAATTGGTCATTTAAGCCGAGTCAATCCGAGCTTACTCGAGCCGAGTCGAGCGAGCTTTTCGGGCTAGCTTGACTCGTGAACAACCCTAATGAGATCCACCTTGTTGCAGTTCACAGCCACATTTATCACTAAAATCAAATGCAAGATTTTAGGTGATCCACAGCACAAGTAATGGTCTAAAATTATGCCTAATCACTGAATAAGTTACTTCTTAATTTATATTAAATACTTAAAGTTACTTTTTTTCACTTAAATTAGTTTGGTAAACATCATGTTAAAAATAACTTATGTACTAAGAGCTATTTATCTTAATAAATATTTTTTTTCAAAAAAATGATTTTTTACTCGTTTACTTTTATACTTTTCTCCCACAATCCATGTTAAACGAGACTACTCTCTTACTTTCTATATCAAAGGATGCCCCATGTGGTGGACTGTCCACATTAAAAGTGGAGCTCACATGGTGGATAGTCCACATAAAAGGTAGGCCCCACATGATGGATGGCCTCATATTAATGTGGGCCCACATATGAATGGTCCACATCAAATGTCGTCTCATAATGATAATAAGCCCACATCTAGAGTGGGCTGGTATGGTGGACACTCACTTTAAAGATGGGGCCTACATGATGGGCAGTCCACATCAATGGTGGGCTCCACATGATAGGTAGTGGACATTGAAGTTGGGCTCCATGTGATGAATGGCCTATATTGAAGTGGCCCCACATGATGGACAGTCCAAATCAAAGGTCAGCCCCTAATGATGAATGACCCACATTCAGGGCCCGCCCAGTATGATAGGCAACCCACATTGAAAGTGGGGCCCGCCCAGTATGATAGGCAACCCACATTGAAAGTGGGGCCCGCATGATGGACAATCCACATCAAAAGTGGGCTCCACATGATGAGCAATTAATAATGGTGGGCTACACATGATGCATGATCGACATCAAGATGGACCTTGCATGATGGATGGTCCACATCAAAGGTCGGCCCTAATGATAAGTGGCCCACATCAAAGGCCCCACATGATGGACGGTCCACATCAAGATGGACCTTGCATGATGGATGGTCCGCATCAAGGTAGGCCCCACATGATGGACGGTCCACATCAAAGCTCGGCCCTAATGATGAGTGGCCCATATCCAAGGCGGGCCCTGTATGATAGATGATCTACATCAAAGGCGGGATCCACATGATGGGTGGTGAATGTTGAAGGTGGGCACCACATGATGGGCAATAATATTGATGGTGGGCCCCACTTGATAGATGACCATCATCAAACATCAAGGTGGGCCCTACATAATGAATGGTGCATAAAAGTTAGGGCATAATGATGAGTGACCCACATCCAAGGTGGTCCTTGTATGGTGGATGGTCCACATCAAAGGTGGGCCCCAAACAATTAATGGTCCACATCAAGGGTTGGCCCCACGTGATGGATTGTAGATGTGAGAGAAACCATACAAACTCAAGGGATAATTACTTATGATCAATGTTGAAACTAAACACAATTTTCTACTTCTTTTTTTGTTGTTGATAAGCATGTTGGTTACCAAGGACACTTATCAACTGAATAAGTAGAAACTAAGATAAGCTACTTATAGCATAAACAACTTATCTAGAGTAACTTACAACCCAAACACCCAAAATGTCCTAAATTTGGGGCGGCCCTTCATTTTGGTGGGCCAAACCCCACACAATTTTGATGATTTTAATGGCAAGCATCCCTAACACAATTTTTTTGTGGGGCAGCCCACCTAAGTTACATGTGAGTTTGTATGATATTTCAAGACTGGTTCAAAAGACAAGGTGGAACTTGTTCATCCAAGTCATTAATTCCATCCACATAGTCGGGACTCGGGAGTGGATTAGGTGAGACTTGGGTCTCACCCAAGATAGCGTGGCCCTTTCCGTGGGGCCCACATAGATGTATCTATTATGTATCTACAATGTTCATCATTTTTTCCAAATCCTTTTAGTGCATGATAAGAAAATGTAGATCCAATTATCGAGTGGACCATACAATAGGAAACCGTGGTGATTGAGCATTAACGGGCCACAAAAGTTGTGGATCAAGTTGGTATTTGTTTTTTCCCTTCATCCGGGCCTATGTATGATTGCCTGTGTATCATCCATCAGGCCCTGCCGGAGTATCAAAGTTTTTCAATTTCCTCTTTTGTTTATTTATTTATTTTTAAAATATATTTCCTAAATGGGAGAATGTATTCTATCTTAAGGAGAAGGGATGTTGGAATATTTAGTTGAATCAAATAGACTATTTAAAAATCGAGAACAAAAAAATAAAAAAATAAAATTTGAGATAGATGACTTGTAGAGTTGAGTCGAAGTGTGACGTGAGTCACCCGACTTGAAATTTAATTTGCTCCCTTTGGACAGCGCCCCAAGTGCAATAGGTTTTCAGAACAATCGATCTCCGGATACAACAATTATGACCCGGTCCTAGTGGTGTACATACTGTATACGGGTTCGAACCACTTGCAGTTTAACCTCGAAAGTGTTGAGTTGACTCAGCAACAAACTCAGCAACCAAAACTTGTAAATCAGAAGATAGAGACTTTTCACAATAGAAGAAAAGATTTTTCATATATTTTGAAACTGGAATCCTTATATAAACTCTTAAGTGGTGCATTAAGCACTCTTTCGAAAGGGTTGAGTTTAAACCTAACAGGTGTGATCAACTGACTGGTCACACCTATATGATTTAAAATGAAAAGGTGCAAGTGCGAGTACACTCTCGCAAATAAAGTCACACGAGTACCCATACACACACACCCATGTGAGTACACTTGCACTTGTACCCGGGGCTCAGATGGGCGAGCGCGTGGCCAATGGCATATATAAGAGCTATTGACATAACCCCCACAGGACCAAATTCACATATCCCCTGAATGGGGCTCAAAGCCCCCAATGCAAAAGGCCTATTTTATATACAATAAGATTTTCTTTAGTAAATCCGATGTGAGACAAAACCCACAAATCAAAAGCAACAAATATTTCAAATATGGAGGGAAATCAAAATATTTGAAATTTCAATTTTAACATAAAATTTGAAACAAAATGCAACATGGAACAACGGTATACACTCATTCGAGATTCATGAGCCGTAGATGGATATGATTATGAGATTAGAGCTAAATCGAGTCATGCCTTCCGAATGTGGTTCAGCTTCAATAATTGCGAGTAAATAATTCCTTACATTTATAACCGTCCGTTCTAGATCAGGCCATGGTGGGACGTGCTTCCCTGCTTGCTCTTATATTTACGAGTGTGCTGAGATCAAATGGACCACACCATAGAAAGTAGTGGGGATTGAACACCTACCATTAAAAACTTATCAGGGGCCACAGGTTTTGAATCAAGACGATATTTGAGGACCACACATAATCCTTCCCAATATGTCATCCAAACACCATGGCAGCCCACACGCCAGCTTCTTAGATGTACAACTAGTTGTGTATGAGCATTTCTCTTACTAATAAAAATAAAGAAAATCAATAGAAAAATTAATATTGATTACTTGATTTAGCATTTTTTTCACAAAAAAAAAAAAAAAAAACTCGGTCTGAGTTTTCATGACTCGGTGGATCTGTCGGGTCAATGTAAAACTAATGTTTTGCATAGAAACGATTCACATGATCCATCAGCCCATTTTTTTTTGCTGATCCGAGTCAACTCAGACGAATCGCTTGCTGTCTCACCCATTTGAAAAACATTGCTCCCAACGTTCTCAATCCGAGGAGACATGGGCCTTATGGTCATGATCCAGACCATGCATCTTATGGACCCTACCTCCAACGGACCACAAGCTATCTGGGCCTAGAAACAGATGATTAGGTGACACACACGTGTGGCACTGTTAACGTATCAGCTACTAATCCTCCAAATAGATGAAATCAGTTGAAAATTGAGTTATTTGAATTTTAAAGTTGGATATATATTGCTGTACCTGTTTTGTTTCTATCTCCTTGTATACATTTATAAATTGCAAAGAATCCTGCATGGTCGATTATATGAGAATCATTTCTACGTGTTTTTTTTTTTTTTTTTTAATTCACAGCTAAAATATTGTTACGGTGGATGCAGGACCACGCGGGAGAGGTGGAGCGTAGAGATGCTGTTGTTTATTTCATCTTCCTTTTCTCTTCTTTCCTGTTCTTTTTGCTCTCAAAGTCTAGTAGTGGCCATTGCAAATTGTAATTTGTTTTCACCCAAAGGCATTTGCTATCCGATTGCTAGTTGATGTATGATTTTAGATTTCTACCTTATTTCTTGGGAACCTTTTAACTTAGTGTTTTTTTCCCCTTTAATTTGGGGTTTTTATTTTTTATATTTCTGACTTAGGGTGTGGGCTTTCTATTTTGGTCATTAACTTAGACATGAACTTTTTCTTTTTCTTTGGTCTAGATTGTAGGCTTTTTTCCTTCTTTTTTATTCCCCGATTTAAGGTGTTAGTATTCTCATTTTACTTTTGTCTCTTGTAAATTTTGGGCTATTAGTCCTTTGTGATTAATAAATTTTGCATATCTTTCTCCTAAAAAATTACATAGAAATTGTTCTCATTTAAGTAATTCAAACTAAATGGTCTAAATTAAGGGTGCGAGCCTTGCTAAGCACACATGTACGTGCGACACACACATGCCATCATGGCACATAGTTGCAATATTCAATCCATTCATCAATTAGTGTTGGTAGAAAGATTCATTCTCGACTACATGCACAACGATATTAGAATAAAAATAATGCAAAATAAAATAAAATATGTAAACCACGCCACAAAGTTTTACGTGATTCTCTTTTGGTATGTACATGGATGCGAATATATTCAAAGACAATAATAATAAAAAAATAAATAAATGAAGAAGAGGAAGAAGAATCAACTCTCAATACAATGATGACTCTATTTCCAGATAAAATATATACTACCCCAAATGAATTAGGGTTTTATATAAACCTCAATGTGAAATTATGAAATTTCTCTCCAAATTTGAGTATGCCTCTGGAACCCCAAGCAAGGGTGCACTGCCACGTACGACCCCTAGCAAACTTAGTATGGAGCTCGACCCTCTAATGAGGCTATGTAGATCCTAACAATTAATGCAACCTTATGCATGTTTTCCCAAAAGCAAATTTGGTCTACTCAAAATGTGGACCCCGATTTTCAAAATAGGTGAATGGGTTAGAAAACTTCAGCCAAGTTTTTCAAGAGGGCTAACTTAACTAGTGGATCTTAAACCTGTTGGCGTGCGTTGTCATCAGTCAGAGAGAAATCGGTGGCGTGAGTTGTCACAGTTATCTGTCAGAGAGAAATCAGGGGAGGATTAGAGGTCGTTGTTTGAATGAGAAATCTTTTTCTGTCAGTAATTATAGCTAGGAAATCTGTATAGCTAAATATAGATTTATCATATTTTCTATATATTCTTGTACTAAATCATTGTAAAGATATTGAAAATATACATGAAACGATTTTTTGTCATGGTATCAGAGCGAGTTTTCGTTCCTTGGCTCTGTGCTATCACCGAATCCTAATAGCCTTCCCCAAATTTTTCCTTACTCTCCACAACTATGTCAGAATCTGATGTCGAAGACAGAGTTGGTGCATCCCAGTCCAACTCTATACTGACGGAGTTAATAACAAGAATGACGGAAGCACTTACCACGGTGCAGACCTCAACCTAAACTACCGACCCTCCCACTGCTCCAATTGTCGTCAAGTTGGATGGCACAAACTACCCCCTATGGTCTCAGGTTGTCGAGATGTACATCTCTGGCAAAGACAAACTGGGCTATATCAACGGCGACTGTCCATCACCTTCGCCGACCGATCCATCCTTTTGAAAATGGCGTACTGACAATGCCATTGTCAAAGGGTGGTTAATCAACTCCTTGAACCCATCACTGATTGGTAATTTCATTCGCTTCCCCACAGTGAAATTAGTTTGAGATTCTATTGCTACCACATACTTTGATGGTAGCGATACATCTCAAGTTTATGACCTCAGACGCCGTGTAACACAACTGAAGCAAGCTGGTGGTTCCCTGAAAAATTATTATAATAACTTCCAGGGATTGTGGCGTGAAATAGACTTCCGAAGACCAAATCCAATGGAGTGTTCTGTGGACATTCAACGCTATACTACCCTGCTGCAGGAGGACAGAGTATATATTTTCCTGGACGGACTTGATGACCGATTGGATAAGATTCGTGGACATGTGCTGCAGATGCGTCCCTTCCCCACTGTTGAACAAGCATGTGCACATGTTCGTAGAGAAGCCATCAGACAGGCTGTCATGTTCACTGGCAACACTGATAATAATTCTGGAGCAGTCCTTGCTGCCAAAGGTCTCAAACAAGGATCCTCCTCTGCTGGCTCGTTATCCTTGAGTAGCGGAAAATCACACGCCTCTTCCAAGTCTCGCCCACTTGATGGAACCAAGTGCACTCACTGTGGAAACATGAAACACACTCGGAAAATTGCTTCAAACTCCATGGGTATCCTGACTGGTGGCATGAACTTCAGGCTCGTAAACGTCGTGAGGCTGGCACCGATGGAGGCATGGCATGGGTGGCTGTTGGTACCGATGGGGGCACTGGTACAGTTATTGTGGTAACTGCTGAACCTCCTTTATCCCTTATACCAACCAGTGTATCCTCTCAAGGAATGCCTACCATTCCAGATCCAGGTAATTCTGGTACTGCCCTCCATAGTACTCACCGAGATGATGATAGGAGTATGTGGTTGCTCGACTCAGGAGCCACTAACCACATGACCTTCAATGTCACCGATTTCACTCAAACTTCATTACCACGACGCACCAACATTGCTAATGCCAATGGTGTGATCTCTCCAGTTACAGGAGCTGACACAGTGAACTTATCTCCTTCTCTTCAACTGCATAATACTCTACTTGTTCCATCCCTATCGCACAAACTACTCTCTGTGAGCCAGATTACTACTGATCTAAATTGTGCAGTGCTAATTTATCCCAATTTTTGTCTTCTTTAGGATATTCTCACCAAGGAGATCATTGGACGTGGTACTAGGAAAGGGGATCTCTATTATATGGAGGATTTCAGCATAGGCCGGGCAAACTCTGTGCATCTTCTCACTGGTAATAAAGAGCAGCAAATGTGGCTTTGGCACCATCGATTGGGACACCCATCATTTAGCTACATGAAACATATATTCCCTGAATTGTTTTCACATTTGCGGACGTTTGACTTTAAGTGTGAGACTTGTGTTTTGGCTAAAAGTCATCGAGTTTCCTACCCATTGAGTTTGAATAAGAGTGGAGTTCCTTTTGCATTGATACACTTTGATGTGTGGGGTCCTTCCCCAGTTCCTAATGTGTCTGGTATGCGCTGGTTTGTGACTTTTGTGGATGATTGTACCCGTATGACTTGGGTGTATTTGTTCAAACA
Source organism: Magnolia officinalis (assembly GCA_021015155.1). Taxonomy (NCBI): domain Eukaryota; kingdom Viridiplantae; phylum Streptophyta; class Magnoliopsida; order Magnoliales; family Magnoliaceae; genus Magnolia; species Magnolia officinalis. Next base: position 82,080,442 of record JAJHSJ010000006.1, read on the forward strand.
TAAAGATGAAGTGCTGGTTGTCTTCCAGTCCTTTCACTCTATGATTCAGACTCAATTTTCTGGAAAAATTCAGATTTTAAGATCTGATAATGGTGGAGAATATGTTAACCACCAATTCCAAGCCTACTTCCAACAATGGGGCATTATCCATGAGACTTCATGCCCACAAACTCCTCAGCAAAATGGTGTTGCTGAGAGGAAGAATAGATACATCCTTGAGACCTCAAGGGCACTCTTGCTTGGCGCTCATGTCCCTAAACGACACTGGGCGGCTGCAGTTACCACTGCTGTTCATCTCCTCAACCGTATGCCCTCTAAAGTCTTAGATTTTAAGACTCATCTGCAAACTCTTTCACAATTCACTCCACTACCCTTTGTCTTGATGCTTCCACCTAAAGTTTTCGGATGTGTTGCGTACGTTCATCTCAAAAAAAAATCAAAGAACCAAGCTTGACCCATGTGCACTCCGGTGTCTTTTTTTGGGGTATGCTTCTCACCAAAAGGGATACCGCTGCTTTGATCCCGCCACTCAGCGAACTTATATCACTATGGACGTCACGTTTTCAGAATCCGAAACCTTCTATCACCCTAATTCTTCACTTCAGGGGGAGACACAAGATGAAATAATGAATTGGTTGAAATGGGATTGTGTAACATCCCAAAAATTGGGGGTCGAGCATAACTCAACACCCGAGTTTCCAGAACATCACTTATGCAACATAGATAATGATGATTAAATGTTGTCTGCATTAGTGTATTGAACATGAGTGAGATTAAGCCAAAACAGCATATCATACTCCAGAGACAGTTAAATTGCAAGCGGAAGACTGTGATAGATATTTAAAATATATAAAAACTGTGGTGAGTCTCCAGAGTGTGATAACATTACCAGGTTAATAAATTTCAAGTACATTTCTAAAATATACCAAATGTGTAAGTGTAATGTCTTCTATCCCAAGTACCATCGCCCTGTCAATACAATAACAGGTCTTCATAAACCTGTCAGAGAGCTACAAGTAGGAGAATTCCTCCTCCACATCATAGTAATCCGGCTCTGCTTCATAAGCATCGCCATCACCTGAAACTCAACAAAACTGGTTGGTGTGTACAACACCGTCCCATAACGTGGGAGTGAGTGATCAACTCAGTGGAACAATAAAGCATAGGTTAACATGTTATCAACTCAGCCAAGCAGTAATGATAAAGCAGTACAATCAAACAATTCTAACTACTCTTATTTAATGCAAGTATGAAATGACATGATGTATGCCCTTGCCAAACCACCCTCATGCGACACCATCTTACGTTCGCGAATGCGTTCATCCCTCAGTGCTCCACATCTACCAGGCACATGCAGTGCGATGATGAACATGATTACTGAGTAATTATTAGTCCATTTCAAACAGCAGTATTGGGAAACTAAGGTACCTCCCTTATATCATTCCCAAACATGATCCATTCTAGGGTCGTCAGTCCTAGTTAATCTCATACAATATTATGGTTTGAGAGGCATAGCGAAGGCATCACAAAGGGCTCGTCACCCGTCAGCACGGATACAGATCTCACCGTATGCGGCTCAATTGCTGTCCATCAGCTCGAATACAGGTCTCACGGTATTCGGCTCAATCGCTGGCCGTCAGCTCAAATACAGATCTTACCGTACTCGGCTCAACTTATGCTCTAGTTGCTGTGAAGGGCTCGTCGCCAATCACAGACCTTAGAGTATACTCGAAGACACTACGGATGACTCGTCGCCCGTCAGGACGAATACAGGTCTCACCGTATTTGGCTCTCGCCGTAGGTGTCGACAGCTCGAATATAGTGTCTCATACCACCATAATCGGCTCACGAGTCTGGTTGCTCACTGGTCACCACGGGGAGGCACGTGGCCCTAACTTAGGCCGACAGCTCAACAACGGTGTCCCATACTACCATGCCCGGCTCATGAGTCTTAGCGGATCGAGGTACCATGGTTAAAAGGGATTTCACTGGTAAGTTTGGTACCCTAGGTTTAAGCAGTAGCGTCCAAACATGGTGAACATACATTAGACAGATCGGGTTACTTGACGAGCTCGGCTAGCTCGAGCGCACAACAAGTTGAACGATATGAAGCGCATAAGCACTTCGTGTGGCCAACCACTATCGCCAACCGAAGTACGACTCGGGTTCGTCGAACACATCTCACGTGGCAAATGGATCATAGCCACTAATCCAATTCTGGTACCGATTGTCTGGACTATAATCATAGCCCCAAACACAATCAATTGCAGATAGATAAAGCAGTAATGGATCAAGATTCAAATCATACAATCAAAGTCTGGTATTATCCGTTTAGGGCTGCCAGGGCTGTTGCACGCACTCGTTGCTCCACTCCCCCATCGCCCATGACGGATCATACAACGTAAATATGAATTTAAACATATGCATTACATAGATAAATCATAAAAACAGTTGAGCATGTTATGAAGCACAACACAAGCATGAGTTTGTACATATTCAATTCCTAATCACACAACTATCCAAGGAAAACATACACATAGTTAAAAGAAGTTGAGAATCATATCTCAACACTCTTATACATTACAATTTGCTAACTACTACTCATTCAGACATTTCAACAAACACTTTAAAAGACATACATCAACATACATGACATATATTGATCACATAGGCATTAGGTCAAATCCTTTCACTAGGGAGTTGCCCCAATCATAACACGTGTACACCCACGACGGATAGTCATGGAAAGTAGGAATCCAAGTTCCATATTTATTTGAACATTTTCACAAACACTTGGGCTACACATTTCAACATATATAGCGTATAGTGACCGTGGCTTGATTCAGGGCAAATCCTTTCATCAAAGGGGTATCACCAATACAACAATCATAAATCCATGACAATTAGTCATGGCGAGCATGAATGAGATTTCTATACTCATTCGGTCATTTTCTCAAACACTTAGAATACACTATTACAACATACATGGTGTATGTTAGCAAAACATGTATTAGGGCTATCCTTTCGCCAAGCAGGTATTTTATCCATGTATAATATATTCATACAGCAAATAATCATGGCAAATACATCTCTAAAATTTATACATATACGATACTTTCTAGAATACACAATTTCGACATACATAGTGTATATAAGCAAAACATGTATTAGGGCGAGTCCTTTCGCCAAACAAGTAATTTATCCACATATAATATATTCATACAACAATTAATCATGTCAAACACATTTTCAAAATTTGTACGTATACGGTACTTTCTACAAATACCTAGAGTATGTAGAATTCCATATTTTTCATCTTTAATCGAAACAGAAAACAGACAACACTTTGTACATGTGCAATTGCATGCACATCATGAATCTATCATTATCTGACATTGAAAGTGTTGAAAATCATAACCTATACACCTAAAGTCCACACCTTTTGTCGTAGAATCGTAACGAAGTTGATATAATTGCTAAGCTCCTGTATACGGCTGTTTGGTAACCTATAGATTGAAATAGGTTAGCTATTTCATAACCTACAACTATCAAATCTCCAAATCAGATTAGGGTTAGGGTTTCTTACCTAGAAACGGAGCTGAAATCGCCGGGAAAGCGATTAGAATGGAGTGGTTAAACACGTATAGCAGCAGGGAAGAGTGGTAGGGAGATTCTCCCACTGCTCCCACACTTTCTCTCTCTTTTCTCTCTTTCAATCTCAAATTCGTATGGCTGTGAGAGAGAGGATTCAAAGGCCCTTATATAGCCTAAAATCTCACCAAAACAGACTTGGGAACAAGGTATACTTGGGTTATGTCCAAAGGGCATCTGTTTCAGCTCAACGGAGGACTTCTGACGGGCCTCCTTGAGCCAAAGGTCGGACTTAAGCTCACCGACATTGGATCTACGTTTATTTAAGTTTTCGTTTCAGTGCGATTTCCAGATCACGCTTGGCGGACCAGTTTCAGTTCAACGGTCAGCGGATCTTGATCGGAGATTCCGAGTATATGTAAATGTGTATGAAATTTCTCCTGATCCGAGGGTGTAATTTGGTCTGATTCTGACGGTCTGGTTGCTAAAAACTGATCCGCAAGCAACACGTGCCAGATTACTATTCAAGATATTTTATTTTGAATTAATTTTATATTTCTCACACTCTACACTCCGAGCTCAAGCGAATAGCGCTGGGACACTATCTGGATTTGATTTCCGAGATGGTTGTCAAGCCCAGCGAGGCGGTCCTAAGTCCTTAACCTCGTATTATTCGGACTCCCGATGTGCGGTCCAGATTTGATACGGAGTTTCAAGATGCTCCCGAGAGCAGCCGGGTAATGAGATTGATCTTAGATTTTATGGTAACCTAGCGTCAATGATTCTACAAGTTTTGGGTCTTGCAGATCGTATTTAAAGTGATTGGTGCTAATTTCACAGGCACTCTAGTTTAACACTGACTAATTCTCGCCTAATTTCTAAAGGATTTAGTCCTGAGTGATTTCTGTCTAAGGTGGTACCTGGGCCTTTGTAATTTGTATCTAAAGTGATCCAAGTTATACTACTTAGCTAGTTTAAGATAGTGTCTAGGGCGAAAGTGCCTAGAAAAATTGAAAGAACAAGGTAGTGAAGGGTGGGATTTGTGAAGAAAATGGTTTGAAAAGGGACTTAAGACCCTTGAGTTGAGTGTTTGAGAAGTTAAATAGGAGTTACGATTGTCCCATCGCCTAAGGACGTCTAATTCCAGGTTGGGAAAAATCTGGGCTGTTACAGATTGGTGGGCGAACTCCAGTGCGAATTCCAGTTCTCATGAAATGACAACGGAGGAGGAACACGAATGGCGGCGAACTCCAGTGCGAATTCCAGTTCTCACGAAAAGGCAATGGAGGAGGAACACGAAACGGCGATAGAGGAACACGAAACTGAAATTGAAGCACCCCACTCTCCCCTTTCTCCAGTACCTAACGGCCCACCTCCTGAGAATATCCCTGAGGTAAGTGACAATATTACAACTCAAAATGATGAAGTAGATATCTCTGCTGGTTACAACTTGCCTTTCAAGCATAACAGAGGTAAACCACCTGACAAATACTCCCCGGAGGTTGAGGAGCGACGGTCGAGATACCCAATTGCGAATTATGTGTCCACAAATGGTCTATATGAACCTCTAAAGACCTTTGTGCATGAAGTGTCATCTCACCACATTCCCATGAGCGTCCAAGAGGCACTAGCAAACCTAAGTGGGCTCGGGCAATAGAGGAGGAAATGGACGCATTGTTAAAAAAATAAGACATGGACTTTGGCTCCACTACTGGAAGGAACAAAAACAGTGGGTTGTAAATGGATTTTTCTATCAAATACAAGGCAGACGGAACCATTGAACGATATAAAGGAAGGCTCGTGACGAAGGGGTACACGCAAACATATGGAGTAGATTATGAGGAGACATTCTCACCGGTAGTCAAGCTTAACACAGTCAGAGTTTTATTGTCGCTCGCAGCAAACTTAGATTGGCCATTACATCAGTTTGATATAAAAAATGCATTTCTCAATGGTAATCTAGAGGAAGAAGTCTACATGGAGATTCCACCGGGATATACAACATCTTCAAAAACACAAGTGGTGTGCAAATTGCAGCGTGCACTCTATGGATTAAAACAGTCGCCTAAAGCATGGTTTGGAAGATTTCGCTTGGCAATGCTGAAGTACGGTTTCAGACAAAGTAATTCAGATCACACCTTCTTTTTGAAGCATCGAATAGGTAAAGTAACAATGTTGATAGTATATGTCGATGATATGATAATTACTGGGGATGATACAGAAGAAATATCTCAACTTCAGAAACAGTTGGCAGCTGAATTCGAGATGAAGAACTTGGGGGGACTAAAATATTTCCTGGGAATAGAGGTGGTTAGGTCTAAACTTGGCATCTTCCTCTCACAACGGAAATAATTTTTAGACTTGCTATCTGAAGTAGGAATGCTAGAATGCAAACCTGCAGACACTCCAATGGTACAAAATCACAAACTGGGCGAATATCAAGACCAAGTACCAACAGATAAGGGGAGGTATCAAAGGTTAGTGGGCAAATTAATTTATCTCTCTCACACTCGACTTGACATTGCATATTCTGTCAGCGTGGTCAGTCAGTTTATGCATTGCCCAAGTGAGGACCATATGAATGCTGTAACCCGCATATTGCGATACTTGAAGGCTTCTCCCGGGAAAGGTATTTTGTTTTCAAAGAACCATCACTTGGGGATTGATGGCTATACGGATGCAGATTGGGCGGGGAATCTCTCGGATAGAAGGTCTACTTCTGGTTATTTCACGTTTGTTGGTGAAAATTTAGTTACTTGGAGGAGTAAAAAATAAAAAGTGGTAGCACTCTCAAGTGCAGAGTCAGAATTCCGTGGAATGGCTAAAGGACTTTGTGAACTTCTCTGGCTCAAACAGTTGCTAACAGAGATTGGTTTTGCTCCTACTACAAAGATGAATTTGTTCTGTGATAATAAAGATGCTATCAACATCTCTCATAACCCGGTCCAACACGATAGGACTAAGCATGTGGAAGTGGACAGACACTTTATCAAAGCGAACCTTGACGCCAAGATCATTAGCTTTCCATTTGTTAAGTCTGAAGACCAGTTAGCAGATATTCTCCCTAAAGCTGTTTCGAACAAAGACTTTCACAACTCACTTGACAAGTTACGCATCAGAGATACGTATGCATCAACTTGAGGGGGAGTGTTGGCGTGAGTTGTCATCAGTCAGAAAGAAATCAGTGGCGTGAGTTATCGTGGTTATCTGTCAGAGAGAAATCAGGGGAGGATCAGAGGTCGTTGTTTGAATGAGAAATTTTTTTCTGTCAGTAATTATAGCTAGGAAATCTGTATAGCTAAATATAGATTTATCATATTTTCTATATATTCTTGTACTAAATCATTGTGAAGATATTGAAAATATACATGAAACGATTTTCTATCAAAACCTATCATGTCATGCTCTGACGCAGGGATGGACGTGATGAGGTCGATCGCCGTCTTCCTCAAGAGGATAACTACTCCAAATCCACGGAGCTTCTCTGAACTCCTCATAGAGACTTCTCGAATCCACGAGAAAAGAAAGTAGCAAATATAAATAAATTCTAATAAATTTGAAATTGATTAATTAATTCCAATAAACGAGTTCACAACCCTTTAAATAGGGATACCAAACAATGGGAGGGAAGTCAGAAGCAAACTACAACTAAAACTCTTAGAATTCGCGACTTACTATAAATAGTAAACTTACTATTTATATACGGTTGTGATGTCTACTAGTGCGCAAGGTTTTCGGCCAAAAATAGTAAGTGTCCTATTTGGCTTCACCAAACTGTTCTCCTAATTATTCTAAACTCTTTTCACGTTGGACGCAACTCCTAAAGCCCGACGGATGAAGAGTTATAATCAAACTAAAACTTACTATTTATAGTAAAAACGAAATTAAAACAGGGAAATCGACCGTCGATCCAGGGGTATTTCGCAAATCCAGCTTGCGCAACCCGGCATAGAAGGGTTGGTTGGCTAAAGTAGCTCGTTCTACCCCAAAATCATATATTTTACGCCCGATAACTCATTCTGGATTGTGAGATATGCCCGATCTAAGGTTCGAAGGTCCGGATCACTTTTGTCGTCGACCGACCCTTTTCTGATCCATCTTGATCATGAAACTGTCCGCAACCCGCTATACATCATGCTCTCACATGTGTGCAATAAAACATGCTTTGCCCAGTCTTCACATGTCATGCTGTCACATCTAATACAAATCACCAAGTTATGAATTTATAAGTTTTAGGCATGATTTTACATTGTTTTCCATAGGTGAGCTACATTAAAAGGGCCCACCTGACGAACATTAGGATCTCATGCACAAGAAGTTGTCCACCCCACCCCTTATCTATTTGCTTTCGGAATACTCCCCAGTCCCCGATGTCTACCTCTTTCTGAGCTAGCCCCACAAACCTCATTGAAGTGCACAGCCACATTTTTTCTGTGAATCCTAAAATCGAATATAAGATACTTAGGTGAGCCACAATATAAGGAACGGTTTAAAATCATAACTAAAACCTCTAAAATCACATGTTGTCGTCCACATGAGTCTTAAAATGTCATAATGTTTGGGGCACCGACCCTACACAATTTTGATGATTTTAAAGGCAAGCATCCCAATCTCAACGCTCCTGTGGGGTTACCCACCTAAGTTTGGGTGCAGATTAGTTGGTGTTACCCTTGGCCCACCTTGATCATATGTTGTATATCCATTCCGTCCATCCATTTTTACAGCCCATTTTAGGACATGTTGCTAAAAATTAAGCATATCAAAATCTCAGCTGGACCACACCACAAGAAACAGTGATTATTGAATGCTTACCATTAAAAATTCTCGAGGCCCACTGTAATCTGATCCATAATGTTTATTTGCCATCCAACCCATTGATGAGGTCAATGGGAACTGGATGAAGGAAAAACATAAAGATTTTGTGGCCTAAAAAAGCTTTTAATGGTTTCTTGTTTAAGCCACTTCTTTTTTTGTTTTTTTGTTTTTTGTTTTTCGGATTTTTTCTGTTTAAGAACTGGTTTCCAGTATCCAATTAAATTCTGGAAATAGATTTCAAGCCTCGAGTGGACCACACTAGAAAAATAGTGAGGCAATAATGGTTACCATTGAAAACTTCCTAAGGCCCACTTTCTATCTAACCTATTCCTAAGGTTAGATAAACTTACACCAAGGGAAAACACAAATATCATCTTTATCCAAAACTTCTATAGCTACCATGAAGTTTTCAATTGTAGGTGTTCAATCTCCATTATTTCTTGTGGTGTGGTCTACTTGAGCTTTATGTATAAAACACATACATCATGATTCAACAATTGTATTTTATTATTATTATTATTATTATTTAAATTTCTTTTTTTTTTTTAAGCACTTCACAAAATTCTCCTAATTTGTTTCTTAGAGGTGGGCATGGATTGTGCGAGTTTAGCAAGTGAGACTGTTACCAAGGGGCCCACCTTAAAGTGTCTATTATATATCCACGCTGTTCATCTATTTTGCAACCTCATTTTAAGGCATGGACGCAAAAATGAAGCATATCCAAATCTTAGGTGGACCACACCATAAGAAATAGTGGTGATTGGCCATTAAAATTTTTACAGGACCGGAGAGTTTTGGATCAAGTTATTTGTGTTTTTGTTTCACCCATGTGTGTACTCTTACCAACAAGTTGGGATGGAAAATAAAAATTAGGGTAGACCTAAAGAAAATTTATTTGTGTTCAATAAACTCCACATGAGATTTGTATTTGCTTCATTCTTTAGCCCATGCTTGAAAATGAGTGGTCAAAGCAGTCCAACGGTTGGATATACAACACATGTACCCAAGTGGGCCTCATAGTTAGGAAATTGCCCACTAAGTTCTGATCCCATACTCACCTAACCTACTTTTTTAAAAAAGGGAATGCCATTTGGGAGGACCCAAGACCAGCTTTTGTTAAAGTTCTATAAGCCCCACCCTGATGTATGTGTTTTATGCACGACGGCCACGCATTTTACTAGGTCATGTTAGGAAATGAGCAAAAATGAGAGAGATCCAAAACTCAAATGAACAACACCGTTGGTAAATAGTGGGGATAATGACGGATGGCCATCATTTAAACCTTCCTAAGGCTCATAATGATGTGTATTTGTCATCCAACCCTGTTTATAAGGTCATATAAACCTGGATTAAGGGAAAACACTTACATAAGCTTGAGCTAAAATTCTGTGGGCCCCAAGAAGTGTCCAATGGTAAGAGTTCAAGCTTTTTGTGATATGGTTCACTCGAGCTTTGGATCCACTTCATTTTTGAGCTTGTACCCTAAAATGAAAGCAAAATGGATGAATGGTATTGATAAAACACACACATTATGGTGGGGTTGATTGAGCTTTGACAAGCTAGCTAGTTGGCTGGTGACCCGAACACAATCCAAATACCTGCTGTTAAAGCACTATAAGCCCACCATGATGTATGTTTTTTTATCCACGTTGTTCCACTATTTTGCTATGTCATGTTAAGAAATAAGCTGAAAAATGAGGTAAATCCAAAGTTCAAATGAACAACATAGAAAATAATGAGAAGGACGATGTTTACCATTTAACCTTCTTAAGGCCCATAGTATGTTTATTTGTCATACAACCTATTTATAAGGTCACCGATACCTAGATGAAGGGTATATATATATATATATATTATATATAATATATATATATATATATATATATATATATATATATATATATATAACTTGAGCTAAAACTCTGTGGCCCTCAAGAAGTTTTGGAAGATAAGAGTACATTCCTTGTTGCTTTCTATGGTGTGGTCCACTTGAGCTTGAGATCTACCTCATTTCTGAGCTCATGCCCTAAAATGAACTAGCAAAATGGATGAACGGCATGAATAAAACACATATTATGGTGGGGTTGATAGAGCTTTGACACCAGCTAAGCTCTATGGTGGGATTGATAGAGCTCTATGGGACCTGCCATGTTGTATGTGTTTTATTCACGCCTTCTATCCATTTTACCATCTTATTTGAGTGCATGAGCCGACTTCCAAAGCTCAAGTGGACCACACCACAAGAAGCAATGTTAATTGAACGCCTACTATTAAAAATTTCTTGGAGGCCACATAACTTTTGGATCAAGCTGATATTCATGTTTTCCCCTCATCTAGGTCCGTGTGACGTTACGAACTGGTTGGATGGCAAATAAAAATCACTTTGGACCCTATGAAGGCCTCAACGGTGGACATCATTGTTCCCGCTGTTTCCTTTGGTGTGGTCCACTTAAGCTTTGGATATGCTTCTATTTTTGGATCACGCCCTAAATCGAGTTGGTAAAATGAATGGACGGCATGGATAAGATAAATACATCATAGTGGGCCCCACAGAGTTTACTCAGTACCCTACCTATCTTTCTTTATCATATATTGAATTCACTGGTGCAGGTCCCACCCATCAGAATACAAAATGAAAAGGAAATCAACTTATCTTTATTTAATTTAAAGGCAAGGAAGTGCTTTGCAAGCTCATCAGCTAATTTCAATAATTAAAGGGTCTCCTCTCATGTCTTAGTGGTAGACTTACAGGAGTTTCAACATAGGGCTCATGGGCTGGAAAAATATTAATAGATGGACAACATATATAAAACACATACATCATGGTGGGCCCCACAGATTCGTGATACCTAGTACTTAGCATTGGGTAACATTTCTAAGTGATTTATTTTCTTTTTGCTCATTTTTTTCTTCTTCTGAAAAGTCATGGCTCAAAAACGGTTATGATGGATTCAGGACCATGAGGAAGCGTTGGAACATGGAGAAGCTGTTATTGACTTCATCTTCTCTCTCTCTCTCTCTCTCTCTCTCTCTCTCTCTCTCTCTCTCTCTCTCTCTCTCTTCTTCTTCTTCTTCTTCTTCTTTTTTTTTTTTTCTTTTTCCCCTCTTGAAGTCTCAAGGTGTAGTCATATCCAAATTGGTGTTGAGTTCATGCATGCCACATGTATAGTTTCCAGCCTGCATATCAAGTGTCGTAATCTACCGTAGTATCAAATAACTCCCCATGTTAACATTTGGCCTGGCAATGGAAGGGCCTAGGCCCAAATTTTGAACTAGTCAGGTCAGCACTCGGGCCGGCTTAATTTCAGCTCATTTATAGCCTTTGTTAACAACTTAGTATATAATTTAATATATAAATGATAAATGGGATGTTTGGTGGAGGATTTCTCTGGAGTTTATTGTTATTCAATAACTAATGATGTTTGGACAACTGATATTAAGAGTGTTTTTCACACTATTAGAAAAATTAAATTTTAAGTGGAAGAATGTCAAAGGAGGTGCTAAATGTCCTAAGACGGTGGAGTGTCATATGTAGGTATGTGTATGACAGACATCTGTCACTTGGTATTGTGTTCTCTACCTTCTCTCTTTTGGATGTATGTATATGTACACGTGTACTATGAAGATTAGTTGGTGTGGGTTTTTGCACTCATTGTCTCTTGTGTGGCCTATATAAAGAGTAACATGAGGTAGAGAGATGTGTATTTTTTCTCAGGTATCCCTTGTGAGAGATGTCTTGTATAAAAAAGATGGTGCGAGAGAGATAAGTCTTGTATTTCCTATAAATGCCGACATACATGCTGCATTACCACGTAAATCTTTACTAGTCTTGTCTCTTATTTTTACTCTTTCCCTTTAGGTTTTGTTTGGTTATTATCTTTTATGGTTTTTGCTTAGTTTACATTGATAGTGCTAATTTTATTTATTTATTTATTTTTAATAACACTTACACATCATGATGACTACATGTGGGTCAGAAGTTTGGTAATCGCCCAGTGTGGTCCACATGAGCTTTAGACAAGCTTTGGGATCATGCTCTAAACTAAGCAAGCAAAACAGATGGATGACATGGATAAAACACATACATCATGGTGGGCCCCACATACTCCTACCACCAGGGAAGTTGGTGATGGTCACCACGCAATCCGTGTCGGCCGGTATCCTTACTAAGTGGACACAAATGCCAAATTACCTATCCAGACCACCCTAATTGTGGGCCCAAGTTGGGAAAGGAGAAATGATACAGTCAGACTGGTAGAACTATAATATGTAGACACATCTATCCATAATACACCTAGCAAGGTGATTTATCCTTCATAACCGTCCATTCTAGTTTATCCTACTGTGGATGGAAATTGATTCAAAATACATATAGATCAGATGATCCTACCCGTTCAATCAGTGCCCTAAAGAAGCAACACTAGAAGAAACTATTAGCTATTGAAACAAAGACAGGTGATGACTAGTATTATTTTGATAAAAACACCTGAGCCTGTCCAATAAAAGTGATCTAAATCACTACTCTTAAACCGTTATTTTTGGATGGTCCACCTCGGATACAATATGAGCTTCAAGCTGTTGAACCTTTGGGCCATTGACATGGGATCCCTTCTCCAACTGGGCTTGATTGGGCCTAACCATGTCCATATCAAAAGGAGTAGACAATGCCGCATTGGTCTCTTTTCGGAACATTAAGTAGACCAACATGCCTACATAAAGCAGCATGCATGGAAAAACGGCGACGATGACGAGAATCGAACCGGCCTTCGGCAAGCGACTGTGCATGAACCAGCCCACGAACATTGTACTTAGGAAATACATATTCATTCCAATCATAGAAAAGCCCAAGGCCCATGAAATTGTCATCACCTATGGTAGGAGGAAATAGATGAATTAGATAAGCAGAAGTTTGCTAAGACCCCACATGTACACACACGTGTGCCAACATGAAACATGTGTGAGAGATCTGATTTTATCTTCTTTCTTAAAAATCAGGCTCATGTAGAGAATAAATGGGCACTCTAAACAAAATTTTCTAGCCATCCATATGTTTTGTCTACTTGGGTCCACTGAAGTAGTTCTAAACTGTGTGGCCCACCTGAGGAAAGATCAGATCTCATACATGCCTGCCGTATTGGCTTGTGTGTCCACATGTATCTGGTAAAAGCAATAGTAGGATAAGCATGCATTGTGGTGGAAAAAGGAGAAAGTGAAGGTGGCCCATGAAATGGATGAGTGAGATGAGTGAGGATCTCACTGGTAATGAGTTCTGATGGTGGCCCATTTTGATCTTGCTGCTTGTGAACTTGAGGAGAGGAATCAAGGCAAATGGGAGTTCGAATGATAAGATTATCTGCACCCACAAGCCCATGGATGAATATATGTATTTACGGTATATGCGTATACATGCATGTATGGTATTTGAAGCTCTTATGGGCTTTTGGATCATAAGTTACTTTACGTAAGCTACTTATGCTTCAAGTAACTTATCTTGGTTTTTACCTATTCACTATATAAGTTTGTTTGGTAAACAAGATACTAATTGGTGAAAAAGTAGAAAAACATATTTGTTTTCCGACATCACATAATAGGCCCAACCATTGAATGGACCTATCATCATATTGGGCCAACCTTGACCCCGTCTTCAGTGTGAACTGTCCGATGTGTGGGGCCTACCTTCAATGTGGATCATCTATCATGCAAGGTCCACCTTTGATGTAGGCTATTCATCATGTGGGGCTCAACTTGGATGTGGTTGTTCATCATGCGAGACCACCTTTAATGTGGACCGTCCATCATATAGGGCCCAACTTCAAAGTAGGTCGTCCATCAAGCAGGCTCACCTTGGATGTGGGTCATTTATTATTAGGGGCCCACCTTCGATGTGAACTATCCTCATGTGAGGCCACCTTGATATGAATCATCTATCATGTGGGGCCCACCTTTAATATTCACCGCCTATCATGTGGAGCCCACTTCGATGTGGACCATCCATCCTGTGGGGCTCACCTTGGATGTGAGTCATTCGTCATCAACACCTTTGGTGTGGACTACGTATTACATAGGGGCCACCTTGATGTGGGTCATCCATCATGTGGGGCCCACCATCAAAATAAATTGTCCATGTGGGGCTCACTTTGGATGTGGGCCATTCATCATTAGGGGCCTACTTTTGATGTGGACAATCCATTTTGTGGGCTCTCACTTGACATAGGTCATCTTAATGTGGGTTTGATGTGGACCGTCCATCGTGTGGGCTCCACCTCTGACCTCTTATGTGGACCACCCATCATATGGGGCCCTCCTTTTTTAAAACATAAGTTACTTTTATAATAGGGGCTTACAAAAGTGTGTGTGTGTGTGTGTGTGTGTGTGTGTGTGTGTGTTTTGGGGGAAGTTAAGAGTTAAAAAGCAAGAAAAAAAAAAAAAAAAACTTCAAGTAACTTTCATCACATAAGTTACTTTTATAATTGAGCTTATTAAACTTACTTAAGTTTTTAAAGAATGTCGGGGCGGGGGACTTATGGGGATAAGTAATTTTTATCACACAAGTTACTTTTATAATGGGGCTTACCAAAGTGTGTGTGTGTGTGTGTGTGTGTGTGTGTGTGTATAAACAAGTATTTTTCATCCCATAAGTTACTTTTATAATGGAGCTTATCAAACTAACTTAAGTTTTATTATTATTATCATTTTTTTAAAGTAACTTGTTAACTTACTATAAGTTAAAAGTTGAAAAGCAAGTAAACAAACTTATGGAGATTAAGTTACTTTTATAATGGAGCTTACCAAAGTGTGTGTGTGTGAGTGTGTTGGGGGGAAGTTAAAAGTTGAAAAGCAAGGGAAAAAAAAAAAAAAAACTTATATGAAAAACTAATAGAAATAAGTAAGTTCTATCACATAAGTTACTTTTATAATGGAGCTAACCTAAATTAAAAGGGGTGGGGGGGAGTTAAAAGTTGAAAAGTAAGCAAAGTTTTTTATATAAAAATAAGTAACTTTCATCACATAAGTTACTTTTACAATGGAGCTTATCAAACTAAATTAAGTTTTTTCTTTTTTTAAAGTAACTTGTTAACTTATTATAAGTTAAAAGTTGAAAAGAAAGTAAACAAGTTTATGGGGATAAGTAATTTTCATCACATAAGTTACCTTTATAACGGGGCTTACCAAAGTGTGTGTGTTGTTGTGTGTGTATGTGTGGTGTGTGTGTTGGGGGAAAGTTAAAAGTTGAAAAACAAGAATATATATATATATATATATATATATATATATATATATATATATAGAGAGAGAGAGAGAGAGAGGAGAGAGAGAGAGAGGAGAGAGAGAGAGAGAGAGAGAGATAAGTGACTTACATCACATCAGTTAGTTTTATAATGGAACTTATCAAACTAACTTAAGTTAAAAAAAGCAGGGGGGAGTTTTAAAAGTTGAAAAGCAAATATATATATATATATATATATATATATATATATATATATATATATATATATATATATATATATATATATAAACTTTCATCACATAAGTTACTTTTATAATGGAACTTATCAAACTAACTTAAGTTTAAAATAAATAACTTGTTAACTTACTATAAGTTAAAAAGTTACTTACTAATTAGGTGGTATCCAAGCAGGCCCTAGCGATCCACACAATTTATCTGATGGGCCCTACGTGCATCCATGATGACCCAATTTTTTTAAGATTGGGAGATCCTAATCCTTTGATCTTTTGTCATTCTTTGACCCTCAATGTCAACCACTTGGTAGCCTAAGCATTGAAGGATTGTAATGCTTTTCTTTCTTTCGTTTTTTCTTTTTTCTTTTTTTCTAGTAATCTGCTTATAGTACAAGAATTGGCCGGTTAGGATCCTTCAACATGGAATATTTTTAAGGCATCCTATAAAAAAAATTTCCCTCTCTGGTCCAACCAGATCGGATTAGCTATTGGATCTTTAAATCATGAATATGTTGATGGGTACTACTATTGGCGAGCATTTAACATGAAATGGGTGGCTACACATAGGACAGGTTAAGGCATCATATGGAGGGCTAAGATCAAGCAAATCCCAGCCGTAAGGCTAGAGACATGGTTAAAAAAAAAGAGAAATAGTATGAACTAAAAATTTAGCATAACGCGCGTCATAACTTCCAATGGCCATAACCTTATGATTGTAAATTGGAATCATGCATGTAACTGTTACAATTGTATTGCGGAGTTGACGGATCGTCTATACATCAACAATGGAGATTCAAAAACTACAATCTAAAAGCGTACCTGATTTGGAAGACATTCCGCCAACAGGAATCTTGATCTTCCGCACCTTACACCTTTAGGAGAACCTTTAATAGGACTAGGGTTTTCTCGCTTGTGTTGGTGAGAGGACCAAAGCATCAAAAATATATAGGAAAGAGGGCTAGAAGCTTACCTATCACACTTCTCCTTCTAGGGTCTCCACACCATAGGTTTCCATATCTGTCTTAATAACCGAGTATAGGGACATCGGTTCAAGCGTCCAGCCCCAAACCTATTTATAATGATCACAACTGACGTGGAGCCCACTGAATCACTCAATTTGAATAATCCAACGGTCAGATCTGATGATCATGTGTGGCCCACCTAATAGGAGTCTTACAGTAACATGTGGTCCGAAAGCTATCGATGGACTCTGCATCTTAGCAAATGTCAAAGGCAATTGTCCTTCCAAACGGTTTTCTAAAATAAGGTCATTTTAGAGTTAAGTATGAATTTTAAGTTAAAATGTATTATTTTTGGTAACTATTTGTGCTATTTTTAATTGTTTTAATGTTTCAAGTTTTTTTTTTTTTTTTTTTGTTTTAAATATAGTTTAAAGTCTTTATTTTGAGTTTTATAATTGTTGAGAAGTGGAGCCACATCTGGGGCCGCCCATGACCAGTCGAGGTTGCGCGGATTTCGTGTCGCAAGTTCTTTTGCAATTGGGATGCGAAAGGAGTTTCGCGGATTTCGTGTCGCAAGTCCTTTCGCAACTGGGATGCGAAAGGGAAGTTGCCAAAACTATAAATTAGGGTCCCTAGGGTTATTCTAGGGTTAAGGTGAATGATGAGAAAGTTATTCTGAGGTGTGGGCAAAGGGTTTTCTATGTTCTTCCAAGGGAGAGGTTAGTATATTGCCTTGTAATTTTTGTTCTTCATAGTGAAAGTTTGCATCCGTGGTTTTTTTACCCTAGTTTGAGATTTTTCCACGTATATCTTGTCTTGTGGTTTGTTTTGGATTGCTTTGATAT
This sequence comes from Magnolia officinalis, assembly GCA_021015155.1. NCBI lineage: Eukaryota > Viridiplantae > Streptophyta > Magnoliopsida > Magnoliales > Magnoliaceae > Magnolia > Magnolia officinalis. Next base: position 82,098,116 of record JAJHSJ010000006.1, read on the forward strand.
ACTTCTAGTTTATATTTCTTTCTGTTTATCATTTGTGGGTGAGGTCTGAGATTGGATCTTGGCTCACTACGTTGTTGGCGTGCTGCGCAACAACTGGTATCAAAGCTATTGGTTTAGTTCTATTGAGAGTGATAACGGAAGATGGAAAAACTAGAATTGAGAAGTTTGATGGTTCAAACTTTGCCTTCTGGAAGATGCAGATGGAAGATTATTTGTATCAGAAGGACCTCTATATTCCTCTAGGAGGAAAAGAGAAGAAACCAGAAAAGATGACAGATGATGAATGGTTTTTACTGGATAGGAAGGCTTTAAGAACGATCCGACTCTCTTCGTCTAAGAGCGTCGCCTTCAATATATCCAAGGTAAAAACGACAAAAGAATTAATGGAAGCCCTAGCCACCATGTATGAAAAGCCGTCTCAGCATCCAACAAGGTTCATCTTATGAAACAACTATTCAACATGAAGATGTCAGATGGTGGGAGCGTGGCTGAACATCTAAACGAGTTCAATACAGTCACGAGCCAGTTGGAATCCGTTGGCATTGCTTTTGAGGATGAGGTCAGAGCATTATTAATCTTATCCAGTTTGCCAGACAGTTGGGATGGTTTGGTGATTGCTGTGAGCAATTCTTCAGGATCGACAAAGCTGAAATTTGATGATGTGGCCGGTTTAATTCTCAGTGAAGAATCTAGAAGGAATGCATCAGGAGTTTTAGGGAATGCTTTAAACGTTGAAGGAAGAGGATCGCTGAACAAAGGAGGCAATAAACACGGGCGTTCTAAGTCGAGGAAGAAGTCTAATGGACCGAAAGACAAAGACGGTGTTGGCATTGCGGCAAAAGGGGCACATGAAACGTGATTGCAGGGCGCTCAAGAAACAAGAAGGAAGCTCTCAAGGCGGGAAAGATTCAGTGAATCTGTCTGAGGAGAGCGACACAGAGGCGTTGATCTTATCTCTTGATGCGAGGAATGAGTCTTGGGTTATAGACTCGGGTGCTTCGTTTCATGCTACTTCGTGTAAGGAAGTTCTGCGTGATTATGTGTCAGGTGACTTTGGAGAGTCTACCTGGGTGATGATGAGCCGTGCAATTTGTTGAAGGGGGATGTTCATGTAAATCAGAAAGACGGAACGGTCTTGAAATTGAAGGATGTCAGACATGTACCGAGTTTGAAACGTAATCTGATCTCAGTGGGACAGTTGGCCGATACCGGTTATGTGACCACATTCACTAGTGACTCCTTGAAGATCACGAAAGGTGCCTTGGTAATATCTCGAGGTAAAAAGGAAGGTACTTTGTACATGACTTCAGGATCGTATAGTTCACTCGCAGTCGCATCAACTGGAGTGAATGGGCAGTTATGGCATCAGAGGCTGGGACATATGAGTGAGAAAGGGATGAAAGTGCTATTGTCAAAAGGGAAGCTACCAGGGCTGAAGTCTATTAACTTGGAATTCTGCGAGGACTGCGTGTATGGCAAGCAGAAGAGGGTAAGCTTCAAGAAGACGGGACGCGCTCCAAAGACACATCTGTTGGAGCTTGTACATACTGATGTGTGGGGACCAGCATAGGTATTATCTCTTGGTGGCCCACGTTATTTTGTTACCTTTATTGATGATGCTAGTAGAAAACTGTGGGTCTACTTCTTAAAACATAAATCTGATGTATTTGATGTATTTAAGAAGTGAAAAGTTATGGTAGAAAATGAGACAGGTAAAACAGTAAAGTGTCTCAGATCTGACAATGGGGGAGAGTATTGTGATAAGAGGTTTGAGGAGTATTGTGTAGCAAATGGAATCAAACATCAGAAAATGATTCTAGGAACACCACAACAGAATGGTGTGGCTAAGTGCATTAACAGGACCATCCTTGAGCGAGCCAGGAACATGAGGTTACATGCAGGGTTGCCCAAGACCTTTTGGGCAGATGCTGTGAATACTGCCGCATATCTCATCAATAGAAGTCCCTCAACACCATTGGATGGTGGGCTACCAGAAGAAGCGTGGACTGGGAAGGAAGTGCACCTTGCACATCTCAGAGTGTTCAGTTGCACTTCATATGTTCACATTGATGCAAAGCACAGAAACAAGCTGGATGCGAAGTCCAGGAGGTGCACGTTTATAGATATGGGCAGCATAATTTTGGCTACAGGTTCTGGAATGCAGAAAACAGAAAAATCATCAGAAGCAAGGACGTAGTCTTCAATGAAAAAGTGATGCATAAGGACAGTGTGCAGGAAAATAAGGCCGAGAAAAAGAATTCGTAGAGTTGGAAGAGTTACCGGACATGGGTGTTACAACAGCGCCACAGGATGAGGCAGAGCCGCATACACCGATTGTGAGGAGGTCTACTCGGAGAGAGAGACACACGGTCCGATACTCACCCTCCTTACATTATCTACTACTGACGGATAATGGTGAGCCAGAGTGTTTTGAAGAGGCGTTAGTCAGATATACGGGTTAAGTGGGAGCAGACCATGGATGATGAGATGGACTCTCTTGAGTCTAATCGTACATGGGAGCTAGTCACTCTACCCAAGGGTAAGAAAGCTCTTCATAACAAGTGGGTTTACAGACTGAAGGAGGAGCACGATGGTTCGAAATGGTACAAAGCCAGATTGGTTGTGAAAGGGTTTCAACAAAAGGCATGTATCAATTTCACTGAAATATTTTCACCGGTAGTGAAAATGTCTACGATTCGCATGGTCTTGAGTATAGTGGCTTCAGAGGACTTACATCTAAAACAGCTAGATGTTAAGACAGCCTTTCTTCATGGGGACCTTGAAGAAGGATATATATGCATCAGCCGACATGATACGTGGCACCAAGTAATGAGAACAAGGTGTGCAGACTGAAGAAGAGTCTATATGGCTTGAAGCAGGCCCCGAGGCAGTGGTATAAGAAGTTCGACAGTTTCATGTCGGGAAACGGTTTTAGGAGATGTCATGCAGACCACTGTTGTTACTTGAAGAAGTTTGATACGTCTTACATCATCCTTCTTCTGTACGTTGATGATATGCTTGTGGCCGGTTCAAGCATGAAGGACATCTCAGATCTCAAAAGACAACTGTCTAGAGAATTTGCCATGAAGGATTTAGGAGCTGCAAAACAAATCATAGGCATGAGGATAAAGCGTGACAGGGAAAACAAGAAACTAGTTTTGTCACAGGCAGAGTACATAGCTAAGGTACTTGACCGATTCAATATAGGAGGTGCTAAGGCGGTTAGCACTCCATTAGCCAACCACTTCAAGCTATCTAAGGAGCAAGGGACAAAGACGCAGGAGGAACGAGACTACATGGTTAAAGTCTCATACGCGTCAGCTATTGGGAGTCTCATGTATGTTATGGTGAGCACGAGGCCAGACATTGCTCAAGCAGTGAGAGTTGTTAGCAGGTTCATGAACAACCCCGGGAAGGAACATTGAGAAGCTGTGAAGTGGATCCTTAGATATTTGGTAGGTACTAAGGATGTAGGGCTGTGCTATGGTGGATCGGAAATCAAGCTACAAGGCTACGTGGATTTAGATTTGGCAGGAGATATGACAGCAGGAGAAGCACTACAGGTTATGTTTTTACTCTGGGTAGTGCTGCAGTCAGTTGGGTCTCTCAGTTACAAAGATAGTATCTATCAGTACGACAGAAGCATAATATGTTGCGGCTACAGAAGCATGTAAGGAATGATGTGGATGCAAGGTTTTATGGAAGAGTTGGGTAAGAAGCAAGCAGATTGTAAGCTGTACAGTGACAGTCAGAGTGCAATACACTTGGCTAAGAATTCAGCCTTTCATTCAAGGACCAAGCATATTGCCATCAGATATCACTTCATACGTTCGTTATTGAAAGATGGATCGATTGCTCTGGAGAAGATTCATACAAGTGAGAATCCTGCGGATATGCTGACCAAGGCGGTCACAAGGGAGAAGCTGAAGCTCTGTTCAGCTTTGATTGGTCTTCAGGCTTGAAGACGGGGAGGTGGTGCACTCCGGATGAAGAAGACAAAGGTTTATGGCGATATGTCTCCAAGTGGGAGATTGTTGAGAAGTGGAACCACATCTGGGGCCGCTCACGACCAGTCGAGGTTGTGCGGATTTCGTGTCGCAAGTCCTTTCGCAACTGGGATGTGAAAGGAGTTTCGCGGATTTCGTGTCGCAAGTCCTTTCGCAACTGGGATGCGAAAGGGAAGTTGCCAAAACTATAAATTGGGGTCCTTAGGGTTATTCTAGGGTTAAGGTGAATGATGAGAAAGTTATTCTAAGGTATGGGCAAAGGGTTTTTTATGTTCTTCCAAGGTAGAGGTTAGTATATTGCCTTGTAATCTTTGTTCTTCATAGTGGAAGTTTGCATCCGTGGTTTTTTTTACCCTAGTTTGGGGTTTTTCCACGTATATCTTGTCTTGTGGTTTGTTTTGGATTGTTTTGATCTACTTCTAGTTTATATTTCTTTCTGTTTATCGTTTGTGGGTGAGGCCTGAGATTGGATCTATCCTCACTGCATTGTTGGCGTGCTGCGCAACATCTTATACTAGAGTCTGGCAGAATTAGATATCTTTACTAAAATTTACTATTATTATTTTGGTGAAGTTACAAATTTAGGTTTATGGCTGATATAAACCATCTAATTGCTTTGTAAAGAAAGTTTAATAATTTTTCTCAATAATGTTATCTTTTTTTTTTTCTCAATAATATTATTTTTTTTATAGGTTTTTTTAACCATGTGGATCCACGGTTCCTTGTAGATTTGAGGATATCATAGAGAAGGAAGATGGTGATTACATGATTTTAGTTCGAGATCACATGATTCTCTTTGTGAATAGTTTAAAATTTGAAAACTTAACTTGACATAGAATGTTTGTTGAGTCAACTCCAAGCAATTAACTTGGATGGGTTTTTCTCGAGGAATCCGAATTCTCTGCTTGCCACAAGCAGAAAATTCCTATTTTCCTGCATCCTAATTGCTCTACATCATCACTGGCGTTATTAGCATTGTTGCATTAAATGCAGTGTGCAATGACGTGGCCCAATCAGATTACAAGCAGAGGATCCAGATTCTTTTTCGAGCTCTTTCTAAACTTGTTGACAATACTAAATATTTAAAATATAATATTGTTGAGTCTTGGAGATTGATCTCTAAGTTTCATTTTGTCAAATAAAGTCTAATTCATGGCTAGATAGTTTTTTTTTTTAGTATTGATAAAATCTCATTAAGGCAAATTGAGTTTCTCTCTAGTCTTGGTATAATTTGATTGAGTTGAGTCAACTCAACATAGGCATGTCGAGTTTAGAAACTACTACTGATATGTAGACATGTATATATATGTGTTTATGCCACCAATTGAAAGTTTAAGTACCGAAGCGATGATAATGAGTCGGCCAGCTCCAGATGGACCACTGATGAGAGTGGCTATTAAGCTTGGGATAATAGCTATACACCGCGTTATTAGATTTCTCAACCATGACTTCATTTTTAGATCCAAAAAACCCTGCAAAAAAAACAAACAATCTATATCCTTAAATCAATCTTCTAAAATTTCTTACTTGTTGATGAAAATGATTCTCCATGTGTCCAAGTATACCTGCATGATAAATTGGCCTGCATAGGTCCCTGTAACCGTCGAACTCTGTCCTGACGCTAGCAATGAGACCGCATAGATTTTCGAACTCCAATTTCCTAAGATTTTCTGGAAAAAAATAAAAATAAATCTATTGTGAGATGGGCAAGCGTGAAAACTTGAAACTATAAGGATGTGATTGGCCACTCAATTCAATTGAATTTTTACATAGTAGAGACATGGATTAAAAAAGAAGAGGAAAGATTATTGTCTTCTTCTTAAGAATAGTCCTTAACTCTATACCATATATTTAATGTTCTTATATAAGTGAAAGAAATCTTAGGTTCCTAATTTGACTTAAAATAGAAGGTTTTTATAAAATAGTAAAAATAACTAAAAATAGTAAAAAAAAAAAAAAAAAAAAAAAAAAAGACTTCTAATCCTACTAAAACTCATAAACAACTTTTAGATGACCAAAATAAAAACCCGATATAATAATTACACTCTTAAAACCTTAAAAATAGTAAAACATAAATTACTAAAAATAATAAGTTGGAAATAAAATTCTTAATTTAATTATTAAATTTTTTGAATTTTGCAAAGTCATTAGAAGCCGATGAACCTTGGGTAATTGGTAAGTAGAGGTGGGTAGGATCCAACCCAACCGAAAGCCAGGGTCGGGTCAGATCGAGTAGATCCACTCGGATCCGACAACAAACCAAGTCGAGTTCAGATCATGTAGCAACTTGATCCGATCCGATCTGAACTGGAATTGAGTAGTATAAAGTTAGATTTTACTTTTTACTTTTTTTTTTTTTTTTTTAATTACCTTTATCATTCTTCTACTCGAACCCTAACCCTACCCGAGTCGGCGCCACCAGATGAATCTATGCGGCAACGAAGCCCGACCTGACTTCCTCTCATTCCCTCCTCCTTTCTCTCCCGATTTCCTTCCTATCATTCTTTCTCTCCCGATTTCCCTCATGTTTCCTTCCTAGCACCAGAGTTTCGGCTCGGCTTGACTCATCCCAGTTCGAATCGACCGAACAGACTCAACTCGATCCGACTCGGTCTCCCTAACCGAGTCGGACTCGGTTCAGGTCAGGCCAACAAGGAATCGGTTTGTATCTAGTTAGCCCTGCTGGACTCGGTTCCGAATTGGATCAAGTTCGGAAAAGGTACTTGCAAAAACCGAATTGAGTCTAGTTGGACCTAATCCGGTCCGACTCAACTCAATGCTCACCTCTATTGGTAAGGTATAAAAATTGATGGTTTTCCAATAGTATATTACAATACCGAAATGGATAAGTAGTTATGAGGTTACGGCTGTCTGAAGCTATAATCATTAGGTATTAATAATAAAATGTTAGATACCTTGAGCAAGAAAGCCGCAGAATTAAGAGTGATATTTTCGCAGCGCTCTTTGTTCGAAGATGAGAGGCTAACGTCGGAGCAGATGCTACCGCTAACAGAAATTACAGCCACATTGATGAGAAACGCCATGAATATCGCGATCCCGCTTTCGATCAAAAAATATCTACATGCAGTCTGAGCAAACAAGTATTAGCAACACCCTGATCCATAACTAATGTGGTAGACAGCGTGAAAGATACTTGGTTTCAACACCGGGGTCTTGGTATCGATTCCCTAGTAGGGTGGCTAACGGTGAAGTGTGAACTGACAGTGGGGTGTACTAACAAGCCACTCCATCCATCCATTTTAGCAGATAAATTTAGGGCTTTAGCCCAAAAATAAGCACATCCAAAATTCGAGTAGACCACACCACAGGAAATAGTGTGAATTCAATGTTTACCGTTGAAAATTTTCTTGGGGCCACAGAAGTTTTGGATCAGCCTTCATACATGTCTATGCGATCTTATGAAGAGATTAGATGACAAATAAACATCACCGTGGGCCCTAGGAAGGTTTCAACGGTGGAGATCATTATTCCCACTCTTTCCTTTGGTGTGGTCCACTTGAGCTTTGAATATGTTTCAATTTTGGGCTCAACTCCTAAAATGTATGAAAAAACGGAAGGACAGCATAGATAAACCACATGCATTCAACGGTAAGTAACTCAGTCCGCAATACGATTTCCATCTTGTGACCTGGCTACTGTACCTCAAATCCATCTTGTGACCTGGCTACTGTCCCCGAAATCAGATTGATTAGTAAATTCGAACGCCTGATCAATGAACTTTTGATTGTTGAATTTCGACCGTTTAGTAATTGTTTAACCGTCCATTATATGTCCACTAATTGGACAATTTGATCATACTTCTAGCTCTAGGGTAATTTTTGGGTTGTAGTTCATCTATTGCACGTCCAACCATTTGAACGGTTCGGATTTGATTAAGTATGGTAAAATTCTTGGAATCCTAACCGTTAAGTTCACTCACATTGATTCCATGGAAGGAGCGTGGGAATTTTCTTGACAGAACCAATGCTGAGTGAAGGAAGAGGTTGTGCCTGCACCGTTAATCACAGGGTCAGCAATCAAATCATGTTGCTATTAGTGGTACATTTTTCAATGGATAGGATGTATTCTACAATATGGTATATAATGAATGGATAGCCATACACCGGATAACGGTGTATAAAAGAACAATCGCCATTGAATCATGACCCAACAACAATTAAATAGCAAGGTCCAACATGGTGGGCCCAAGAAGGAGAGCATGAGTTCCACCGTCTGATCATATACAAATCAATGGACACGATCGGGCTATACACCCTGATCCAGTATATAGTACTCAAAATTGTAGAGTGGGTGAGTATGGACGGTAATTACGGCATGATCAGAGCACCCAAAAGAGCAATGGCATCCCTGGTGGCCTCATGGCCTTTCAATCTAGGTATAAACATCCCCTCCATGATCTGGGCTGGATCGGGCCTGGCCCGGGCCATCTCAGCAAAGAAGCAACCTCCCATGACCAACATCAGCACAGCTATCACAATCTCCAGCTTCCTTATCTACACAATCACATGCAGACCAACGTTAAAATGGCCCATGATGGGGTAGGTCTGGACGGACCAGATTAAATGTATGAATGGGCACAGATCTTATTAAGATAGTTACAAAAAATGCCACTGAAATCACTTACACCATATCTCTGCAATGCAAGGAGGAGAAGTGTATTCAATCCGGCCAGAAGTACCCCTCCCCAGATGGGTATTTTGAAGAGTATGTTAAGAGCAAAAGCCGTCCCAATCACTATCAGAAATTAAGAAAACCCATCAGCACGTGGCACACGTATATGATATCTGGGCTGTTCATCAGGTGGGCCCGGCAGTGAATGGTCCCTAGGATAAAAATCGCACTGACGGGACGGTTAGGATTGTCATATCAGTTTTAACTTATGGAATATCATATGAGGGCCCATCTGATCAATGGCCAGGATGTCGATCAGGCTCATTCATTTATTAATTGAGGATGAAAACTCAGGCCCATGCCGGCCCATCTTGGATTGGGCTTTGATGTGTCAATGTGGCCCATTTCCAGCCCTACATGTCACCACGTATTTACTGGCCTCGAACATCAAGCAAGAGATTCCATGTGGGCCACCCACACAGAAGTGGGCCCCACAAGTACCTTCGGGGATGTCGGCGGCAATCACGGCTACTTCTGCTAGGATCCATAAACAGTAGTTGATGGGCTTTGGGTACTCGGCCTTGCAATGCTCTGAAAGATGCTTCCCTACATTCACATGCACAGACCCCACCACATCAACATCCATAAAGAAATAAATGAACGGTTAGATGCAATCATTTTGACAAATATTAACAAGTAGGCCCATGATTGTTTAAATCTTTGCAAAAATTACAACAATTTGACAAATATTAACCATTGATCAACGGTCTTTAATATGGACGGTCAATATTGTTTACACAAATTAGGTCCAATAAAAAATTTGGTCCATCTACTTGTTATGGCCCATCTTGGATTGCCTATCATTTCTAACAATTCCATCCATGCTTTGGAAGAAGGATTACTGTAGAAGAAAATAAGGCCAAAACAAGGATGGATTGGATCATTAGAAATTTTTGCCTGGTAGCCTCTAAAATAAGTTCTGAACTTAATGGACGGTTCAGATGGATTGATTGGACTGTCTCAGAGCCCCAACGCAACTAGGAGCAGTGTAACTTGTAGCGCTGGACCCACCTCCATACCACGCTGTCCACGAATCTTTTTAATGACATGCAGATGCCCAATCATTAATTGGGACCATTCATTCAACAGTGACATATATGGAGCCATCCATTTTGGAAGAATCAGGCCGATTAGGTGATCTGAACCGTGCGAATGAGACCAGTTTTTTACAACCGTCTGCATTTTAAGAGCCGTAGATCACGTGGTTATAATCATCAAACAAAAGTACTACTTAGGAATCATAATCAATACGAAATTGGAACTATCGGATAGATGGTTCAAAATGATGATTGGACCTATTTTGCTTATCCACTCAATCTTGACCCTCCATTTTCCATGTTATTGATTGGATGCCTAGGATCATTCGATGGGCTTTATTTTTGCAACATGGATTGTTCTTAGTTATATGAAAGAATAAACGGTTCAATTAGACGATTGGTGGGCCATGCAATCAAAAACTGTCCAACTGTCTGGAATGGACGGACGTGATAAAGCCATTGAAGGACCTACCTGTTGCTACCCCTAAATTGACAGCGCGCGATTGAATTATCAGAGAGAAGCTCAAACCCACAAGCACTATCCACAGCAGCTGTACCCAGAGGGACCTACATGTTAGGACTCGGGAGGTAGATAGGAGTTTTTTTTAAAATACAAGAAGATGTCATATTGCAATGATCCAAACCGTTCATCTGATGGGCTTCACATTTCATGAGAGGTTTAGAAAAAACGAAACAGTTCGTGCCTGTCATCATTCGATAATTTTCATTCGAACATGGACAGTCTCCTTATCCTTGAATAATCAAATGGTTGAAATATTTCAAACTTAAGTTTATTACATGAATCTATTATCCACGGTTTGTTCCATCATATAAACGGTTTGGATTTGAAAAGGACCCCGAATCCATCTGCTATGGGCCGTCGGGATGTATTCCAGCAAACCTCGGCAGATGGATAGATGAGGAAGGCAGGGTGTGCTCGCGCCAGTATACTTTCACTTCAGCACTCGCGTGGTACAAGATCCAACCGTCCACCAAGTCTATTAAATTGGTCTACAAAGTGGGACCCACTTGATGAACGAGTTAGATCTTACACGTATCCCAAGTTGCTAACAGAGCGAGAGAGAGAGAGAGAGAGAGAGAGAGAGTAGACCTCGTATTTGTGTGCAGCTCCAGCTTGTAGATCGGTCTCCACTTCATTTCCACTCACCCAAAAGGACTGAGAGTGAGTATGATTCATCCAAGACCAAAACGAAAAGCAAAGCTCTTTTACACGCCTGTAGAGCCCTTCCCATCCACACGTGGGTACACGTGCCAATATGAAAAATACGTGTGCTTGATCAGATCTTTCCATTAGATGGACTACACAGTTTAGATCTTCTGTTTCACACCTCAGGTAGACCACAACATGATGGACGGCCAGGAAAATCTTTTGACCGTCAGTTTACTATTTACATTGTGGCCCACCTGAGGAGTGATGGGAAGATGGAAAGATCAGATCTTTCATGCGCGTTCCATATTGGCACGTGTCCCTGCGTGCATAGCAGGCGCTCCACACACGTGTGGAATTAGGAAATCTCGTTTCTCTTCTATTCTTCAAGGTCTACACGCCTGTGATAGTTCACTGCGGTGGCTCAGCACCGTACATTTGGCAGTCCAGAATCCAGACCGTCCAAATTTATGATCACAATGTGGATGGTCTTGATATTCCTATGCAATGTTGATCTGAATCATGGTTGATGATTCGGTAGAGCCTTTAAGGACTGGAATTTCGTAGGGTCCTCCCTGCACGTCCTTGCATCTTCCATCATTCAGATACGGTGGACGGAATCATCACCGTCCAAAATCAGGGCACGCATCTGATCCAGTGCACATCTCAAAATATCACCGTCCAAAGACGGTGGCCATTGATTCCTCGATCTGTGGGGCCACAGTGATGTGTGTGTATGACATCCATTCGGTACGTCCATCTTGTGTGGTCCTTAATTTTCTCCATTGATAATCAGGCCAATGAGAAACTCAAGTGGGCCACCCAACAGCAACATTTGGGATTTAATCACCCACCATTAAAACCTTCAGATTCAGATAGTGTGTGGAGCCAACCATGTTTTCTAAATGCCATCCAATCCATTCAGATGAGCCCACCAAGATGAATGGACACTTCAAAACTAAGGTGGGCCGTTCCATGCATGATTTTACAAGGTGTGGCCCACCTTAGCACTGGATTGACTTGAGTTTTGTGATCCAAGGAGAATATAAATAATTAAGGTGGGCTCCACACATCGCCTTGTATGTGAAGGTTAACCTACAAACCTCAGTATTCACTGAACAAATCAAGCATTGCATGCATGATGCATGCCATATCCAACGGCTAAAAGAGGCATTAAAAAAAAATAATAAAAAAATAAAAGGACGAGAGATGAGATTGTACAGTTTCCTGGGTCAAGATAAGCCACCGAAACTAGAAAACCGGGCCCTACAAAACCCATGATCTTCTTCCATCCTGAAGTTTCTTCTATCTGAAGAACGCTCATTTCTCTGTGTCCTCACCAATATAGCGATGCTAATTCAATGATATTTCTCCCCTCCTAGCTATTGAAGTTATATAGAAAATGGTCAGCCGTCCCATCTGGGGACCACCTATCGAGATTCAAAATCAACCATTAATCATGGTTAATTGGTGAAGACAGGTCACACTACTTAGTTAGCAAAACTAAGTAGCTATTACATATAAATGCAGTTTATATAGGATTATTTATTTGTATGTAGCTCTCACTTAAGATTTCGCTTTATGTCTAGCAACTATCAGGGTGTGAAGCATTGAGCGCGGATTGCGGATTGTGGGGTTGTTTGAGCTCATTGTGGACTTTGCCTTACTTATTTCGACTTAATTACTTGTACTTTTTTAATATGGTATTTAAGATTATTTCTTTCTTGGCTACTTACCTTTTTTGGCCATGATCAAAAGCATCTTGCTTTTAAACTATTATCTAAATATATTATACTCCAGGGCTGAGCCGTTAACATCAGGAAAGTGTTTTTTGTCCTTATTTATCTTTATTTATTATTGTTTCATCAATTAGTGTTTTTTGTCCTTATTTATCTGCATTTATTATTGTTTCATCAATTAGTGTTTTTTGTCCTTACTTATCTGCATTTATTATTGTTTCATAGATTATTATACTTTTACCTTTTACAAATGGCCGTACTACCCTCCCATTTTGCTTTGTGGATCATTACGATGTCTTTGTTTTATCTGCACTTGGAGCTTTGTCCTTGTTTATCTGCATTTATTATTGTTTAGTCAATTATTATACTTTTACCTTTTACAAATGGCCGTACTACCCTCCTATTTTGTTCTATGGATCATTACAATGTCTTTGTTTTATTTATACTTGGAGCTGGGTACAAGACGACTCAACTTATCCCACTCATTCATGTTGGGGGCCTTGCACGAAACCTTAGAATCTAGTCTCACGAAACGAACCAGAATTATAGAATAATAAAGTAATAAAATAAATCAACGCATAAACCACACATCACACAAGAGATTTTTACGTGGAAAATCCTCAAAGAGGTAAAAACCACGGGACCTCGTTCATATCAACAATCCACTATGAAGTAGAACGTTACAACCTTCTTTATTCACGCAGGAGTGGATAAACAATGAGAGAATAAAAGAAAACGGAGAGATCTAGCCGATTACGAGGATGTAGAAGCGTTGAGATATCAAGTGCATAGTAAATCACCTTTACGAGCAGAACCTCCCTTCCACAAGATTCCTCTCTCTCTTTCTCTCACACCTTTGATAGCCCTAAACCCTTTAGCAAATTCCTTGTAAAGCTTTAGAAAACCCACTTGTCGTACCTAGAAAGCCTTAGGTACCTCCTATTTATAGTTTAGGAAACTCCCTTCCGCATCCTTGTTGCGAAAGAACTCAAAATCCGCAATCTGCACAAAATCGCGAAACGAATCTGCGTAACCATGACTGGTCGAGACGAGGCTACGACCGATCGAGCGCCACCCACGACCAGTCGAGCACATCCTTCGACCGGTTGAGCACCCCGGAGAAAAATAGCCCAAAGTCGCTAGACTTTGAGTCAAGTTAAGGCTCGACTCCACGACTGGTCGTGCACCAGCCCTCGACCGGTTGTGTAAGGCTCACGACCGGTCGAGCACGGGAAAAAAACTCTCATCAAGTCTCCCCCTTTTTTACCCAGGAGGGATTCACCTTCTTCAAGCCAGCCAGGTTTCTACAAACCTTAAACTTGCCTTTGAGCAAAGCCTTAGTCATCATGTCTGACCCATTATCGTCCATGTGAACCTTCTCAAGCTGTAACACCTTATGTTCCAAAGTATCCCTGATCCAGTGATACCGAATCTCTATGTGCTTCGACTTGGATTGCTGACTTGGATTCTTGCACAAGTGTATAACACTCTGACTATCGTGATAGACCACGTGCTTCTCCTGCTTCAGGCTAAGTTCCTATAAGAACCTCTTCATCCAAAGCATCTTTTTACATGCCTTTATGACTGTAATGTACTCGACCTCTTTCGTCGACAATGTTACGACTTTCTGTAACTTGCTCTACCAGGAGACCGCCCCCTGTAAACGTGAACATGAACCCCAATGTAGACTTCCTGGAGTCTATGCCACCTGCCATATCTGCATCTGTGTAGTCCTCTAACACAGGTTTATCGTCACCATAACATAGGCTTAACCTGGTTGAGCCTCTTAGATACCTCAGTATCCACTTTACCGCTGCCCAATGCTCTTTGCCAGGATTGACAAGATACCAGCTGACAACACCAACCGCATATGCTATGTCTGGGCATGTACACACCATAACATACATCAAACTTCTTACGGCTGATGCATAGGGTATCTTCTACATCTCTTCCACCTCTGCCTTCGTCTTTGGACACTGTCTGTCGCTCAATCTGAAGTGACCATCCAATGCAGTACTGACCGGCTTCGCTGTATTCATATTGAATCGCTCTAGGACTTTCTCAATATACCGTTGCTTCTGTCACGGGTTATCTCCATTCCTAGGATTTGTTTAGCTGGGCCCAAGTCTTTCATCGCAAAAGACTTACCCAACTCCTGTTTCAGCCTGTCGATCTTCTTGATGTCTTTTCCCATGATGAGCATGTCATCAGCGTATAATAGCAGAACTAAGAAATCACCATTTGAGAACTTGCGCGTGAACACACAGTGGTCTGACTCCATTCTGTCATACCCATGTTTCAACATAAACGAATCGAACTTCTTATACCATTGTCGTGGAGCTTGTTTCAGCCCATACAAGCTCTTCCTCAGCCTACACACCATATGCTCTTTGCTCTTGACTTCGAACCCCTCTGGTTAATGCATGTATATCTCTTCTTCCAGTCACCATGGAAGAATGCAGTTTTAACATCTAACTGCTCTATCTCCAGATCTATGCTAGCCGCCAACCCAAGCAACACCCGTATGGATATCATCTTCACCATTGGTGAGAATATCTCCTCGAAGTCTATACCTTTCCTCTGACTAAAACCTTTCACCACAAGTCTGGCCTTGAACCTCGTCTGTGAATTCTTCTGCTCAATCTTCTTTCTAAACACCCACTTGTTTCTCAAAGCTTTCTTGCTCTTAAGCAATTTCACCATATCATAAGTATGGTTCTTATGCAAGGATTCCATCTCCTCTTGCATAACTTTCAACCACTCCCCCTTATACTCATCGGTTAGGGTCTAAGAATAATCTTCTAGCTCTCCTCCATCAGTCAACATAATATACTCATGTGGCGAGTACCTCTTGGACGACTGTCTGTCCCTAGATGACCTCCTCACCTATGGCTCAACAGGTGGATCAAGTGGGGCCTGCTCCCCTGGTCCATCTTTTGAAGAACTCCCTCGTCCTCTGCACCTTACTGTACTCTCCCGTCATCAGGCACCACAGGAGGAATAACCAAAGAAAATCACATCTCTACTCCTGACGAGCTTCTTCTCGGTCGGATCCCACAATCTGTAACCGAATTTTTTATAACTGTACTCTAAAAACACACACTGTCTGATCTTCATATCGAGATTGGACCTCTCGTCCTTTGGTACGTAAACAGATGTCCTTGCATCCAAACACCCTGAGATGACTGTACGATGGATCCTGTCCAGTCCACACCTTCTCAGGTACTTCTCCATTCAACGGGGCTGATGAAGACCTGTTTATCAAATACACCGCCGTGTGTATTGCTTCTCCCCAGAACATCTTGGGCAATTTCGCATGGGATAACATGCATCTGATTCTCTCAACAATGGTGCGATTCATTCGCTCAGCTACACCATTATGATGGGGGGTCTTAGGAACCGTCTATTCATGTCGTATACCCAGGGACTTACAATACTCATGAAAGTCGTCAATGTATTCACCACTATTGTCAGTACGGATGCACTTCAATGATCTACTTATCTCTCTCTCGACCATAACATGAAACAATTTAAACACACCAAAGACCCCGTCCTTGGATTTCAAAGCATAAACTCAAACCCTCCTAAATGCATCATCTATAAAAGTGACAAAATACAATGCCCCACCCAAGGTTTTTATCCTCATAGGACCACAAACATCAGAATAAACCAAATCTAATGCATGCACTTTATTATCATGAGAAGCAGATTTAATAAATGAAACTCTATGCTATTTCCTTGATAAACAATCAAGACAAAGTTTTAAGAGGTGTACCTGTAACGTCTGGAAGGAGCCGCTTCCTCGCTAGTAGCTGAAGCCTTTTTTCACTCATGTGGCCTAGACGCATGTGCTACATGTCAATAACTGAATCTTCCGCTGCGTTCAACCCACCTTACACATACTGACACTTGCCTTGTAAAGGGTGCAACACTTCTTTCCTCTGACCATAATCAATGAACCCTTGATGAGCTTCCATCGCCCACCAGCAAACCTGCTTTCATAGCCATCATCATCCAACCTTCCCGTCGACATCAAGTTGAGGCGAAGGTCTGGGATATGCCTCACATCCTTGAGAACCAATGTGCAGCCCACATCGCTCTTCACACAAATATCATCGACCCCTACGATCTTCGATACGTCAGAATTTTCTATCTTCACAGTTCCATAGTCACTTGACTTGTAGTTTGTGAAGAAGTCCCTACGTGGAGTTGCATGAAAAGAAGCTCCCGAGTCTATCACCCAGTCAGTGTCCTAACTCGTAGCCGTGAGACATACGTCGTGATCTGCTCAAAGAAGAACTACAACGTCGTCATCTTAGACGACTGCAATGAAATCTTATTCATCTTTCTTCTTCTTTCATTTTCTTTTCTTGTCGTTATTAGCCTTATGACATTCATGCATATAGTGGCCCTTCTTGCCACAATTTCAGCATTCAACATCTTTTCTGGTACTTAACTTGCCTCTTAATTTATCTCGGGCCTTCCCGCCCATCCTGTTCTTTCCTCTCTCTTGTTCCTGTGTCACAAGGGCCTCTTGCTGAGTATACCCCTGAGACTTCCTCCTTGTCTCCTCATTGAAGAGACAACTGGTTACCTGTTACATGGATATCTTTTCATCTGGCGCAGAGTTACTTAGAGACACCACCAATGTCTCCCAACTATCAGGCAAAGAATTAAGCAATAGCAAAGCCTGCAATTCATCATCCAGGACTATCTTCATAGAGGAGAGTTGGTTCACTATATTGCTAACTTCATTCATGTGCTCGGCTATAGAACCACCATCCTTGAACTTGAGATTCACAAGTTGCCTTATCAGAAAATTTTTATTACCGGATGTCTTCCTCTCATACAGCCCTTCTAATTTCAGCCATAGGCTAGCGGCAGAGGTCTCTGTAGACACATGGTGGAACACAGAATCATTCAACCATTATCTAATAAACCCCACCGCCTTTCGGTCCATCTTTTTCCAATCATTATCAAACATATCCTTGGATTTTGCCGATATGCCTAAAATTGGAGAATATAGGTCCTTGCAATAAAGCAAGTCCTCCATCTTAGCCTTCCATATGGTCCATTTAGAACCATTGAGGCTGATCATCCTTGATAATCCACCTTCCATAATTTAAAAAAACGATCCTACCCATTCAATGAACTTAGCTCTGATACCACTTTGTTGGGGGCCTTGCACAAAACCTTAGGATTTAGCCTCCCGAAACAGACCAGAATTATAGAATAATAAAGCAATGAAATAAATCAAAGCATAAACCACACACCACACAAGAGATTTTTATATGGAAAACCCTCAAAGAGGTAAAAACCACGTGTAACGCCCCGAATCTTCAGGACCTGAGTACATGATCCGTTTTCCAAAAACCCGAGTGTTAACTTTAAGGGATGGTTAGATATAATATTTTTCTTTTATCTTTCATCAGAGTAAACAGATGAGTGTAGAATGGACAAGTAAGCTTAAAAAGGAAAATTCTAAATTTCATTTAGAATATACAAGAGGTTGCCCATAATGACTTATACAAACCAATGTCTCTAAATTAACAAGTACAAGAATTACATGATTCAATACACGAGAAATAGTAGAATGCAAGTAAATTTTGAGCCGTAAGACTCCTCAGCTCCTCGAGGTAGATACAGTCATGCAACCTCGGGCACCTGAACCCGGCTCCTTATCAGCCCGAACCTGAAAATCACTTAAGCCACCTGTGCTATCTGTGCGGTTATATATTTGATGGATTAGTGGCCAACTCAGTGTGAATTCCCTTCAAGATTACACATCACCGCATTAGGTAAGCATAGTTATAAAACAAAGCATACAAAATAATGCATGATGCAGGTCTTATTAGGTGCATGCATGTGTGAAATATGCAATCACGCCCCGGGGATGCTCATCTGTGCGGATAGTGAAACGTCACCCATGCAATCATCAAACCTGAGAAACATCATCCAGTCGGAATCATCGAACCCGGGACACATCATCCAGACGGAACGATACGTACATCACGTACGATAGCAATAGATGCTGGTCTGTGCTATGTATGCATGATTAGCTAATCCATTATTAATCCAATTACAACAAGCTATTTTAAATAAGCTCAAAGGTCACTATGGGGAGCACATGGCCCAGCGTAGGCCGACAGCTTGGGCATAGTATCCCATGACTGCCATCCCCGGCCCATGAGGCACCATCTTAGGATGTTTAACGGAAACTCATCGACTAATGGCCAATCACATTGCAGTATATGGGGCTATAAAAACATCGAACCCATATAGGAAAATTACTAGAACAAAGCCACATAGGGCGATATCAAACGAGTCACTTAGGGCAATTATCAAGATAAGCCACATAGGGCGAGTATCAAAACCCTGCGATAAAAGACTATCCTTGAAAACCATTGAATACAACAACCCTTGATGGTAGGCCCACATCAATAGTCAATTCAAACCACTATTCAAAAACCACTAAGCTGAAGGTCCATTACAATCACAACCAATCGAGTTACATCCCAAGTATGGGTGTACACATATAGGTGGGGGTTTCCCACTGATGTACCAGTTTAAGTTCCATAAGTAATCCACCAATAATCTATAAGCATGCATAAATATGTAAGATAATTATTAAGCAATTCAATTAACACATGTAGCAATTTAATTCCAACAATTAACACATGTAGTTATAGAATGGAGATATCATTTATAAATTAAAATAAAACTATAACTTAAGCTAATGAGAAGATGGAAAACTCAATGGGAAGAATCATTACCTTACACTTTGAATCGCCCACCAGTGTTGCTAGTGAGTGCGAGTTTCCTTATAATCAATCCCTATAATAAATCAGGAACTTGTACAATTAGATCCAAGCTTACACACTACCTAGGGTTTGGATTACTTTTTGAGTTTTGGTATAGAGTTAGGGCTTTATCCTAGGGTTTAGTCTTAGGAGTTGAACTGTAATACATGTGTAGCTTACTCGATGTAAAAATATGGTTAGTTGCAGTTTATCGTTAATTATACAACTAATACTAGTGACCATGGTAATATTAAGTATTACAATATAATAGTGTAATCTATTTCATTTTTTATGAAAATATCTTTAGGTGGTGGATACTACACTAATATCATTAACGGTAATTTGTTTATAATAACTATCATTAGCGCAACCAGTGCATTGATGTAGATCTAGGTTCTCATCCTAGAGTTCAGTCCTAGACTTGGATCATAGGATTGAACGCTAATTGATGTATGGTTAACCACCAAATTAGTAAATTTTAATAATTGTAAAACCGTTATTAGTGTTAGCAATGTAATCAATGTTAGGTACATGATAATAATAATCGTTATGATGACAGTAAATATTTTATTCTACCATTAATGATAATATTTAAGATCGATAAAATAGAATATTACTATATGATACTTGAAATTTTGTTTATACTAACTAGTTCTAGCATGAATAACTCACTAATGACTAATCATTATTAATTTTAATAATCCTAATAATAACAACGGCGGTAATACATTAAAGTGGGTCTAGTGTGGGTTTGAAGGATCCCATGAATAAGATTACTTGGGCCGCATTAGAGTGACTAGGCCTACCAAACTTTGGTCGAACAAGTGCCCCCATTTGAGTCTAGAATCCACCCATAAACAAGGCCCGAACTGGGCCTGATTTGGCCCAACTGTGGTTCAGGATTGGGCCTGGTGCTGCATTTACAAAATCCAAATGGGGCAGCTGGGCTGGGCCCGTCCTGGCCCAACGTCAACACAGCTGAGGTGTGCGTACTGAGCATGATGTGGTCCCGTTATTGCCACTATCATTAACTGGCCGTTTTTGGCCCAACAGCGATCAGTTACAGGGAGGGTTGGCACAGGCTCATGTTGTGATTTGGCTTGATATTCGGCCTAGATTTAGCCCCAACTCAGTCCAGATCTGTGGTTGGGTGTGCGGTCCACTGAACGTGATTGGGCGTGGCCCACTAAACTTCATCTCAAGTGCGGCCCACCGAGTATGTGGTGTGGAGAGATGGCAGCGGGTAGCAGCTCGGTTAAAGTGGTGCAACACGCACCTTGGCTATCCTGATGACTGGAGTGGACCTGACCCAGCCTCTGGTGGCTCGTCCCGAGTTCGAGCTGCTACGAAAATGGCAACGGCGGCAGCAACAGCGGCCACCCTCTATTCCTCTTTCCTTTCCTTTCTTCTCCTTCTTTCTCTCATGCTTTCTCTATCTCTCTCTCCTTTCTTTCCTAAAACGTTGGTGAGAATTTCGAGGGAATAGGATCCCTTATATAGACGCAAAGGTTTCCCTAGCCGTTTCAGGGAACGGTTAGGATAACGATTGCTCTCGTGCTCTCCCTTTCATTTTCTGTTTGTATGGGGGCAATCCGATCATGGAATGGTTTTCCTAATGCCATGGCCCACCGAATGAGCGCTCTTGATCAATAGATGGGGCCCATACGATCATGATGGGTCTATTTGCTGGACGGGGAAGATAATGGCATCTCCCATGGCGGATTTTAACCTAAGGAGTATCTTGATGATCTAGTCCATTTGCATGGCTCGGATGGGGCCGCTGATCACTGCAAGGCCCACCTTCTTGGGCCTTTCATCCACGTTTCACCACGCCGCGCGAGACCTCCCGCCTCAAGTAGTTTTCTTACGAGAAGGATGCTCCCAGCGTGCTAGCTGTTGCCGCCCTAAAGGGAGCAGTGGAGATTGGTCCACATGGACTGCTGTGAGGTTCGGATCGCGCCAAAGACGCCTTCCCAAAGCGGAAGTGTTTCCCCTTGCTTTCCTTAGTGCAGGCGGTGGCCTGCACGTTTTTGGCAATAGGAGAACGACGCGGATAGATGCCTGGACGGGGTGCTGGGATGCAAGGAATGGTGTGGACGCGGATTGCCAACATGGCAAGAAGGATGGGATCGCAACTTTCATTTCTGGCAAAACAGCCAAACGCAGGTGGGGTTTCTCCTGAGATCGTGCACTTTCATGGATGTCCCAACGCGTGAAATTTGTTGGGGTTTGTTCGTACTTAAGGGCTCTACAAGATGGATGGATTGGATCATCCAGATAAAGGCCTAGGTGGGCCACCTAGAGAGCTGACATCCGTCAGTTTTGAAATGCAAATGGGCGGGAGGAGTTCCGCTTTTTCAAGTGGAATTCAGGTCAGCGCCGGTGGCCTTCGTGCACTTGCACCCCATGTGGGGGATCCACCGTGACTTTATGACCAATCCACACCGTCCATTCTATTCTTTGGGCCCTTCCACATCCTTTTACCAAAGGTGGGGCAGATCCAAGGTCCAGGTGGGCCATACGAGTTGATTCCAAGCTCCAACAGTGGTTTTCCATTGACCTAGTGGTCAGATCACCCCGAGATTGGACGTCAACGGTTGAAAGGGTCCAAGGGGCCATGCATAAGGCTTTCATCATTTATTATTAGCCAATACTTATATGAATATAGATTTCATTACTTTCTATATTTCTTGTAATTAAAATAATTAAAATCTCACATATGATATGTAAATAAAATTCCCAATATTAACATACTACTATGTACATGCTTATTAATCACATATCTATTAACACATAATTCATAATAATACCTTATGAACATATGTATAAATGAATTGAAAATATCATATTAAAATTATATTTGTATTCAGTAATATTGTTGGATGATATAAAATATTATTAAAATGTCTAATAATCTTTTGTATACATATTTCTAAAGGATACTTAATACTACATAAATATTTATAGTTCAATTATACATTGTAAAATTTCCATTCGTTATGTTTATTTAATATAATATTATATTCATAATATTTCATATACATTAAATATATGCATATCACCCTATTACGATACATTTTCAGACAGATCATTTATATGATAAATAAATCATCAAATACATCCATAATCTTTTGATCCATATTTGTGTAAAATTTATAATATAATAAATAGATAAAATAATATACTTAGTATATATTATTTGACTACTGGGTGGTTTGATATGTGGATGAGGATTACCTTTTACGGACAGATTTAAACTAGGATGCACGTGAATGTTCACTAAGCTAGGTTTGCATCCTACTAAGTTGGTTTATATAGTAACACTCGAGTACGGGAAAGTACGGGGTGTTACACCACGGGACCTCGTCCAGATCAACAATCCACTATGAAGTAGAACGTTACAACCTTCTTCACTCATACAGGAGTGGATAAACAATGAGAGAATAAAAGAAAACGTAGAGATCTAGCCGATTACAAGGACGTAGAAGCGCTGAGATATCAAGTGCACAGCAGATCACCTTTACAAGTAGAACCTCTCTTCCACAAGCTTCCTCTCTCTCTTTCTCTCACACCTTTAATAGCCCTAAACCCTTTAGCAAATCCCTTGTAAAGCTTTAGGAAACCCTCTTGTCGTACCTAGAAAGCCCTAGGTACCTCCTATTTATAGTTTAGGAAACTCCTTTCCGCATCCTTGTTGCAAAAGGACTCAAAATCCGCAATCCGCACAAAATCGCAGAACGAGTCTATGTAACCGCGACTGGTCCAGATGAGGCTACGACCGGTCAAGCGCCACCCATGACCGGTCGAGCACCTCCTTCGACCGGTTGAGCACCCCGGAGAAAAATATCCCAAAGTCGCTAGACTTTGAGTCGAGTCAGGGCTCGACTCCACGACTGGTCGTGCACCAGACCTCGACCAGTCGTGTAAGGCTCAGGACCGGTCGAGCACTGGGAAAAAACCCCATCAATTCAGACCCAACTCGACTTGAGTTGAATGGGTGAGTCAGTCCGAATTAGTAGGCTTCGCCCAATCTGAACTTAAACCGAGTTGAGTTCGAGTTATCCAGTAACTCGATTCAGTCATACTCGACTCAATTAAAAAATGACTCAATTTGAATTCGGGTGTGTGTGTGTGTGTGTGTGTGTGTGTGTGTGTGTGTGTGTGTGTGTGTAAAAACTCTAATTTCTAAGTATCTGTAACTCTATACGCCACACCCGATTCCAACTTGATCCCAAAGTCTCTCTCTCTCCCTCCCTCCTTCATCCTCCTCCTCTTCCAAGTCTGGCAACCACCCTCCTCTCCTCCTCTCCTCCTCCTCTCTCTCTCTCTCTCTCTCTCTCTCCTCTCTCTCCTCTCTCTCTCTCCCTCCTCTCCACTCCCTCCCTACCTCCTCTTCCAAATCTGGAAGCCACCCACCACCATCACCGCCCTCCTCCTCCTCCTCCCTCTCTCTCTCTCATCTCCACTCCCTCCCTCCCTCAGCTCTCAATCCGAATCGGTGCCAACTCGAACCGACTCGGTACCGAGTCAAGCCGAGTTCGGGTCAGGCCTATTTAAAAAATGGATCTAGTCGGGTCAACCCTAATTCAATCCAACTGGACTCGAAGCCTTGCTCTATCTACACCATTCATCCATTTTTCCATATCATTTTAGGGCATGATTCCAAAACTGAGGATATTCAAGAGCTCAGCCATTATGATGTCTTTGTTTTATCTACATTGTCCATCCATTTTTCCATATCATTTTAGGGCATGATTCCAAAACTGAGGATATTCGGTAGCTCAGTTGGGCCACACGATGGAAAATAGTGGGAGCGAATGCCCATCGTTGAAACACTCACTGGACCATAGGGGTTTATGAGAAATCCATTCCCATCCATCTGTTTTGTCATCTCATTTTAAGGCATGGCCCAAGAATGAGGTAGGTCCAAGTTTAATTGGGCCACATAGCAGGAAATATTAGGAAAAATGCCCACCATTGAAATATCTACTGGCTATTTTGGGGCCCACTTTGAGCCTTGGATCTGCCTCATTTTCCCCTAAAATGAAATGGTAAATCAGATGGACAAAGTGCAATTGTCAAAAAAATCATAGTAGGCCCCACATACGGTCGACAATTCTCACCCTGCTTAAATGTCCAACCTTTTGATAGTAGCCAAGTTGCTACCAGATGGTGTTTTGTGGCCCCACAATGATTATGTGTTTTATCTATGCCATCCATCCATTTTGAGTCATTATTTTAAAGTATGAACCGAAAAATGAGGCAGATCCAAATCTCAAATGGACCACACCACAGGAAAACAAAAAAGCAGTGGTAATTGAATGCCTGATATTAAAAATTTCCTAGGGACCTTTGTAACGCTTGTTTGCCATCTGACCTGTTGATTAGGTTACGAAAACCCTGACAAAAGAAAAAAGCAAGTACCAGCTTGATCCAAAACTTTTGGGCTCCCGAGAAGTTTTTGATGGTAGGCGTTCAGTTAATGTTTCCTGTGGTGTGGTCAACCTATGACTTTGATCTACCTCATTTTTGGGCTCATGCCCTAAAGTGATCTGGAAATTTTGATGAATGGCTTGGATAAAATATATACATCATGGAGGCCTACTGAGCACCGTCCAATGGCGAGTCGCTCATGGTTGCGTGGGCCTAGCCATCAACACTAGAGGTGGGCATCGAGTTAAGTCCAACTTGACTCGATCTGGTTTTGCCAACTCTCTAACCCAAACTCGATCCGACTCGGGACCGAGTCCAGCAGGCTTGACTCGATCCGAACCGAATCTTGGCTGGGTTAACCCAAACCGAGTCTGACTCGGTCAGAGAAACTAAGTCGGATCGAGTTGGGTATGATTCAGATCGGGCCACCAGCGAGGTTGATCCAGGTAGTCCACCAATGAGGTTGAGCCAAGGCGGGCCACCAGTGTCACCAGCGAGGTTGAGCTAGGGCGGGCCACCATGCCTTAAAAACGATCTCTCCAAATGGATGGATGGTGTGGATACAATACATACATCATAGTGGGGCTCGAAAAGAATGATGACGTCACTTGAGTAGTTAATCTGCGTCCGTCTAGAGCCAGGGCGGGCTACGACCATGGTCCAAATCTCGGCCGGACCACCAACGACCTACACTCGAGCTCCCGAGCCAAGTCGAACTACCAGCGGCCTGCATCTGAGGTCCTAAGCCAAGGCGGGCCACTAGCGGCCTGCACCTGAGATCCCGAATTCAAAAAAACACAGAAAAAAACTTAAAAAATAAATATACCTGATGAATGGACGAGGATGATCGGTAAAGATCGGGTGTTGGGTTGTTGGCTGGCCTGGATTCCGATCGGGTTCGGTGCAGCGCCAACGCGAATAGGGTTAGGGTTGATGAAATGGTAAAAAAAAAAGTTTAATTTATGCTACCCAATTCTGGTCTAAGTTAGGTTTCAGATTGGATTTCGAATCGGGTCCGATTGGGTTACTACGTAACCCGAACTCGACTCGGTCGAGATTCGTATCAAGGTGGGTCTACTCGATCCGAACCCGACCCTAGCATTTGGTTCGGGAAGAGTCAAATCCGACCAAGTCGGACAAGTCGGATGCGTCAGATCGAGTTGGGTCCTTCCTAGCTCTAATCAACACCCCTTACTAAAATCTTCGTAAAACCCTCGTCCCGACCTATGTCAGGTGCCTTCTATAGTGTTCTTGACAAATCCACTCCGTTCATCTGCTTTGCCAATTTTTTCTACATTATGGACCAAAGAAGAGTTAGATCTAAAGCTCAAGTGTGCCAAGCGATAAGAACATTTGCGAAAGGATGCTCACCTTTGAAATATCTTGTGGCTTTCGTGGGCCACTTTGAGCCTTTGATCTTCTTCATTTTGACTCATGTCTTAAAATGAGCTTTCAAAACAGATGGACAGGATGGATTTCACACCAGCATGAAGGTGGCCCTAATGTAGTTGGGATGAAAGTTACACGGCATCCAATGTTAATAGTGCGTTTAGATGGGTCGTTGGACATTTAAGTCCACCTCACTCGATAGTAGGTAGAGCGTACAATGATTTTTGTTAAAAATCCTCACCGTACATCAGATTTTTCATCTCATTTTAGAGCAGGGGCCCAAAAATGAGTTTTGTGCAGAGCTCAATTGGGCCACACGAGCAGTAAATATCAGGTATTGAATGCTCACCAATGAAACGTTCATGGGTCACATATATTTTGTGACAAATCCACTCTGTCCATCTGTTAACGCAGCTCATTTTAGGGAATAAACAAGAACATAAGCCATATTCGAAGCTCAAGTGGGACACACAACAGGAAACAGTGAAAAAGAACGTCCACCATTGAAATATCTTGGGGCAATCAAGGGGCCCAATTTGAACTTTGGATCTGCCTCATTTTTATGCCCATGCCCTTAAAATGAGCATGCAGTTTAATGATTAACTGTGGGAACTGTAAGTGTATAGGCGTTACTTAGAAAATAATTTAAAAGCAGGAGGTTTTTGGAAAAATTCATATTTATTAACTAGGATGCAATGCAAGATGTGAATAACAATTAATGTATGATGTTGACATCTACCTTTTTTATTTGGTTTTGGCTAAAAATGAGGCAGACTATGTGCGCCCCACCATGATGCATGTGTTATATCCACATTGTCCATTCATTTATTTTAAATTATTTTAAGGCATGAGCCAAAAACCAAGGCAGATCCAAAGCTTAAGTGGACCACATCATAGGAAGTAGTGGGAATAATAATTCCACCATTAAACCTATTTTTTTCTTTGGTGTGGTTCACTTGAGCTTTGGATTTGTCCCTTTTTAAGTCTATACACTAAAATAATATGAAAAATAAATAATAAAAATGAATGGACAACATGAATATAAGTCATACATCATGGTAGGGCCACAAAGTTTGGATGTAATTCTTCTTCTCAAATAAAAAATGAATGTAATTAGGATGCTTTTACAACACAATTACATGTAATTACATTGAAACAAACCATCATGGCAAACTCTGCATTGCATGTCTCGGGGTAGGCTAGTGGGCCTTCAAAATGACAGAATTCTCTTCAACTTTCCATTAAGCTTCAAGCTTAATAAAGTAGAAGAAATGCCATGTGTCTCCAAGCCCATTTGAGTAAGTTGAAAGGTCTCTTGATTTAGAAGCATCTAACAAACACTACACTGGAACAATGTATGTTATTAATAGCATAATTAATCATTTTATATAAGAATATATGAAGATATGTGCTTATTATTGTGGTACGGTTTATATTTCATTGGCCAATGTCATTATCACCACTTATTCGCATGGTGTGGTTCGTTCAAGCCTTCAATTTGCCTCCATTCCAGGCTCATGTCCTAAGATGATCTATCCAAATGAATGGACGGTGTGGATCAAACAAATACACCACTTTGAGCCCCACAGAGTCCCTGCCTAAATCGTAGTCTAGCCAGGGGTGTATATCGGGTCGAGCTGGCCTCAGCTCGAACTTAGCTCGACTCGGTCCTCGAGCTTAACCGGCTAGCTCGGCTCGGTTCAATCAGCAGCTCGGGCCAGTTCGAGCCAAGTTTGAGCGAAGATCGAGCCGAGTTCGCCTGTGCAACATTTTCACAAACACCTGGACTGCATCTTTAAAATCTCATTGTATTTAAGACAGCAGTAATGGTTTTACAGGTGTTTTATCAAACACCTTCTAAGCAACATAAAAATCAAGAAAAAAATGGTATGCATTTCATATACATACCTTCCTTGCCACCAGCCACACTTTGTTGAGTCATTTCATCAAACACTTGGTGAGCAACATCAATATCAAAGTAACCGAGTCACCGAACTGGTTCGATCCGAGTTTGATTTGAGCTGGGTTTGATCCGAGTTGAGTTGAGCTAGGGCCAGCTCGAACTCATTTTCGAGCTCAAAAAATCATCTCGACTCGACTCAAACTCAACTTCGAACCGAGTCCAATCGTGCTTTTTTGAGTCGAGTCGAGCGAGCTAACCGAGCTTGGTCGGTTCATGTACACCTCTAAGTCTAGTTAGGTCCTAATGGGAGTAGTACTGGGTTGAAAGTTGGGCAAGTTCAACCTGACCGACCCGTGACTGACTTGACATTGGGTTGGTCTCGGGTAGGATGTATCAAGTCCGATCTTGGTCTTGAGCTATACAAACACTACCTGATAAAACTTAGGTCGAGCTCGGGTTGAGGTCTTAGGTTGCCTGACCCAACTCGAAACCGATTAATATATATGCTACAAATAAATTATAATTGAGTGTGAATCGTTTGTGTTGAAGGCATAGAAAATTTCGGTGTTGTTGGGTCTCATCAATCCGCATCATTTTTTGATGACTCAAGGTAATAAGATATACCTTATTTCTCTCTCCCAAATAAATTGCGTGCTACGCAACTCAACTTTTAAAAGAGTAGTTGTATTATATTTTAGCTTGTTTGTTTAGAAAAAAATGAAATTATTTATAATGAATAACTAAATATATAATTAATAAAATCATAGATACGAAAAAAAGGCATGTGTTGAAATATAACATACTAATGTAATAATGAAAATATTAGCATGTATCCACCCGTCAACTTGACGGAGCCCACTTAAGCTGGGCTTAGGCTGAGAATTCCCAACCTGAGGTTGGGTTGGGTTAGGGTTGAGATACAGGAATCTTGGGTTGGGTTAGGGTTGAGATACAGGAATCTTGGGTTGGGTTAGGGTTGAGATACAGGAATCTTGGGTTGGGCTAGAGTTGAGCACCAACCTAACCCAGGTTGGGCCCACATAGCCCCTGCCTGGATCGTATGTCTAGTTAGGTTCCAGTGGGTGAGTTGTAAATTGCAATCATTAAAGCATGTATTTATAATATTTTATGTTTTTTTTTTAACTAAACTGTTGTGCTAACGTCAGCTCAGATAACGTGGTCCAATTTGTTGGGGATTTTGACCTGCGGAATCACACAGATCTAGATCTAGGATAGCAATCCAATGACACCAAGCACACACAAGAGAACACAGATTTAACGTGGAAAACCCTTGCGGGAAAAAACCATGGCACAAAGCGACAGATCTCCACTATGAAAATAGAAATTACAAAGAGAGAGGACTTACCCAATTCGAACAACCTTGAATCTCACCCTTGCTACACCCTTTAGAAACCCTAAAATCTTTTAGGAACCCTTGGAACTCCTTTAGAAAGCCTTAGAATTTCATCTCAATCTCGCATACACCCCTTTATATAAGTTTAGAAAGAAGCAGACTCGGAATATGAAACAAAATCCACAAAATCTGCGTTTCCGCAATCGCATCTGCGGAACTCTTCGATGTCATCGAAGGTCTCTCGATGACAGATTCAATATCATCGACAATCCTTCGATGATATCGAAACAGGACCAAAACTGTCCAGCAACCAGGGGTGAAAAATCCAACAATTATCGATGTCATCGAAGGTCTCTCGATGACAGCATCGATATCATCGACGGTCTGTCGATATCATCGACAGACCAACAGACAGATTTAAGACATCTGTCAATATCATCTAAAACCCTGTCGATATCATCGACAAACCACCAAACAGATTTAAGACATCTGTCCATAACAATCTCCACCATGTCTTCAATCTTCATACGTGTAGCTTCTTGTCCCCTTCTCTTATTTCTACACCATATCATAGCTTCTCTCGCACACTCCGTCTTTCTTTTACGCCATCGTCAAGCCCAAAGAAGTTACACAGAACTTGAACTTCTCTGCAGGAACGATCTAGGTGAGCATGTCTGCCGGATCAAAATCCACGTGCTCAACCATCTTTGTTTCTTTCTTCTAAAAAGGAAAGACGTAGTCTTCTTACCATCTCATTGCTACCCAATATGCTTGTCGGGGTACTTGGTCACAACATTGATAGCCTGTGAAATAATCGGTCTAATCCAGACCACGGCATACACTGCCTACCGCATTCAAATAAGGCTTATGAGATATTTTGCGTTTCCTTATCTGTTTTGGGACATGTCCTGAGAAAAACTTGAGGAAAGACGCGTAGGGAACGCTCTATGGCTTTTCTTGGCCCATCACATCCTTGATCAATACCTACACACAAGGTATTCCTCCTGTGATTACCAAAGCCTACTCCTCCTTCAGTCTCAATGACGAGAACCATCTTTGCAACCCCCCGATCCTTCATCCTGAATGTCCCACTTAACCGAGTCTTCAGTACATTGATTCCAGACATGTCATAATTGGCGATCTACATGTCATCAATTCCTGACACACCATGAAGGAATCAAACCACTGCCTAGGCGACAGGTCGAACCACAACCTCCTGCAAAGTCTTTTCTTAACCCCTTTAACTTCGAACCGCTCTGGTTGCTTCATGTAAATCTGCTCTTCACTTTCCCTTACAAAAGTCCAGACGCCACATCCATCCTTCCAGCTCAAGATCGCATTCGCCAACCAGCGCCAATCATGGATCTAATAGACACCTGTTATACCGTCGGCGCGAATATCTCTGAGAAGCCGATCCCTTCTCTCCGAGCATAACCCTTCACTACCAACCTCGTCATGTATCTATGTTGTATCTTCCTAAAGATCCACCTGCATCCAACTGCTCTCCGGCCCACTGGAAGCTCTACCTGCTCCCATATGTCGGTCTGATACAACGAATCCATCACATCGCCTATAGTCACCTTTCACTTTTCAGCACCAGGCTCACCTAGAGCCATCTGAATAGAAGATTAATCCCCTGCGATATTGGAGCTGTCCATGTACCTCGCCGATATCCTGTGATCATGCCGTGTGATTCTTCTCACAGGTGGCTTCTCCACCTGCTCTGTATCCCTGTCCGCACGTCTCAGTCTTCCTGCCCTGCCCGCTCATGCGGCCATGCCCAACATACCACACACGTGCAGAGGTGAAATCCGCTACAGCCATTGCAGCTCCACCTTTTGAAGTGTTCCCGATCAACCTGTACAAGTTACCGAGTCGTTGCGCTTTCATGATTACCCGTGCCCTCTTAGATACCTTAAGAGCACTATCAATACCTGTGTACTTGCATCCTTTTGCCTCAAGCACACCAAGAGAAATCAGATTCTGCTTCAAATCAGGAACATGTCTGACATCAGTCAAGGTACACTCCACCCCATCAAATATCCTGATGCACACCGTACCAACAACCACAACATTACAGGCAAAGTCATTGTCCATAAACACCTGTCCACCATCGCACTCAATATAGCTGGCGAACCAACTTCGATGAGGAGTCATGTGAAAAGATGCCCCTGTGTCTAGCATCCACTCATCCTTACAATCATCGTATGGCTGCCTGATAGTAGACACAGACAAAACATCACCATCACATCCACTCGATCCATCTGACGTGCAACATTGGCCTCCCTGTACGAAGCCTCTGAATCTTCTCTCTTCAATTGAGGATTTCCACAATCCTTCTTCACATATCCTTCCTTCCCACAATTTCAGCACTTTACATTTCCTTTACCCTTGCCCTTTGATTTGGATTTATAACCTGAAGAACCCGTACCTTGTTCAGAATTCCTACCTATTGTAAATAGTGCATCAGAAGATGTCTCATGTCGCCGTTTAGCTTTTTCATAGCCTTCCCTTGAAGGGCTGAGATAACGGTGTCGACACTTAAGGTTTTATTCGTGCTGTACATAGTGTCCTTAAATGATTCATACGAAGCCGGAAGAGAATTCAGCAACATACATGCTTGTTCTTCATCTTTCATCACTTCCTCCATATCCAGCAATTTGCAAACTAATTTTATTAAAGTTGCTGATGTAAGCCTCCGGATCTCCACCCTCTGCCATCTTAAAGTTATACTACTGCCGCTTCAAGTGTAGGCGATTTTCCAAGGATTTTTTCGCATAGATATCCTCTAACTTCGCCCATAACTTAGCCGCAGTTTTCTCCCTCATGATGTTGTAGAGAAACTCATCCGTGAGACATAAATGGATCAATGATATAGCTTTCTTATCAAGAGTATTCCAATCATCATCAGTCATAGTAAACTTTCATTCCTCAAGAGCACCATCTTCGCCTAGCTTGATTAAGGAACTTATCATCTTGATCTTCCATAACTCGAAATTATTTTTCCCTGAGTACTTCTCAATCTCATACCTGGTGCTCGCCATTATTACTAATCCTGCAGATTCAGATCTGTGCCCCAACCGATTGCTCTGATACCACTTGTTAGGGATTTTAACCTGCAGAATCACACAGATCTAGATCTAGGATAGCAATCCAATGACACCAAGCACACACAAGAGAATACAAATTTAATGTGGAAAACCCTTGCGGGAAAAAATCACGGCACAAAGCGACAGATCTCCACTATGAAAATAGAAACTACAAAGAGAGAGGACTTACCCGATTCGAACAACCTCAAATCTCACCCTTGCTACACCCTTTAGAAACCCTAAAATTCTTTTAGGAACCCTTGGAACTCCTTTAGAAAGCCTTAGAATTTCATCTCAATCCCGCATACACCCCTTATATAAGTTTAGAAAGAAGCAGACTCAAAATAGGAAACAAAATCCGCAAAATCTGCATTTCCACAATCGCATCTGCGGAACTCTTCGATGTCATCGAAGGTCTCTCGATGACAGATTCGATATCATCGACGGTCCTTCGATGATATCGAAACAGGACCAAAACTATCTAGCAACCAGGGGTGAAAAATCCAACAATTATCGATGTCATTGAAGGTCTCTCGATGACAGCCTCGATATCATCAACGATCTGTCGATATCATCGACAGACCAATAGACAGATTTAAGACATCTGTCGATATCATCTAAAACCCTGTCGATATCATCGACAGACCACCAGACAGAATTAAGACATCTGTCCATAACACAATGAAATTCTAGGATATAGTAAATTCTGTTCCTACTTAATTTTTATTTTAAACTTTTCCGGTGACACGTTGAACTTCTGCCTGGATATAACAATCCCAGCAATCCACATCGGCATCATTACCTTGAAATCTACTCAATCCCTCTTCTGCCTGGATATAGAAATCCCATGGGATTGCCACCAATCCATATCAGCATCATTACCTTGAAATCCACCCAATCCCTTCTAATCCCATCTATTTTTCCTGAGATGTGTTTGGTTGGACGGATTGGAAGGGATTGGCCTGACATAATCCTGCGATTGGCCAAGCATGCCAAACAGACTCGGTGGTGAAATCTCTGGATATGGCAATTCCAGCAATCACTGACATAGCCATCATTACCTTGAAATGACTGCCATCCACTATTATACAATCCAATCCCATGGAATATGCCCGTCCAAACACGCCCTTAAGCTACTGGAACATTCAATAAAAAGGAAACGGATTGGCTACTCATCCTGCCACCAGCTAAATGCCGGTGGTCAATTCGTTGTAAGTCCCACCATGGTGTATATGTTTCATCCATGCATTCCATATATATTTATAGATAATTTTATGGTATAAGACCAAAAAATGAGGTATATCCCAATCTCAAGTGGACCACATTATATGAAATAGTGTTGAATGAACGTTGACCATTAAAAACTTTTTGGGGCCATAAAAGTTCTAGATGAAGCTGATCTTTGTTTTTTTTTTTTCCCTTCATCTGGGTCTGTGCGACCTAATCCAACAGATTGGATGTCAAATAAACAGTACAGTGGGCCTTAGGAGGATTTTAATGGTGGATATTCAATACTATTATTTTCCTGTGGTGTGGTCCACCTTAGATTTATATCCCTCTCATTTTTGGATCAAGCCCTAAAATAATCTGTAAAAATGTATGAATGGAATGGATGAAACACATACATCATGGTGGGGCCCACAAAGCACCGACCACCATCCACTGGGCTGGTGGCAGGGGAGTAGCCAATCCGTTTCGTCTATAAAAGGGTCGCGGATTGCATCCTACCTAGGGGTGTACACGGGTCGGGCCGAGTCGAACTAGCCTCAGCCCGTCCAGGCCCGTCCAGGCCCGTTCAACAGTCACACCAGGCCCGAACCCGGCCCGGCCTGGTCACCGGGTCAACATCTCCAGCCCGAACCCGACCCGGCAGCAATCGAACGAGTTCGGGCCAGTTTCGAACCTTCGAGTTCAACATCACCACCTCCCCCATCAGCCATCATACACATTCCACATTCAATATTTAAATAAAACTATCTAAATTAAATACACTGAAATAGAGAAATCATGAAATGAGAGAGAGAGAGAGAGAGATGAGACGAGAGAGAGAGAGAGAGAGAGAGATGAGAGAGAGAGAGAGATCATACTGGTGTTTAGCCGGACGGATGAGCAGAGAGAGGCGTCTTCTGGTGTTTGGCCGGACGGACGAGCAGAGAGAGGCGGACGGCGTCTGCTGGTCGGACGAGCAGAGAGAGGCGGACGATGTCTGCTGGTCGGACGAGCAGAGAGAGGCGGACGGCCTCTGCTGGTCGGACGAGCAGAGAGAGAGAGAGATTAGAGAGGTGGAGAGCCGAGAGGGACGAGAGAGAGAGAGAGAGAGAGAGAGAGAGAGAGAGAGAGAGAGAGATTTGGTGGGGTCGGGTAGGGAGAGAGCGAGGGTTTGGTGCTGCTGGCTAGGGTCGGGCGTTTTTGTAATGCCCTGAAAATCGGGGGTCGAGCATAAGCTCCACTCCCGAGTTCCAACGCATCACTTATGCAACATAGATAATGATGATTAAATGTTGTCTGTGTTAGTGCATTAAACATGAGTGGGATTACACCAAACATTCATATCATACTCCAGAGATGATTAAATTAGGCAAGTGGAAGACTATGATATATATTATATATATATATACTATATATATATAATATATATTATATATATATATTATATATATATATAAACTATTATAAGTCTCCAGAGTATGAACATGTTACCAGGTTATATATACATGTATACTCCAAAAATGAACAAAAATAATATACATGGGTGCTCCAAAAGTACAAAATAACAAGTGTAATGGCGTCTGATCAACATCTCTGTAACCCCGTCGATCAGAACATGGACTACATAGACCCGCTAGAAAACTGCATGTAGGAGAATGCCTCCTTGTCGTCCTCGAAGTCAGGCTCCGCCTCAGGAGTCCGTCATCATCTGCAATCAAGACAGAGTCTGGTTGGTGTTTAAAACACCGTCCCGTAACATGGGAGTGAGTGATCAACTCAGTGGA
The DNA here is from genome assembly GCA_021015155.1 of Magnolia officinalis. Lineage (NCBI taxonomy): Eukaryota > Viridiplantae > Streptophyta > Magnoliopsida > Magnoliales > Magnoliaceae > Magnolia > Magnolia officinalis. Next base: position 82,133,720 of record JAJHSJ010000006.1, read on the forward strand.
ACTATACAGCAAAGGTTAATATGTTATCAATTCAGTCAAGCAGTAATGACAAAGCAGTAAAATCAAACATCCCTGAATACTCTTATTAATGCAAGAATGATATGAATAATGATGCATGCCCTCGCCTACACTCCCTCGTGCGACACCATCTTACAGTCGTGGGATGTTTTCTTCCCTCTGTGCTCTTCAACCTAGGGCACATGCAGTGCGATGTTATGAGCGTGATTACCAAGTTTTTCTTAGTCCTTTTTATATAGCAGGATTGAGAAACTAAGGTACCTCCCTTATATCAATTCTCAAACAATGATCCATCTAGGGTCGTCAATCCTAGTTAATCACATACAATAGGCAAGTTCAGGTCACTACCACCAACACCCTACCAACTGACAGTCTATTTTCGAAGGCTCGTCGCCAACCCGACTGGGGACCACAGCCAGACTGTGCCAGGGTAGGCCTATTTTGTACTCGAGGTCACTCCACCAATGCCCTACCAACTGACAGTCTATTTTCGAAGGCTCGTCGCTAACCCGACTGGGGACCACAGCCAGGCTGCACCAATGGAGGCCGACGGCTCGAATACAGTGTCCCATACCACCGTATTCGGCTCACGAGTTTTGGGTTGCTCACTGGTCACTACAGGGAGGCTCGTCGCCCCAACGTAGGCCGATAGCTCGACTACGGTATCCCATACCAGCATGTTCGGCTCATGAGTCTTAGCGGATCGAGGTACCAAGGTTAACGGGGTTTTCACTGGTGAGTTTGGTACCTTAGGTTCAAGCAGTAGCGTCCAAACATGGTGAACATACATCGGGTCAATTGGGTTACTTGACGGGCTCGACTAGCACGAGCGCACATCGAGTTGATCGACATGAAGTGCGTAAACACTCCATGTGGCCTAACTACTACCGACAACTCTAGTACGGCTCGGGTTCGTCAAACACGTCCTACTTGGCGAATGAATCTCAGCCACGAACTCAAAGCCTGTTACCGATTGCCTGGACCATAGCATAGCCCCATAGATATTCAACCTTAACCAAAAAGCATGTGGAGTAGTCAGAACAGAAGTAACCAAGTAGTCCAATCATATTATCAAGCATGTTATAAGATGCAACATAAACAAGAATCCATACACATGCCTTTCACAAGTAAAGCGAATAAACTAAACAACTAGTATGGAAGAAATCATACACATCCCTAAGGTAGTTGAGAATCCTATCTCAACACCCATATACAGTACAATTCACCAAATACTTACTCATACAAACATTTTATCAAACACTTATACTACACCTATCAACCTACATGACATATGTCGACTTTTTAACATGTACTTGGACAAATCCTTCGGACAAGGAGTTGTCACATACACAATCATCATGTACTTGCATCCCATAGCCACGGTAAGCACAAATCATGATTTCATATTCATTTAGTCATTTCAACAAACACTTAGACTACACCCTCCATCATACATATTATATATTAGTTATCATACATATAAGGGCAAATCCTTTCGTCAAAGGGTTGTCGCCTATACGACAATCATATATCCACGACAATCAGTCATGGCGAGCATGAATGCAAATTCTATACTTATTCAGTCATTTTCACAAACACTTAAGCTACACATAATAACATACACAACGTATGTTGATATAACATGTATTAGGGCTAATCCTTTCACCTAGGAGTTATTATACATACATCTAGCATACGTAGACGGTAGTTAATCATGGCAAACACCCTTTCAAATTTCATACGTATACGGTACCTTCTACAAATACAAAGAATACGTTAAACGCCACATAGTTCGTATATAACTGAAACGCAAAACAGACATCGCATTTTGCATGTGAAATAACATCCACGTCAAGAATAAATCATTAACTGACATTGAAAGCCTTGAAAACCATAACCTATACGTCTATAGTTTGCACCTTCGCCGTAAACGCGGTAAACGTAACGGATTCGTTTTAAAACGTAGTCTTTGTCACGGCAGGATGACAACCTATAGCATGAACTAGGTTAGCTATTTCATCATTTCAACTATTTGAAACCCTAGAATAGATTAGGGGTTGAATTTCTTACCTAAAAAACGGGATTGGTAGCGCTGGTAGAGCGGTACGAAAGTGGTGGTAAGGCACGTGGGGTGATGGGATTGAATCCCAGGGATAAACTCCAACTCTCCCTCTCTCTTTCCCTCTCTTTTCTCTCTTTTCTTTCCTAGGGTTTCCCAAATTCGTATGGGATGAGAGAGTGAGGGTTTCAAGCCCTTATATAGGCCTAAAACTGATGGGAATGACCCCAGGGTCAAGTTATACTTAGGTTATGTCCAAAGAGCATCTATTTCAGCTCAACGGAGCACTTCCGGAGCCCCCCTTGAGCCTAAGGTCGGACTTAAGCTCCCTGACCATGGATCTAGGTCGAGTTAAGTTTTCAGTCCGATTGGATTTACAGATCGACCGCGGCGGACCAGTTTCCGTTCAACGGTCACCGAAACTCGATCAGGGCCACAAGTACACTGCCATGTATGGAAAATTTCTCCTGACCTGAGGGTGCATTTGGGTCAGATTCTGACGGTCTGAATCCTTATATTCGGCATGCAAGCGATAAGTCTTAGATTACTTAAATTTAGATTTTTATTTTTAAAATATCTACGTTTCTCACACACTTCACTCCGAACTCTAGCGAATAGCTTCGGGACACTATCTGGACTTGATTTCTGAGGTGGTTGTCAAGTCCAGCAAGGCGGTCTTAATTATATAATTTTGTAGTAATCGGACTTTTGACGTGGGTCTTGGTCCAATACGGAGTTTCAGTGTGCTCCCGAGAGCAACTGGGTAATGAGATTGATCCTAGATTTCAGGGTAATATAACGTCGATGATTCTGTAAGTTTTGGGTCTTGCAGTTCGTATTTAAAGTGGTTCAAGCGAATTTCATAGCTAATCTAGTTTAACACTTAGTTAATTTCGTCTAATTTCTAAAGGATTTCATCTTGAGTGATTTTTGCCTGAGGTGGTACTCGGGTCTGTGTACGAATTTTTCCGGGACGTTACAGTTTTCTCAAAAGGGGAAAGCGATTGGGGGTGGGGGTAGAGTTTTTTTTTTTTTTTAAGGGTATATATACCCTGGCGAGTTGGGACAAGTCGGGACGGGCCGAGTCGGGTTTCGGATCGAGTCGGACCGAACTGGGTCATATTCGAACTTGGCCTGAACTCAGTTTCGGGCTGAGAAAATTGGCCCGTCCTGACCCGAACTCAGTTCCGGGTCAGGCCAAGTCGAGCTTTTTCAGGCCGGGTCGAGCGAGCTAATCGGGCTAGCCTGGTTTGTGTACACCCCTAGTCCTACCCTCGCCCGTCCATAACCATGAACGGATAGTTCGATGGGCGGGCCCACCCTTATGTATCTATTTATCGATGCCGTCCATCTCTTTTGTAAGGTCATTTTAATAAGTTTGTTTGCATTAAATGTACAGATGAAGCAGATCCAACCCTCAAATGAACCAAACGGCAGATGACTCTCGCATTTAATGCAACCTAGGTTATTAAAAGGGATGGATGGCTAGGATGTTTTTCATTTTCATGAGAGGATGACTACTGCATTTAATGCACATGAGCTTCCACGTGGATTAGCTACGGACAGGTTGAGTAGCGAGACTAGCCACTAAAGTGAAGTCACAAAGTTCCCTGGGCCCACCATGATGTATGTTTTGTATCCACGCCTTCCATCCATTTGGAGAGATCATTTTAGGGCAAGATCCAAAGAATGAGTTAAATCCAAAGGTCCAGTGGACCCAGCACAGAAAACTGTGGGAACAGTGACGACCACCATTAAAAACTTCTAAAGGCCATGAAAGGTTTAGATCAAGCTGATATTCGTGTTTTCCCTTCTTTCACATATTTTTTAACTTTTGAACGGGTTGGATTTCAGATCAAGCTGATATTTGTGTTTTCCCTTCTTTCACCTATTTTTTTACTGTTGAACGGGTTGGATTTCAAATAAACATTATGGTGGGACTTAGGATAGTTTCAACGGTGGAAATCACTCTCCCCACTGCTTTCTGTGGTGGGGTCCACTACAGATTTTTATCTCTCTCATTCCTTGGCTCATGCCCTAAAATGATATCTCAAAATGGATGGACAGTGTGGATAAAACACATACATCATAGTGGGGCCCACATAACTTGGTGACGTCACTTCAGTAGCAGACTCGCTACTCAACCTGTATCTAATCCGCGTCCCTTTCCATCGTACAGGCTGCACTGTTTAGATCTGTTGGCCTAAGGTCTCGTTTGCAAGCATGGATTTAGAACCCCTAGGATTTGAAATCCTCTGGTGTGTCTGTCACCCCGGATTCATAATCAAACTTTAATTCAAAAGTGGTTATGCATTGTATGTTTAAGGGGGTTTGAATTTTATTCTTAAATTAATTTTAATATCTCTAATTAGTTAACTTATGTAATGTTTGATACAATGGTTGTAACAAGCCCACTGAAATATATACTTTGTTTGAAAATGATGAAATTCCAAGTCTGAGATGGACTATAAGCACAAGATTACATCTAAGTAACTAACCAACAATTTTTAACTGTTGATTTACATGCACAATGTTTAGATGGCACTGATCATCGTATTAAAGTAACTATAGTTATGCAATTAATAATCGAATTATTTTGGTATATCATCAGTGGGCGTCCAATAGATTAATAGTCTGGTGACACATGTTACACATGCAACTTTTGAAAAGATTTTAAATGTAATCCAAACTGTCATGGTGGATTTCAAACCCTGTGGGATTTCAAATCCCCCCAAATCCATGGTGCCAAACGACCCCTAAGGGCCTGCTTGGGAACGCGTACTTGAAACCCCATAGATTTGGGACTGGATTTGAAATACTCTCATTGTGTTTGTGTTTGGCGCCCTTGATTGAGAATCAACTTTAATCCCAGAGTATACCCTGATCTATAGCTCTGTGGTAGACTAAGTGAAAGATACCTCATTTCAACACTGAGGTCTTGGCATCTATCCCTAGTGTGGTGGCTAACGGTGAAGTGCCAATTGACTGTGGGGTGTACTAACAAGCTAATTAAAAAAAAAAAAAAAAACTTTAATCCCAAAGTAGCTATTCATAGTATATTTGCAAGGGTTTAAATTTAATTACAAAATCAACTTTAATATCTCTAATTAGTGAGATTATGTAATTTTTGACACAATGGTTGTAATAAGCCCGTTGAAATATATACTTTGCCAAAAAATGATGAAATTCCAAGTCTTGGATGGGCCACAAGCACAAGATCACGTCCAAGTGACTAAGTAATGATTTTTAACCATTGATTTACATGGACAATGTTTGGACGGTGTTGATCATCATAATAAAGTAATTATAGTGATGCAATTGATAATCTAATTATTTTAGGATATCATTAGTGGACCATGTGTCTAATAGATTAATAATCTAGTGATACACATTGCACACGCAACTATGAGAATGATTTTAGATGTAATCCAAGGTATCCCTTTGGATTTCAAACCCCCGCGATGAGGGGATTTGAAACCTGGTGGATTTGAAACACTTTATGGTGCCAAACGACCCAGGGGATTTGAAATCCCCCCAAATCCATGGTGTCCAATGACTCCTAAGAATGAGGCTATTTCACACATCAGGTGGGCCACAGTATACAAAAGAAAAGATTGGTTAGAAAATTTGTTTTATCATCATGTTATTGGTCTATTGTAACCTACCTGACGTGTAAACCGTTGAAAATTTTAAGCTTTGTAGTGTTGTTTCCAACCAAATGTAAAGGTCAGAAGTAGGGTTGTTAACTGGTTGGGTCCTAGAGTTTTTAGACCAGTATGATTGGGGTTGGGCCTTGTTAGGTCAAGACCCGGACTAGACTTTTGGATTTGATTGGAGTTCAAGTACCAAGCAGGCATTGTACCTTGGTTTTGAGTGAGAGGTTTGGGTTGTGCCACATTACTAACAAGCATTCACACGGTTTAGAAGTTTTTAGGTGGATGCCATTGTTTTATGTGGTTGTGGTGTGGACCACTTAATGATTATATAGACCTGATTTTTGGAGCATTTTATTATCTAGGTGGGACTCACTTGATGAGCAGGTCGGATCGCACACAAGTAAGTCACGGGCCAGTCTCGGCTATTAGAGAGTACATGGATATGTGGAGCCCCAAGTATGTAACCCAACTTAATTAGATCTAATTAGGGCTGAAAGTTGGGTGGGTTCAACCCGACGGACTTGTGACTGACCCGACATTGGGTTGGGCTCGGGCAAGATGTATCAATAGAGCTGTACATGAATTGAGTTAGCTCGATTAGCTCGCTCGACTCAACTTGAAAAAGCTTGATTCGACTCGGTTCGAAACTGAGTTTGAGCCGAATCGAGCTGATTTTTTTGAGTTCAAAAAAATTTCGAACCGAATTCGCACTTGCCCGAGCTCGACTCAACTCAGATCGAACCCCAACTTAAATCAAACTCGGATCAAACCAGTTCGGTGACTTGGTTACTTTGATATTGATGTTGCACACCAAGTGTTCGATGAAATGACTCAACGAAGTGTCGGCTAGTGGCAAGGAAAGTATGTATATGAAACACATACCATTTTTTATTGATTTTGATGTTGCCTACAATGTGTTTGATGAAATACCTAAAAAACCGCTCCTGTTATTTTACATACAGGGAGAATTTGAAGGTGCAGTCCATGTGTTTGTGAAAATGCTGCACAGGCGAACTCGGCTCGAACTAGCCCAAGCTACTGATTGAACTGAGCCAAGCTGGTCAGTCAGGCTCAAGGACCTAGTTGAGCAGAGTTTAATATGGGTGCACTCGACCCAACTTGGTGTCGACTCGATCCGACTTAGTACTTGTGACCATGTCGGACTCGGTCTAGATTAGTCCAGGCTTGACCTGGACTCAGATTGAGTCACGTATGCTGGACTCGATACTGATTTCAGGTCAGGCCTATTTCAAAACTAGATCGAGTCGGGTCAGCCCTAACTCAGTTCGACTCGATTCGATGCCCAACTGTAACACCCCAGGTTTTCAGGGGCCGTGTAAGAACTCGGCTCCCGAATTCCCAAGTGTCATGGGTGCCCAAATGGGCTTCATATTTTAATTACATTTGAATGATCTCATAAACAATTGAGGATTTAGCAAGGCATGAAGCATAGTACGTCATAAAGCAGTATCAATTGCTACTAAATATAAAAATATTCAAACCACAAATCCAAAATCATTTAAATAGGGAACTAGTCTCACCCATACATGACCCAAAGCGACTAGGGCCCTGGTCCATACCCCGCAGTATCCCGAACTCAAACTAAAAGGATCCGCTGAAAGTCTGGAAGCAGGGAAGCTCCTCTTTCCTATCCTTGCTCACCTCGCTCAACTCGTCGAGATCTACCTCACCTGCATCTAGTAAAGGGTTGGTTGGTGTTTAAAACACCGTCCCAGAGTGGGACTGAGTAGCTAACTCAGTGGTTACTATTAGCCTTAAGTTATAACTAGCAGCAATTATATGATGAATTAATGAAAGACATACATTCACAGATCCCTAAATAGCCTTGTTAATGCATATGCATGTATTATGATATGATGCATGACCTCGCAACAACACTCGCTTGAGCGACTTCGTCTAACGATCGCGCATGACCAACACTCCCTCATTGTAACCTCAACTGCCAAGTTGTCAAATTCTAGCTAATGCGATGTGTGAATAATGTTAGCCGAGTATTTAGTTAATTCTGTTCATCTAGCAGATTGGGGAAACTGGTACATACCACGTATCATTATCCTCAACTGGTTACGAGGCCAAGACCCCTCAACTTGCGAGGTCAGGACCCCACGATCCTTGATCCCATCGGATTCCCCATCCTCGATTTCAAGCACATGGGGAGTGCTGAGAAGAGGGATCGCTCGCGGTCACTATGGGGAGGCTCGTCACCCCATCGTAGGACGACAGCTCGGACACAGTGTCCCATTCCACCATGCCTGGCTAGAGTTGTACACGAGCAGAGAAAACTCGGGTACTCGCTCGACTCGACTCGCTTTTACTCAACTCGACTCGTCAGTTGTTAGAGCCGAGTACGAGTACAATTTTGGTACTCGTTATTATTCGAGTAGAGTACGAGTTGGGTAGTACTCGACTCGATACTCAACTCGGTACTCGACTCGTATACTCGAATGGGTACTCGACTCGGTACTCGAGACTCATACTCGACCAGGGACTGGGTAGCCCTAAAACTAAAATCGCCCCTCTCCCTGTCACTTTCATTCTTTCGCCCGCCCGCCTAAAACAAAACAAAAAACCCTCCCTCCCTCTCAGCGACCAGCGCCCAGCACTCTCTCTCTCTCTCTCTCTCTCTCTCTCTCTCTCTCTCTCTCTCTCTCTCTCTCTCTCTCGGTCACTCCCGTCCGGCCCCGTGGCCCATCCCTCTTCTTCCTCTCTCTCTCTCTCTATCTCTCTCTCTCCTGCCGCTCGTCCCTGCGGCCTGCCCGGTGCCCTTACCCAGTGCGGCGGTGCCCCTGTTCGGTCGTTTTGAGTCTTTCGACGTTCTCCCTCAAAACCCTCTCTCTCTCTCTCTTTAAAAAACCCTAACCCGCACGGCCACAGTGATCATCCGGCGGTCCCTACCCTGCCCAGTCGCCATTTCCCTTACTCAGCTACCCTTCTTCTTCCCTCTCTCTCTCTCAGGGCGCTCACATTGCCCTGTTCGACGGCCTGTCCGCAGCTTGTCACTGCCCTGCCTGCCCTGTCCGCAGCTCGTTACTGCCTTGCCCGGTGCCCATGTCCCTGCTGCAGGCTACAGCTCGTCCCTTGCCTGCCCGACGCCCCTGTCCGCAGGTCGTCCCACCTCTGCCCGGTGCCCATCCGTCCATCAGGTAAGAATTATTTTTTAAATTATTATTTTAATTGTATATAAAATAATTATTAGTTGATTTTTGTATTTTCATTTCATCCTACCTAGTGATAGACTGATAGTAGATTAGTAGTGATTTGTTAATGGAATAATGGGTATGATATGAATGTAGCATACTTATGGGAGTTTAAATGTAATTACTAAATTAATATTAATAATTTTAATTAGTAGACATATGTAATGTAACGTTTGATATACTGATTGAAATTTCATTTTTTGAATTGACCACAGCATATGATCACAATTGAACCACTAATTTTTTTTTAATCAATGATTTATAGCGCTAGTTTACGGACTACTCAAATCATTCCATTGATGTAATTTTAGTTATGTAGTCGATAATGGATTAATACTTTAATATTTTAGTGACAACTATATATGTTACACATTCTATTATCTTTCTTTCAAAAATAAACAAAAAGAAAAAGAAAATTTATTGATAATCTCACTAAAAAGAGAGGTCTCAAAATTAGTATGAGAGAATATTTACAATTCCTTTAATTCTAATTGCATACCATCCATACTTCTAAATGACTTTTGGATTCTGAAAACCCTTCAATGCGTCGAGTCCTCCCAATCCATGCTTAATTGGATTTGGCATTTGGTTGAGGAATGCTTAGTGCACTCAAGTTATTACACTTAGCATTCATCTTTCAGATTGTACTTTTAATTCATTTATTGTTTGATTGTCATCTTTTATTATTATTTGTATTGTTCTAGTTGTAGTATAGGATAATCAGTTGCCCATTTGAGGATTTCTATGTTGCCAGACATAGATTCAATGTATTCTTGGATGCATAGAAATTACTCGAATTGTCCTTTTTGGACAGTTTAGGGTTAGATAGATTGTAATGTCTTCATTTATTCAATTTAAATGCATATGCATGTTCTGGTTTCGTCTCTCCTTTTTCTCTAGATATATTTCATGTATTTATTTCCGTCGTCAAATGTCCACACTTTGTGTTGCTGATTGACATGGGAATCAAATACAAGATTAATATATTCTGGAGAGATAAGGGGAGATGCTGCCGGAATTTCGGCGTAGCATTTAAATTGGAAAATGAAGCATTACAATCCATCTAACTTTGAATGGGTGACTGATTTAGACAGTTAAGTAATTATGCCCGTCTAGCGGTCTAGTCATCTAGGACCCTAGCCCCTAGATATAGCTGTATAACATATCGAGAACTTATTTTATAGATGGCTAGTCAAGACGAAAGCCCAAATACCCCTGTAATGGGTGCATCGGCCACATCTCCTCTAATAGTAGAGGGAGACACAGACACGTCAACCGCATGCAAAGGGAAGAAGAAGAGATCAGCAGTGTAGGATGATTTCGAATATGTGACAGTTAACGGTGTACAGAAGATAAAGTGTAATAATGCAAAGGGTTATTCAGCAAGATTCTAGGAGGATCTACGACACATTTAATTAGACATTTGAAGACGTGTCCTAAGAAAGCAAGACTCCCTCCTCCCGGCCAACAGACGCTGTCATTTACGAAGTCAGAAGGGGACGACTCCCAAGGTGTAGTGTTCACTCATAAGTTTGACAAGGAGAAGTTGAATGAGTGGTTTGCTAGATTAGTGATTTTGGAAAAAAAACCTTTCAGAATGATTGAAAGTAAAGGGTTTAGGGCTTTCTATCAATTCCTTAACCCTCGGGCCGAGAATGTCTCCCCGTCACAGTGCAGAGAGAAAGCATGAAGATGTACACAAAGGAGAAGATGAAACTGAAAGAAGTTTTAGCTTCAGTGACCAGAATAGCTTTGACTTTTGATTTATGGACGGCGTCCAATCAAAGAAAAGGATACATTTCATTAACCGCTCACTATGTCGATAAGGATTGAAAACTATGCAAGAGAATTTTGAACTTCAAACACTTCCTCCTACACATACTGGTTTACTTATTTCAGATTGCATCTACAGTTGTCTAGAAGGCTGGGGCATTGAGAAGAAAATTTCAGCAATAACTTTAGACAATGCTTCAGCAAATGACAGTATCATTTCATGCTTACGTAACCAGTTCAGGGCTACAGGAAATTTATTTTTTGAAGGAATTCCAGGTTAGATGTTGTGCACATATTGTAAATTTGATTGTACAAGAAGGGCTGAAAGCAATCGACGACACTATAGAGAACATAAGAGAAAGTGTGAAATATATAAGGGGGTCGCCATCGAGACTGAGTGTATGGAATGACATCATCCAACGTTTGAATGTGCCATCTAAAAAAACATTGAAGTTGGATGTCTGTACACGTTAGAACTCGACCTATGAAATGTTAGATGCGGCAATAGAATTACAGCTTGCATTTCCTAAATATGTGTCACGTGACAGAACGTATTCTTGGTTGTCGAGCACAGATGATTGGGCCAAAGCACAATGAGTTCACACATTTCTCCAAGTTTTCTACGAGTGCATGAAGATTTTTTCTAGGAATCAGTATCTAACCGCGAATCTGTTTCTTTCATCTCTTTGGAAGATTAAGGATGCTCTGCAGAAAAATGTCAGTGCGGGTCCAGATTTCATACGCCAGATGACAGTTGGTATGAAGACGAAGTTCGATAAATACTGGGACGAATGTCATCTGTTGATGTCCTTGGCAGTTGTTCTTGATCCCCGTTGTAATATGAGATTGGTTAGCTTTATTTTCATGAAGCTTTATTCTACTGAAAGAGCGGCAGCAGAGACGTCTAAGGTTCGTGAAGCCCTTGAAGATCTGTATAAATCGTATGTTAATACTTTACCCGCAGCGGGTGTTGAAGAAAGTAGAGATGCAGATATTTCTGTACCTGGTAATCCGGATGTGCTAAATGAATACATATCATATTTGGCAAAAGCACGAATGGGAATTGATACTAAGGAATCAGAGTTAGAAATATACCTCAAGGAGCCAATCGTAGTGCGAGCTGAATTTGATGTATTGGAATGGTGGAAGATGAGGGTTAGTGAATCAAAATACCCTACATTATCTGTGATGGCACGGGGCATATTATCAATACCAATTTCAACAGTGGCATCAGAATCCGCATTCAGCACAGGGAGCAGGGTTGTGAGCAAGTATTGAAGCTCACTTTCGCTAAACACAGTTGAAGCGTTGATTTGTACGTAAGATTGGTTGCGCCCGATATGGGGAGGAGATATGAATGATGATGATGAAGAAGAGGAGATTGACATTCATGACGAGTCTCTACCTACAGATCAGTAATTATTTTCGATTTTTCAATTTTTTTTTTGCTGAATGTTGAATGATCTGGAATATTATTTTACTGCAACTGCAAACACAAAAGTATTGGTTCTTTTGGAATGTGGTTTGGAAGACTTTGAATCATTGATATTTATTTACATATGCCTGTTCATTTGCTTTTATTTTTTGAATTTTGATACATTTATATTGCTTTCTTTTGTTGTTATATCAAGTTCAATTTATTTATCAATATTCTGATTTTTTATTAAAAATTGAATGTAGAAATGTCGTCATCTGAGCCATCGACAAACATTTGGGACTATGCTTCCCTAGTTGAATCACCGCCACGGTCTGGAAAAACAAAGATTAAGTGTGGTTTGTGTGGCGCAAAGTTTGTAAACAAGACTAATCGCTTTCGCCTACACTCGTCATGTCGAGGTGGTGATGCAAAACCATGCCCCAATGCGCCTAAGGATGTCCAAATTCTTTTTCAAGCCCTATTAGATTTGAATAGATAGCCTTCCACTCCATCCAAACCTTCTGCTTCTGGATCTGATACACAAACGACATCCACAAAAGATGCAGAGGAGGAAGTCAGATTAAAAGCTTTGGAGGAAGAACAATTCCAAATCGCCATAAAACGCAGTATGGAAGATGCTTCTAGACTTCAGCGATATTCATGTCAAAGACGACACGATGTTGAAGCAGGGTCGAGTTACTCGTCGAGTACGACAAACAAGAACAAGAAAAAGAGTAACAAATTGAAATTCCTGACTCGTCTCAGTGAATTTTATAGGGCATTGGGTATTACATACAATTCTTCACATAAAGCAAGTTTGAAAAATCTAGTTGAAAGTGTAGAAGAGCACGAAGGAAAAAACTCTTCGCCTTCTGACTCAGAGGAAGTGAATCAATTTGTATATGAAAAAATAGATAGCAGTTCCGATGGATCAGATGACAATACAGGAACAGGAAGGCACTCATCTTATAGAGGTTATTAGTTATAAATTGTCATTTTGAACAGTATAATGTAATTATGTAAATACGTTAATGTAATTATGTAACAATGTAATGTAATTATGTGCAATTTATATATTTTATTATTTCGTTACTCGAAAACCCTACTCGAATTGGGCTCAAATTCAGACTCGGACTCGAACTCGCCTCGAAAACTCGCACGGTACTCAACTCATGTGCTCGTACTCGGACTCGACTCGAAAACTCGGACTCGACTCTACTCATTTACTACTCGTACTCGAGCGAGTAGAGTACGAGCAGGGGATCCCTGCTCGTTGGCCGAGTAGAGTCGAGTACGAGCAGCACTCGGGCGTTAAGAGCCGAGTACGAGTAGGGCGATACTCGACTCGACGCGACTCGTGCTCTCGAGTCAGTGGATCAGTTTCAAATGGTTATCAATAGGCTTCAGTAGTTGAAGGGTGTTCTAGGTTCCATACAGGCGTGAGCAGACATAGTTAATAAACATGGTTGGTCAGTGAGCGAACTAAACCGTGCGAGTTCAGGCGAGTACGTGACGAACGACATCGAGTACAAGGGACCCATGTAGTCCAACTACTGTCGCTCATTCGCATCCGCCCAAACCCACTGGTTTAGCCGCAGGATGGTCCTACCAATGGGACCACCTTCTCCCAATTCAGTTCCCTGACCAACCCAGGGGTTTATGACATTCAATGACACTTCAACGAATCATAATTCATCATCTAACACAAGTGATGCCATACACTCATACATTAAACATATAAATTAAGATTTTTTACAACTGCAACTACTAACAATAATATAAAATAAATGTGTGTGGGTGTTGTGTGGGGTTAACGAAGAGAACAAGAGCTACGCATCATTCATAGGACAAACATACAACAAGGATTAATGCAATCATGCATGCCACAAGAAAGGTTATACTAGGATCGCATACGAGATGAACATAGCATACCAAATCAAGCCTAATCATGTTGAAGAGCAAATAAACAACACTCAAACATGTCATGGAATTTAGTAAAATCATATATGGGATGAACATGTCACACCAAAATTAAATCCAATCATGTTGAAAAGCAAATAAACAACACTTATTCATTTCATAGAATTTATGGGGACCTATCATGTAAGGTCTTGGCTAGGCTCTCTCTAGATTACTCAAACACCTCATCTTAATATTCATAATCATTAAGCTCATAGTAAAATTGGTGTTAGGCTACCTAAGGATAATAGTCCGCACATACGGATTATTAGGAGCTTGCGGAGTCGACCTAGGGTTGCCAAACTCGCAGGTTGATTTGTAGAGATCCTGAGTCAAATGTACTTACATGTTAGAATACATGCAAGGCCTAGCTTAAAACAATGGGTTTCTAAGGAAGAAGAGTGATTACCTATCTAATCGGTGAAGAGTTGTTCATGTAGTTGTGGGTGAGGGATTTCTTGAGGAAGAGGGAGGGAGTTGCAAGACTCTACCTCCCTTGGGCCTCACCTTCAACTACGGCTCACCCTCTCCCCCTTCTTCTTCCCTCCTTTCTCTCGCTTCTCTCTTTCTCCTCCTTTTTCTTCTCTTTCTCTCTTTCTCTTTCTTTCTTCTAGGGTAAATTCGTATGGGGAGAGGGGTGCCCAAATGAAACCCTTATATAGGGCCAGATTTGATGTAAATGGCCCCAAGGGCTAGGCTTTTACTATACTAGCCCTATGAGAGGGTCTTTCTAACCTCTAGGACCCACTATGGGGCGTACATATTGATATACACCGTAGGATAGTTAGCCCTAATGATGATCTATGTATGGATATGATCGGCTTCCCATTTGAATGCGTCGATCGACAGATATGATTAGAAGTCTGTTCAACGGTCACCGATGGTCGATCGGGGCCGGGCTATATGGATATGAGTAGGGAAATATCCTTACTCTACGTGTGAAGTTTGGTCGTAAACCGACGGTCTGAAATCTTCAACTTTGTATAAGAGTGGACGACCCAATTCACTTAAGTTTCAGTTTCTTCCTTTAGGGTATTTGCACTTCTCATGCACTCGTCCTTTGGCTCAAGTTGAGCGGTTCTGAACAGTACCCAGGTCCGACTCCCGCGATGGACATCAAGCCCAGTAAGACGGACATTATTCTATACTTTTGGAACTAGTGACCCACCAACGAGCGATCTAAAGCTTGTTCAGGAAATCGGGACATTTCTGGGATGAATTAGGTATTGAGATTTCTCGTGGGAAATGATTAGGGTTTGGATTAACTATGTTCATAGTGTAGCCTATTTATAACTAGTGAAAGTGGAGATTTGATCATGATTACTCTAAACCATCGTTTTTTAAGGCTAAAAGAGTAACGGGGTTGATTTATTCTATTAGTCAAGATCCGGGCCTTATCTGACTCGGCATCGGTTAGATCTTTAATTTAGTTATGATTGTCTTGATTAGTTAGCAATGTGTCGGTTAGATTTGGGCCCTATGTGAGTAAATCATGAGACTAAACTTGATGTTCAAGTGATCGGGCGGATTCGTTGGCTTCCTACGGTTGATTAATCGGACTTGTACGGTTCTTTACTGGTTCCACCCGTGTATAAACTAACATTGAGTGCTAATGATCAGTAAGTGATAATATAAGTTAATTACATAAAAAAAAATATTCAAGGATTTTTAGAAATCCAAAACAATGAAAATCCAAGACATTACAATCTACCCCCCTTAAAAACAATTTCGTCCCCGAAATTGCCTAAGGGTAATAAGTAAAGATTTTTATGATTTCATTTACCTAAGTTTTATTGATTTCAAGTTTTATGCATGGTAGGGTGTATACTATCTATACTAGCCTAGCTCATTTTAGTCTGCCCCCCTTAAAACTTTTTCACCATGATGATTTGCTATAATTTTTTAATTATCTATTATTTTTTATTTTTATTTTTTTTTCATTTTTATATGAAACTAGACTTATTAAGCTTCAATCTAGCTTTTGAATCACCTAAATCGAAGTTGTAACGAAAGAGATATGAATTTTTGAAGTCGACCCAAAATTGTAAGAAATTCCGACAGGGGTAACGCCGAAAACTGGCGGGAGCTGCTGCGGGGGCCACGCGGTCCCCTGGACTGTCAGCGGGGGCTGCGGCGGGGGCTGCAGTGGGGCTCATGCAGACCAGAGGGGGGCCAGGCGGTCTAGCGGGGGTTGCGGCGTCGTCTGCTGCGGGGGCCACTCCGGTCAGGAGGAGCTGCTTGTTCTTCGGCTTCCCGGACGCAAGTAATGGCCCCTGAGACATGCCATATATGAATTTGGGGTACGAGAAGCCGATCTACGTAATAAGCCTAGTCATTTAGCGAGATTCTCCTGATTAGTGGTCAAAATTCAATTTATATATATTTTCACTATTTATGGTAAAATTTCGTTCATCCATAGTTCTTTATCCCCAAATGGGTCTGAAGTATCAAGTTTGGCCCGGGTTCGCTCATTTGGTCTAGGACAATAGTCTCAACCGTCTAGTCGTTCAATTTTGGGCTCGTTCCAATCAATGGGCCAAGGTACTATAAGACTCTCGGATCCATTTCCTAGCGTCACTACACTCTCTCGCTCCCCAATCCTAACTCTCTGGAAGTCTTACCTTTTGTCTAAGATGGTTGGTTCAGGGCCTGGGGTGGTTCCTAACATTTCTGTATCTCTATTGCATTTTCTCTCAAGTCAGCGGACACGTTAGTGAGTTCATAGTGCACGGCGCAATGTAAATCTTTCTATTCGTAAACCCTAACGTTTTAGTCTTCAGACTTGCCAAATGGCATGATCCCGGGATCCTATAAATGTCTCTAAGTTCGATAATTCCCTCCTAAGTCAGTGAATGCGTTATGGCGAGTTCATAATCAACAACCCAATTTAATCCAAATCATTGCTCTGATACCATTTGTAACACCCCGGGTTTTCAGGGGCCGTGTAAGAACTCGGCTCCCGAATTCCCAGGTGTCATGGGTGCCCTAATGGGCTTCATATTTTAATTACATTTAGATGATCTCATAAATAATGGAGGATTTAGCAAGGCATGGAGCATAAGTACGTCATAAAGCAGTATCAATTGCTACTAAATATAAAAATATCCAAACCACAAATCAAAAATCATCTAAATAGGGAATTAGTCCCACCCATACATGACCCAAAGCGGATAGGGCCCTGGTTCATACCCCGCGGTAGCCTGAACTCAAACTAAAAGGATCCGCCGAAAGTCTAGAAGCAGGGAAGCTCCTCTTCCCTATCCTTGCTCACCTCGCTCGGCTCGTCGAGCTCCGCCTCACTTGTATCTAGTAAGGGGTCTGGTTGGTGTTTAAAACACCGTCCCAGAGTGGGAGTGAGTAGCCAACTCAGTGATTATTATTAGCCTTAAGTTATAACTAGCAACAATTATATGATGAATTTAATGAAAGGCATACATTCACAGATCTCTAAATAGCCTTATTAATGCATATGCATGTATTATAATATGATGCATGACCTCGCAACAACACTCCCTCGAGCGACTTCGTCTAACGATCGTGCATGACCAACACTCCCTCATTGCGACCTCAACTGCCGAGTCGCCAAATTCTAACTAATGCGATGTGTAAATAATGTTAGACGAGTATTTAGTTAATTTCGTTCATCTAGCAGATTGGGGAAACTGGTACAACCCACGTATCATTACCCTCAACTGGTTGCGAGACTAAGACCCCTCAACTTGCGAATCCAGGACCTCACGATCCTTGATCCCATCGGGTTCCTCATCCTCGATTTCAAGCACATGGAGAGTGTTGAGAAGAGGGATCGCTCGGGGTCATTTAGGGGAGGCTCGTCACCCCAGCGTAAGCCGACACTCAGACACAGTGTCCCATTCCACCATGCCCGACTCTCGAGTCAGTGGATCGATTTCAAATGGTTATCAATAGGCTTCAGTGGTTGAAGGGTGTTCTAGGTTCCATACAGGCGTGAGCAGACATGGTTAACGAACATGACCGGTCAGTGAGCGAACTAGACCGTGCGAGTTCAGGCGAGTATGTGACGGACGACATTAAGTACAAGCGACCCATGTAGTCCAACTACCGTCGCCCATGCACATCCGCCCAAACCCGCTAGTTTAGCCGCAAGATGGTCCTACCAACGGACCACCTTCTCCCACTTCAGTTCCTTGACCAACCCAGGGGTTTATGACATTCAATGACACTTCAACGAATCAAAATTCATCATCTAACACAAGTGATGTCATGCACTCATACATTAAACATATAAGTTCAGATTTTCTACAATTGCAACTACTAACAATAATATGAAATAAATGTGTGTGTGTGTGTTGTGTGGGGTTAACGAAGAGAACAAGAGCTACGCATCATTCATAAGACAAACATACATTAAGGATTAATGCAATCATGCATGCCACAAGAAAGGTTATACTAGGATCGCATACGAGATGAACATATCATACCAAATCAAGCCTAATCATGTTGAAGAGCAAATAAACAACACTCAAACATGTCATGGAATTTAGAAAATTCATATATGGGATACACATGCCACACCAAAATCAAACTCAATCATGTTGAAGAGCAAATAAACAACACTTATTCATTTCATGGAATTTAGGGGGACCTATCATGTAGGGTCTTAGCTAAGCTCTCTCTAGATTACTCAAACATCTCATCCCAACATTCATAATCATTAAACTCATAGTAAAATTGGTGCTACGCCACTTAAGGATAATAGTCCGCACCTACGGATCGTCAAGAGCTTGCGGAGTAAACCTAGGGTTGCCAAACTCGGGTTGATTTATAGAGATCCTGAGTCAAATGTACTTGCATGGTAGAATACATGCAAGGCCTAGCTTAACGCAATAGATTTCTAAGGAAGAAGAGTGATTACCTATCCAATCGGTGAAAAGTTGTTCATGTGGTTGTGGGTGAGGAATTTCTTGAAGAAAAGGGAAGGAGTTGCAAGACTCTACCTCCCTTGGGTCTCACCTTCAACTACGGCTCACCCTCTCCCCCTTCTTCTTTCCCTCCTTTCTCTCCCTTCTCTCTTTCTCCTCCTTTTTCTTCTCTTTCTCTCTTTCTCTCTTTCTTTCTTCTAAGGTAAATTCGTATAGGGAGAGGGGTGCCCAAATGAAACCCTTATATAGGGTCAGATTTGGTGTAAATGGCCCCAAGGGCTAGGCTTTTACTATACTAGCCCTATGGGATGGTCTTTCTAACCTCTAGGACCCACTATGGGGTGTACATATTGATATACACCGTAGGATAGTTAGCCTTAATGATGATCTATATATGGATATGATCGGCCCGTCATTTGAATGCGCCGATCGACAAATATGATTAGAAGTCTGTTCAACGGTCACCGATAGTCGATCGGAGCCACGGCCATATGGAAATGAGTAGGAAAATATTCTTACTCCACGTGTGAAGTTTGGTCATAAACCGACTGTCCGAAATTCTCAACTTTGCATAAGACTGGACAACCCAATTCACTTAAGTTTCAGCTTTTTCCTTTAGGGTATTTGCACTTCTCATGTACTCATCATTTGGCTCAAGTTGAGCGGTTCTAAATAGTATCCAGGTCCGAATCTCGTGATGGACGTCAAGCACAGTAAGACGGACATTATTCTATAGTTTTGGAACTAGTGGCCCACCAACGAGCGGTCTAGAGCTTGTTTGGGAAATCGGGGCATTTCTGGGATGAATTAGGTATTGAGATTTCTCGTGGGCAATGATAAGGGTTTTGATTAACTATGTTCATAGTGTGACCTATTTATAACTAGTGAAAGTGGAAATTTGGTCATGATTACTCTAAACCGTCGTTTTTTTAGGCTAAAAGAGTAATGGGGTTGATTTGGTTTATTAGTCAAGATCCGGGCTTTATCTGACTCGGCCTCGGTTAGATCTTATTAATTTAGATCTTGATTGTTGATTAGGGTTGTGTGGTTATGGTTGATTTGTCCCATGTGAGTAAATCATGAGACCAAACTTGATGTTCAAGTGATCGGACGGATTCGTTGGCTTCCTACAATTGATTAATCGGACTTGTGTGGTTGTTTACTAGTTCCACCCGTGTATAAACTAACATTGAGTGTTAATGGTCAGTAAATGATAATATAAGTTAATTACATAAATAAAAAAAAAATTCTAGAATTTTTGAAAATTCAAAATAGTAAAAATCCAGGACGTTACACCAACTCTATATATGATTTAGAGTTTAGGATTTAGGTTTAATGAGATGAATCTGATCCATTAAAAAATTTACCTCCAGTGGTCCATAATCAGCTAGACATGTCAATGGTAAGGATCGTCCATCATGATGAAAACATGGACCGTTCTGATCATCTGTCCGTCCATCCTTTGTCGTGGGCTCTGGTGTGGGCCCCACCATTTTTGTCTCTGATCATCAATGACTGTGCAATGAATAAAATAAACATAGATAGATTATATAAAATGTCTCATCTGATTTGACAATAGGCGCAAAGTCAGCAAAGATGACTTTTGAAATACTTCAACAATCAACAAGTAATACAACCGGACATCAAGTGGGCCACATGTCTATCAAGAAATGGACCGTTCCAAGTAAAAAAATAAAATAAAAATGGTTGGTACTCGACGTACACGTGCATGCGGGTAGCTGGTACCAAACTATAGCCTAAAATTTTGGGCCATGACACATGGCAAGTGGGGCCCACCTAATGAGTTGGAATAACATGTAGAAAGTGACAGTTGATAGATCAAGGCAAGTCGTTGATCTAACGGTTGGGCGTCCATCTAACTCTACTGGTTGAAGTTAGATAATCCCCTCAACTAATGTATGGAAAAGAAGCTTAGTAAAGGTGGGAAAGATATGTCACTTACCACGTGAATGCAACGGCTATTTCACCACACCGTCCATCTATTTTTTCAGATCATTGCAGGAGTTGAATCCAAAATTAGAGCATATCCAAATCTCAAGTGGACCACACCACAAAAACAGTGGAAATAATTGTTTCCACCGTTGAAACGTTCCTAGTCCCCACAGTGATGTTTATTGTCATCCAACCTATTCATAAGATCACATAGACATGGATGAAGGGAAAACACAAATATCAGCTTCGTCCAAAACTTCTGTGGCCCTAAAAAATTTTAAAAATCAATGGTAGAGATTCAATTCACACTATTTCTTGTGGTGTGGTCCACTTGAGCTTTGGATATACTTCATTTTCCCTAAAATTATCTGGTAAAATAGACAGAGGGAGTGGATAAAATACACATAAGCTTAATCCCAGCCGTTGGACCTGATACTCCAGACCAAGCCCCTCCATCGACAGCTCTAGCCGTATCAAAACCCCAGCATGTCCGAAAAATAAATAAATTTCGGAGTCGGGTCTGGATACCCATGGAGACACTTGGACAGTCCAATCGATCATTCTAGACCGTCCATTATGTGTAACACGCATTAAATGGCTACCAGGTAAAGATCTCACTGAATGGATCATCTGGTCCATCGATAAATTACCCTTACTTTTTAGAGAAAACTTCTGATACTCTGGTGGAGTATCATGGATGATATGCGGGCATTTAGTAATTAGTAAGAGGTTGCTTACGTGGAAGCCATGCAGAGGTGACTCAAAATAATTGTAGATCCCAGATTGGATATATGATATAAACCAAAGTTACGCTCTTTTGATTCTCTGACTATCGGATGATTGCACATTTTATTAACGGTTAAAAATGAAATATATCCAATGGTCCTATTTGAACAAACAAGCTTCGCACGAATTAGACGGATAAGATTGCTCGACCAATCTGATTTTGGGACTGTGACCTAAAGACAGTGGATTCAACAATTTACTCGGGTTTAACTTGGGTAAATGCATGCCAGCCTGCCTATCAAGGATCGTACCCTACCAGAGTATCAGTCTTGTGGAAACTGGCACACGCGCCGATATGAAAAACGTGTGTGAGCTTTCTACGAAGATCTAACATTTTGGATGCCGTTAAAGACTGAATTTTGGCCAGAGATCTAAATACTGCAGCCCACCTGATGGAAAGCTCAGATCTTATACACATGTCCAGTATTGGCGCATGTAGGCCACAAGATGGACAGCTCAGATCTTATACACATGTCCAGTATTGGCGCATGTAGGCCACAAGATGGACAGCTCAGATCTTACCATTTATCCCAAAAATGAAGTAGATATAAATTTCCATCATCTCTCATCTTGTGGTAGGGCTTTCAGCATGATCTAGTTGGGACCCACGTTTGAAATGCGTGGGGCCCATTCAAAATTTGAATTCTGCTTGGGCAGGCCTGGCCCACGGTGGGGGGGGTGGCAATGGGCATACGGCCCCACTCAAACCTTAGTGGGCCCTTAAACATACTTGAAATTTAGGCCCGGCATCGGATCTTGGCCCAGGTTAATGATTAATGGACAAGGGTCAACAAGTAGGCCTCTGTTGTACGGAAGAGTGTGGACGGTTTAAAGACACTTGTAAGCAGCTCTCATTCACCGTACATATGCAGTTTAAAGATACTTACAGGATTCAGTCATGTTTCTACTATACAAATCGTTTAAATGATGGGACCCGTGGTCTAGCCTGAAGATACCCAAAAAGAAAAAAATAAAAATAAAAATCTGTAATTGAACTATTTCAAACCGTTGATCATTTAAATATGTAGGGCCATCTAGCACCATATTAGGTCCATGCCCCAAAGAGCAAGCTAATTAGAGTTGTACACGAACCGGGTTAGCTGCTCAACTCGACTCGATTTGAAAAAGCTTGATTCAGCTGGGTTCAAAACTTAGTTCAAGTTAAGTTGAGCTGATTTTTTAGCTCGAAAAGATTTTGAGCCCAATTTGAGCTTTGCCTGAGCTCGACTCGTATCGAGTTATTTTAATATTGATGTTGCTTACTAAGTGTTTGATGAAATGACTCAACAAAGTGCCAACTAATGACGAGGAAAGTATGGATATGAAACAAATACCATTGTATTTTGATTTTAATGTTGCTTACTAAGTACTCGATAAAATACATGTAAACTGTTGTTCTACATATAGTGGGAAATTGAAGGTGGACGGCATGTGTTTGAAAAAATGTTGCACAGGCTCGAAATCAGTTCAAAATAGTTTGAGATGCTAACTGAATTGAGCTGAGCTTGCCAGTCAAGCTCAAGGACTGAGTTGAAGTAAGTTCGTGCTGGGTCCGCTAGTAGCTGAGCCGAGTTGAGCTGTGCCAAGCTCTACTCATGTACAGCTCTTGCTGGCCAATAAGAGTAATGGTAACACCCATTTTGGAACAGGCCCCTGATTTCTCGTCAGCAGTACAATATCTCGTGGCCACCAAATCCACGTGTCCCCACAGGGACCCATCTGGTTTAAGCCATGTCGAATTTACATTCCTCCTCTTAGATCAGGTATCTACATGGACATGGACGTCGTTCCAAGAAGATCTGTAGCCGTGGCCCACTCGGGAGAAGGTTGATATGAACCATCTATTCAATCTAAGTGGAAGTAGTTAAATAGATCATCCAATAAATAATTTGGGGCCCACATGAATGTAACTGGACATGGCGTTGCACCATCGGTCATTGGACATCCTTCCTTAAATTGCACGTAGACACCGTAGCGCTGTTGAGAGATACCATACTAGCTGTGATCAATGGACGTAACATCGTATGATGCTATGTTTGATCACGATTTCCATCATCTGTCCATGTGGCAATTGTTTGGCCCCACCATGATGTATGTCTTCATCCATTCCGTTCTTTCATTTTTAGAGGTCATTTTAGGGCTTTGTCCGGAAAATGATAGGGATATAAATTATCTCAGGTGTACCACACACCACACAAAAACAATAGCGATTGGATATCCACCATTAAAATCCTCCTGAGGCCTACTGTACTGTTTATTTGACATCCAATACATTGATTACGTCATACATACCCACATGAAGGCAAAAAACAAATATCAGCTTGATCCAAAACTTTTATAACCTCTAAAAAGTTTTTAACGGTCGACGTTCATTCAACACCATTTCCTGTAACGT
Organism: Magnolia officinalis; assembly: GCA_021015155.1. Taxonomy (NCBI): domain Eukaryota; kingdom Viridiplantae; phylum Streptophyta; class Magnoliopsida; order Magnoliales; family Magnoliaceae; genus Magnolia; species Magnolia officinalis. The sequence continues at coordinate 82,157,855 of JAJHSJ010000006.1, forward strand.
GTTCCACTTGAGATCTAGATATACCTAATTTTTGGTCTTATGCCGTAAAATATCTCACATGACACACCACCAGCCAATGGCTGGGGAGTAGCCAATACGTCTTCCTTAAAGTCTACCTGTCCCATGACAGTCACTGCCCCATCATATCCAGGCAACCTTTGTTGTAGATTGTTCATTGTGTGGATCCCACCTTTGACGTTAGCTGTCCATCAGGCGGGTCACACCTTGGACGTGGGTCATTCAGCATTAAGGTCCAACCTTTAATGTGCACCTTTCATTATATAGGACTCACCTTTGATGTTAGGCGTCTATCATGATGGGCCCGCTATCAATTTATTGTCCATCATGTGGGGCCCACCTTCAATATCTACCGCTCCGTTCATTATGTAGCATCCACTTTGATGTTGTTTGTGGGGTCCACCATCAATGTTATTGTCTATCATGTGGTGCCCACCTCTGATGTGGGCCGCCCATCATGCAGGGCCTACCTCGGATATGAGCCACTCATCATTAGGACCGACCTTTGATGTTGACCGTCCAATGTGTGGGCCCCACCTTTGAAGTAGGTGTCTATTATACTCTTCCGCTTTAGATGTGGGCTATTTATCATAATGGGCCGCCCTTTGACGTGGACCGTACATTGTATGAGCCGTACCTTCGATGTGGATAGCCTATCACGTGGGGACTCCTTTGATATGGACCCTTGGAGAGCCTCCAATGACATGGACCATGAGAGAGAGCCTACTTCAATATTAGGGGTGTCTATGGGATGGGTTTGGGCTGAGCCAAGCTGTCTCCAAGTCCGGGCCACATTATTTTATCTCAGCCCAAATTCAACTCAGGCCGTAACGGGCCAAAAAAGTCTAGCCCAATCATAAACCAAAATACTTATACAAGGACCGCCGACACTCGAGCCCTAAAGAAAATTTCTAAAATAGAGGGACATTTTGATGGGCCCACATCTACCTCTGGCTTATAATATCCCATCCCTTCATTTGGTGGGCTCTCTTGTCAAGAGAGAGAACGAAATGGAGAGATGAGAGGAGCGGGTTGGACGTGAGAGATACAAGGAGACATGAGAATGGTAGGTTTGAGAGAGTCTAGATGAGGAAATCAGATTGCATATTGAGTTAGTATGCGTTGATTGTACTTAGTAAATACTACTTAGCCTACCGTGAATGTATGTGGTTTATCGATGCTGTCAATCTATTTTTTCAGCTCATTTTAGGGTTTGGTCCCAAAATTCAAGCACATCCAAAGATCAATGTACCATACGGTGAGAAATAGTGGGAATAATGATTTCCACCATTGAAACCTTGCTAGGGCCCACGATGATGTTTATTTGTCATTTTTACTATGGATTCATTCATGTCTTTAAGAGTCCTGTTTTATATATCAGCTTCACCGTACTCGATAAGGATTGGTGAGTGACAATATTGGGTTATTTTATATATATATATATATCTATATATATATATATATATATATATATATATATATATATGGTGGGAAAAGGTACTATACGCTCGACTGTATTATA